>OZ014519.1:260997996-261709716 GCA_963966055.1 Lathyrus aphaca
AAATGGTTTAAATTTTATTATCATTCTTTAACGAAAGGATTTAGGAGTCGAATTGCACTAAAGACTATGGGTAGTTTATTCCGTACCAAAAAGCCAAGCGTCTTGCGATGGAGTAATCGAAGCGAATAACAAGAGCTCGTAATCCTCCTTTCTACCACTTAAGGCTCGTGACGTACAATTTTTCTCATATTATTAAAATATTTTATTACCTAAGACCACTTTATGTTGGATCAAGGGTTTGGATTTAAAATAACCATCTTAGTCAAAGGGTAGGTCGATTACGAGGCATAAAGCGATCGCAAAGGGTGAGTGCAAAATGGAGGTTAAGGGTTAATTGGTGACGCGGGATCTAGTCCTAGTCCTAAGCTAACACGGAGCCGTTGGAGCTCGAGATTAAACCGAAGGCGTCAAAATGTAGCTCTTTAACTATCTTAGAATCGATTCAAAGTTAGAATCATTCTATGAGAAGTCGAGCGTCACTTTATAGTCAAACGATTATTTAAATAGAAGAAATGTGATAAAAAATAGAATTGGTCTCATATTGATCTAACTGACGCCGATTTGTCGAAATCGAACATTTAGATCGTTTGTTATATCATCGACCGTAAAAATAAAATAAAGTATAAAAATAATAGTAAATGAAAGAATTGGCCACATATTTAATTTAAATAACGTCAATTTATTCGAAATCGAATATTTAAATATTTATTCATCGGCCAAAATAATAATAAATCGGGTCAATGTGAAATAATAAGAAAAATAAAGGTCGGGCCTCAAATTAGGGGATAACGTTGATTTATTAGAAATCGAATATCACCATTTATCATAGGCCGATTAAATAATAAAGTCGATAAATAATGGATCTAAATTAATTAGAAACCATAAAAGATAATAGAAAACGGTCTCATATCGATTCTGACAACGTCGATAAATTGAATGTCACCAATCGGATAATAATATCATACACCAATTAAAAATAAGAATAAATCGAGAAATCGAGAAATAATGAAAAATGGAAAAATTGGCCTCATATAAGTTTAGATAACGTCGATTAAAAAATCGAATATCGATAAACCATAATTTTATATCATTGGCCCTAAAATCGAAAAATATGAACAAAATAAAGTAACAGAACAATTATATGAAGCAACTGCATTAAGATGGCTTCTAAGCATAAAATAAACCCCAAAAAGTGAAAGATAATGAAAAATCATGCAAGTTGAAAAAAAGAAAATTGAAAATCGGATTAAAAATGATGAAGTTATAAAATAAAATAACAATGAGGTGTATGTAAAATAAATTGGTCCAGATAGCACAATAAAACCCAATAGTGCAGGCCCAGACTGCTAAGAAAAATAAATAAACAAAATAAACAAAAATAAATAAATAAATAAAACTCAGGTTTGATCGGATTCATTGGATCTAATCAATGGTTCACGACGCACTACCACTATGATCCGTTGGATCATATGACCCTTGGAAAGTACATGTGATGCACGGTCCTGATCACGAAGGACTACGGTGCACCATGTGAATGCATCATACACGATCATAACCCCCATTCACTAAAGAAACCGGCGTTGACACCATGAAAAGGGATGGGCACGAAAATTCAATGCAGTTTTCTTTCTATTAACACACAAACACTGTCTTTTCCATGAAAACAAAGTTAGCATGCAATAAACTTATTAAATAAAAACTATCATGATATGAGACTAAAAAATATCAACACATTAGTGTAACACCCCAAATTTGCCCTCTTCTTTTTTAAGCATCATGTCATATCATATTCATCATAAGCATATCATATCCTTGGCATCTTTGCATGGAAAGACGAGGCATAACATTCTCATGACCTAGCATTAGGCATATGATCATCCGTGGAGGGATTTGAAGCATCAAAAGCTATAACAAGAGGTCCAAGGGATTTTCTCAAGTCCTATAAGGAGTCTACATTGCATTCACAAGCTTAAGAGTATTCACAAAAGCCCAGGAAGTGGGAGGATCATCATGGAATTCAAGCTAGGGCAAAGCTCCTACACAGTGATCCCAAATTAGGGTTTGAGTTTCAAGCATGAAAACTTTGTGACTTTGGCCATTTCATTTGGGAAAAGTATCTCATATATTAAGATGATCCTAGGGATGAAATTTGGTGAGAAAATTCCTTGTGGAAGTCAGGTATTTCTTCAGTTGCTTGTAAATGAAGAAATTGGTCAACTGTGCATTCTAGAAGTCAAATGTGAGATTTCAAAAGGTCCAACCTTATTTTTCAAGTCAAGGGATGTTTTTATAACATTAGAAGAGGTTTGGCAAGATCAAAGATCAAGAATCAAGAGGTTTTGAGGTGTTTTGCATTTTTGGCATGTGATTGGTCATGAAATTTTCTATTTTTAGTAACCTTTTGCCCTAATTTTCAAGTGTACATAACTTGGTGAAAAAAGCTTCAAATGAATTGCCACCAAACATGAAAATTGAAGATTGAAGCCTCCCATTTTTGAAAATTACAAGTACTTTTTCATAGCCCTCATGGTTTGAGAGATATGCCCTTCGAAAATTTCTTGAATTCTAGGGCATGGCATGAATTTTAAGCCTTCTCCAAATGCAAAACCTTATGAAACTTGTTTTCAAGTGGTGTTATGGACCAAATGAGATCATAATACTTCAAGGAAATGCATGAGATGAGTTTTTGCCCAAGGAAATAAACAAATTCGTGCATGAGGTGAGAGATATTCCATAAGGTGCAAAATTGCATGATCACTCAAAATGCATGACCCTCACATCCAAGGGCCAGGATACTTCCTATTTTGAACCAAGGGCTGGATTGTGATTGAACATGTGCAAAGGATGAGAAGAATGCACGAGCAAAATAACCTTATCACACTCTTCATGCCAATTTTGCAATTTCTTCCTCCCACTCATTCCTCACGTGCATTCCCTCTTATTTTTCATCAGTGATCATTTGACATCATATATAAGCAGCTAGGGTTTACTTTGTGCTGAGAATCATCACAATTTCATCACTCTCAAGTTTTGGCTTCTTTTGCATTTCTCTTCAAATCCTCTGATTCTCTCACTCATTAATCAAACAAACTTCATATTCTTCTTCCTTGAACCCTAAGGATCATCAATCCACCATTGATTCAAGTTGAAGCTCAAGATTTCACAAGGTGCAATTCAGGTGCAGTTCAGTTCAAACTTCAAGATCTAGAGCAATTCAAGCTTTGTCTTGCATTTATTTTGCAAGGAGAGGCTAAAGGAGGTAGATCTGCAGCATTTGAAGGCTTATCTTGACCTAATTCGTACTCTGCAAGTTCAGGTAACTCACTGAATTCATGGATCTAGAAATGGTTTTAGTTGTGTGCTTTGTGATCTGTGTGATATGCTGATGATTCTGTGATGATTGGATTTGAAAAGGGATGAATATTGAGGTTGTATTGTTGATTTGAAATTTGATGCTCAAATCTGTTTTTCTTCGATCCAGATTATTCTTTGATCCATTGTGAATTTGGTTGCTATATTTGGATTCAGTGTAGCTTAATGACTTGATCTGGAGGTTGTGATGTATTTCTGTATTGTTTTGTTCATGTGTTTGAATTTTCCGGTGCCGGGGCTAGGGCTCCGGTCACCGGATTCTGATCTGAGCTCAAGGAAGAAGATGGACACTGGCCCTTGGATTTGTTATCTGGACGGATGACCTCATGCCAGCACATTAAAATGAAGGCCTCCCTTGCACATGACTTTATGTTTCATTTTATAATCTGAATAATGCCTTTTATTTCGCACCACACCATAGCTAACGTGTTCTCACTCCCTGGCCAATCAATGTGATTACTTGTTTAAATGAATGACTTGATCTTGTGCGTACATTTGATCTGAAGGCCCTTGTTTTTTCCTGATTTTACGAATATCCATCATATTATTGTGAGCTGCGCTGACTTTGGCCTGGGCTTGACTTTCTATCCACCCCCCCTGTTTTAAGGCTCATGTAAAATGAACTGGATTTTCTTTCTAAGCGCACCCCCTGGCCTTATTTCTTTATTTCTTTTTCTTTTGGTTTCATTTTAATTCCAGTTTGCTTTTTAATTTTTAAAAATAGTTTTAGGTCTTCAAAAATTACAAAAATATTCATGAAAGGTCCTTTGAGTTTTCTCTAATTTTTGGTATTTTTATTTTTCATTTATTTTTAATTGTCACGTGGAAATTAATTGTTTATCTTAATTAATTGTTTTTATTCCATTTTGAAGCATGCTGACTTGTTCATTTTCTATCTTGATCATTATTTTGAATTTTTGGATGATTATTTTTGCTCTGGATTCATGATGAGATGTAGTTTATTGGTGATTTTTGTTCTGATTTTTAGAATTTTGTTTAATTGATTTTGGTCTCTAACTTGTGCATGAAGCTTTCTAACCCTAATCCATGTTTGAGCTTTTATTTGAATGGTTAAGTTTCTGATTTTGATCCCCTCCTTTGGCATGTTATTATGGTATGATTGAAGATCATTTGTGCAAGATTGTGGAATTTTTGAATGCTTACTTGAATTGATTTGAATTTTGATTCTTCACTTGTCCCTTTATGTTTCATTTGGATCATTTGTTCTCTCCTTAGCTTAGAAGGGTGTAAACACCCCAAATTTGCCCTCACCCATTCACACCATGGCTTGTGACCATCTCATATGCATAAACACAATCATATCATCTCATAGTACATTTTTGATTCACTGGATAGTTTCTAGGTCATCTGCACCTAGGGTTTGTAATCTGAGCAATCCAAAAGCATCTTGAGCCATTCCAAAGGCCACCAATCAACTCAAAGGGGTCCATGTGTGCCCAATCATCATATTACATCTCCTCAAAGTCAAAATTGCAGAGGAATCACAAGAACTAGGGTTTGATTGGATGCAGAGCCAGGATGAACTGCACAGTTGACTGAAAATTAGGGTTTTGGTTTCAGAGGCCATAACTCCAAATCTTTTGGTCATTCTTGCTTCCATTGATCTCTATATGGTATAGGGAGTGTGCATATCAATTTTCATGAAGAAATTCCATGGGGAAGTCATCTGATCAAGGGTTGACTTTTCAGACAAGTCAGTGCAAAATCAGGGCATCTGAGGCCCCCAATGACCCAACCAATGGGTGATCTTCATCATTTTGGGTGTATATGATCTTTATTTGATCATGGAAGAAGTTTGAAGTTCATGGAAATCAAGAATTTAGGTTTTTTGCAAAAGTTGACTTTTTTGGGTTTTGTTGACTTTTCAAGAAGGCATCCTTTTAGGTCAATTTTCAAGCTTTGATTTTTGATCCAAAAAGGCTTCAAATGGAAAAACTTTGGTCATGAAAGTTGTAGATCTCATCTTTCCCTTTTCAAAAAGTACAAGAACATGATCAAACTCTTCTTGAATCAAAAGTTATGGCCATGCAAAGTTGCCAAAAATCATTGTTTTTTCAAGTTATGCATCAAAAGGAAATTTTGCAAAACCATGTACTAAGTCATAATGCAGCCTCTAATTCACTACAAACCATTACACAAACATCCTCTAAGTCCTAAAAATCAGAATTGGACTAGGTTTGTCATGGTTTCATGCTTGGTTAGGCTAAAAAGTCACATGTGAACCATAAGCCAACCTACTTGCAAAACCACTCATAACATTATGCCAACTTGCTGCATTGAGTGCTGAGCCAAGCTAGGCCTCTCCCTCACCCATGCTGCACCAGAACCACCTTTGTCCTTGCCTAGTCCAAACACCATGCCTCTCTTACACATAAAGTGGTTTTTGAGCAAAAAGTGAACTACCTATCACAGCTGCACAAGTCACATCAGCCAACCAATCAGAATTGTTTATCATTTCATTTTGCAAGTTGAACATAACAAGAACAAGGGCTGAAACCAACTCACTCATCACTTACACAAAAAACCTCCCAACTTGCAAGTTCTATCGAATTTCATTACACAGCCATCAAACACCCAAGCAACCTTCACCATTCATCTCACCTTGATCCATAGAACACAAAGCATCAAGAACCAGAGCTTGAAACAACCAAAACACTTCACTGCCATCTCTCACCTCAGTTTGCAGTTTCACTTGCAACTCTCACTATAGCCCACAAACATCAAAACAAACTTTGCCAAACTTCTCAACACACTTCATAGATCACAAACAACCATCTCTCATAGCCTGAAAGTGCCAAAAGCTCAACTGCCATTGTTGACTGAACTGAAGCAGTTCTCTTCGAAACTCATCATCCAGCAAGTCTAAACTCCATTTGAGCATCCAGACATCTTTGGGGGGCCAAGAGGAGCAGCTTGCACTTAAAGAAAGGGCCTGAAAGTTCCTAAGTCAGAGGTTGCAAATCTCAGGTAGCTCCAAATAATTTTTTCCAGAAATCTCTTTTTTAGTTACAAACTTGTTCCTTATGCTCTCCTGATCATGCTGATGCTTTTAGTTTTTGAAATGGATGTGTTTTGAGAATTTAATTGCTGTTTGAAGCTCACGAACCCTAGAACTTTCCCTCTTCGATTCAGCTTGTCTAGGTTAAATAAATTTGTTTTAGGATAGGGCTTTGATTCGTGAGGATGAGAGGAACGTTTCCATGATCTTAGTTTTCATTTATTTTACGTTTTGAGAGGTTTTGAGATTTTTCAGGTGACCTTCTGGCCGGAGAAGATGACCGGAAGTCTTCTCCGGCCACCTGAGTTTAGTTTGCCCTAATTACAGTCATTAAGTCAAGTTTGAATTTGGTCCGTTGATACGCGTTGAACATTTGACTTCCCACCCTTTTTGATGGCTCAGATCATCCACTTAACCCTAATCCACGTGGTTAATTCTAATTAAGTGTAATTAGTTCAGAGCGAATCCTGGCCCTCCACTAGCGCGCGCAGTCAACCTGTTTGAATCCAGAATCAATCTCATGCGTCCATTGTGCATACTTCTGTTTTATTTGATTTTTTATTCATTTTATTCCATTTATTTTGCACAATTTATTTAAAATAGTTAAAAAATCATAAAAATTATGAAACTTTTTCTTTAAGGTTTTATTAATTTTTATGACACAAAAACATTTTTATTTTATTTTTTATCATTAAAAAAGTATTTTTAAATATTTAAAAGATTATTTTTAATTGATTAATGAGAATTAATTAATTAAAAATACTTTTAGGTATTTAAAAATTACAAAAAAATTCATGAAATGTTCTAAGACATTTAGAAACATTGTCCAACCTTCAAACCAAATTTCTTTTTTTGATCTTGATGCATTTTAAGAATTTTTCATTGAATTAAATCATTTTTGATGCATTATTTTGTTCATAAGTTTGAAAATTCATTTCTGCCTATTGGTGAAGGTTGAGACATTGATTCTTCTTGCATTGTTTTCCATTTAGCATGAACTTTCAAAGATAAAAAGGCCATGATTTGATCTTGCATTTCCTAATTGATTGGCATTTGTTTTGATAAGAACCCTAAAAAACCCTAATAACTTGCAAAATTCATAACTTGAGTTTGGTTGAGAGTTGAGAGTTCTCCTTTGGGCAGTGATTCATTATAGGTCTAGGGTTTCTTTGGGTACCATTTTCCATTTTTTATGTCAAGGTTTGCTTCTGTTTTTGGTTTATGTGGGATGTTTGATCCATGAACCCTAATTTGGGCTTTCCCTTTGCACCATTCTTGCATTTCCTTGCATAATTTGACTTGCCATTGCATTTGGTGCATTCTTATGATTCATTTGACATCTTAAGACATGTATGGAGCATCATTGATCATTGCATTACCTATTTGCCATGCCATTTGTCTTGTATGTTTCATAACATTTCATGCTTGTTCATGCTTCTAAACTTGCATCATTTGCATCCATGACTTTGTATGAACATCTCATTGTCTTGTCTCATGTTCATAGCACCTCATGGCATCATAATCATCATCACCATGCTTCTGGTTGTGCTTTGCCTCATGCCATTTCATCTCCTCTTGCATTGCATTGCATTTCTTTCTAACATTGCAGGTGGTAAGTAACTTGAGAGGTGAATTTGCCTTCACTTCTCATAACCTCTATTCTCATCTCTCTTGCATACCTTGCTGCATTCTTATGTGTGTTTGAGTTTGAGCTTGCTCATTCTTCCTCCTCCCACTTTCTTTCTTCAAGTGACTTGACTTCTTGAATGAAGCAAGTCACTTTGCTTCTCTTGATCTTGTTCATCTGCTTCCTGGTGGTTCATCTGAAGATTGTTCTTGAAAACCTCACAAACATTAGGACCAACCAAGCATGATAATGAATTAGGGTTTTGATTAGTCTCCCCCATAGTTTCTACCTTTGTGTCTCTTCTTGAGTCATCTCTTCTCACCTCATAATCAGGGACTAAACCCTCAAGGCTTTAAGACTTTGTGATTAAGATCCTGCCTGCATCCTTCTTTTAGGATGGAGTGTATAACTTTAATCCTAAGTCTTGGACCCTTAAGGTGTTGAACTCTCTTAATTAATCCATCTAATAATCATCAAGACATTACACTTGTAACTTGGGCCTTGCATTAGGGTTCTAATTCTTCCTTAATTGGTTAAGAAGGACTAACCCTAAAGTTAATGGACAAGTCCCCCTCAAGTTGTCTTACAGATCATAAAAAACACTTCATCATCATATCATTAATAAAATCCACTTAATCAAAGGATTGTTCTGTCATGGGTTTAATCCCTAATCATGGATTAAGCTGAGGATCCTTCCTCAGCTTAAACACCCTCATCTATTATCCTTCTTTTAGGATAGTGTAATAAGCCTGTTAAATCCCTGATTATGGCTTAACCTCATTACTTAACACTAAACAAAAATCTCAAAAACATCTAATTAATCACAAGTAGGTTAATGATCTTAACCCTACATCAAAGGTGATTAAGTGTGAGAATCTGACTTCACACTTAAGGTAATTCTCATTACCCCTAATCAGAGGGATGATGTGATGAGTTTACCAAATCCATTGATTTAGGTTTAAGCTCATTATCTTATGACAAACTCCAAAAAGAAATAAAAGACTGAAAACACAAAAACAAACAATAATCGTCTCCTCCGGGATTCTTCTCTCATCATCTTCACTCACAAACGAGAACTTGCTTCTTCCGTCTAATGCAAGACAGTTTGCATCTGTGCCAGACAGATCATACACTTGAGCATAGACTGCAAGCAGTTCACCAGTCAATCCTTTCAGTCTCTTTGGGTCGAACTACGGTGTTCTGACTTCCTCATTGCACGAGAGGATACGTAGGCATAACTTAACAGTTATCGAACAAAAGTCTCTGTCCATTCCCCCTCTTTCCAGCTTCATTCTTTAGCCTCATTATCATGAGCATCTCATCTTTGTTCCTACACTGACACCTGTACATTCTTTTCCAGCTATTTTACACACAGATTGCACTGACACTACCCCTCTAAAACACAAATCTTTTAAGCGTGGATCCCGTCGAGTACGACGGACAATCTGGGTGCTAATACCTTCCCAGGTTGTAACCAACCCCCTTTCTCAGTCTCTCTGGTTTGCAAACCGTCTTATCCATCTTTTTTCTAGGTCTATGCAGCATTACCTTTCCTTCGGGATAAAAATGCCTAGCTGGCGACTCTATTCATTCTCCAGTGAGTTCACGGCCGTGTGTTCTCACTGTTCCCTTCGCCGACCGTTCGCGTCTGTACCTTCATTTGATCATTGTCATTTGTCGGGAGCGACAGCTTGGCGACTCTGCTGGGGACCCTTATACTGCAACCAGGGCTTCTGGTTCTTTTTGTGGGTTCTTCCTAGCGCTTGATTGATTTGTGTTTATTGGGGGTGTTATGTGCTTGTTTGTGCTTGTATTTATTTTTATTCATTGCTTTATGTACAGTTACTTTACTGCTTTCTTTATTGCATTTATATATATCATACTGTCATGCTGTCTGTGCTGGATCTGGTTTTGTTTTAATGGGTGGGGTTCTATTGAGAGCCAAGGTCCTATACCTGGGACCTGAGTGACACCTAGGCTAGAGTGAATCATATTCTTTCCCATTCCATTTCGGTCTGGTGCGGGAATATGAAACACGGTTCAGATATGGGTTTCTTCTTGAGAACTCTGTGCTACGGATTTCCTGTAGTGCTAGGGGGATCTGGGAAGCCTGCTAAGTCTGGATGACCTTTTAGTATTGACCTTCAGAAATTGAGGTGAATTAGAGGAGGAATTGTTATGGTTATTGTAAACACTGTACCTCCGGGTTAGAAGTGTTTACACTTCTCATAACTGATCCAAGTCTGAGGATCCTTGTTCTAGATCACTACCTGTGAGGGGGTTGGGCTGTTTACAGGTTTGCAGGTACCTTGACCTCAGAATACCCTGTTACTTTGACTTTGTTAAGAATGCTCCATGTTGGATAGTTCTTGTGATTCTAAAACCCTGGACATGTGGCTCTTTATTTGAGTCCCCCACCTTGGTTACTGGATTTATAGACCTCCATCCGGAATTCTTGAACACACATGGATCTATACCAAGGCAGTTTATCCAGATCCAGCTCAGTCACAAACCCTTTGCATATCATTTGCATACATCCTCATTGCATCATATTAACATGTGCTTATTTGTTTTTCAGGGTATCCATTTTCATCAGGTTTTGGTTTTGACCCCATCTGCAGCTTTGACCCATCTTCACCAGCATCTGCTTCAGTTTAGCTGTCTGCTTCAGCACCAGCCAGTCAGTGGTTTTCTCTACTTCAGCATTGTCATCAGCACTCAACCCAGTCTTCAGCATCATGGCTCCAAAGAAAAGCAATATCACTTACCATTTCTTCCAACCAGACTTATCAGACATCAGGAGGATCCAAACCCTGATGACTCCAGAGCACATACCTCTGTTCAGGGACCATTATGGGGATATACTTGACTTGGTTATAGACATGGACCCATCTCAGAGGAGCCTGATCCATACCTGCATCCAATTCTATGACCCCCCATTGAGGTGTTTTACCTTTCAAGACTTTCAGTTAGGACCTCTCTTAGAAGAATATGCATCTTTGGTTGGTTTGCCTATCAAGAGAGAAATTCCTTTTAACCCTGAAATGGTCTTTCCCAGCAATGGAGAGATAGCAAGAGCTTTGCACCTGGAACCTGCTTTGATTGAGCAGCATATGACCTCTAAAGCTGGGATCCCTGGTTTTCATCTGGACTTCCTGATTTCTCAAGCTAGTTTGAAGGCCTCCCTGGGGGATTGGAAAGCTGTTTGTGCATTGTTGGCCTTGAGTGTATATGGAATTATGTTGTTTGCAGATGAGCCCAGATTCATCAGCAAGAATGCCATCCACCTGTTCATCCTGAAGAACCCAGTACCAACCTTGTTGGGTGACCTCTATTACTCAGTACATCAGAGGAATGAGAAACAGAGGGGTAAGCTAGTGAGGTGTTGTGCTCCACTATTCCATGCTTGGCTTCTCAAGCATCTACCCAGGACAGATGCATTCCTGAATCCTCATCAGCAAAGCAACTGGGCTAAGAGGCTCACTACTCTCACTGCAGCAGACATCAGATGGTGTACCCAAGGCACCAAGGGCAGAGATATGATCACAAGCTGTGGGCACTTTCCCAATGTACCTTTGGTAGGAGTTAAGGGAAGTATCAACTACAACCCCCTGCTGTTCAAGAGGCAATTAGGCTATGCACTGGTTCATGCTCCTAGGAAACAAGACCTGGTTGAGACCCTCTACTGTGAGAACAAGATCAGTTTGACTGTTGTTAGGCAGGCTGCCTGGGCCTGGGATCATGTTCAAACCAAGGGAATCACCATTCTGGGGAAGTGCAATAATGTGGCATCAGCCCAATATCATGAGTGGTCCTATGCTAGGGCCCAAATCTCAGGATTGCCCTTCACCATCAAAGACATGCCTGAGTCATCATCAGCACCACCCCCTGCTACTGTCAGTTTGGAAGAGTTTGAAGGCTTGAAAGAAAGAAATGAGAAGCTATCCCAAGCCCTGCAGAAGACCCTCAGGGAGAGGAGTGAAGGTGTAAGGGAGATTGAAAGATTGGAGAAGCTGAGAGTGGAACACTTGACTAAGATTGAGAAGTCTGGAGACTATATCAACAAGTCTAAAGCTGGTGAGCAGATTCTGAAAAATGCTTGTAAAGAAGCCCAGTTCCAAAGAGCAAGGACAGACTTGTACTTGAAAGAGAGTCAGGCCAGGTGGGTCCGGATCACTGAAGCCCGTACTCTAGAAGACAAGAGAGTTCAAGATAAGATGGAGCAGATGGAAAAAGCCCTGGCAGCAGCCCAGGAGGAAATTTCAGAGTTAAAAATCAAAGCTGGAGTGAAGAAATCCAAAGACCAAAGCCAGAACAAGAAGTTGACTACAGCTGTTGCAACAAGAAACCTTCTCATCAGGAATCTTACGGAGCATCCGGCTGATCCTGTGACCGAAGCACTTCTTAAGGAAGTTCGCGAGGATGAGTTTGGCCTTGGAGTCTGATTATTTGCTTGTTGTTGTTCCTTTTCCATGTACTTTTGCTTTTTGGTGATGTATTTTTGACCCCTTAGAGGGCTAGTGTTGTAAAAAATGAACAATTTGTATTATTTTACCTTTGTAATATATTTGTGTTTGTTTCCATCTGGGTTCACTTCAAAAGCAACTTCAACAGCATCATCTTCAAGGGTCTGGACGGGTCAAAACTGAAGACCAAGCCGGATACCTTGATAGCGGATAAGCATACTGCATTGCATACTAACCCTTTTGTTTGTTTTGTAGGTTTTGTTTTATTGTTTCTAACCTCTGTTGTGGCATTCAGGAATTATTGCTCGCCGCAGGCTATTCCCTCTCAACAGGCCACACAGGTACCCTACAAGAAACAACCTTCCGGGCATCCAGATGGACCAGTTGCAGCAAGACCTCAATGAGGCCAGAACCCAGATGGCTAATGAAAGGGTGGAGATGAGAACCCAAATAACTCAGTTCATGGAAGTGATGAATAATTTAGCTCAAAGCCAGGAGAGGCTTAGAGTTCTGGTAGAGGGGAGAACTCAAGATGACCCCCATGTGGGAACTGCTGGCACCAGTAACAATGAAAGGGTGCAACCGCATGTTAACCCCCCTGTGTTTGGTCCACATCTACATCCTGAGATTCATATTCCTGCAAACGTTCAAGGAACAGCTACTGCAGCCAGAGTACTTCAAGAGGATCCTCAGGAGGATCAGTTTACAGTCATGGGTGCTGGAGAGGAAACCTATGATAGGAGATTGGATGAGTTGGCTGAGAAGTTGAGGTCTTTGGAATCCCAAAATTCTTTGGGGTTCGATGTCATGGACATGGGTTTAGTAGAAGGGGTCAGGATCCCTCATAAGTTCAAGCCTCCTTGTTTCGAAAGATATAATGGGACTTCATGCCCCCGGACTCATCTGCAATCATTTCTGGGAAGGCTGAAGGCCTATACAATGGATGAGAAACTTTGGATGTTCTACTTTGAAGATAGCTTGACTGGAGCGTCGAGGGAATGGTATTCCCACTTGACAAGGGCAACTGTAAGATGCTGGAAGGACCTGGCAGAGGCCTTCATCAGACAGTATCAGTATAATCTGGATATGGCACCCAATAGGACCCTCCTAATGGGGATGTCACAATCATCAAGAGAGAGCTTCAGAGAATATGCTCAAAGATGGAGACAGCTTGCTGCTGCTGTCCAGCCACCTATGTCTGAAAGAGAGATGGCTGATATGTTCATGAATACCCTTCAGGGAACCTATATTGATAGGCTAGCTGCTTTCTCTTCCACCAGCTTCGCAGATGTTGTTATAGCCGGGGAGAGAATTGAAAGCCTATTAAAGATGGGTAAGATATCTGATAATGGTGCTAGTTCGTCCAGTGGTACAAGAAAGCCTTTTGCAGGCCCGAGAAGAACTGGCGAGACCAATGCCATTCACACCAACAGGGGCAGGCCCCAATACGTTCAAAGGTCAATAGCAGCAGTCACTATCCCTGCTCCAGCACATCCTCTGCCAGTCTATCAACCTCCTCAACAAAACTTCCAACAACAACCCCAGTATCAGCAGAATCAGTATCCTCCAAGGAACTTCAACAACAACAACTCCAACAACAACAATCAACAGAGGCCATTCCAACAGAGGCCCTCTCAAGCTAATCGAGTGATCGACCCGATCCCAATGCCATATGCTGCCTTGCTGCCACAACTTCTGAAACTCAACCTAGTTGAGCTAAGAACGTTGGCACCGCCGGATCCAAACAGTCTACCAAGAAACTATGACTCTAGTGCTAGGTGTGCTTTTCACTCAAACGCGCCTGGTCACAGTACAGAAAAATGCAGGGCACTGCATATGAAGGTACAAGACTTAGTAGACTCCAAGGCTTTGAACTTTGCACCTCCGCCCAACGTCAACAAAAACCCAATGCCACACCATGGTGGTCCCCGAATTAATGCTATCGAAGAAGACCAACCGTCTTATTTGATAACCAGTGTGGATCAGATCAGGACACCATTGGTGGAAATCAAAGCTCAACTCCGTGAAAGTGATATATTTCCGGGATGTGAACTGGGGTGCCCCTACTGCAATATCTCATGGAATGGGTGTGAAGACTTGAGGAATGGCATTGACAACCTTATTAAGAGCGGCCTCTTACAAATCACTACATCATTTCCTGTAAATCCGGCAACTTCATCAACAACGGTTCCAGACCCCGCTACAACTGCAGCAACTATTCATCAACAACGCCAGCAAGTACTTCATCTGTCCTACCAAATGATCAATTTCCAACAGTTTCTTCTGCTACAACATCAGCTTCAGTCCACTTCGACTCCCCATCAACAACAACAACAGTTCTTCCAACAGAACCTTCTACAACACCAGCAAACAATCACGAAGATGTCGCCACTGTTACCATATTCTACGATCCAGAAAACAATTCCGCTTATCATTCAGAAGGTGCTGCTCCCACTAGAGCACCAGTTACAATCTTTTATGATCCACAGACAATAACAGTCCCCTCAGCAGCAGCAATCAGTCCAGTCACCGTCACGGTACCTGGACCTGTACCATATGAAAGCAATAGGGCCATCCCTTGGCACTATGGCTCTGACTTGTATTGCGAGGGAAAAAGAATCACTCTTGAAACATCAACACCTGCACCACAAATTGATAATGTAGGCGGAGGCGGAGGCTTCACCCGAAGCGGACGTCTCTTTGCTTCACAAGTCCAAAGACCTACTGCCGAAGCAGAAGCTGCTGCCAAGGCAAAAGGAAAGAGCCCGGTGCAGGAAGATCCAGCTGCCAAAGAAGCCCTGAAGACTCCATTCGATCAGGAAGTTGATGAGTTTATGAGGATCATCAAAAAGAGTGATTACAAAATTGTGGATCAACTTCACCAGACGCCATCCAAAATCTCCATCCTCTCTCTGCTTATGTGCTCCGAAGCCCATCGGAATGCACTACTGAAGGTACTGCACGCAGCTTACGTGCCCGAGGAGATTACTGTCAACCAATTGGAAACCGTGGTTGGGAATGTTACTGCTAGCAACGGGCTAGGGTTTACCAATTCTGACCTGACAGTGGATGGCCGCAATCACAACAAAGCCTTGCACATAACCATGGAATGCAAAGGAGCTGTCCTTTCTCATGTGCTGGTGGACACAGGTTCCTCCCTGAATGTCTTACCAAAGAAGGCTCTGGTGAAGTTAGAATATGATGGATTGGCATTGAGACCCAGCAACCTGGTGGTTAGAGCTTTTGATGGCTCAAAGAGATCGGTTCTGGGAGAGATTGAGCTGCCCGTGACAATTGGCCCGCAGACTTTTAAAACTATCTTTTATGTGATGGACATTCAGCCCGCCTACAGCTGTTTGTTGGGTAGACCCTGGATTCACGCCGCCGGCGCAATAACGTCTACCCTTCACCAAAAGTTAAAATTTGAGTGGGAAGGTCAAGTTGTCACAATCTGTGGGGAGGAGGACATTTTTGTTAGCCATCTGGCTACTTATAAATACATTGAGATGGATGGAGAGATCCATGAAACAATGAGCCAAGGTTTTGAGGCCTTGAACGTCAATGAAGCATCTGCTGTATCTGGTATCTCCATGTCATCTTACCAACAAGCCCGGAAGGTTGTTGAAGAAGGAACTGCCCTAGGCTGGGGCAAGGTCTTAGCTGTGGAGGAGAAGAAGGACAAGTTTGGGTTGGGTTACAAACCAACTCAACGTCAAGCAAAGGCTGCTGCAGAGCCAGGATTTGTCAGTGGGGGAATGCTAACCCCCGATGCTATCAACTGTCTGGAAGACGAGCTGGAAGAAGAACGTAACCTGGAGAATTGGATTCGTCCAAAGGTCCCGGGGAGCAGTGTCTCGAACTGGTCTTCCCAGGAAATTATAAGTGTTACTCGAGCAGAGTAATTATTATTTCCTGTATTTTTATATAGCATGCATCAAAGTCTTGCATCTTGCCCAAGATGACAAGACTCATTTTGTAACCAGGGCCATCTGTACTTTTGTGCAAACAAGATTAAATTAATGAAATATCAGACAATCTTTTGCAAACGAGTCTTTTTCTTTTCTGCTCACTGTTTTTCCATTTTTCTTTTTGTACAAAAATAAATGGCGGTGTTTTCAAAATGATAACTTCATTTCACTTTTTTCTAAAGCAAGATTAAAATCAATCACTAAAATGAACCGACTTAACCCTTGCAGAGAGTGCCTTCCAGACAGCACCGACAACAGCACAGCTATGACATCGTATGACTTTGACAATCCGATCAATCAAGCTGACGAAGGGGTTGAAGAAGAATACGAGCTTCCTGAAGAGCTAGCCAGGTTGTTAAGACAAGAGGAAAAGGTTATTACCCCTCATCAGGAGGAGGTTGAAGTGATTAATCTTGGTACAGAGGAAAATGTGAAAGAAGTCAAGATCGGGGCCTGCCTGCAAGACTCAGTGAAGAAGCAACTGATAGATCTGCTTCAAGAGTATGTTGATGTGTTTGCCTGGTCATATCAGGACATGCCAGGGTTGGATACCGATATAGTTGTGCACAAGCTGCCTTTGAGGGAAGAATGCCCACCAGTCAAACAGAAGCTGCGCCGTACTCGTCCAGACATGGCTATGAAGATCAAGGAAGAGGTACAAAAGCAATGGGACGCCGGGTTCCTTGCTGTGACTAGCTATCCGCCGTGGGTTGCTAACATAGTACCTGTGCCTAAGAAAGACGGAAAAGTAAGAATGTGTGTTGATTACCGGGATCTGAACAGAGCCAGCCCGAAAGATGACTTCCCATTACCTCACATTGATGTATTGGTGGATAACACGGCTCAGTTCTCGGTATTTTCCTTCATGGATGGATTTTCGGGATACAATCAGATCAAGATGTCACCTGAAGACATGGAGAAAACAACATTCATCACACCTTGGGGCACGTTCTGCTATAAAGTGATGCCATTCGGACTGAAGAATGCTGGTGCAACGTATCAACGGGCTATGGTAACATTGTTTCATGACATGATCCATAAGGAAATCGAATGTTATGTGGATGATATGATCGCCAAGTCCCTTACAGAGGAAGACCATCTGGTGAATCTGCTCAAATTATTCAAGCGTCTGAGGAAATACCAATTGAAGCTGAACCCCAACAAATGCACATTCGGGGTACGATCCGGTAAGCTGCTGGGCTTTATTGTAAGTGAGAAGGGGATTGAAGTTGACCCTGATAAAGTCAAAGCTATTCAAGAAATGCCTGCACCAAAAACTGAGAAAGAAGTTCGAGGGTTCTTAGGTCGATTGAACTACATTTCACGGTTCATATCTCACCTTACAGCAACTTGTGAACCCTTATTCAAGCTGTTAAGAAAGGAGCAAACGGTCAGGTGGAACGAAGACTGCCAGAAAGCTTTTGACAAGATCAAGGAGTATTTGCAAGAACCTCCAATCCTTATGCCTCCAGTTGAAGGAAGACCTCTGATTATGTACTTGACAGTATTAGAAAAATCGATGGGGTGTGTACTAGGTCAGCATGACGAGTCTGGTCGAAAAGAGTATGCGATATACTACCTAAGCAAAAAGTTTACCGACTGTGAACAGCGTTATTCACTGCTCGAGAAAACTTGCTGTGCTTTAGCGTGGGCTGCTCGCCGACTGAGACAGTATATGTTGACCCATACTACTCTTTTGATCTCAAAAATGGATCCAGTTAAGTACATTTTCGAGAAGCCAGCTCTTACCGGACGGGTTGCAAGATGGCAGATGATTCTCACAGAATACGACATACAGTACACATCTCAGAAAGCCATCAAGGGCAGTGTACTATCTGAATATCTTGCTGAGCAACCCATTGATGACTACCAGCCTATGAGGTTCGACTTCCCCGATGAAGACATCATGTTCATTAAAGCAAAAGATCATGAAGAGCCAATTCACACTGAAGGGCCTGACCCAGAAGAAGAATGGACTATGATGTTCGACGGGGCTGTTAATATGAATGGCCGTGGTGTTGGTGCAGTACTCATTACACCTAAAGGGGTTCACATGCCATTCTCGGCAAAGCTCACTTTCAACTGCACTAACAACGAAGCTGAATACGAAGCTTGCATTATGGGTCTTGAGGAAGCCATTGACCTCAGGATCAAGACATTGACCGTATTCGGAGATTCAGCTTTGGTAGTCAATCAGACCAACGGAAAATGGTACACCCACCAAGATCATCTGATACCTTACAGGGATTATACAAGAAGGTTATTGACTTTCTTCACAACAGTCAAGCTTGAGTATATCCCTCGGGACGAGAATCAGTTTGCGGATGCTCTTGCTACCATTTCATCCATGATCAAAGTTCAAACTGCCAACTTTGTACCTCAGATTTCAGTATCGAGACTTGACAGACCAGCATATGTATTTGCAGCAGATGTTGTCAAGGATGACAAGCCTTGGTTCCACGACATTAAGTGCTTCTTGGAGGATCAAACATACCCACCTGGGGCATCTTCCAATGATAAGAAGACTTTAAGAAGACTTGCTGGAAGTTTCTTTCTGAACACTGATGGATCTTTATACAAGAGGAACTTTGATATGGTACTCCTCAGATGTGTTGACAAGACAGAAGCAGATTTGTTGATGCGTGAAGTGCACGAAGGATCCTTTGGTACCCATGCAGGAGGGCATGCCATGGCTAAAAAGTTGTTAAGATCAGGCTATTACTGGATCACAATAGATGCAGACTGTTGTGCTTACGCCAGAAAATGCCATAAATGCCAGATTTATGCAGACAAGGTGCATGTGCCTCCCAATCCCCTGAACATAATGTCTTCACCATGGCCCTTTGCTATGTGGGGCATTGATATGATTGGCAAGATTGAGCCAACTGCTTCGAACGGCCACAGATTCATCCTGGTCGCCATTGACTATTTCACCAAGTGGGTCGAAGCAGCCTCATATGCAAACGTTACAAGGCAAGTGGTAGCCAGATTTCTGAAAAGAGATATCATCTGCCGATATGGAGTGCCCGAGCGAATCATTACTGATAATGGTTCCAACTTAAACAACAAAATGATGGCAGAGCTGTGCCGGGACTTCAAGATCCAACACCACAATTCTTCTCCTTACAGGCCAAAGATGAACGGCGCTGTTGAGGCAGCGAATAAGAATATCAAGAAGATTGTGCAGAAGATGGTAGTCACTTACAAAGATTGGCATGAAATGCTACCGTTTGCCTTGCATGGGTACCGCACATCAATCAGGACATCCACTGGGGCAACACCGTATCAACTTGTATATGGTATGGAAGCAGTCCTACCAGTTGAAGTTGAATTACCCTCGCTACGGGTATTGATGGATGTCAAACTGAGTGAAGCAGAATGGGTTAGGTCCCGATACGAGCAACTGAGTCTGATCGAAGAGAAGAGATTGGCTGCAATCTGTCATGGGCAGTTATATCAGAAGAGAATGAAGAGAGCCTTCGATCAGAAAGTCAGGCATCGAGAATACCAAGTGGGAGATCTTGTGCTAAAAAGAATCCTCCCTCCTCATACAGACCACAGGGGCAAATGGACTCCGAATTATGAAGGACCATTCGTCGTAAAGAAAGTCTTCTCTGGTGGAGCACTGATGCTCAGCACCATGGATGGTGAAGATTTCCCGTCCCCTGTGAATTCAGATGCAGTTAAAAAATACTTCGCATAAAATGACCCGCTGGACATAAAAACAGAATGTAAGTCCAGGCAAAAATGGGGCATCCCGGCGAGTCAAAAACAGAATAAAAGACTCAGGCAAAAATAAGGGAAATAATAAAAAAAATGTGTACACCCGCTGAGTTGAAAAGCCGCATTGGACAGCTCAGGCAAAAATGGGTATCCCGATGGATTGAAAACCCGAAAGGGCGATCCATGCAAAATAAGGGAATAAGCGAACAACTGCATTCTGAATTCGTCTGTATCACCTACAACTTGGTAAGCTCCAAGGGATCAGGCTGCAATCAGAATCAACTCTCTCCAGAAAGCAAGACGAGAAGAACGTCATTGTCATACGAGTCATAGCAGGAGAGGAAGCTCCTCAAAGCGTCGTCAACACCGCCAGCACTTTATTTCTCAATTTGTAACAATCTCCTCATTTCAGGAGATATGTTTCTCTGACTGTATCTCGCCAATTCAGGGCACATGAATTAATAAAATCAGATTTTCAGTCATGTTTCGTCTTTTACATTTATGTTTTGCAAAGAGTCGTCTGATATCTCTAAAATACAATTGCATAAGTACAGATGCCTTTCTCTAAAAACAAAAACGCATGCTTACAGGGAATGTGATTAATCTCGAGTGTACTTAACTCCTATGACGGAATCCGGTAAAGGATACCTCGGGACCTGTTGTACGTTTCCTTATCTTTGCAGAATTGCAGGTATCCAGAACGCGACCTGGGGCATGCAAGTTACGTCTCAGCAACTGGCAAATCATTATCAACTCACCTGGCACTGGGAGGTGCCCACTTCCCCAGCAAAGTTGCCAAATCAACATACAGCATCTGAAATGTTCTATCCCCAGCTGAGTTGCTCTCCCCAGCTGAGTTGCCTCTCACAACTCCCCAGCCGAGTAGCCATTATTCCTCAGCAGGATGCGAGAATCGAGGAATCATCTCCCCACAGAGCTTCAGGCCTCTATTCAGAAGAGCAGCACACGAAGAAGTCACAACAGAGAGAGAGAAAGCTTCTACAAACCCCAGCTGGGTCCCGTATTATAAGAATATGTCAATCGATGACGTATATCCCCAAGCAGATACAACTACAGATCTATCAATGATCTCATCCCCAGCTGGGATGTTCACTTCAAGCAGATCGATCAGAGATCTTTGCAGCAACGGGATCCGAATCCCGGATCGGTGCCTCTTTGCATAATCATAGCATTCGCATCATATTCACCCTCAAAGCGTAGCATTCCGTCTAATACGGGGCATTACGGCAAAAATCAAATGCATAGCATAATCATAAGTCATGTTGTGAGTTGAACACTTGTAAAATATTGACAATCTGTCGGCATACAGAATACATCCCCATCGGAGTCCCAGCAAAAGCAGTTGCCCCATATCACAAACACCAGTGCATATCTCCTTTTTGATACCCGTCCGTATCATCATTTCCCAGCAGGTTGCCTGAATACACTTTACAAACCAAGATCACCAGTATTGCAGATACATCCTGACACTCGTCCGTGTCGTGTCACCAGCAGAAAGCCAAAGACACCCTCTTTGCACTTACATATACCTATACATTTCCTTGACACCCGTCCGTGTCATATCCCCAGCGTGGTCGCCTATACTTGTATATACACTTTCCTGACACCCGTCCGATAAACACTCACCTATACATTATATACTCACTACTCATTGGTACACCTACTCAGATACTCGTCCGTATCTTTTATACACCATGTATATCCCCGCAGATTTGACAGTAGTCCTTGTTCTTTGTTAACCAGTTGGTACTCGTCCGTACCATCATCTCAGAACATTGCGTCTAATGTTTGTTTCTACATGATACTCGTCCGTATCATAGTCTTAAGGATGCTCGTCCGCATCTTTAATCCATACACCGTGTCAAACACTTATGTCTTCGTGAATATAGATGCTCGTCCGTGTCTACTATTCCCCAGAAGGATACTTTCAGATGCAACACTCGTCCGTGTTCCTTGTTAACCAGTTGATACTCGTCCGTATCATCAGCTCTGAGCACGTGTTAGTTTGTTTCTACATGATACTCGTCCGTATCATGGTCTTAAGGATGCTCGTCCGCATCTTTAATCTATACACAATACCAAACACTTATACCTTTTGTTTCTTGGATGTAAACGCTCGTCCGTATTTACTATATCCCCAGTAGATCGCAGTCAAATTTCCTTTTTATCTAACACTCGTCCTGTGTTATGATAAACTTTGAGAGCAGCCGTCCCCTGCTAAGTGGTCGTCCTCCACTTCTTGATGGTCGTCCTCCATCATGCTCATCCGATGGCCGTCCCCATCGTTGATTTTAGCAGCCGTCCCCTGCTAGGTGGTCGTCCTCCACCTTTTGATGATCGTCCTTCATCACTTTATCCAATGGCCGTCCCCATTGTTGATTTTAGTTGTCTAACACTCATCCTGTGTTATGATAAACTTTGAGAGCAGCCGTACCCTGCTGAGTGGTCGTCCTCCACTTCTTGATGGTCGTCCTCCATCATGCTCGTCCGATGGCCGTCCCCATCGTTGACCTTTTCTATCCGATGGCCGTCCCCATCGTTGATATTTTCGGCAGCCGTACCCTGCCAGGTGGTCGTCCTCCACCTTTGATGGCCGTCCCCATCATATTTCTTTTATCCCCAACAGAGCAGCCGTCCCCTGCTAGGTGATCGTCCTTCACCTTTGATGGTCGTACCCCATCATCTGTTTATTTCATTTATTCTTTAACCCGATGGCCGTCCCCGTCGTGGTCCCTTTTCCTTTTAGCCCGATGGCCGTCCCCATCGTTGGTTATTTTACCTACCTTATGAACTTGATGGCCGTCCCCGTCATGTTTCATTTGATTCCCAGAGAATGCTATAGCTTTATCTTGATGGCCGTCCCCATCATAATATTCTATTTTCCCCAGCTAGTCGGCCGTCCCCGTCTTAGCTTTACCTTTTTATCCCCAGCATGTCGGCCGTCCCCGTCATTGCTTTATTTTCCGCACCTTCCCCAGCATGTCGGCCGTCCCCGGCATTGCTATTTACCCAGCAGTCGTCCTCTGCTCGACGGTCGTCCTCCGTCGCTTACACTTTACGATATACTTTGTTTTGCTCTTACAATCTATATCCCTTTTCTTCTTCATTTCTGTGAGTGCAAATTTTGGACTGTCTTTGGTATTCAACCACAAGTTATCTTGTTTGCCTGTTAAGCCGCCGCTTACAACCTGCACAGCTAACTCATGCTTGAATAGGGGCAGCTGTAAACACCCCAAATTTGCCCTCACCCATTCACACCATGGCTTGTGACCATCTCATATGCATAAACACAATCATATCATCTCATAGTACATTTTTGATTCACTGGATAGTTTCTAGGTCATCTGCACCTAGGGTTTGTAATCTGAGCAATCCAAAAGCATCTTGAGCCATTCCAAAGGCCACCAATCAACTCAAAGGGGTCCATGTGTGCCCAATCATCATATTACATCTCCTCAAAGTCAAAATTGCAGAGGAATCACAAGAACTAGGGTTTGATTGGATGCAGAGCCAGGATGAACTGCACAGTTGACTGAAAATTAGGGTTTTGGTTTCAGAGGCCATAACTCCAAATCTTTTGGTCATTCTTGCTTCCATTGATCTCTATATGGTATAGGGAGTGTGCATATCAATTTTCATGAAGAAATTCCATGGGGAAGTCATCTGATCAAGGGTTGACTTTTCAGACAAGTCAGTGCAAAATCAGGGCATCTGAGGCCCCCAATGACCCAACCAATGGGTGATCTTCATCATTTTGGGTGTATATGATCTTTATTTGATCATGGAAGAAGTTTGAAGTTCATGGAAATCAAGAATTTAGGTTTTTTGCAAAAGTTGACTTTTTTGGGTTTTGTTGACTTTTCAAGAAGGCATCCTTTTAGGTCAATTTTCAAGCTTTGATTTTTGATCCAAAAAGGCTTCAAATGGAAAAACTTTGGTCATGAAAGTTGTAGATCTCATCTTTCCCTTTTCAAAAAGTACAAGAACATGATCAAACTCTTCTTGAATCAAAAGTTATGGCCATGCAAAGTTGCCAAAAATCATTGTTTTTTCAAGTTATGCATCAAAAGGAAATTTTGCAAAACCATGTACTAAGTCATAATGCAGCCTCTAATTCACTACAAACCATTACACAAACATCCTCTAAGTCCTAAAAATCAGAATTGGACTAGGTTTGTCATGGTTTCATGCTTGGTTAGGCTAAAAAGTCACATGTGAACCATAAGCCAACCTACTTGCAAAACCACTCATAACATTATGCCAACTTGCTGCATTGAGTGCTGAGCCAAGCTAGGCCTCTCCCTCACCCATGCTGCACCAGAACCACCTTTGTCCTTGCCTAGTCCAAACACCATGCCTCTCTTACACATAAAGTGGTTTTTGAGCAAAAAGTGAACTACCTATCACAGCTGCACAAGTCACATCAGCCAACCAATCAGAATTGTTTATCATTTCATTTTGCAAGTTGAACATAACAAGAACAAGGGCTGAAACCAACTCACTCATCACTTACACAAAAAACCTCCCAACTTGCAAGTTCTATCGAATTTCATTACACAGCCATCAAACACCCAAGCAACCTTCACCATTCATCTCACCTTGATCCATAGAACACAAAGCATCAAGAACCAGAGCTTGAAACAACCAAAACACTTCACTGCCATCTCTCACCTCAGTTTGCAGTTTCACTTGCAACTCTCACTATAGCCCACAAACATCAAAACAAACTTTGCCAAACTTCTCAACACACTTCATAGATCACAAACAACCATCTCTCATAGCCTGAAAGTGCCAAAAGCTCAACTGCCATTGTTGACTGAACTGAAGCAGTTCTCTTCGAAACTCATCATCCAGCAAGTCTAAACTCCATTTGAGCATCCAGACATCTTTGGGGGGCCAAGAGGAGCAGCTTGCACTTAAAGAAAGGGCCTGAAAGTTCCTAAGTCAGAGGTTGCAAATCTCAGGTAGCTCCAAATAATTTTTTCCAGAAATCTCTTTTTTAGTTACAAACTTGTTCCTTATGCTCTCCTGATCATGCTGATGCTTTTAGTTTTTGAA
Organism: Lathyrus aphaca; assembly: GCA_963966055.1. NCBI lineage: Eukaryota > Viridiplantae > Streptophyta > Magnoliopsida > Fabales > Fabaceae > Lathyrus > Lathyrus aphaca. Next base: position 261,023,251 of record OZ014519.1, read on the forward strand.
ATGGATGTGTTTTGAGAATTTAATTGCTGTTTGAAGCTCACGAACCCTAGAACTTTCCCTCTTCGATTCAGCTTGTCTAGGTTAAATAAATTTGTTTTAGGATAGGGCTTTGATTCGTGAGGATGAGAGGAACGTTTCCATGATCTTAGTTTTCATTTATTTTACGTTTTGAGAGGTTTTGAGATTTTTCAGGTGACCTTCTGGCCGGAGAAGATGACCGGAAGTCTTCTCCGGCCACCTGAGTTTAGTTTGCCCTAATTACAGTCATTAAGTCAAGTTTGAATTTGGTCCGTTGATACGCGTTGAACATTTGACTTCCCACCCTTTTTGATGGCTCAGATCATCCACTTAACCCTAATCCACGTGGTTAATTCTAATTAAGTGTAATTAGTTCAGAGCGAATCCTGGCCCTCCACTAGCGCGCGCAGTCAACCTGTTTGAATCCAGAATCAATCTCATGCGTCCATTGTGCATACTTCTGTTTTATTTGATTTTTTATTCATTTTATTCCATTTATTTTGCACAATTTATTTAAAATAGTTAAAAAATCATAAAAATTATGAAACTTTTTCTTTAAGGTTTTATTAATTTTTATGACACAAAAACATTTTTATTTTATTTTTTATCATTAAAAAAGTATTTTTAAATATTTAAAAGATTATTTTTAATTGATTAATGAGAATTAATTAATTAAAAATACTTTTAGGTATTTAAAAATTACAAAAAAATTCATGAAATGTTCTAAGACATTTAGAAACATTGTCCAACCTTCAAACCAAATTTCTTTTTTTGATCTTGATGCATTTTAAGAATTTTTCATTGAATTAAATCATTTTTGATGCATTATTTTGTTCATAAGTTTGAAAATTCATTTCTGCCTATTGGTGAAGGTTGAGACATTGATTCTTCTTGCATTGTTTTCCATTTAGCATGAACTTTCAAAGATAAAAAGGCCATGATTTGATCTTGCATTTCCTAATTGATTGGCATTTGTTTTGATAAGAACCCTAAAAAACCCTAATAACTTGCAAAATTCATAACTTGAGTTTGGTTGAGAGTTGAGAGTTCTCCTTTGGGCAGTGATTCATTATAGGTCTAGGGTTTCTTTGGGTACCATTTTCCATTTTTTATGTCAAGGTTTGCTTCTGTTTTTGGTTTATGTGGGATGTTTGATCCATGAACCCTAATTTGGGCTTTCCCTTTGCACCATTCTTGCATTTCCTTGCATAATTTGACTTGCCATTGCATTTGGTGCATTCTTATGATTCATTTGACATCTTAAGACATGTATGGAGCATCATTGATCATTGCATTACCTATTTGCCATGCCATTTGTCTTGTATGTTTCATAACATTTCATGCTTGTTCATGCTTCTAAACTTGCATCATTTGCATCCATGACTTTGTATGAACATCTCATTGTCTTGTCTCATGTTCATAGCACCTCATGGCATCATAATCATCATCACCATGCTTCTGGTTGTGCTTTGCCTCATGCCATTTCATCTCCTCTTGCATTGCATTGCATTTCTTTCTAACATTGCAGGTGGTAAGTAACTTGAGAGGTGAATTTGCCTTCACTTCTCATAACCTCTATTCTCATCTCTCTTGCATACCTTGCTGCATTCTTATGTGTGTTTGAGTTTGAGCTTGCTCATTCTTCCTCCTCCCACTTTCTTTCTTCAAGTGACTTGACTTCTTGAATGAAGCAAGTCACTTTGCTTCTCTTGATCTTGTTCATCTGCTTCCTGGTGGTTCATCTGAAGATTGTTCTTGAAAACCTCACAAACATTAGGACCAACCAAGCATGATAATGAATTAGGGTTTTGATTAGTCTCCCCCATAGTTTCTACCTTTGTGTCTCTTCTTGAGTCATCTCTTCTCACCTCATAATCAGGGACTAAACCCTCAAGGCTTTAAGACTTTGTGATTAAGATCCTGCCTGCATCCTTCTTTTAGGATGGAGTGTATAACTTTAATCCTAAGTCTTGGACCCTTAAGGTGTTGAACTCTCTTAATTAATCCATCTAATAATCATCAAGACATTACACTTGTAACTTGGGCCTTGCATTAGGGTTCTAATTCTTCCTTAATTGGTTAAGAAGGACTAACCCTAAAGTTAATGGACAAGTCCCCCTCAAGTTGTCTTACAGATCATAAAAAACACTTCATCATCATATCATTAATAAAATCCACTTAATCAAAGGATTGTTCTGTCATGGGTTTAATCCCTAATCATGGATTAAGCTGAGGATCCTTCCTCAGCTTAAACACCCTCATCTATTATCCTTCTTTTAGGATAGTGTAATAAGCCTGTTAAATCCCTGATTATGGCTTAACCTCATTACTTAACACTAAACAAAAATCTCAAAAACATCTAATTAATCACAAGTAGGTTAATGATCTTAACCCTACATCAAAGGTGATTAAGTGTGAGAATCTGACTTCACACTTAAGGTAATTCTCATTACCCCTAATCAGAGGGATGATGTGATGAGTTTACCAAATCCATTGATTTAGGTTTAAGCTCATTATCTTATGACAAACTCCAAAAAGAAATAAAAGACTGAAAACACAAAAACAAACAATAATCGTCTCCTCCGGGATTCTTCTCTCATCATCTTCACTCACAAACGAGAACTTGCTTCTTCCGTCTAATGCAAGACAGTTTGCATCTGTGCCAGACAGATCATACACTTGAGCATAGACTGCAAGCAGTTCACCAGTCAATCCTTTCAGTCTCTTTGGGTCGAACTACGGTGTTCTGACTTCCTCATTGCACGAGAGGATACGTAGGCATAACTTAACAGTTATCGAACAAAAGTCTCTGTCCATTCCCCCTCTTTCCAGCTTCATTCTTTAGCCTCATTATCATGAGCATCTCATCTTTGTTCCTACACTGACACCTGTACATTCTTTTCCAGCTATTTTACACACAGATTGCACTGACACTACCCCTCTAAAACACAAATCTTTTAAGCGTGGATCCCGTCGAGTACGACGGACAATCTGGGTGCTAATACCTTCCCAGGTTGTAACCAACCCCCTTTCTCAGTCTCTCTGGTTTGCAAACCGTCTTATCCATCTTTTTTCTAGGTCTATGCAGCATTACCTTTCCTTCGGGATAAAAATGCCTAGCTGGCGACTCTATTCATTCTCCAGTGAGTTCACGGCCGTGTGTTCTCACTGTTCCCTTCGCCGACCGTTCGCGTCTGTACCTTCATTTGATCATTGTCATTTGTCGGGAGCGACAAAGGGCACTTGTGCCAACTTCTTCAAGTTGTTTAGGGCCATCTTAGGTTGTTGATACCCCTCTGGTATTGAGTCTTGGTTTGTACCTTGAGAAGTTTGTGTTTGGTTGCTCTTGAAGTTCTCCCACACTTATGCATGCTCACCTCACTTCCTTTGCCTCGTTCTTCTCATGATGTGAATGTTTGACTATGTGCACTTCTTCTCTTCATCTCATGTGGTCCATAGACACTTTTCTAACATGATTAGGGTTCTGGTCTTGAACTTTGAGGTTTTGCTTTGACTATTTTGCTTTGTATCTTCTCATGTTTACTTTGTTTTGTCATGGTGATTCATAATGTTTCATTGTGAGTTGTATTGCTTTTTTCCTTCTTGTGATTTAAGTTTGCATTTGGCATTTGAGTTTATGACTTCACTTCTGGTTGTTTGACTTTGTTTTGACATTATGTTAATTTTGTATTGCACTTATGCTTGTGTCACTAACCATTTCAGGGGCTTTGGTAAGTGAGAGGTGTGGATGTGATTCCCACATCTCCAAATCTTATCTCTTCTCTTCTCCTTATTATTTTTCTAACCTTGTGTTTGTTGGGCTTAGGCCTTACTTCCTCCCTCTTCTATTCTTCTCTCTTCTCCTTCTCTTCTTCTTTCTTTCTTCTTTAGGATAGTAAACCTCATTAACCTAGGATTTTCCATGCATGACAACAATTAGGATTCATTAGTCCCCCCTTAGACTTTTACCTTTGTGATCCTTTTGTTTATCTTCTCTTCTCATCTCAAAACCCTAAAGAAGACACTTAATAAAGAATGAAGTGATATCTTGAGCAATAGCCTTATCCCATGAGACACTTTTAGTCTTCCCATCTTGGGATAGTACAAGCTTGTCTTGTGATGTACAAGTCTGATCAGGATATCATCTTCACCAAGAAAATCATAAAAAACACTTCTTCATTCAAAAAATACAAAAACACTTAATAAATTAATGAGTTAGTGAGCTTAAGCCCTAATCTCTGGGTTCAAGTTTTGGGGATCTTCTCCTTACTTGAGTGTGCTTGTTCTATTATTCCATCTTGGAATGTAGTGACAAGTTCACATTCCATGGAAAAGAGCTTGAGTTCACTTCCTTGTGACACACTCATAAAATCTAAAAAACACTAACAAACAATAAGTGTCTTTCCTTCGGGAATTCTTTTCTCATCTCCTTCGCTCCGTCCGCGAACTTTCTTCTTCTTGTCATTTTGCAAGACGGTTACACACTCGTCGTCCGAGCCTGTAACACCTGAGCATTGGCATAGGCAGTTCAAGCCTTAAGACACAAGAAATCTTTTCCACCCCTAGTTAGGGGAACTACGGCGACTTTGATCCTCATTTTCTGATGAGGTACGTAGGCAGCGGGGTAGGGCCCGTTCGAGCACAATCTTTATTTTCCCTACATTTTTTTCTTTGTTTTCTTTCTCAGTTCCTTATCCAGTTTCATTTCCTTTTCTTTGCAGCAACTTTCATTTTTTCACCCTTTGAAACAATTTTCTTTGCAAGCGTGGATCCCGTCGGGTACGACGGACGATCTGGGGTGCTAATACCTTCCTAGGTCGTAACCGACTCCCGAACCCAGTCTCTTTGGTTCGCAGGACCCGTGTCCTTCCTCTTCTTTCTTCTGGTTTGTGCATTATTACCACTCCCGTTCCTTCGGGATAAAAATGCCTGGCTGGCGACTCTACCTCTTCCGTGCCACTTTCGCGTTTGTACCAGGATGGAAATCCAGGGAGCGACAGCTGGCGACTCTGCTGGGGACCGAACCCAGAATCTCTGGTTCCCTTGAGAGTCTCTCCTAGCGCTTGTGTGTTTCTGTTTCTCTGGGTGTTGATTGTTTACTGTTTTGTGTTGTATTTTACTGTTGTTTATTTACAGTTTTATTTACAGCTTTATTTATAGTTTTCAGTATTTATTTTCTGCATCATATTATTACTGGACTGTCTGGACTGGATCTTCTGTTTGGTGGGATTTGGTGATACTGTTTCTGAGAGATGAGCTCATTACCACGACTCAAGTGCACCTTAGGACTTAGAGTGGTTCCACTTTGGCCTCATGAGATCTTGTCATGGGGGTAGTAGTGAGTTCCACACCCAGATTTGCGACCGTCTTGGAAAAGTCTTGATTTGGGGATCTTCCTCTCTCATTTCATAACCTTGACAGTTATGTGCAGCTGGGGACCGATCATTGAGAACCTTGTGGAAACATCCCTCTCTAGTGATGATAGTGACAGACCACATTTTGTGGCAAACCCATTCACATCCGAGGGCCCGCCTGGAACTCGCATAGGATGACCTTGTTTTCCCGGACTCAGCTGAGGCCTCCCTGCGTAGTATATAATATCAAACCGATTCCCTGATCTGGTCATGAGCCATTTCTCAGAAATGGTGAAAGTATTATTGCTATTCGGCTTTGAGAGTCCGTGATGTCTGACCCGGAGCATACCAGTGAGATTGGGAGGGGTTTACAGGTTTGCAGGAACCCTTGGCCTCTACATACCCTCATTATCAGTGTGGTCCTTATTGAGATTTGGTCCTTATGGTTCTGGTTTTCTTGGTGTTATGGTTATGAGAATTTCTATCAGAGGGTTGTGACTCAGAGGATCTTGGTTTTCAGTTGATCAAAGGGTCCTTATATTCAGTGTCCAGTATCCAGATGGTCCCAGATTGATCATATGCCTGCATTGCATTTGCATTGCATCATACTTGCATTAACTGTTTGTGTTTCCATTTTTCAGGTTATTGTTTACAGTTAGCACCCAGTTCTGGTAATCTTATCTCCAGATGGCAGAAGTTAAGAGAATCACAAGGAAAAAGAATGTTCATTATACTTTTCTTCAACCAGAAGTCAAGAGTGTTCAGAAATTAGCAGGGCTGATGAATGACCAAGTCTTGGGGAATTTCAGAAAGAGGTATGGCCAGATATTGAAGTACATGGAAAAACCTATTGCAGACCAAAAGGATAGCTTGCACACTTTGCTTCAGTTTTATGATCATTTGCTACGGTGTTTTGTGTTCCCAGATTACATCTTGGCTCCTACCTTGGAGGAGATTTCCAACATTTTGGGTGTTCCAGTCAGAGATACCTTGCCTTACTATGGGTCTGAGGTGGTTCTCAAGGAAGAAGACATATCCAAAGTCTGTCGTTTACCAGTTGCTAAAGTCAAGAAGGCTTTGAAGGACAATGAAGGCAGAGGACTCCCTTGGAATGTGCTTATACCAGAGGCTGAAGAATATGCCAAAGAGGGTAAATGGGGGGATTTTGGTGTTGTGTTGGCTTTGATGATGTATGGGTCTAGTCTATTCCCGGGAGAAAAAGAGTTTGTGAGCTTGGAGGTGATCTCCATATTTGCTAAAGGCAATCCTGTGCCAACATTGTTGGGAGATTTCTACTACAGTGTTCATTACCGGAATGAGAAAGGCAGAGGTGGACCAGTGTGTTGTTGTGCTCCATTATTTGCTGATTGGTTTGCGAAGCAATTGCCAAAGTCAGACCCTTTCAAAGAAATGAGGGATGAATTGAGGTGGTCTAGGAGGCTAATGGGAATAACTTATGAGGATATAGCTTGGGGTTATGACAGAGATTTGTTAGGTAAAGAGCTACTGGTCAGTTGTGGAAGATGTCAATGTGCCTTTGCTAGGACGAAAAGGTGTGATCAGTTACCATCCAGCCTTAGCCAGGAAGCAATTTGGCTATCCTCTGAGGGATCCACCAAGTATGGAGGAATTTGTTGAGTCTTTGTACTTTTCTGTAGAGGGAAACAAAGAGTTGGTCATACAAGCATCTCAGGCTTTGGCTCACAGGGTGAGGAAAGGTAAGAAAGACTTTGGCAGAGTAGATCCTAAGACATATCCTCCTTTTGCTACATGGTTGCAGAAACGTGTAGAGGAAGTTCTCATGCCATTCTCAGTAGAAGCTCCATTATATCCCAAAGAAGTGCCATGCCAGAGTACTGTCTCTCTTGAAGAATATAAGAAATTGGAAGCTCAGCTGCATGAAGTCCGAGTGGAGAATGCTGAAATGGTCAACTTATACCATCTTGCCAATCGTGCCAAAAATGAAGCAGAGGGGAAGCTATAGAAGATGCAAGCCTCCTTGGAAGCTAAAGAGAAAGAGTTTGCTGGAAGGGAAGCTCACTTTCAGAGATTGGGTCTAATGGAGGCAAAAAGAGAAGCGGAGCACAAGAAGACTTTAAAGACTCTTAAAGAAGCTCGCCAGTCCATTGTTTGGTTGCAAGGCCAAAGGGAACAGGAGCAGAAGAAGTATAAAGAAAAAGAAGAGTTTTTCAAGGTACAAATGGCCTTCAAGAAAGAAGAAGTGGAACAAGTCCACAACATACGAAGGGAAAAGACTCAACAGTTGGCACAAAGCCAGATGGCCTTGGAGGAGGCCTTGAAGGAGATTGAAGAGCTCAAGCTGAGGGCAGGCGTGAAGAAGAACAGGACAGAGACAAATGCAAAAGAACCTGGGTCTTTAGTTTAGTTTTATTTATTATTGTTCAGATTACCTACAGACTTGTTGTAGGAGTCCTGCTTTATCTTTTGTCTTTTGTTCATGTATTAACCTGTAACCCTTTGGGGAATTTTTGTTCGTTCTCTAACTTTTGGTCGGCAGTAGGTTATCCATGATATACAATGTTAATATGCAAATTACCATTTCTGAATATGCAAAGCTTGTTTGTCTGATACTGCTAAGATCTGAGCACTCTTCAAAGGGAAAGTTTGAAAACTAATACTCAAATTGGCTATCTGGAGCAAATACCAGAACTGGGGCATACAAATGCCTAAAACTTGGAAACATGAGCAATTACATTGCATGCATATAACGTGTTTGTTTGTTTTGAAGGTAGTTCTTCAGTTTCTAACGTTTATGTCCTTTCAGGCACTATAGCTCCCAGGAAGGTTCGAGAACAGCCGATCATACACAGATATCCCATAAGAGTCAACAGAGAAAGAGTCATGGATCAAATGCAGGCTGATTTAGCTGACTCGAGATTGAGAATGGACAATTTTATGACCCTTATGGCAGGAATGGGTCAGAATCAGGAACATTTATGTGAGTTGGTAGAAATTAATCAAGCCAGGAATAACGGGACTGCTGATGGAGGTAATCGTAACGGTGCTGGCGCCTGTTAAGTTGAAATCCCTGTGGCACAGCCATGGGTCACCATTATTAATGATGGACTGAACAATTTACAGATGGACGGTCAAGACGAGCAGTTTACTTTGCCGGACGAAACGGAAGGCCAAGGGGCTGAAATGAACAGAAAGTTTGAAGAGATGGCTGAGCAGATAAGGGAGATTCAATCTCAGAGCTCTCCGGGGTTCGACATTACTGACTTGGGCTTGGTTCCAGGGGTTAGAATCCCTTACAAGTTCAAGGTCACGACTTTCGAGAAGTACAACGACACAGCGTGTCCAAAGACTCACCTCCAATCCTTTGTAGGAAGAATTGCTGCCCATACTGACGACGAGAAGCTATGGATGTATTATTTCCAGGACAGCCTGGTTGGGGCTTCCTTGGAATGGTATATGAAGCTAAGTAGGGTCAACATTAAGAGCTGGAAGGACTTGGTAGAGGCGTTCGTGAAGCAATACCAGTACAATTTGGACATGGCTCCAAATCGCACTCAACTGCAGAACATGTCTAAAAATGCTAAGAAATGGTTTAAAGAGTATGCTCAAAGGTGGCGTCAACTTGCTTCCAGAGTACAACCACCATTGCTGGAGAATGAGATGGATGATATGTTCATGGGAACATTGCAAGGGGTGTTTATCGAAAGGTTGGCGTCTTGTTCAGCTACCAAGTTCAATGATATAATAATAGCAGGCGAGAGGGTCGAGACTTTGTTAAAGATGGGGAAGATTCAGGATACCAGTGCGAGCAGCTCGAGTGGCGTAAGAAAAGCTTTCAAAGGGCCTCCGAGAAGGAGAGAAGGTGAAACCAATGCTGTGTATGGCCGAGGACGGGGCCGAGGATATAGAAGATCATATGAGCAAGTGGCAGCTGTCACTATCCCTTCCAGTCCTGTGCAGCAGGTACAGCCTCCACAACAACAGCAACAACAACAGCTACAACGTAACAATTATCAACAAAGACCTTATCAGCCGAGACAAGCTCGTCCGGCTAATAGGGTGCTTGAAGCAATTCCCATGACATACACTGCATTGCTACAGAGATTGCTAGACCTGAACTTGATACAACTGAGGACATTAGCACCACCGCCACCTGGAGAGCTTCCACTGGGGTACGATGTCAATGCTAGATGCGCATTACATTCAGGGGCACCCGGGCACTCAACTGAGAAGTGCAGGGCGCTACAGCATAAAGTTCAAGATTTGATCGACTCCAAGGCGATTAACTTCGCACCACCGCCTAATGTTACTTCGAACCCTATTCTAAACCATGGAGGGGCTAGAATAAATGTTGTTGAGGGTGGTGAGAAGTTAAGTTTGATTCTAAGTGTAGAAGAAGTGAAGACTCCACTGCCAGTAGTGAAAGAAAGGCTGTTAAAAGGACAAGTGTTTCCGGGATGCGGTTATGATTGTGAAAAGTGTTTGAATTCAGTAAATGGCTGTGAAGACTTGAAGAAGGGGTTGCAGAATCTGATTGATGATGGGTCATTGCAGTTTGATAAAGTTGATAATGGAGGTGATCGTGTGTCCACTATAACCATATACTATGATCCAGCTGAAATGCCTGCTAGAAGAGAACCTGTGACTATTTATGCTCCTGAAGTCATCCTATTACTATTACTGTTCCTGGGCCTGTTCCTTATACTGATGATAAAGCTATCCCATGGCATTACGGTTCAGATGTGTACGTGGAAGGACAGAAGGTCGAGAGTAAGTCAGTAGCAATTGACCCGACTGTAGTGAACGTCGGAAGGGTTGGTGGTTTTACGAGAAGTGGTCGTCTTTTTGCTCCCCCAGTTCTGAGAGGAGATCCTGAGGCTGAAGCTGCGGCAAAAGCTAAAGGAAAGCAAACAACGTCTGAAGAAACGATAGCTCCTGCTGCTGGACAGGGTACCTTTGAGAGGGAAGTGGAGGAATTTATGCGAATAATAAAGAAGAGTGACTACAAGGTAGTTGAACAGTTAAACCAGACGCCGTCCAAAATATCAATTCTGTCTTTGCTGATGTGTTCTTCAGCTCACAGAGAAGCCTTGCTGAAAGTGTTGCAGATGGCATACGTTCCTCAAGAGATAACTATTAATCAACTGGAAGCTGTAGTGGGCAGTGTGAATGCAAGCCACGGATTGGGCTTCACAGATAGAGACCTTACTTCAGAGGGCCGTAACCACAACAAAGCACTGCATATTACTATGGAGTGTAAGGGTGCTGTTTTGTCGCATGTCCTGGTTGACATAGGCTCTTCTCTTAATGTACTCCCGAAGAAAGCATTAATGAAGTTGAATGTCGATGGTATCGTCTTGAGACCCAGTGATTTGATAGTTAAAGCCTTTGATGGGTCCAAAAGGTCTGTGTTCGGAGAAGTTGAGTTACCTGTGAAAATAGGGTCTCAAGTATTCAAGAGCACATTCTACGTCATGGATATTCAGCCCGCGTACAGTTGCTTGCTGGGACGTCCTTGGATTCACGCTGCCGGAGCAGTAACTTCCACTTTGCATCAAAAGCTAAAATACGTGGTTGATGGCCAAGTAATCACTGTGTGCGGAGAGGAATATATCTTTGTGAGCCACTTATCAACTTTCAAATATGTGGAGATGGACGGAGAGATCCATGAAACGCTGTGTCAGGCCTTCGAAGCGGTTAATGTCAGCATTTTGGCTCCGGTAGAGAGGAAAAATGAGAAAGAAGGTACCTCCATTCACTCCTACAAGCAGGCTAAGGAAGTGGTTCAGTCGGGAAGCACCCAAGGCTGGGGCAAGTTGCCGGAATTAGAAAAGAAAGATGATAAGTTTGGTCTGGGTTATCAGCCTGGTGGGTCTAACTGGCCTCAAAGTGGTAAAGCTATTACTTTCACAAACGCTGGGATGCTCGACCGCAACCATATTTGTGCAACAAGCGAAGATGGAGACAATGATGGCAACTGGGACAACTGGATTCATCCATGTGCACCCGGAGAGGAGCTCAAGAACTGGTCTGCTGAAGACATCGTTCAAGTTACCTGGCAACCAAAGTAATTTACTTGTTTCCTTTTTTATCATACTGCATTGTCAATCCTGCACTCTGTCCAAGGTGCAAGGATCCATTTGTAGGGCCACCATGCTTTGAATGCATTTATTTTACCATGAAATAAAGGACATTTTTCAAGAAAATTGCGTTCTCTTTCTATCATTTTAAATTTTTCAAAAAAATATAAAATGGCAATGTGTTTTTCTTTTGCTTGTGTGTTTGCGTCTCTTTTGAAAAATAAACAGATTCTAAAATAAGCACATCATCTGTGCAGTGTTGATCATCAGGATTCTAGTGATAACGTTCCTGCTATAACCACGCATGACTTTGACAATCCTATCTACCAAGCTGATGAAGGGGTTGAGGAAGACTGTGAACTCCCTGAAGAATTGGTCAGGTTGTTGAAACAAGAGGAAAGGGTCATTCAGCCGCATCAGGAAGAAATAGAGATCATCGACATCGGGACTGAAGAGTCAAAGAAAGAAATAAAGATTGGGGTCAGTCTGCAGGCCGAGGTAAAGAAAGAGTTGATTGGTATGCTGCGTGAATATATGGATATCTTCGCCTGGTCGTATCAAGATATGTCGGGGTTGGATACTGACATTGTTGTGCATAAGCTACCATTGAGAGAAGACTGTCCTCCTGTGAAACAAAAGTTGAGAAGAACTCGTCCTGACATGGCGATGAAGATCAAGGAGGAAGTTAAGAAACAGTGGGATGCCGGATTCCTTGTCGTAACTAGTTATCCACCCTGGGTAGCTAATATTGTGCCTGTACCAAAGAAAGACGACAAAGTCCGGATGTGCATTGATTACCGGGATCTAAACAGAGCAAGCCCAAAAGATGACTTTCCATTACCTCACATTGATGTGCTGGTAGATAACACTGCTCAATTCTCAGTGTTTTCCTTCATGGATGGCTTTTCCGGATATAATCAGATTAAGATGGCACCGGAAGATATGGAGAAAACAACATTCATTACCTCGTGAGGTACATTCTGCTACAAGGTGATGCCCTTTGGTTTGAAGAACGCCGGGGCAACGTATCAGCGGGCTATGGTCACATTGTTCCACAACATGATATACAAGGAGATATAATGCTATGTGGACGATATGATTGCCAAGTCCCGAGACGAAGAAGAGCATCTGGTCAATCTCAAGAAGCTGTTTGATAGACTGATAAAGTATAAGCTGAGGTTGAATCCAAACAAGTGCACTTTCGGAGTGCGTTCCGGAAAATTGTTGGGTTTCATTGTTAGTCAGAAAGGAATCGAGGTGGATCCTGCAAAAGTAAAAGCAATACAAGATATGCCTGCACCGAAAACAATAAAAGAAGTGCGCGGGTTTTTAGGGAGGTTGAACTACATTTCACGGTTCATATCTCATCTAACTGCCACGTGTGAACCAATATTCAAATTTCTAAGAAAAGAGCAAACGGTCAGGTGGAATAAGGACTGTCAAAGAGCCTTTGAAAAGATAAAAGAATATTTGCAGACACCTCCGATTCTAATGCCTCCAGTTCCAGGACGGCCTCTTATCATGTACTTGACTGTGCTAGAAGGGTCAATGGGGTGTGTTCTAGGCCAACATGACGAGTCTGGTCGAAAAGAGTACGCTATTTATTACCTTAGCAAAAAGTTTACCGACTGTGAATCCCGTTACTCACTGCTCGAGAAAACTTGCTGCGCTTTGGTATGGGCTGCTCGCCGACTAAGACAGTATATGTTGACCCATACCACATTGCTAATCTCAAAAATGGATCCTGTCAAGTATATTTTTGAGAAACTAGCGTTAACCGTAAGGGTTGCTAGGTGGAAAATGATTTTAACAGAGTATGACATACAATATACTTCCCAGAAAGCCATCAAGGGAAGTGTATTGTTAGATTACCTTGCACAACAACCTCTTGAAGGTGACTATCAACCAATGAAGTTTGATTTCCCTGATGAGGACATCATGTACCTTAAAGCAAAAGATTGCGAGGAACCACTTCCGGAGGAGGGGCCAGACCCTGAATCCAAATGGAAGTTGATGTTTGATGGGGCAGTCAATATCAACGGACGTGGAGTTGGTGTTGTTCTTATCACTCCTGAAGGTGTTCACTTTCCCTTCGCTGCCAGAATTACTTTTGGCTGCACCAACAATGAAGCGGAATAGGAGGCGTGCATAATGGGAATAGAGGAGGCTATTAATCTTCGGATTAAGACCCTCGATATATTCGGAGATTCAGCCCTCGTTATCAATCATGTTACCGGCAAGTGGTATACGCATCAAGAACACTTAATTCCTTATAGGGATTATGCCAGAAGACTGTTGACGTTCTTCACAACGGTTAAGCTTCAGTACATAGCACAAGATGAGAATCAATTTGCCGATGCATTGGATACTCTTTCTTCGTCCATCAAAGTCTTGTGTTGGAATTATGTGCCCAGGATTTGACATTTCCAGGCTTGATGCACCAGCTCATGCTTTCTCTTTAGACGCAGTGTCTGACGAGAAACCTTGGTACTTTGATATCAAGCTTTTCCTGGAAAAGCAAGAATACCCAGCTGGGGCATCGTCCAATGACAAGAAGACCTTAAAGCGACTTGCTGCTAGCTTCTTCTTAAATAAAGATGGGGTTTTGTATAAGAGGAACTTTGACATGGTCTTGCTCAGATGCGTGGATAGACACGAAGCAAGCCTGTTAATGCAGGAAGTCCACGAGGGATCCTTCAGTACTCATGCAGGAGGGCATGCTATGGCTAAGAAGTTGTTGAGATCGGGGTATTATTGGATGACAATGGATGCAGACTGTTGTTCATACGCCTGTAAATGCCACAAGTGCCAGATTTATGCAGACAAGGTGCATGTTCCTCCTAGCTCGCTCAACATCATGTCATCTCCTTGGCACTTTTCTATGTGGGGCATTGACATGATCGGGAAAATAGAGCTACTGCTTCAAATGGTCATTGTTTCATCTTGGTTGCGATCAATTACTTCACTAAGTGGGTTGAGGCAGCGTCTTATGACAATGTCACTCGTCAAGTGGTAGCCAGGTTTTTGAAAAGGGACATCATTTGTAGATACGGAGTGCCCGAAAGAATCATTACTGACAATGGTTCTAATTTGAACAATAAGATGATGGCAGAATTGTGTTGGGGCTTCCAGATCCAACATCACAATTCTTCTCCTTACTGACCAAAGATGAATGGTGCGGTAGAGGCAGCAAATAAGAATATCAAGAAGATTGTGCAAAAGATGGTTGTCACTTACAAAGATTGGCATGAGATGCTACCATTTGCGTTGCATGGGTACCGAATGTCAGTCAGGACGTCAACATGGGCAACTCCTTTCTCATTGGTATATGGTATGGAGGCAGTCTTTCCTGTCGAGGTAGAAATTCCTTCATTGCGTGTGATGATGGATGTGAAGCTTGATGAGGCTGAGTGGGTATGTGCTCGATACAATCATTTATGTCTAATTGAGGAAAAGAGATTAGCGGCTATCTGTCATGGTCAGCTTTATCAGAGGAGAATGAAGCGAGCATTCGACCAACGAGTATGTACTCGGGAAAATCAAGTAGGCGAGCTTGTGCTCAAGAGGATTGTTCCTCCAAGTTCAGACCACAGGGGCAAGTGGACCCCAAACTACGAAGGACCATTCATAGTGAATAAAGTTTTCTCAGGAGGAGCATTGATGCTCACCACTATGGATGGGGAAGATTTCCAATCCCCTGTTAACTCGGACGCAGTTAAAAAATACTTCGCATAAAAAGACCCGCTGGACACAAAAACATAATTAAAGACCAGGCAAGAAAAGGGCATCCCGTCGAGCTAAAAACAAAATAAAAAGCTCGGGCAAAAGTTAGGGAAAATAAATAAAAAAATGGGTACACCCGCTGAGTTGAAAAGCCACATCGGACAACTCAGGCAAAAAAGGGTATCCCGGTGGATTGAAAACCCGAAAGGGCGATCCACGCAAAACAAGGGAATAAGCGAACAACTGCGATCCGAGTAATCTGAACCAAATCATCGTTTCGTACAACTTGACAATATTAGAAGGATAGGAATCAGTCCCCTCATCTTCTCAGAAAGCAAAGGCAAGAATGGAGAGTTTTGAAGACATGCTGGTCATAGCAAGAAGGAAACTCATTGGGATGCCGTATCCATTGCCATTAGTATAGTTTATTTTCTCATTTTATGGTAGCTACCTCTTTCCAGGTGGTTACTTCCTGATGTAAAAAACATTGCCTATTCAGAGGCCTTTCAATAAAAAGATATTCAGTCAAAAAGCTTGTTTACTTTTTCTTGCAAAAATGTCCTGAATTTTTGGAAAAAATAGCATTGCATTTTAAACATGGTGATTATTTGAGAAAAATGACACTGCAGGGAAACATTTGAAATCCTCTTTGAGTGTTGGGTGACGATGGATGAACAGATCATACCATGCATGTTCCCAGGGCATATGTGTGTTTTCTGTTGTTGCAGATTTTGCAGGATGGCGTCACATTCTCCCAAAAATATTTTTCCCCCCAGCTAAGTCATGGCAAGCGGGATCACCAAGCAGTTTATTTCCCCACAAGTGGAGTATGCTCAGCAAGAAGTGAGAGGCCCATTCCCCACAAAATCTATAATTATCAAAAATTTTCTTCCCCAAGCATGGGATATTTGAGGAAGCATCTCCCCAGTCGTGTTGGAGGATCGTCATTTCCCCGTAGACTTCCATGGTTGAGATACAACCATCATGGAAATATTCCCCAGCACTCGTCTGTGTTCATACTCTATTGTCGCTCGTCTGCATTTCTCAACACTTGTCTGTGTTATCAATTTGGTATTGCTCATTTGCTTTCCCCAGCAGTTGCCCATGGTTGTAGTTGCTTTTTGCTCGCCTGCAATTCCCAACACTCGTCTGTGTTTGATATTTTCTTGTGGCTCATCTGCACTTCCCAACACTCGGCTGTGTTTGTTATCTGTTTGGAGCTCGTCTGCATTGTTTGGACACTCGTCTGTGTTGGCTTATATCCATATGTTTTGATAATTACTATGGTACTTGTCTGTATTGCTACTCCAAATGATCGTCTGTGTTGGTTTTCTGGTATTCATCTGTACCAGTGGCTGATATTCGTCTGTATTGTTGCCTGAAGCGCTCGTTTGTGTTTCTTAGATCATCTTCTGATATTCGTTTGTATCATTGACTTATGGCACTCGTATGTGTTTCTCTTGATGATCATCCAATGCTCGTCTGTGTTGAAGAGGTTTGAAATCCTGACGGTGGGATTAAACGTCAAAATGGTTATCGGTCCTGGCGTAACAGGTATATCCGAAGGAGATTCGTCTGTCGTAACAGGTTTGCTTGAAGAAAGGCTCGTTTGTCTTAGACCATATATCCACGGATAATATATGGAGAGGGTTCGTCTACCTTGAGAATGCATGTGTATCCCACAGACTTAAGTGCATCACCGGTCCTGGCGTAACAGGTTTATCCGAAGGAGATTCGTCTGTCTTAAGTCATATGTTTGCAAAGTATATGAGGACTCGTATGTCCAGTTCCTGGCGTAATAGGATTGTTCGAAGAAGACTCGTTTGTCAAAGTTTTCCGATTCCAAATAACAGTTCAGCTTGGAAGGAGCTCGTCTGCTTTCTCTCCACTTCAGTCACCAAAGCGTCATTTGGTTGGGTTTATTTCCCAGTTCTTGCATTCTTCATCAGAGTGCAAATTACAGGTTTTCTCGGTATTCAATCACAGTTTATCTTGAACGGTCGATAGCCCGTGCTACTGTCCTTTTCAGATTAACAATTGTTTGAATAGGGGCAATTGTAACACCCCAAATTTGCCCTCTTCTTTTTTAAGCATCATGTCATATCATATTCATCATAAGCATATCATATCCTTGGCATCTTTGCATGGAAAGATGAGGCATAACATTCTCATGACCTAGAATTAGGCATATGATCATTTGTGGAAGGATTTGAAGCATCACAAGCTATAACAAGAGGTCCAAGGGATTTTCTCAAGTCCTATGAGGAGTCTACATTTCATTCACAAGCTTAAGATTATTCACAAAAGCCCAGGAAGTGGGAGGATCATCAGGGAATTCAAGCTAGGGCAAAGCTCCTACACAGTGATCCCAAATTAGGGTTTGAGTTTCAAGCATGAAAACTTTGTGACTTTGGCCATTTAATTTGGGCAAAGTCTCTCATATGTTAAGATGATCCTAGGGATGAAATTTGGTGAGAAAATTCCTTGTGGAAGTCAGGTATTTCTTCAGTTGCTTGTAAATGAAGAAATTGGTCAACTGTGCATTCTAGAAGTCAACTGTGAGATTTCAAAAGGTCCAACCTTATTTTTCAAGTCAAGGGATGTTCTTATAACTTTAGAAGAGGTTTGGCAAGATCAAAGATCAAGAATCAAGAGGTTTTGAGGTGTTTTGCATTTTTGGCATGTGATTGGTCATGAAAGTTTCCATTTTTAGTAACCTTTTGCCCTAATTTTCAAGTGTACATAACTTGGTGAAAAAAGCTTCAAATGAATTGCCACCAAACATGAAAATTGAAGATTGAAGCCTCCCATTTTTGAAAAGTACAAGTACTTTTTCATAGCCCTCATGGTTTGAGAGATATGCCCTTCGAAAATTTCTTGAATTCTAGGGCATGGCATGAATTTTAAGCCTTCTCCAAATGCAAAACCTTATGAAACTTGTTTTCAAGTGGTGTTATGGACCAAATGAGATCATAATGCTTCAAGGAAATGCATGAGAATAGTTTTTTCCCAAGGAAATAAACAAACTCGTGCATGAGGTGAGAGATATTCCATAAGGTGCAAAATTGCATGATCACTCAAAATGCATGACCCTCACATCCAAGGGCCAGGTGTCATACCCCAAATTTGTCCTACTTATAATCATCTCCATTTTGTATTCTCGTTACTAACCCTTATTAAAAAATTTCAAAAAAAATAAAAAGACAAATATATTGTGTTTTATGTTCAAGGATTAGGTGTGGCAAGAATCAGTCCTGGTTCAGTCAAGGCTATTAAAGCAAGAGTGGGTTGAATTCAAATATATCACGGATCTATCAAATGATCAAGACAAGAGTTTTGTAAATTCGAGTTTATTTTCATTTCAAGCCTATCTGCAAGTCATGTTTAAAAAGTTCGTGCTATGGTGTGTAAACACCCCAAATTTGCCCTCACCCATTCACACCATGGCTTATGATCTCCTCATATGCATAAGCTCAATCATATCATCTCATATCACATTTTTGATTCACTGCATTGGTTCAAAGTCATCTGCATCTAGGGTTTGTGATCTGAGCAATCCAAGAGCTTCTTGAGCCACTCCAAAGGTCATCAATCACTTCAAAGGGGTCCATGTATGTTCAGGCATCATATTATATTCCCTCAAAGTCAAGAATGTCAAAGAATCACAAGAACTGAGAATGGCATGGAAGCAGAGCCAGGCCTGGCTGCACAGTTGACCTAGAATTAGGGTTTTGGTTTCAAAGGCCATAACTCCAAATTTTTTGGTCATTCTTGTTTCTATTGGTCTCTATATGGTATAGGGATCATGCATATCAATTTTCATGAAGAAATTCAATGGGGAAGTCATCTGATCAAGGGTTGACTTTCTAAGCAAGTCAGTGCAAAATCAGGGCATTTGAGACCCTCAATGACCCAACCAAAGGGTGTTCTTCATCATTTTGATTGTGTATGATCTTTATTTGATCATAGAAGATGTTGGAAGTTCACAAAATTGAAGAATCTCAAGTCATTTGCAAAGTTGACTTTTTGGGAAAGTTGACTTTTAATGAAAATTACCATTTTGGGAAACCTTTTCAACCCTTACTTTTTGATTAAAAAATGCTTCAAATGAAAAAACTTTGGTCATGAAAGTTGTAGAATGGATCATTCCCTTTTCAAAAAGTACAAGAACATGACCTAATTCATTTTGGATCAAAAGTTATGGCCTTGCAAAGTTGGGCAAAATCATTGAAATTCCACTTTTGCACAAAATGGAAAACTTGCATTTTCTCATGGCAAGCCTTTATGTGACTTCAACATGACCTCTAATCATCATACCAATGCAATGCATGACCTAAAATCAGAATTGGCCCAAGGGATTTCTCATTCATTTGCCTTGATCTTCACATAGCCATAAGTCATTTTTCATGAAAATGCAAAGAGGGATTTTTGGCAAAATCATTCTCCAATGAATTGGGTGATCTCTAGCTGGTTTTAACACATTGCCATGACCTAATGAAGCATCCCACATCAGAAATTCAGCAAGACTTCTCACATTCACATAGCCAAAATCATGAAATGTCACAAGTGGACAAGTTGCAAAAACTCCTCTAGCTCATGATCCAAATGCAGCAGCCTTTCATGGACCATCCAAGGGTCTTCCTTGAAGCTGGCTGAGGCAATCCAAGCACAGAAATATCCTCTGCCATGGCCCATACCTATAGTACACCAACTATTGACTTTTTGGCCAATTGCTCCATACCATTCCCACAGTGCATGTCAAGTCTTCTGACTCATTCCAATAGTTTAGGACTGGTATATGGATGATAAAACAAGCCTCACACAAGCCTGGAACACACACATTGCAGCACACTCCAAAAACTGTCAAAACTTTCCTCTCTTCGAATCTCTTTCCACAGCCATCAAACCTTCATTTTCTCTTCACCAATCAACCAGAAATCATCCATAGAGAAAATCCCACACCTCAAAATGATCTGAAACAGCCCACACAAGAACCTCATTTTCTGATACACCAGAACTAGACCTCTCAAAATAGCCTATCTAAACTCCATTCAAGCTTTCCAGTAGCACAAGAGGGATCATTGGAGTCAGTTTGCATAAGAGAAAGGCCCAGAAAGCTCCAGTTTGAAGAACTTCAGTTCAGGTATCCATCAAGAACAAATTTTCCAGAACTTCATTTACTTGTTATAAATTGATTCTACATGTCATCCTGATCATCATGATGTGTTTGAAATTGAAAATGAGTGGAAAATGAGTATGTATTGTTGTTCTGAAATTTTTCCCGTGAAAAATGTTTGCTTCGATTTGCTTGATTCATGAAGTTTAAATGTTGTTTGATGGTTGATTTATGTTCCATGATGTTAGATGATCATTTCCCTGTGTTTAATTTGAAGTGGGGTGGCCTGTAGTGAAACCTAGGGTTTTGGTTCGCCGGAGAAGACGACCGGAAGTCTTCTCCGGCCACCTGAGAACCATTAGCCCTAATCTGTGTCATTAAATGGAGTTTGAATTTGGTGCGTTGGATGAGTTGACCTAGGCTGACTGGCGCGCGTTTGAATGGTCAGGATGCACCATTAGAAACCCTAATTCATAATTAATCTAATTAATTCAGTTTAATTAAATTTAATTGGAAATTAGTTCAGTTTGAATTGTGGCCATCAGATTGCGCGCGAAGTCAAGCAAAATATCCCCAGAACCAATCCTGTCCCTTGGATGCGCATACTTTCATTTTTATTCAATTTTATTTTCATTTTAATTCATTTGTTTTGCTCATTTATTTAAAAATAGTAAAAATCATTTAAAAATTCTGAAAATTTTTATAAAACCTTTTATTAATTTTCAGAAACCAAAAACATTTTTATTTTTATTTTTTGCATTAAAAAATATTTTTAAATCATTTAAAAGATTATTTTTAATTAATTAATGAGAATTAATTAATTAAAAATACTTTTAAGTATTTAAAAATCACCAAAAAATTCATGAAACATTCAAAACCATTTAGAAACATTGTCCAACCTTCAAACCAAATTTCTTTTTTGATCTTGATGTCTTTTGATAATTTTCCATGGAATTAATTTCATTTCAAGGCATTATTTTGATCCTAACTTTGAAAATTCATTTCTGCCTAGTCTTTAAGAGTTGAACTTTGATTCTTTGTGCATTGAATCTTGCATAGCATGTAGTTTATAGGATTAAATTGGCATGAATTGATCTTGCATTTTCATTTTTGTTTGACATTTTTCTTGACAAGGTACCTTAAAACCCTAGCAATCTTAGGAAATTCATAACCCTCACTAGGTTAAGAATTGGATCCCCTCCTTTGGGCAGTGAGTTTGTATAGGTTTAGGGTTCCCTTGAATGAATTTTCAATTTTTTATCTTGATGTTTGCTTCTGGTTTTGGTTTTTGTTTTGTGCATTGATCATAAACCCTAATTTGGGCTTCCTTTTGCATTCATCTTGCATTTGCTTGCATTCCATGACTTGCCATGACATTCTATGCATCCATTTGATTCATGACACATCTTAAGACATATTAGAATCATGTTTGATCATTGCATCATTCATTTACCATTTTGTATGTTATTTGCATTTCATAACTTTTCATGTATGTTCATGGTTCTAAGCCTGCTTCATTTGCATCCATATGTTTGTATGATCATCCCCATGCCTTGTTTCATGTTTGTATCATCTCATAGCATCATTAACATCACACACATGCTTCTGGTTTTGGTTTTCATCAATTCATTTCATCTCATTTTGCATTGCATTGCATTTCTTTCACTAACTTTTCAGGTGGTAAGTCACTTTGAGAAGTGAATTTGCCTTCACTTCTCACAATTTCTTTTCATCTCTCTTGTGCATCATTGCTGCATTTTGTCTTGTGTTTGAGATTGAGTTTGCTCTTTCTTCTCCTTACTTTCTTTCCTCGAGTGACTTGTCTTCTTAAATGAAGCAAGTTACTTTGCTTCTCTTTGCTCCTTTCATCTGCTTCCCAGTGGTTCCTCTGAAGATCTTTCTTGTAAACCTCACAAACCTTAGGAACAACCAAGCATGACAATAATTAGGGTTTTGACTAGTCCCCCACTTAGCTTTTTCCTTTGTGTCTCATTGAGTCCTCTCTTCTCATCTCACAATCAGGGACTAAACCCCAAAGGCTTTAAGGCTTTGTGATTAAGCTTATGCCTGCATCCTTCTATTAGGATGGAGTGTATAACTTTAATCCTAAGTGTTAAACCCTTAATGTGTTTAAATCCTTTAATCAATTCATCTAACAATCATCAAGACATCAAGCTTGTAACTTGGGCCTTGCATTAGGGTTCTAATTCTTCCTTAATTGGTTAAGAAGGACTAACCCTAGTGTTAATGGACAAGTCCCCCTCAAGTTGTCTTACAAACCCTAAAACTCACTTCATCATCTTATCATTAACTAAAATCCACTTAATAAAGGTTTTGTTTTGTCATGAGTTTAATCCCTAATCATGGATTAAGTTGAGGAGCTTTCCTCAGCTTTAACATTCTCATCTATTATCCTTCTATTAGGATGTTGTAATGAGTCTGTTTAATCCCTGATTATGGCTTAACCTCATTACTTAACACTAAGCAAAAACAACAAAAACATCTAAATAATCACAAGTAGGTTAATGATCTTAATCCTACATCAAAGGTGATTAAGTGTGAGATGCTGACTTCACACTTAAGGTATTCTCATTACCCCTAATCAGAGGGAGGATGTGATGAGTTTACTAACCCATTGGTTTAGGCTTAAGCTCATTAACTTATGGAAAACTTCCAAAAGCAATAAAAGACTGAAAATTCAAAAACAAACAATAATCGTCTCCTTCGGGATTCTTTTCTCATCTCATTCACTCACAAACGAGAACTCGCTTCTTCCGTCTAATGCAAGACAGTTTGCACCTGAGCCAGACAGGTCATACACTTGAGCATAGGCAAGTAAGCAGTTCATCAGTCAATTCATCTTTCAGTCTCTTTGGGTCGAACTACGGTGTTCTGACTTCCTCATTGCACGAGAGGATACGTAGGCATAACTTAACAGTTATCGAACAAAAGTCTCTGTGTATTCCCCCTCTTTCCAGCTTTATTCTTTTAGCCTCATTATCTTGAGCATTTCATTCTTGTTCTTACACTGACACTTCATTTATACGCTTCACATTTCTTTTACACTGACACCTGTATATCCTTTTCCAGCTCTTTATACACAAATTGCACTGACACTACCCCTTTAAAACACAAATCTTTTAAGCGTGGATCCCGTCGAGTACGGTGGACAATCTGGGTGCTAATACCTTCCCAGGTTGTAACCAACCCCCTTTCCCAGTCTCTCTGGTTCGCAACTGTCTTGTCCATATCTTTCCAGGTCTATGTAGCATTACCTTTCCTCCGGGATAAAAATGCCTAGCTGGCGACTCTTTTCTTTTCCTGTGAGTTCACTCCTGTGTGTTCTCACACCCTCCTCTCGCCGACCGTTCGCGTCTGTACCCCTCTTGGCCCTGTGTCATCAGGTGGGAGCGACAGCTTGGCGAAACTGCTGGGGATCCTTATACTGTAACCAGTGCTTCTGGTTCTTTTTGTGGGTTCCTCCTAGCGCTTGTTTGATTTGTGTTTACTGGGGTGTTATGTGCTATTTGTGTTTGTGAATTTGTTTTATTTACTGCTTTATGTACAGTTTTGTTTATTGCTTTCTTTACAGCTTTACATATATCATACTGTCATACCGTTCTGGCTGGATCTGGTTTTTGTTTTGGTGGGTGGGGTTTCATTGAAAGATAAGGTCCTATACCTGGGACCTGAGTGACACCTAGGCTAGAGTGGTTCGTGTTCTTTCCCATTCCATTTCGGTCTGGTGCGGGAATATGAAACACGGTTCAGATATGGGTTTCTTTTTGAGAACTCTGTGCTACAGATCTCCTGTAGTGCTAGGGCTATCTGGGAAGCCTGCTAAGTCTGGATGACCTTTATTATGACCTTCAGAAACTGAGGTGAATTAAAAGAGGATCTTTTATGGTTATTGTAAACACTGTACCTCCGGGTTGGAAGTGTTTACACTTCTCATAACTGATCCAAGTCTGAGGATCCTTGTTTTAGAACACCACCTGTGAGGGGGTTGGGCTGTTTACAGGTTTGCAGGTACCCTTGACCTCAACATACCCTGTTACTTTGTTTTGGTTAAGAGTACTCCATTTTGGGACAGTTCTTGTAATTTAACCCAGGACATGTGACTCTTTATTTGAGTCCCCCACCTTGGTTACTGGACTTATGAACCTCCATCTGGACTTCTTGAACATACATGGACTTATATCAAAGCAGCAATCAGATCCAGCTTGATCACAAACCCTTGCATATCATTTGCATACATCATCATTGCATCATTTAACATGTGTTTATTTGTTTTTCAGGGTATCCATATCATATTTTGGCTTGGTTTTGACCCCTTCATCAGCATAGACCCCTGTTCATCAGCTACCTGCTTCAGTCACTAGTATCAGTCATCATCATCAGCATCTGTTTCAACTCTTCTTCAGCAACATGGCACCCAAGAAGAGCAATATCTCATACCATTTCTTTGAGCCTGAGCTGACTGGCATCAGGAAGATCCAGGCCTTTATTACTCCAGACCATGTACCACTATTCAGAGAACATTTTGGAGGCATCCTTGATGTGGTTATGGATTTGGACCCTTATCAGAGGAGCTTGATTCACACTTGTCTACAGTTCTATGATCCTCCCCTGAGGTGCTTCACCTTCCAGAATTTTCAGTTGGGACCCTTGTTGGAAGAGTATTCATCACTGATTGGTGTACCTGTTAGGGGTGGTGTCCCCTTCAACCCTGAGATGGCTTTTCCCAGTAATGAAGGAGTAGCTAAAGCACTGTATCTGGAGCCTATACTGATTGAGCAGAACATGACAACAAAAGCTGGAATCTCTGGACTACACTTGGACTTCTTGACTTCTCAGGCCACCCTGAAGGCCTCCTTGGGAGAATGGAAGGCAGTCTGTGCTTTGTTAGCCCTCAGCATATATGGGGTTATACTTTTTGCAGATGAGCCTAAGTTTATTAGCAAGAATGCCATTCACCTTTTCATTCTGAGGAACCCAGTGCCCACCTTACTGGGAGATTTCTATTACTCTGTTCACCAAAGGAATGAAAAGCAAAGAGGAAGGTTGGTGAGATGCTGTGCTCCCCTGTTCCATACCTGGCTGCTCAAACACTTGCCCAAGACTGATGCATTCTTGAATCCTCACCAACAGAAGAATTGGGCTAGAAGACTCATTGCTTTGACCTCATATGACATCAGGTGGTGCACCCAGAGCACCAAGGGCAGGGACATCATTACTAGTTGTGGGCAGTTCCCCAATGTACCTCTGATAGGAGTGAAGGGTTGCATCAACTACAACCCTCTGCTATTCAAAAGACAATTGGGCTATGCATTGGTCCACCCTCCAAGAGCACAAGACTTGGCCGAAACCCTTTATTGTGAGATTAAGCCTAACCTGGCTATTATCAGGCAAGCATCCTGGGCTTGGGACAATGTCCAGACCAAAGGGATGGCCATTCTTGGGAGATGCAACAATGTGGCCTCAGCATAGTATCATGAATGGTCCCATGCCAGGGCTCAAATTTCTGGGATGCCCTTCACCATTGAGGATGCACCTGGACCATCCACAGCACCACCTCCAGCCACTGTCAGCCTGGAAGAGTTTGAGAAACTGAAAGAGAGGAATGAGAACCTGACTCAAGCTCTGCAAAAGACCCTCTGGGAGAGGAGTGATGGTCGCCTGGACATTGAGAGGTTAGAAAAGCTTAAGGTGGAGCATCTAGCCAGGATTGAGAAGTCAGAGGACTACATCAAGAAGTCAAGGGCTAGAGAACAGATTTTGAAGAATGCCTGTAAGGAGGCTCAGTTTCAGAAGGCCAGGACTGATCTCTATCTGAAGGAAAGTCAAGCTAGGTAGGTCAGGATCACTGAAGCTCGCACTCAATAGGATAAGAGGACTCAGGACAAGATTGAACAGTTGGAGGCTAATGCAAAGGAGCAACAGGAAGCCCTGCTAGCAGCCCAGAGGGAGATCTCAGAGTTGAAGATCAGGGCTGGTGTGAAGAGGTCAAAAGACCAGAGCAGACACAAGAAGCTAACTACTGCTGTCACCACCAGGAATCTCCTCATCAGGAACCTCACAGAACATCCAGCTGACCCTGTGACTGAAGCACTTCTAAAGGAAGTCAGGGAGGATGAGTTTGGTCTTGGTGTCTGACTTTTGCTTGTTGTTGTTTTCATTTCATGTACTTTTCTTTTCTTATGTTGTATTTTTGACCCCTCAGGGGCATGTATTGTAAAAACAAACTATGTATCATTCACTTTTTGTAATGTATTCATTAGTTTGTTTCATTTGAATCTCTTTCTCCTAAGCAACATCAAAGTATCTTCCTCAGGGGTCTGGAAAGGTCAAAACCAAGTGCCAAGCCGGATACCTTGGAAACAAATGAGCATACTGCATTGCATACTAACCTTTTGTTTTATTTTGTAGGTTTTTGTTTTGTTTGTTGCTAACTCTGTTGTGATTCAGGAACTATTGCTCGACGTCGGGTGTTCCCACTCAACCGTCCGCACAGATATCCTACCCGCAACAACCTTCCGGGTATACAGATGGACCAGGTACAACAGGATCTTACAGAAGTCATGACTCAAATGGCCAATGAGAGGTTGGAAATGAGAAACCAGATGACTCAGTTCATGGAAGTGATGAATGGATTGGCACAGAGCCAAGAAAGATTAAGGGCGTTAGTAGAAAGGCAGACTCAGGAAGACCCCCATCTAGGGACTGGTGGAACAAGCAATAATGAGAGGGTTCAACCTCATGTCAACCCACCTGTGTATGGGCCTCATCTTCACCCAGAGATCAACATCCCTGCTAATGTACAAGGGAATGCTACTACAGGCAGAGTACTACAGGAAGACCCCCAAGAAGATCAATTCACTATGATGGGAGCTGGGGATGAAGCCTATGACAGAAGGCTAGATAAAATTGCTGAGAAATTAAGATCCTTGGAGTCTCAAAACTCCTTGGGTTTTGATGTTATGGACATGGGCTTAGTGGACGGGGTCAGGATTCCCCACAAATTTAAACCTCCGTGCTTTGAGAAGTACAACGGAACTTCCTGTCCGCGAACCCACTTGCAATCCTTTCTGGGGAGGCTGAAGGCATACACCATGGATGAAAAACTGTGGATGTTTTATTTCGAAGACAGTTTAACAGGAGCTTCAAGGGAATGGTACTCTCATTTGACCAGAGCAACCATCAGATGCTGGAAGGACCTGGCTGAGGCCTTCATTAGACAATACCAGTACAATTTGGATATGGCTCCCAACAGGACCCTCCTGATGGGAATGTCCCAGTCATCTAGAGAAAGCTTCCGGGAGTACGCCCAGAGGTGGAGACAGCTTGCTGCTGCTGTCCAGCCACCCATGTCGGAAAGGGAGATGGCCGACATGTTTATGAATACCCTTCAAGGGACATACATTGACAGGCTAGCTGCATTTTCTTCCACCAGCTTCGCGGATGTAGTTATAGCTGGAGAAAGAATTGAGAGCCTGCTAAAGATGGGTAAGATTTCCGACAATGGAGCGAGCTCGTCCAACAACCCCAGGAAGCCTTTTGTAGGCCCAAGAAGAACTAGTGAGACTAATGCTATCCATACCGGC
The DNA here is from genome assembly GCA_963966055.1 of Lathyrus aphaca. Classification (NCBI taxonomy): domain Eukaryota; kingdom Viridiplantae; phylum Streptophyta; class Magnoliopsida; order Fabales; family Fabaceae; genus Lathyrus; species Lathyrus aphaca. Next base: position 261,051,125 of record OZ014519.1, read on the forward strand.
AGGGGCAGACCCCAGTATGTTCATAGGTCAGTGGCAGCTGTCACTATTCCCGCTCCAATTCATCAACAATCAGCATACCAACCACAACAACAACCCCACTACCAGCAACAAGCTCAGTATCCACCTCAGAGAAATTATAACAACAACAACACCAGCAACAACAATCAGCAAAGACCTTTTCAACAGAGACCATCTCAGGCCAATAGGGTGATTGATCCGATCCCTATGCCTTACGCCGCATTGTTGCCACAACTCCTGAAACTCAACCTGGTTGAGCTAAGGACATTGGCACCTCCAGATCCTGCCAGTCTGCCCAGGAATTATGACGCCAGCGCCAAATGTGCTTTTCATTCCAACGCACCTGGCCATAGTACAGAGAAGTGCAGAGCTTTGCACATGAAAGTACAGGATCTAGTGGATTCCAAAGCTCTAAACTTTGCACCCCCGTCAAATGTTAGTAAGAACCCTATGCCCAACCACGGAGGACCCAGAATTAATGCAATTGAGGAAGACAAGCCGTCTTTCTTGATAACCAGTGTGGGGCAGATTCGGACACCCCTGGTAGAGATTAAAGCTCAACTCCTTGAATGCCAGATGTTCCCCGGGTGTGAGCTCGGGTGCGGTTATTGCAACATTTCGGTAAATGGGTGTGATAACTTGAGAAATGGCATAGATGGTCTCATCCAGAGTGGCTTACTTCAAATCACAACATCAACGCCTCCAAATCCAGCAATCTCCTTAACAACAATTCCCGAGTCTTCTACAACTGCAACAGCAATTGTTCCAAACAACTCTTCAATCTCATCAACAAATGCTTCATCTGTTACTTCAACGGACCAAATATTAACAACCATCTCTTCTACAACTTCAACATCCATCCAGTCAACAGTGTCTCCTACAACATCAACAACAATTAATGAAAGTATCTCAACGGTTACAATATATTATGATCCTGCAAATGATTCTGCCTACAACTCACAAGATGCCACTCCAATCAGAGCACCAGTTACAATATACTATGATCCACACACTATCATGGTCCCTTCTGCAGCTGCTATCAGTCCAGTCACTATCACAGTGCCTGGGCCAGTTCCTTACGAAAGCAATAATGCCATCCCTTGGCATTACGGTTCCGATCTATACTGCGAAGGACAAAAAATCACTTTAGAATCATCAACTTCTTCACCACAAATAGACAATGTGGGGGGAGGCGGAGGCTTCACTCGAAGCGGACGTCTCTTTGCCCCGCAAATTCCAAGACCCAATGCCGAAGCAGAAGCTGCTGCCAAGGAAAAAGGGAAGAACAGGGTGCAAGAAGAACAAGTTGCTAAAGAAGCTTTAAAGACCCCTTTTGATCAGGAGGTTGATGAATTCATGAGAATCATCAAGAAAAGTGATTACATGATAGTGGACCAGCTTCACCAGACACCTTCTAAAATCTCCATTTTATCATTGCTAATGTGCTCCGAGGCTCATCGGAACGCACTACTAAAAGTCTTGCACGCAGCTTATGTGCCAGAGGAGATTACAGTCAATCAGTTAGAGGCAGTGGTTGGAAACGTCAACGCTAGTCATGGACTAGGATTTACCAACACTGATTTGACAACGGAAGGCCGCAATCACAACAAGGCTTTGCATATTACCTTGGAGTGTAAGGGTGCAGTTCTTTCTCATGTATTGGTGGACACAGGGTCATCCCTCAATGTCCTACCCAAGAAAGCCCTTGTGAAGCTGGAGTATGAAGGATTGACATTACGCCCCAGCAACTTAGTAGTGAGAGCCTTTGACGGCTCTAAGAGATCAGTTCTGGGAGAGATTGAGTTGCCTATAACGATTGGCCCACAGACTTTCAAAACGACCTTCTTCGTGATGGATATACAGCCTGCCTATAGCTGTCTATTGGGTAGACCATGGATACACGCCGCTGGCGCCGTGACGTCAACCCTTCACCAGAAGTTAAAATTCGAGTGGGAAGGCCAAGTCGTTACTATTTGTGGAGAGGAAGATATCTTTGTTAGCCATCTGGCTACATACAAATACATTGAGATGGATGGGGAGATCCATGAAACTATGAGTCAAGGGTTTGAGGCCTTGAACATAAATGAAGCGTCCGCTGTACCTGGAACCTCAATGACATCTTATCAACAAGCCCGAAAGGTTGTTGAAGAGGGGAATGCCCAAGGCTGGGGCAAGTTGCTTCCCGTGGAGAAGAAGGAGGATAGATTTGGGTTGGGTTACAAACCAACTCAACAAGATCAAGCAGAGGCTGCTAAGAAGCCCAATTTTATCAGTGGGGGGATGCTCACCCCAGATGCAGTGAACAATTTGGAAGACAAGGATGAAAGCGACCGCAACCTGGAGAGCTGGATACGTCCAAGGATCCCGGGGAGCCAAGTCCTTAACTGGTCTTCCCAGGAAATTATAAGAGTTACTCCTGCAGAGTAATTATTATTTCCGGTATTTTTAAGCATGCATCAAGTCTTGCATCTTGCCCAAGATGTCAAGACTCATTTTGTAATCGGGCCATCTGTAATTTTGTGCAAATAGATCAATCAATGATAATCGGACATCTTTTGCAAATGAGTCTTTTTCTTTTCCACTCACTGTTTTTCCATTTTTCTTTTTGTACAAAAATAAATGGCAATATTTTCAAAATGATAACTTCATTTCACTCTTTCTAAACAAGATTAAAATCAATCACTAAAATGAACAAATCTGAACCCTTGCAGAGAGTGCCTTTCAGACCGCACCGACAACAGCACGGCTATGACTTCGTATGACTTTGACAATCCAATCAATCAAACTGATGAAGGGGTTGAAGAAGTTTATGAGCTTCCTGAAGAGCTGGCCAGGTTGTTAAGGCAAGAGGAAAAGGTTATCACTCCTCATCAGGAGGAGGTCGAAATGATTAATCTTGGTACTGAAGAAGATGTGAGAGAGGTTAAGATCGGGGCCTGCTTACAAGACTCAGTGAAGAGACAACTGATTGACCTGCTTCGGGAATATGTGGATGTGTTCGCTTGGTCTTATCAGGATATGCCAGGGTTGGACACCGACATTGTTATGCACAAGCTTCCTTTAAGAGAAGATTGCCCACCGGTTAAACAGAAATTGCGCCGTACTCGCCCAGACATGGCAATGAAAATCAAAGAAGAGGTACAAAAACAGTGGGACGCCGGGTTCCTTGCTGTAACTAGCTATCCACCGTGGGTTGCTAATATAGTACCTGTGCCTAAGAAAGACGGCAAAGTAAGGATGTGTGTTGACTACCGGGATCTGAACAGAGCCAGCCCGAAAGATGACTTCCCATTACCTCACATTGATGTATTGGTGGATAATACGGCTCAGTTCTCGGTATTCTCCTTCATGGACGGATTTTCAGGATACAATCAGATCAAGATGTCACCTGAAGACATGGAGAAGACAACCTTCATCACACCCTGGGGCACGTTCTGTTACAAGGTGATGCCATTCGGACTGAAGAATGCTGGTGCAACATATCAACGGGCTATGGTGACATTATTCCACGATATGATCCATAAAGAAATAGAATGTTATGTGGATGATATGATTGCCAAGTCCCTCACAGAAGAAGACCACCTGGTAAATCTGTTGAAGTTGTTCAAGCGTCTGAGAAAGTACCAACTGAAGTTGAACCCCAACAAATGCACATTCGGGGTGCGTTCTGGTAAGCTGCTGGGATTTATCGTAAGTGAAAAAGGGATTGAAGTTGACCCTGATAAAGTCAAAGCCATTCAAGAAATTCCTGCACCGAAGACAGAAAAAGAGGTTCGAGGGTTCTTAGGTCGATTGAACTACATTTCACGGTTCATATCTCACCTTACAGCAACCTGCGAACCTTTGTTCAAGCTATTGAGAAAAGAACAGACGGTCAGGTGGAACGAAGACTGCCAGAGGGCTTTTGACAAGATCAAGGAATACTTACAAGAACCTCCAATCCTTATGCCTCTAGTTGAAGGAAGACCTCTAATAATGTACTTGACAGTATTAGAAGAGTCAATGGGGTGTGTGCTGGGCCAGCATGACGAGTCTGGTCGAAAAGAGTATGCAATATACTACCTAAGCAAAAAGTTTACCGACTGTGAACAACGTTATTCACTGCTCGAGAAAACTTGTTGTGCTTTAGCGTGGGCTGCTCGCCGACTAAGGCAGTATATGTTGACCCACACTACCTTATTGATCTCAAAGATGGACCCAGTCAAGTATATTTTTGAGAAGCCAGCACTTACCGGATGGGTTGCAAGATGGCAAATGATCCTCACAGAATATGACATCCAGTACACATCTCAGAAAGCCATCAAGGGTAGTGTATTGTCTGAATATCTTGCTGAGCAACCTATTGATGATTACCAGCCTATGAGATTTGACTTCCCTGATGAAGACATCATGTTCATAAAAGCAAAAGATCATGAAGAGCCTATTCACACTGAAGGGCCTGACCCAGAAGAAGAATGGACTATGATGTTTGACGGGGCTGTTAATATGAATGGTCGTGGTGTTGGTGCAGTGCTCATTACACCTAAAGGGGTTCACATGCCTTTCTCGGCAAAGCTCACCTTTAACTGCACTAACAACGAAGCTGAATACGAAGCCTGTATTATGGGTCTTGAGGAAGCCATTGACCTCAGGATCAAGACATTGACCGTGTTCGGAGATTCAGCTCTGGTAGTTAATCAAACCAACGGCAAATGGTACACACACCAAGATCATCTGATACCTTACAGGGATTATACAAGGAGGTTATTGACATTCTTTACAACAGTCAAGCTTGAGTATATCCCTCGGGACGAGAATCAGTTCGCAGATGCTCTGGCTACCATTTCATCCATGATCAAAGTTCAAGCTGCCAACTTCGTACCTCAAATTTCAGTGTCCAGACTTGACAGACCAGCATATGTGTTCGCAGCAGATGTTGTCAAAGATGATAAGCCTTGGTTCCATGACGTTAAGTGCTTCTTGGAGGATCAAACATACCCACCTGGGGCATCTTCCAATGATAAGAAGACAATAAGAAGGCTTGCTGGTAGTTTCTTCCTGAATACTGATGGTTCCCTGTACAAGAGAAACTTTGATATGGTGCTCCTCAGATGTGTTGACAGAGCAGAAGCAGACTTGTTAATGCATGAAATGCACGAAGGATCCTTTGGTACCCATGCCGGAGGACATGCAATGGTCAAAAAGTTGCTAAGATCAGGTTATTACTGGATCACCATGGATGCCGACTGTTGTGCTTATGCCAGAAAATGCCATAAATGCCAGATTTATGCGGATAAGGTGCATGTGCCTCCCAATCCTTTGAATGTGATGTCTTCACCCTGGCCCTTTGCTATGTGGGGAATTGACATGATTGGCAAGATTGAACCGACTTCTTCGAATGGCCACAGATTCATCTTGGTTGCCATTGACTATTTTACCAAGTGGGTTGAAGCGGCTTCCTATGCAAATGTTACAAGGCAAGTGGTAGCCAGATTTCTGAAGAGAGATATCATTTGTCGGTATGGAGTTCCCGAGCGAATCATTACTGATAATGGTTCCAATTTAAACAACAAAATGATGGCCGAGCTGTGTCGGGACTTCAAGATCCAACACCACAATTCTTCCCCTTACAGGCCAAAGATGAATGGCGCTGTTGAGGCAGCTAATAAGAATATTAAGAAGATTGTGCAGAAGATGGTAGTCACCTACAAAGACTGGCATGAGATGCTACCGTTTGCCTTGCACGGGTACCGCACGTCAATCAGAACATCCACTGGGGCAACACTGTATCAACTTGTGTATGGTATGGAGGTAGTACTGCCTGTTGAAGTTGAGTTACCCTCCTTACGGGTATTAATGGATGTTAAGCTAAACGAAGCAGAGTCGGTCCGATCCCGATACGAACAACTGAGTCTGATTGAAGAGAAAAGATTGGCTGCAATCTGTCATGGGCAGTTGTATCAGAAAAGAATGAAGAAAGCCTTCGATCAGAAAGTCAGGCACCAAGAGTACCAAGTAGGGGATCTTGTGCTGAAAAGAATCCTCCCTCCTCATTCAGACCACAGGGGCAAGTGGACTCCGAATTATGAAGGACCATTTGTAGTAAAGAAAGTTTTCTCGGGTGGAGCACTCATGCTCAGCACCATGGATGGTGAAGACTTCCCGTCCCCTGTGAATTCGGATGCAGTTAAAAAATACTTCGCATAAAATGACCCGCTGGACATAAAAACAGAATGAAAGTCCAGGCAAAAATAGGGCATCCCGGCGAGTCAAAAACAGAATAAAAGACTCGGGCAAAAATAAGGGAAAATAAACAAAAAATGTACACCCGCTGAGTTGAAAAGCCGCATTGGACAACTCAGGCAAAAATGGGTATCCCGATGGATTGAAAACCCGAAAGGGCGATCCATGTAAAATAAGGGAATAAGCGAACAACTGCATTCTAAATTCGTCTGTATCACCTACAACTTGGTAAACCTCGAAGGGATCAAGCGCTGTTCGGAATCAACCTTCTTCAGAAAGCAAGACGAGAAGAACGTCAAATGTCATACGAGTCATAGCAAAAGGGAAACTCATGGAAGCGTCGTCAACATTGCCAGCATTTTGTTTCTCAATTTGTAACAATCTCCTCATTTCAGGGGATATGTTTCTTTGACCGTATCTTGCCAATTCAGGGCACATGAATCAATAAAATTAGATTTTTAGTCACACGTTGTCTCGTACTCTTTTATTTGCAAAAAAATGTCTGATGTCACTAATATATCGATTGCATAAACACAGATGTTTCTTTGCTAAAGAATGCGTGCTTGCAGGAAATATACTTATTCCCGGGAGTGTCTGAACTCTCATGGTGAGATCCAGTAAAGGAAACCTCGGGATTACTTGTGCGTCCCTCTGTCCTTGCAGGATTGCAGGTATTCAAAGTGCAACATGGGGCATGTAAGCTTCATCCCAGCAAGCTGACAAATCAACGCTCACTCAGTCTTAGCACCCAAAGTGTTTTCTCCCCAACTGAGTTGCCACTTGTTATTTCTCCCCAGCCGAGGCGCCAATCATTCCTCCTTCTCAGCTAAGTACAAAAGCCAGGGAAACACTTCCCCACAGAGCTTCAACCTCTATCCAGAGGAGCAACGCATGAAGGAATCACAACAGAGTGACAAAAGCTTCTGCAAACCCCAGCTGGGTCCCTTATTACCAAGGATTGGACTTCCCGTGACCTATTCCCCCAAGCAGATACATCTCATTAGATCTACCAATGATCTCATCCCCAGCTGGGATATCCATTTCAAACAGATCAACCAGAAGTCTTCACAACAACGGGATCCGAATCCCGGATTGGTATCCTTGCATAATCATAGCATTCGCATCATATTTTCCCCACAGAGCGTAGCATTCCGTCTAACACGGAGCATTACGGCAAAAATCAAACACATCGCATAATCATAAGCCATGTTCTGAATCAAACACTTGTGAATAATGACAATCCATCAAACAATATACGGAAAACTACCCCAGATTCCCCAGCAGAGAGCTAAAGCTAAAGCATTGGCCCTACACTCATAAATACGAATACACACTCCTTTTGACACACGTCCGTGTCATCATTCCCCAGTAAAGTCGCCCGAGAAATCTTTACAAACAGACCACCCGTATTACAGATGCTTCTTGACACCCATCCGTGTCATACCCCCAGCAGAAAGCCGAAGCGTCCCCTTTGCACTCACAGATACCTATATATATATATAACTTTTCTTGACACTCGTCCGTGTCACCTTTCCCAGCACAGTAATCTAAACACCTTGTATATCAGATACTTGTTTATACTATACTTTTCTCCTTTTGACACTCGTCCGTGTCACTCTCCCCAGCAGGTTAAACACTCATCTATACACCACTCATACTTATTACTCTTATACAGGTACTCGTCCGTATCTTGTATGCACCACTTATATCATCTCAGATTCGACACTCGTCCGTGTTCTTTGTTAACCAGTTGGTACTCGTCCGTACCATCATCTCAGAACATGTGTCAAGCGTTTGTTTCTACCTGATACTCGTCCGTATCATAGTCTTAAGGATGCTCGTCCGCATCTTTAATCCATACACGTGTCAAACACTCATGTCTTCTTGAATTTAGACACTCGTCTGTGTCTACTATTCCCCAGAAGAGTCCCCTCAGATTCGACACTCGTCCGTGTTCTCTGTTAACCAGTTGATACTCGTCCGTATCATCATCTCTGAACATGTGTCGGTATTTGTTTCTACCCGATACTCGTCCGTATCGTAGTCTTAAGGATGCTCGTCCGCATCTTTAATCTATACACAGCGTCCAAACACTTATACCTTTTTGTTTCTTGGATATAAACACTCGTCCGTGTTTACTATTCCCCAGTAGATAGCCCGCAAGACAAAATTTCTTTTGTTATCTGACATTCGTCCTATGTCATGATAAACCTTGAGAGCAGCCGTCCCCTGCTAGGTGATCGTCCTTCACCTCTTGATGATCTTCCTTCATCATGCTCATCCGATGGCCGTCCCCATCGTTGATCTTTTCTATCCGACATTCGTCCTATGTCGTGATATTTTAGCAGCCGTCCCCTGCTAGGTGATCGTCCTTCACCTTTTGATGATCGTCCTTCATCATTTTATCCGATGGCCGTCCCCATCGTTGATATTGTTATCTGATATTCGTCCTATGTCGTGATAAACCTTGAGAGCAGCCGTCCCCTGCTAGGTGATCGTCCTTCACCTCTTGATGATCGTCCTTCATCATGCTCATCCGATGGTCGTCCCCATCGTTGACCTTTTATCCGGCATTCGTCCTATGTCGCGATATTTTCGGCAGCCGTACCCTGCCAGGTGATCGTCCTTCACCTTAGATGACCGTCCCTCATCTTATCCCCAACAGAGCAGCCGTCCCCTGCTAGGTGATCGTCCTTCACCTTTGATGACCGTCCCTCATCATTATTTCATTTATTCTTTAACCCGATGGCCGTCCCCGTCGTGGTCCCTTTTCCTTTTTTCTGATGATCGTCCTTCATCAGTTTAGCCCGATGGCCGTCCCCATCGTTGCTTACATTACTTTTTGAATTTGATGGCCGTCCCCATCATTTTTCATTAATCCCCAGAGAATCTCTTAACTTTACTTAATGGTCGTCCCCATCATAATCCCTTTTATCCCCAGCATGTCGGCCGTCCCCGTCATCGCTTTATTTCCCGCACTTTTCCCAGCATGTCGGCCGTCCCCGTCATTGCTCTTTATCCCCAGCAGTCGTCCTCTGCTCGACGGTCGTCCTCCGTCGCCCATACTTTATAATATACTTTATTTACTTTTACAATCTATATCCCTTTTCTTCTTCATTCTGTGAGTGCAAATTTTGGACTGTCTTTGGTATTCAACCACAAGTTATCTTGTTTGCCTGTTAAGCCGTTGCTTACATCCTGCACAGCTAACTCATGTTTGAATAGGGGCAGCTGTAAACACCCCAAATTTTCCCTCACCCATTCACACCATGGCTTATGATCTCCTCATATGCATAAGCTCAATCATATCATCTCATATCACATTTTTGATTCACTGCATTGGTTCAAAGTCATCTGCATCTAGGGTTTGTGATCTGAGCAATCCAAGAGCTTCTTGAGCCACTCCAAAGGTCATCAATCACTTCAAAGGGGTCCATGTATGTTCAGGAATCATATTATATTCCCTCAAAGTCAAGAATGTCAAAGAATCACAAGAACTGAGAATGGCATGGAAGCAGAGCCAGGCCTGGCTGCACAGTTGACCTAGAATTAGGGTTTTGGTTTCAAAGGCAATAACTCCAAATTTTTTGGTCATTCTTGTTTCTATTGGTCTCTATATGGTATAGGGATAATGCATATCAATTTTCATGAAGAAATTCAATGGGGAAGTCATCTGATCAAGGGTTGACTTTCTAAGCAAGTCAGTGCAAAATCAGGGCATCTGAGACCCTCAATGACCCAACCAAAGGGTGTTCTTCATCATTTTGATTGTGTATGATCTTTATTTGATCATAGAAGATGTTGGAAGTTCACAAAATTGAAGAATCTCAAGTCATTTGCAAAGTGAATTTTTGGGAAAGTTGACTTTTAATGAAAATTGCCATTTTGGGAAACCTTTTCAACCCTTACTTTTTGATTCAAAAATGCTACAAATGAAAAAACTTTGGTCATGAAAGTTGTAGAATGGATCATTCCCTTTTCAAAAAGTACAAGAACATGACCTAATTCATTTTGGATCAAAAGTTATGGCCTTGCAAAGTTGGGCAAAATCATTGAAATTCCACTTTTGCACAAAATGGAAAACTTGCATTTTCTCATGGCAAGCCTTTATGTGACTTCAACATGACCTCTAATCATCATACCAATGCAATGCATGACCTAAAATCAGAATTGGCCCAAGGGATTTCTCATTCATTTGCCTTGATCTTCACATAGCCATAAGTCATTTTTCATGAAAATGCAAAGAGGGATTTTTGGCAAAATCATTCTCCAATGAATTGGGTGATCTCTAGCTGGTTTTAACACATTGCCATGACCTAATGAAGCATCCCACATCAGAAATTCAGCAAGACTTCTCACATTCACATAGCCAAAATCATGAAATGTCACAAGTGGACAAGTTGCAAAAACTCCTCTAGCTCATGATCCAAATGCAGCAGCCTTTCATGGACCATCCAAGGGTCTTCCTTGAAGCTGGCTGAGGCAATCCAAGCACAGAAATATCCTCTGCCATGGCCCATACCTATAGTACACCAACTATTGACTTTTTGGCCAATTGCTCCATACCATTCCCACAGTGCATGTCAAGTCTTCTGACTCATTCCAATAGTTTAGGACTGGTATATGGATGATAAAACAAGCCTCACACAAGCCTGGAACACACACATTGCAGCACACTCCAAAAACTGTTAAAACTTTCCTCTCTTCGAATCTCTTTCCACAGCCATCAAACCTTCATTTTCTCTTCACCAATCAACCAGAAATCATCCATAGAGAAAATCCCACACCTCAAAATGATCTGAAACAGCCCACACAAGAACCTCATTTTCTGATACACCAGAACTGGACCTCTCAAAATAGCCTATCTAAACTCCATTCAAGCTTGCCAGTAGCACAAGAGGGATCATTGGAGTCAGTTTGCATAAGTGAAAGGCCCAGAAAGCTCCAGTTTGAAGAACTTCAGTTCAGGTATCCATCAAGAACAAATTTTCCAGAACTTCATTTACTTGTTATAAATTGATTCTACATGTCATCCTGATCATCATGATGTGTTTGAAATTGAAAATGAGTGGAAAATGAGTATGTATTGTTGTTCTGAAATTTTTCCCGTGAAAAATGTTTGCTTCGATTTGCTTGACTCATGAAGTTTAAATGTTGTTTGATGGTTGATTTATGTTCCATGATGTTAGAGGATCATTTCCCTGTGTTTAATTTGAAGTGGGGTGGCCTGTAGTGAAACCTAGGGTTTTGGTTCGCCGGAGAAGACGACCGGAAGTCTTCTCCGGCCACCTGAGAACCATTAGCCCTAATCTGTGTCATTAAATGGAGTTTGAATTTGGTGCGTTGGATGAGTTGACCTAGGCTGACTGGCGCGCGTTTGAATGGTCAGGATGCACCATTAGAAACCCTAATTCATAATTAATCTAATTAATTTAGTTTAATTAAATTTAATTGGAAATTAGTTCAGTTTGAATTGTGGCCATCAGATTACAGGCGAAGTCAAGCAAAATATCCCCAGAACCAATCCTGTCCCTTGGATGCGCATACTTTCATTTTTATTCAATTTTATTTTCATTTTAATTCATTTGTTTTGCTCATTTATTTAAAAATAGTAAAAATCATTTAAAAATTCTGAAAATTTTTATACAACCTTTTATTAATTTTCAGAAACCAAAAACATTTTTTATTTTTATTTTTTGCATTAAAAAATATTTTTAAATCATTTAAAAGATTATTTTTAATTAATTAATGAGAATTAATTAATTAAAAATACTTTTAAGTATTTAAAAATCACTAAAAAATTCATGAAACATTCAAAACCATTTAGAAACATTGTCCAACCTTCAAACCAAATTTCTTTTTTGATCTTGATGTCTTTTGATAATTTTCCATGGAATTAATTTCATTTCAAGGCATTATTTTGATCCTAACTTTGAAAATTCATTTCTGCCTAGTCTTTAAGAGTTGGACTTTGATTCTTTGTGCATTGCATCTTGCATAGCATGTAGTTTATAGGATTAAATTGGCATGAATTGATCTTGCATTTTCATTTTTGTTTGACATTTTTCTTGACAAGGTACCTTAAAACCCTAGCAATCTTAGGAAATTCATAACCCTCACTAGGTTAAGAATTGGATCCCCTCCTTTGGGCAGTGAGTTTGTATAGGTTTAGGGTTCCCTTGAATGCATTTTCAATTTTTTATCTTGATGTTTGCTTCTGGTTTTGGTTTTTGTTTTGTGCATTGATCATAAACCCTAATTTGGGCTTCCTTTTGCATTCATCTTGCATTTGCTTGCATTCCATGACTTACCATGACATTCTATGCATCCATTTGATTCATGAAACATATTAAGACATATTAGAATCATTTTTGATCATTGCATCATTCATTTACCATTTTTTATGTCATTTGCATTTCATAACTTTTCATGTATGTTCATGGTTCTAAGCCTGCTTCATTTGCATCCATATGTTTGTATGATCATCCCCATGCCTTGTTTCATGTTTGTTTCATCTCATAGCATCATTAACATCATACACATGCTTCTGGTTTTGGTTTGCATCATGTCATTTCATCTCATTTTGCATTGCATTGCATTTCTTTCACTAACTTTTCAGGTGGTAAGTCACTTTGAGAAGTGAATTTGCCTTCACTTCTCACAATTTCTTTTCATCTCTCTTGTGCATCATTGCTGCATTTTGTCTTGTGTTTGAGATTGAGTTTGCTCTTTCTTCTCCTTACTTTCTTTCCTCGAGTGACTTGTCTTCTTAAATGAAGCAAGTTACTTTGCTTCTCTTTGCTCCTTTCATCTGCTTCCTGGTGGTTCCTCTGAAGATCTTTCTTGTAAACCTCACAAACCTTAGGAACAACCAAGCATGACAATAATTAGGGTTTTGACTAGTCCCCCACTTAGCTTTTGCCTTTGTGTCTCATTGAGTCCTCTCTTCTCATCTCACAATCAGGGACTAAACGCCAAAGGCTTTAAGGCTTTGTGATTAAGCTTATGCCTGCATCCTTCTATTAGGATGGAGTGTATAACTTTAATCCTAAGTGTTAAACCCTTAATGTGTTTAAATCCTTTAATCAATTCATCTAACAATCATCAATACATCAAGCTTGTAACTTGGGCCTTGCATTAGGGTTCTAATTCTTCCTTAATTAGTTAAGAAGGACTAACCCTAGTGTTAATGGACAAGTCCCCCTCAAGTTGTCTTACAAACCCTAAAACTCACTTCATCATCTTATCATTAACTAAAATCCACTTAATAAAGGTTTTGTTTTGTCATGAGTTTAATCCCTAATCATGGATTAAGTTGAGGAGCTTTCCTCAGCTTAAACATTCTCATCTATTATCCTTCTATTAGGATGGTGTAATGAGTCTGTTTAATCCCTAATTATGGCTTAACCTCATTACTTAACACTAAGCAAAAACAACAAAAACATCTAAATAATCACAAGTAGGTTAATGATCTTAATCCTACATCAAAGGTGATTAAGTGTGAGATGCTGACTTCACACTTAAGGTATTCTCATTACCCCTAATCAGAGGGAGGATGTGATGAGTTTACTAACCCATTGGTTTAGGCTTAAGCTCATTAACTTATGGAAAACTTCCAAAAGCAATAAAAGACTGAAAATTCAAAAACAAACAATAATTGTCTCCTTCGGGATTCTTTTCTCATCTCATTCACTCACAAACGAGAACTCGCTTCTTCCGTCTAATGCAAGACAGTTTGCACCTGAGCCAAACAGGTCATACACTTGAGCATAGGCAAGTAAGCAGTTCATCAGTCAATTCATCTTTCAGTCTCTTTGGGTCGAACTACGGTGTTCTGACTTCCTCATTGCACGAGAGGATACGTAGGCATAACTTAACAGTTATCGAACAAAAGTCTCTGTGTATTCCCCCTCTTTCCAGATTTATTCTTTTAGCCTCATTATCTTAAGCATTTCATTCTTGTTCTTACACTGACACTTCATTTATACGCTTCACATTTCTTTTACACTGACACCTGTATATCCTTTTCCATCTCTTTATACACAAATTGCACTGACACTACCCCTTTAAAACACAAATCTTTTAAGCGTGGATCCCGTCGAGTACGGCGGACAATCTGGGTGCTAATACCTTCCCAGGTTGTAACCAACCCCCTTTCCCAGTCTCTCTGGTTCGCAACCGTCTTGTCCATATCTTTCCAGGTCTATGCAGCATTACCTTTCCTCCGGGATAAAAATGCCTAGCTGGAGACTCTTTTCTTTTCCTGTGAGTTCACTCCTGTGTGTTCTCACACCCTCCTCTCGCCGACCGTTCACGTCTGTACCCCTCTTGGCCCTGTGTCATCAGGTGGGAGCGACATGGTGGGGTCATGTTGGAACTGGTTTTTGACGCAAATTTGATTCAAATATGGATAGTATGGAAACCAAGCCAAATCCAAGAGTACTAGTTCAATTTATACTTAAGAGTGTTTTTTTTCATAAATACAAATTGGAATGCTTATGGCTTTCTATCTTAGACGAAGTGCATCAATCATATCCAACTTATACACCACAACCAAAAAGCATTGTCCAAAATTAAGTGCAATCAAGGATGATATATGTTCATACGCAAACGTGAGCTACAAGGGGACCTTTTCATGTTGGTCTTTAAGTGACATACTTTGCTTATTCATTATTCACATGCAGTGCGCGCAGAATCAAAATCAGCCTGGAGAATGCAGTGTATGAAGAAATGCTCTTCAACCAATCATTATAAATGTTGAACAATACTAGTAGAAATTTGGGCTGACTTTCAATTTTCCCTTACCAATCAATTCAAATACATCAAAGATATAATCCTCAAGATGCAGTTTCTCAAGCGAATCCGCCTCCAGTATAAATTTATCAAAACCAAATGAATCAACAAAGATACTCTTCAAAGAAAAGCTAAAAATCTCTAAGGAAGCCTCTGAATTTGACATAGTGGTCACCATCATTTGTTCTCGACCTTATCGGAAGTGCAACAGGGAGATTCTTTTCACCACTTTCATTGCAATCCAGGGTACACCGCCTTCAATTTACGTCAGCAGCCAAACTTGAAACTATAATTAAAGGCTTTATAACTTTGCTCCATTGAGTTTCCATCATACTTCTAGATATCAAACCTCCATAACCAAACCTGTAGAAACCCAGTATTCCATCAGCAAGTAGTGAGCATGAATCATAGTAAAATAAAATTCATAAGGTTTGAAGTTAGAATAAAGTTCAGAGATCTTACAAACAATTCATAACAAAGTCAAAACTCATGCACGAAATGTCGAATTTCCAGCTCGGGATTTCTAGCAGGCTTCACAAATATTGAGATTTCATTTGAGACTTCTTTTCAAACCTGCAAAAAGGTGCATCACAATTAAAAATTCCATGTTTCCATATTTAAACTTGCAGTCTTCATGAAAATAGTTGGGATACAAGATAAAGGGGAAACGATGATTTGCCACAACATCACGCATATGCATATGGGAGGCCAGAAATGGATCACAGGTCAAGAGCAAATACGGAAATACTACATTCATAATTTCATTTTGACATTCATCGAGTTCTAATGAAGAATTCAAGTCTGAATTTAAATTCAATCATGACATTAAGTTACAAGCTCAAATTCATACCAGATTACAAGTCAGAAGAAAATCTTAAGTCTTTGTTTCCTCCGTTCCAAAGACGCATCATGAATCCCCAAGCCAAGGACAACCAAGACTTGCATCACCCTGGTACATCATGCTAATTCATTTGGTGGTGTTATCTTCAAAATAACATGTTAAAGTACTTCCATTGAAAGAACTCCATTTGAAAGTGCATTGCTGCCAAGGTTTATACCTGCAAAAAACCAAGTTAATGTGGTCAAAACAAAATCACAATGCTAAGTTGGTAACAGAACACTTCTCTTTGTATGATCATCCTGTTGAAAGATTTCTTCGGCACTCCAAACTTCATCTTCGAGCATATCTCCCATGAGCACTCTCCATTTACTGTACAAGAAGAAAGGGAATTTAAAGGAGTTCCTGTAACTTCAAATTCAATTTGAAGTTTAGTAATGTTTGAACAAATTCAAAAAAAAGATCTTACACGATCAGTTCTTGATTGTCCACCCTGTCTTCAAGTCTTGGTTGCGGAAATTTGGTGGCATAGAAACAATAGCCAAAGCCATAGTTTCAAATACATTTCCCGTAGCTTGCGCAAGTGGTATATGTGACTGGGGTTACCGGCGACACGCTGCTCTTAGGATGAAAGATGGCAGGCTATTTGTATTTATTCGGGTCTTTGGTATTTTCATTCCCATTCATTTCCTACCTGAAAATGGCATCAACAAATATTGATGAAATAAAATCTGTCACCTGGAAATATCAGAAAATGCTAGCAGTACAGTTAAAGGTTTCCATTAGTGATTAACGAGCATAATTCATAAAGAAAAACTCAGAGGTTTCCATAGCCAGTTATCAGTGCAGTGTTCATGGAGCATCATTTGAGGTGATACATGAAAATGCAGCCAAGAGCAAGTCCTCCGTCAATTCGAAGCTCCACACTATCTTCCAAGTTCATCACCTGATACGATCTCCCAAAGTTGCAGCATAAAGTCCTATGCCAAGATCAACCTGTGCAGGAAAATAAACAGATAATATAGAAAGAATCAAGGGGTCAAATTGTCTAAGAAAACGCAGCTGCAGTGATGGTTCACCTTTGATCTGGCGATCAGCAGTATATAATGCAGGAAGAAGAGCTCGGAGTGATGGCCCCGTTGTTTGAATTAGCTCAAAATGGTACTGACAGAGGTAAAGGAAAGGCAACACAATTGATAGGGCATGTGAGCAGGATCCGGGAGCAAGGACAGCATGAAGTTCAGATACAAGCTGAACTTCTACCTCTGAATGATGATATCCAACCACCACCTTTGATCACTAATCTCGACATTGACACCTGAAATGTTTTGCTTATACCAAATATGTATTTTGCTTATTAAAATGTGTTGTAAAAGAGGCAGCGGTTCGGTGAAGAATGGAAGATTACCTTCTTGCTCCGTTAGGTTATTTGTTTGTTTGTTGTGATATACAGAGACAAAAGGCCATTGGTCCCAAAAACTCAGTAGCATCAAGAGCCATCGTCAAAGTCTCATGCTTCACCGAACATCTTCATGCCATGATTATATCAGATGAAGATCATGAATGCAGGGCCATCTGTACCAGGGCTATGAAGCATTTCCACGGAGGAACTCAACAAGCTGCAGAGGTTCAATGAGTAAGGTTAGCATAAGGGAATCCTGAATACAAAAGTAAACTCAATGCCAGTTGGGATGTTTCAAACACAAACAATAAAGAGCTTATCCTTTTCGAAATTCCACAAAAGATTTTCGACGCAGTTCAGGCTAGAGCAGAGCAAGACAAATATCACAGAGCAATCCTCATTCCAGAAGGGGACAGCTGCTCCTTTACCCTAACTCAGATGAGTCAACACAGTTATCTCAGATTGAGACCGAGAAACTTCTAGCACACCTTGTGGAAGCAGAGATAAACAAGCGTCAGAAAGAATGCACATGAAAAGAAAAAGAAATAACACATTTGATCAAGCATGGCACAAATCAAAGAAATACAAAGATTAATATACTTATCCTAAAGACCTTGCATCATGTAAAAGATTATGGAGTAATATGTAAGTTACAGGACCCTACACCAAATTGTTTTCAGACAGTAGGAGGAAAGTTCAAAGCATTAACACGATGAAAAAACTCAGCATTAAAAAACAAGAAATTCACGGCAGTGAAAAAAGAGTTTCACAACGGTAAAACGTAAATTTACCTCAGTGAAGCAAACTCGCAGGACCACAATCCAGCTCACCTTCTCACAGTTCACTCTAAAAATCCAGCTCACATTCGCACGATTTACTCAAGAAGATTCCTTTATCCTCACACGTACTAACTCTCATACACATTCCACTATAAATAGACCCAATCATTGGGTGATGAAAGGGGAGAAAAACCCTAGCCGCAGAAAGATTTGAGAACCTTGAAAACCTCTGTCGAAACTCCTCTGAAACACCATCCTTCATCAATCCAAACCTTCATATTTCACCCCTGTTTTCGACTTACCGCCGCACAACCCTTTCACCATCACCTCCAACTCGTCATCGCAAATCCGAAACTGATAACATGAAGCTGAGAAACCTTTCTCACTCCAAACCACCGTCTTCAATCATTCCCAATCGATTCAATCATCGTATAAAACACCACCTCATAGCCAATCTTCTTCATTAAAACCGCAGCTATCAAAGGACAGAGAGAAGAGGTGAGTGAGACGATTCACAAATCGGAACTCACAAAAACCGTTGAAATCGAAAACAGAACACTAAAGCACACAAACCATAATCCACGAGTCGAGAGAGAGGTTCGAATCGTGCTTCCGGCTGAAAAGGGTGAGGACCGCCGCAGTTTTTTTTCTGTTTCTTTTGGGAACACACTTGGGTTATTCGTAAACCCTGTTTCGTTCAAAGTGAAATATTGTTTAATTCTTGTTATAATTTTTTTTATATATTTATTTATTTATTTAAGAGATATCTAGTTGGTTGCTGCTGATAACGGGCTTGGCCCGATGGTGCTTCCTGCACACCCTAAGATCCAGCGGGACATCCTTCTCTTTCTTTTTTCTTTTTTTATTTATCTTGTTTTATAATTTGGATTTTATTTATATGAAATATTTCTTTGATAATCTTGCTTTTATTATTTTCATTTGAAAAGTCTTAAAGAATATTATAATGTTCATTTGATTTTCATTTATTATTTCGGTCAATGATATAACTATGATTTCTTGATATTCGGTTTTTTACCGACGTTATCGAAATCGTTATGAGACCATTTTATTATCGATTATTCGATTTATTCGGTTAATGATAAAATGTGATATTCGATTGTTTAATCGACGTTATTTGTTAAATTGAGACCGATTTCACTATTCTCTCATTATTTTATTATTAGGGCCTATGATATAACTAATGGTTTATTGACATTCGATTTTTAATCGACGTTGTCTAAACCGATTTGAGGCCATTTTTCTATTTCCTATTTATTTATCGATTTATCGATTTATTTTACATTTTTATTGTGGTCTATGATATTATTATCCGATTTGTGACATTCCACTTTGCGACGTTGTCCAAATTGATATGAGACCGTTTTCTATCATTTCTTATTAGTTTCTAATTATTTTAGATCCATTATTATCTATCGACTTTATTATTTATTCGACTAATGATAAATTGTGATATTCGATTTTTTAATAAATTGACGTTATCCCCTAATTTGAGGCCACACGTTTATTTTCTTTATTATTTCCCATTTCTCAATTTATTTCATTATGGCCGATGAATAAATATTTAAATATTCGATTTCAAATAAATCGAAGTTATTTAAATTAAGTATAAGGCCAAACTATTATTTTATTATTATTTCGACTTTATTTTATTTTATTTTATTTTTATGGTCGATGATATAATAAACGATCTAAATGTTCGATTTTGACAAATCGGTGTCATTTAGATCAATATGAGACCAATTGTTTTTTCTCTATCGTATTTCCTTTATCTAAATAATTATTTGATTATAAAGTAACGCTCGACTTCTCATAGAATGATTCTAACTTTGAATCGATTCTAAGACAGTTAAAGAGCTAAATTTCGACGCTTTCAGTTTAATTCGAGCTCCAACGGCTCCACTATAGCTTAGTATTAGGAATCGTTTCCGCGTACCATTTAACCTTTAACCTCCATTTTGCACTCACCCTTCGCGATCGCTTTATGCCTCGCAATCGACCTACCAAAATGTTTCTTTAAATCCAAACCCTTGATCCAACGTCAAGTGGTCTTAGGTGTAAACACCCCAAATTTTCCCTCACCCATTCACACCATGGCTTGTGATCATTTCATATGCATAAACTCAATCATAGCATCTCATATCACATTTTTGATTCACTGCATAGATTCAAAGTCATCTGCACCTAGGGTTTGTGATCTGAGCAATCCAAGAGCTTCTTGAGCCACTCCAAAGGCCATCAATCACTTCAAAGGGGTCCATGTGTGTTCAAGCATCATATTATATCCTCTCAAAGTCAAGAATGTCAAAGAATCACAAGAACTGAGAATGGCATGGAAGCAGGGCCAGGTTTAAACTGCACAGATGACCTAAAATTAGGGTTTTGGTTTCAAAGGCCATAACTCCAAATTTTTTGGTCATTCTTGTTTCTATTGGTCTCTATATGGTATAGGGAGTATGCATATCAATTTTCATGAAGAAATTCCATGGGGAAGTCATCTGATCAAGAGTTGACTTTTCAAGCAAGTCAGTGCAAAATCAGGGCATCTGAGGCCCCCAATGACCCAACCAAAGGGTGTTCTTCATCATTTTGATTGTATATGATCTTTATTTGATCATAGAAGAAGCTGGAAGTTCACAAAATTGAAGAATTTCAAGTCTTTTGCAAAGTTGACTTTTTGGGAAAGTTGACTTTTTAATGAAATTGCCATTTTGGGAAACTTTTTCAACCCTTGCTTTTTGATTCAAAAATGCTTCAAATGAAAAAACTTTGGTCATGAAAGTTGTAGAATGGATCATTCCCTTTTCAAAAAGTACAAGAACATGACCTAATTCATTTTGGATCAAAAGTTATGGCTTGTCAAAGTTGGCAAAAATCACAAAATTTGAAGTTTTCTACCAAAGAGGCAAAGTTGCAAATTCACTTCTCAAGGCAAATTAAGTTATCAAATGGACTTCTAAACTTCACAACATGATCATACAAGACCGAAAATTCAGAATGGGCCAAGGGATCATTCATTGTTGTGGCCTATGGATCAAGATTTTTCATAAGAAGCAAAAGCAAGGCAAGTTGCAAAACTCATCAAAAGCTACAGTCCACTTGCTGGCTGACTTGCTGAACCATCCTAGGGTTCTCCCCACATCATGCTGCGCAGGACATGCCTTTTGTCCTTGGCTAGAAAGTAGCCCATGCCCTTCTTACACAACTTTGACATTTTGGCAACTTGAGCCATACCTATCAATAAAGCACACATCACTTCTTCTGACCAATCACAGTTGTCTATACAAGCCAAAAGCAAGCCAAAGCAACAACAACACAAGCCTGGAAACACTCCATAACACATCATTCTCATTTTCACACCATCTGGCAAGAGCCTTCAAAACTCTCAGCACAAGCCACAAACACACAAACAAACTTCATAAAACAACTCAACACACTTTCCTGGTCACAAAACACCCATCACCATTGCCTGAAACTCAAAGAATCAAAAACACGACCACCACCTGCCATTGAACAGAACTTCTGCCATCTCTCAAACCATCCATTATAAACTTCAAACAAACATTGCAAGCTTCTTAGAAGGATCATTGGAGTGGATTTGAGCCAAAGAAACAGCCAGAAAGCTCTTGAATCGAAAGCTTCAGTTCAGGTAGCCACCTCAAACTTTTTTCCAGAAACATGTTTTTAAGTTCTTAGAAGCTTCTATGCACTCCCCTGATCATGAATATGTGTTTACTTTTGAAAATGGTTGAGAAACCAGGATGTATGAATGTTCTGAAATTTTTTGCCCTAGAAACGTTTTGCTTCGATTTGGCTGATTGATGAATGAAAAATGATGTTTGAATGGGGGTTTTGATTTAGTTTGGCATGGGGATGATTTCTGGGTAGTTAGTTTTCGTTTTCATGAAGTTTTGAAGATTTTGGCAACTTTCAGGTGAGGGTCTTGCCGGAGAAGACGACCGGAAGTCTTCTCCGGCCACCTGAAAGTAATTAGGTCTAATCCCTGTAATTAATGAGAGTTTGAATTCTGAGCGTAGGATTGGTTGACTTTATTTGACTGGCGCGTGTTTGGATGGTCCAGATCCACTCACTTAACCCTAATCCAGTCATTTACTTAATTAATTAGGATTAATTTATTTCAAACCTCAGAATGAATCCTGGCCTTCCAATCTTGCGCGCGTCAATTCCCTCTCTTTTTATTCAAATCCTATCCATTGGATGCGTTGACTTCTCCATAAATCCATTTTATTTTTCATTTTATTTCATTTTGTTTTCTCCAATTTATTTAAAATAGTAAAACAATTTTAAAAATTCTGAAAATTTTTGTACAAACTTTTATGAATTTTCAGAAACCAAAAACATTTTTATTTTTATTTTTTGCATTAAAAAATATTTTTAAATCATTTAAAAGTTTATTTTTAATTAGTTAATGAGAATTAATTAATTAAAAATACTTTTAGGTATTTAAAAATCACAAAAAAAATTCATGAGACCTTTAAAAACATTTAGAAACATTGTCCAAACCTCAAACCAAATTTCTCTTTTGATCTTGATGCATTTTGACAATTTTCCATGGAATTAATTCAATTTCAAGGCATTATTTTGATCCAATGTTCAAAAATTCATTTCTGCCTAACCATTGAGAGTTGGACTTTGATTCTTTTTGCATTATGTCTTGCATATCATGTAGTTTGTAGGATTAAATTGGCATGATTTGATTTTGCATTTTCCATTTGTTTGACATTTTTCTTGTCAAGGTACCCTAAAACCCTAGAAATCTTAGGAAATTCATAACCCTCATTAGGTTAAGAGTTAGAACCCCTCCTTTGGGCAGTGAGTTAGTATAGGTTTAGGGTTCCTTTAAATGCATTTTCAATTTTTTATCTTGATGTTTGCTTCTGGTTTTGATTTTTGTTTGTTGCATTGATCATAAACCCTAATTTGGGCTTCCTTTTGCATCCATCTTGCATTTGCTTGCATACCATGACTTGCCATAGCATTTTATGCATCCATTTGATTCACTAGACATCTTGAGACATGTTAGAAGTATGTTTGATCATGGTTCTAAACTTGCTTCTCTTGCATCCATTTGTTCATGTGATCATCCTCATGCTTTGTTTCATGTTTGCATCATCTCATAACATCATTATCATCACACATATGCTTCTGGTTTTGGTATGCCTCATGCCATTTCATTTCATTTTGCATTGCATTGCATTTCTTTCACTAACTTTTCAGGTGGTAAGTCACTTTGAGAAGTGAATTTGCCTTCACTTCTCATAACTTCCTTTCTTCTCTCTTATGCATCCTTGCTGCATTTTGTTTTGTGTATGAGATTGAGCTTGCTCATTCTTCTTCATCTTACTTTCTTTCTTCAAGTGACTTGTCTTCTTAAATGAAGCAAGTCACTTTGCTTCTCTTTGCTCCTTTCATCTGCTTCCTGGTGGTTCCTCTGAAGATTTCTCCTGAAAACCTCACAAACCTTAGGAACAACCAAGCATGACAATAATTAGGGTTTTGATTAGTTCCCCCTTAGACTCTTTCCTTTGTGTCTCTTTGAGTCTTCTTTTCTCATCTCATAATCAGGGACTAAACCCTAAAGGCTTTAAGGCTTTGTGATTAAACTTATGCCTGCATCCTTCTATTAGGATGGAGTGTATAACTTTAATCCTAAGTGTTAAACCCTTAATGTGTTTAAATCCTTTAATCAATCCACTTAATAATCACCAAGACATCAAGCTTGTAACTTGGGCCTTGCATTAGGGTTCTATTTCTTCCTTAATTGGTTAAGAAGGACTAACCCTAGTGTTAATGGACAAGTCCCCCTCAAGTTGTCTTACAAACCCTAAAAATCACTTCATCATCTTATCATTAACTAAAATCCACTTAATAAAGGCTTTGTTTTGTCATGGGTTTAATCCCTAACCATGGATTAAGTTGAGGAGCTTTCCTCAGCTTAAACATCCTCATCTATTATCCTTCTATTAGGATGGTGTAATGAGTCTGTTTAATCCTTGATTATGGCTTAACCTCATTACTCAACACTAAACAGAAACAACAAAAACATCTAATTAATCACAAGTAGGTTAATGATCTTAACCCTACATCATGGTGATTAAGTGTGAGATGCTGACTTCACACTTAAGGTATTCTCATTACCCCTAATCAGAGGGAGGATGTGATGAGTTTACTAAATCCATTGGTTTAGGCTTAAGCTCATTAACTTATGACAAACTTTCAAAAGCAATAAAAGACTGAAAATGCAAAAACAAACAATAATCGTCTCCTTCGGGATTCTTTTCTCATCATCTTCACTCATAAACGAGAACTTGCTTCTTCCATCTAATGCAAGACAGTTTGCACCTGAGCCAGACAGGTCATACACTTGAGCATAGACAAGCAAGCAGTTCATAAGTCAATCTCTTTCAGTCTCTTTGGGTCGAACTACGGTGTTCTGACTTCCTCATTGCACGAGAGGATACGTAGGCATAACTTAACAGTTATCGAACAAAAGTCTCTGTATATTCCCCCTCTTTCAGTATCATTCTCTTAGCCTCATGATCATGAGCATACTCTCATCCTTGCACTGACACATCATTTATACACTTTGCACTTCTTTTACACTGACACCTGTACATCTTTTCCAGCCCTTTGATACACAAATTGCACTGACACTACCCCTTTAAAACACAAATCTTTTAAGCGTGGATCCCGTAGAGTACGACGGACAATCTGGGTGCTAATACCTTCCCAGGTTGTAACCAACCCCCTTTCTCGGTCTCTTTGGTTCTCAACCGTCTTATCCGTATCTTTCCAGGTCTATGCAGCATTACCTTTCCTTCGGGATAAAAATGCCTAGCTGGCGACTCTTTTCATTCCCCGTGAGTTCACTCCTGTGTGTTCTCGCATCTCTTTTCGCCGACCGTTCGCGTCTGTACCCCATTTGACCCGGCTTCATTTGGCGGGAGCGACATTAGGTATTAAAACACTTTAATAATATGAGAGAAATTGTATGCCACGAGCCTTAAGTGGTAGAAAGGAGGATTACGAGCTCTCGTTATTCGCTCCGATTATTCCGTCGCAAGACACTTGGCTTGTTGGTTCGGAATAAACTATCCATAGTCTTTAGTATAATTCGACTCCTAAATCCTTTCGTTAAAGAAAGATTATAAAATCTGAATCCTTTTCCTCTTTTAGCAAGTAATTCAGTAGGCATAGACATCCTTTCACGCGTGACAACTTAGAAGGTTCCCATCGAGTACGATGGATGTAGGGGGTGCTAATACCTTCCCCCTACATAACCGACTTCCGAACCCCGACAATGGTTACGATGACCTTGTCTTTATCCTTTCTTCCCGGGTTTTATCTATATTTCCCTTTTCCCTCTTTGGGAATAAATCAAAATTAGGTGGCGACTCTCAAGTCAGCCCAACCGCGACTCCATTCGCGAGGATCGTATTTTTCGAGGTACGACACCAGGATACTTCCTGTTTTGAACCAAGGGCTAGATTGTGATTGAACATGTGAAAAGGATGAGAAGAATGCACGAGCAAAATCACCTCATCACACTCTTCATGCCAATTTTGCAATCTCTTCATCCCACTCATTCCTCACGTGCACTCCCTCTTATTTTTTATCAGTGATCATTTGACATCATATATAAGCAGCTAGGGTTTACTTTGTGCTGAGAATCATCACAATTTCATCACTCTCAAGTTTTGGCTTCTTTTTCATTTCTCTTCGAATCCTCTGATTCTCTCACTCATTCATCAAACAAACTTCATATTCTTCTTCCTTGAACCCTAAGGATCATCAATCCACCATTGATTCAAGCTGAAGCTCAAGATTTCACAAGGTGCAGTTCAGTTCAAACTTCAAGATCTAGAGCAATTCAAGCTCTCTCTTGCATTTATTTTGCAAGGAGAGGCTAAAGGAGGTAGATCTGCAGCATTTGGAGGCTTATCTTGACCTAATTCGTGCTTTGCAAGTTCAGGTAACTCACTGAATTCATGGATCTAGAAATGGTTTTAGTTGTGTGCATTGTGATCTGTGTGATATGATGATGATTCTGTGATGATTGGATTTGAAAATGGATGAATATTGAGGTTGTATTGTTGATCTGAAATTTGATGCTCAAATCTGTTTTTCTTCGATCCAGATTATTCTTTGATCCATT
The DNA here is from genome assembly GCA_963966055.1 of Lathyrus aphaca. NCBI lineage: Eukaryota > Viridiplantae > Streptophyta > Magnoliopsida > Fabales > Fabaceae > Lathyrus > Lathyrus aphaca. The sequence continues at coordinate 261,077,371 of OZ014519.1, forward strand.
GTGAATTTGGTTGCTATATTTGGATTCAGTGTAGCTTAATGAATTGATCTGGAGGTTGTGATGTATTTCTGTATTGTTTTGTTCATGTGTTTGAATTTTCCGGTGCCGGAGCTAGGGCTCCGGTCACCGGATTCTGATCTGAGCTCAAGGAAGAAGATGGACGCTGGCCCTTGGATTTGTCATCTGGACAAATGACCTCATGCCAGCACATTAAAATGAAGGCCTCCCTTGCACGTGACTTTATGTTTCATTTTATAATCTGAATAACGCCTTTTATTTTGCACCACACCATAGCTAACGTGTTCTCACTCCCTGGACAATCAATGTGATTACTTTTTTAAATGAATGACTTGATCTTGTGCGTACATTTGATCTGAAGGCCCTTGTTTTTTCCTGATTTTATGAATATCCATCATATTATTGTGAGTTGCGCTGACTTTGGCCTGGGCTTGACTTGCTATCCACCCCCCTGTTTTAAGGCTCATGTAAAATGAACTGGATTTTCTTTCTAAGCGCACCCCCTGGCCTTATTTCTTTATTTCTTTATTTCTTTTGTTTTCATTTTAATTCCAGTTTGCTTTTTAATTTTTAAAAATAGTTATAGGTATTCAAAAATTATAAAACAAATCATGAAAGGTCCTTTGAGTTTTCTCTAATTTTTGGTATTTTTATTTTTCATTTATTTTTAATTGTCACGTGGAAATTAATTGTTTATCTTAATTAATTGTTTTTATTCCATTTTGAAGCATGCTGACTTGTTCATTTTCTATCTTGATCATTATTTTGAATTTTTGGATGATTCTTTTTGTTCTGGATTCATGATGAGATGTAGTTTATTGGTGATTTTTGTTATGATTTTTAGAATTTTGTTTAATTGATTTTGGTCTCTAACTTGTGCATGAAGCTTTCTAACCCTAATCCATGTTTGAGCTTTTATTTGAATGGTTAAGTTTCTGATTTTGATCCCCTCCTTTGGCATGTTGTTATGGTATGATTGAAGATCATTTGTGCAAGTTTGTGGAATTTTTGAATGCTTACTTGAATTGATTTGAATTTTGATTCTTCACTTGTCCCTTTTTGTTTCTTTTGGATCATTTGTTCTCTCCTTAGCTTAGAAGGGCACTTGTGCCAACTTCTTCAAGTTGTTTAGGGCCATCTTAGGTTGTTGATACCCCTCTGGTCTTGAGTCTTGGTTTGTACCTTGAGAAGTTTGTGTTTGGTTTCTCTTGAAGTTCTCCCACACTTATGCATGCTCACCTCACTTCCTTTGCCTCTTTCTTCTCATGATGTGAATGTTTGACTATGTGCACTTCTTCTCTTCATCTCATGTGGTCCATAGACACTTTTCTAACAAGATTAGGGTTCTGGTCTAGAACTTTGAGGTTTTTCTTTGACTATTTTGCTTTGTATCTTCTCATGTTTACTTTGTTTTGTCATGGTGATTCATAATGTTTCATTGTGAGTTGTATTGCGTTTTTCCTTCTTGTGATTTAAGTTTTCATTTGGCATTTGATTTTATGACTTCACTTCTGGTTGTTTGACTTTGTTTTGACATTATGTTAATTTTGTATTGCACTTATGCTTGTGTCACTAACCATTTCAGGGGCTTTGGTAAGTGAGAGGTGTGGATGTGATTCCCACATCTCCAAATCTTATCTCTTCTCTTCTCCTTATTATTTTTATAACCTTGTGTTTGTTGGGCTTAGGCCTTACTTCCTCCCTCTTCTATTCTTCTCTCTTCTCCTTCTCTTCTTCTTTCTTTCTTCTTTAGGATAGTAAACCTCACTAACCTAGGATTTTCCATGCATGACAACAATTAGGATTCATTAGTCCCCCCTTAGAATTTTACCTTTGTGATCCTTTTGTTTCTCTTCTCTTCTCATCTCAAAACCCTAAAGAAGACACTTAATAAAGAATGAAGTGATATCTTGAGCAATAGCCTTATCCCATGAGACACTTGTAGTCTTCCCATCTTGGGATAGTACAAGCTTGTCTTGTGATGTACAAGTCTGATCAGGATATCATCTTCACCAAGAAAATCATAAAAAACACTTCTTCATTAAAAAAATACAAAAACACTTAATAAATTAATGAGTTAGTGAGCTTAAGCCCTAATCTCTGGGTTCAAGTTTTGGGGATCTTCTCCTTACTTGAGTGTGCTTGTTCTATTATTCCATCTTGGAATGTAGTGACAAGTTCACATTCCATGGAAAAGAGCTTGAGTTCACTTCCTTGTGACACACTCATAAAAGCTTCTAAAAAACACAAACAAACACTAAGCGTCTTTCCTTCGGGAATTCTTTTCTCATCTCCTTCGCTCCGTCCGCGAACTTGCTTCTTCTTGTCATTTTGCAAGACGGTTACGCACTCGTCGTCCGAGCCTGCAACACCTGAGCATTGGCATAGGCAGTTCAAGCCTTAAGACACAAGCAATCTTTTCCACCCCTAGTTAGGGGAACTACGACGACTCTGATCCTCATTTTCCCGATGAGGTACGTAGGCAGCGGGGTAGGGCCCGTTCGAGCACAATCTTTATGTTCCCTACATTTTTTTCTTTGTTTTCTTTCTCAGTTCCTTATCCAGTTTCATTTCCTTTTCTTTGTAGCAGCTTTCATTTCTTCACCCTTTGAAACAATTTTCTTTGCAAGCGTGGATCCCGTCGGGTACGGCAGACGATCTGGGGTGCTAATACCTTCCCAGGTCGTAACCGACTCCCGAACCCAGTCTCTTTGGTTCGCAGGACCCGTGTCCTTCCTCTTCTTTCTTCTGGTTTGTACAGCATTACCATTCCCGTTCCTTCGGGATAAAAATGTCTGGCTGGCGACTCTACCTCTTCCGCGCCACTTTCGCGTTTGTACCAGGATGGAAATCCAGGGAGCGACAATTAGAACTACATGCCATTAATAAAAAGAAGTTTAAGAAAATTTAGAAAAAAAACATTATTAACATGACTACATGACTATTATTTAAAAAACATGAAGAAGATTTAAAAAACATGACTATTATTTAAAAAACATTATTAACATGACTACATGACTATTAAATAACATGACTACAAAAACCATTATTTAAAAAAAACATTAAGAAGATTTAGAAACAACCAGTATGTAGAGTGAGTTATCAATACTAATACCATAAAAATGAAAATAAATGGAGTTCCAAGCAACATCACAAAAATGCAAAATGATACCATTTTCTGAACCGGAATTCTGCGTAGATTACAAAAGTGCAGTCGGTTTTCAAAAATCTCGAACTATTTTTAAGATTTTCGCACAAACTTGAAATACACCAAAACTAAATCAACCAATTACATGACTTGTAAGCATGGATAATGAACAATAAACATAGATCTAAAATCAGAGAAGCATGGTGAACATCATAGCATCAAGAAAAATAGAAAAGCTCACGAAAGTTACCGATACCGCAGTGATAAATTGCTCCAAAGATGTGCTTCGTTCTCCTTCCACAGAGCTCCGTTTGATATGGTTCTTTTTGCTATCTCTTCTTTCTTCACTCTTCCTGAAATATGGGCAAAGAACTCTTTCTATGGTTACTTGTACAGCTCGCACAAGATCAAAAATAAGAGGTGTTTGACAATATTTTGACATAATTTATTTTGCTCTCCAAGCTTGCAAAATAAGGTGGAATGAGTCTCTATTTATAGAGAAATGATTCTTAGGGTATGAATGAAGGTTGGAAACGAAACAAGAGGCTTGTGGCTTGATAATTAGGTTTGGGAGAGAGAAATATGAAAATTAACACATAAGTGGTGGTGGTTTGGATGGAGGTTTGGAAACCATGCCATGTGCACATGTTTAGGGTTGGATAAGGTGTGAAATTCGTTCACTATAAGCTGGCACAAATGCTACTTGCTGACCAAGTTTAAAACTTATGAAATTTGCATTTTTTGACGTGAAAAAATGGTGCATGAAGGTTTCTTTGGGTGAGCATAACTGGAGGTAGAAGTAATGAAATGACGTGTTCTTGGTACCAAAAGAAAGCTTAGAGAAAAGTCTACAACATTTATCTCTAAGGAAAAAGTGAGAAAAACCTTAGATCATGGAGAAATTTGTCCTTAAAGTGAGGAAAAAAAACTTAAGAAACTTACCAAGAAAGGAAAGTTCTAAAATTCTAAATTTCCAAAAATAGTAATTTTTCATAATCCTTGATTTTTGAATATTCTCTTGACTTTTGTTGATCAAATCTCATCCATTAATTATGTTTGACTCGTGTGACACCATTTTGACCATAAAATCGAGAGTTAACTTTGTCTCTGCATAGTTGACTTTTTCTCAATTTAACTGATTCACGACCATATGGACACTTGAACCTCCTTTGATTAAACCGATTATATCCAAAACCCCAATTTCAGTTCAAAATAGTAGGGTATGTCGATCAACCTTCAAAACCCTAATTCCTCTGAGGAAAATTCGGAAACTCTTGAACAAAATTCCCTTGTGTGGTATGACGATGTTGATGCTTCAAAGATCTTGCTTGAGAGTGAAATCTCACATCATATAATCAAAGCCCTAGTCATTGATACTGCACTTTAGGAAATGAAGATTGAAACAATATTTTTTGGATTTTTTTGAATAATGGTTAGTAAACAGAAATAAAATGGTAATAATTAAACAAGTAGGACAAATTTGGGGTATGACAGAAACCTCAAATTCATCAAGAACCAGAAGTTACTAAATTAGGGTTTTTGTAGGAAAAGTCAATTGTACTTTGACCAGCCATAACTTTCACATGCTTCATCAAAAATTTCTCATCCAAAGCTCATTTTTAAGTAAATTCAATTCCCTACAACTTTGTGTCTCACAAGCCAATGCCAGAAATGCTTCATTTGAGAGATATGAGCCAATACATTACAGGTCCTTTTAAAAGTAAACAAAAAGTCAAAAATTTCAAAAGCTTATAACTTGAACATGGATGATCAAATGGACATGGGACAATATTGAGTAGTTAGAGGACACTCTAAGCTTTCTAAAAAATCCAAGAATAGATACATGGGATAAAAATTGAGAGAGTTATGCATTGTTGAAGTTGAGCAATTTTGAGGAGGTGTATGAAGCAAATAATGACCAAAACTCAAGTTTCTTCCAAATGGACCCATATTTTTCTAACCCAAACTCAATCATAAGATAATTCACGACCCATAAGTCATAATATCGGTTTTTTTATATTTATTTTATATTATATTGGACTTAATTTATTTAAAATCAATTTTAATTAAAATAAATATTAAAAAATCAAATATTTGATTTTAGGACTATTTTGGGATGAGATTTGGATGTTTATGATCATTATAAGGATCCAAATTTCGTGCAACCCAAAAGAGAATGCCTTAAAACCAAATTTTGACCAAAATAGAAACCTTCTTTCTTCACTTCCACGTAATCCCAAATCCATCACAAATGCCCAATATTTTTAACCTAATTCACTCTCCTATAAACACACAACGAATCCAAATGCAGAGGGGACGAAATTCTAAGCCAAAAAACCCTTACCACGTTTCGAAAAAAGCCAAGAAATGTAAAAATAGGTTTGCCATTTATAGACATTTGCAAGAGGTTTTGAAGGTCTAAACATCTTCCTGAGGATCTTTAGAACGCATATCCATCATCACCATCATCAAAAACACCATAAATTGCACAAACCGAATTTGTTTTTATCTCTTTTTCTTGATTTTTTATTTTGATTATATATGCATAATTAAATTGTTTTGATATTTGTTTCGTTGTTTGTGTTAAGGTTTAGAAGCTATCTGGATAGTTTGATTGAAGTTTCGATGCAGGTTTAGCCATTCACCATTGTTAGGGTTTACGGGTTCAAATTTGGGAACTTAGTTTAAGGACGATTTCAAGTGAAATTGATGGCTCCATTGAACTCATAAGATGATTTATAATTGATATGCATCTTTGGATATAATTTATGTTGTGTATTGGATGTTTTTGAAAAATGCAGGTACTATAGTGACAGACAAAACCATCGATATAGGTTTAAGTACGAAAAAACCGTAGGTAAAAGTTGGTGGACGGACGGAGGAAGAAGATTACCCAAATGCACGTTTTTCCTTTTTTCAAATTTTCGTTTATTTTATAATAATTGTTTTCTGATTATTTACACGCGCATGCAAATGGCCCAGTGGCAAGGATAATATGGTGCAGTCTTAGGGGGCGAGTTCGAATCCTAGCCACTCTCCCCCCTTTATTTTAGTTGTTTTTCTTGTTTTTTTCGAGTTTTTACTATTTTATTTTTATTTTAATTAATCATTAGTTAATTAGGTTAATGACCTATCATTTTTTTAACTAAAAATTAAACCCTTTTTTTAATAAAACTAACAATAAAGATTAAAATTCAATTATTTTATTTTTCTTGTAAATAATAAACCAAAAAAAAACCTTATTTTATTAAATTGATTAAAAAATCCCAAAAACCTTTTTTTTTAATAATTCAATTAATCAATTTTCTTTAATCCAATTTCTCTTAATTAATTTTAAAAAATATTTTTATAATCTTTTATTTATTTTCTTTTATTATTTAAATTCCTTAGAAAAATTGTATAGGATATACGACTCATGTAAATTTATTTTCTCGTATTTTTCGATTATGCATCTGCTCCTGGATTGTAATAGCTTAACCAGGGTTTACTTTTCTGCATTTTTTACTTTCCGCACACCCCTAAAAATCAAAATGTATCCCCTCCCCATGATGTAATAGTCTAGGGTTTATTTTCTGATTTTTATTTTTTCGTAAAATATTAATTGTGTGGTTAGTAAATGTAGGGTTTGAAAAAAATGCATGTGAATAATGAAAACGGACGTAGATAACCCTAATTTCTAAGACAAAATATCTGAATATAATACACTTTTCGTACACTCACCTTTAGGGTTTCTCCTCATGTTGCCTTAAGAAAATGGTCAAGTCCCTCGAATATAGGGGTATCTTAGCAAAGTTGCCTACGAATAAAAATCATCAAGTCCCTTCGATATAAAGATCATAGTCCCTCGATGATCCTTCGAGTTGCCTACGAATAAATGATCTCGACCCTCGATGACCCTACAGAAAATGATGATAGTCCCTTCGAGTTGCTAAGATACCCTTATTTGTTGCCTTCTATGACCATATGATGGCCCTACGCTTGTCCCTTCAAATCCAAGGACAATACTACTTACTAACTAATAGTAAGGAGAATTTTGTCTCTAAAGAAACGAAATAACAAAAAAGACCTCACAATTTAGGGTAAGTAGTTCTTAAGTGCTTGCTCACAAATTTTCAAAATACTCCTTACACCCCACATTTTCAAATACTTTCAAACTAAACACTTTGTGTGCATTCATACGAGAATCATTACAAAGTTAAAGTCTTTATGAAAATATTTTCTAATCACACACTACACTATTTTTCAAACAAAGTAAAATGAGATAAGCAGTTAAGAGCCCATGGATAATCATGGATACAAAGGCTGCTAACACCTTCCCTTTGTATAACTTACCCCCCAAACTCAAATCTTTTTCAAAGGTATTTCATGTTCTTTTATACCTTTCTTTATTGGGTAAAATAAAAGTTGGTGGCGACTCTTGCTATCCGCAACATAGTTTTTGTGAAAACAAAAACGACAAAGTCAGTTCTTCCACCGTGAACAGAACTGGAGACTCTGCTGGGGAGACCTATTTAAAAGAGGGGTTACCTTAGAGTTAGGACACTTTACTTGTTTGAATTGATTGCTTTATTTTTAAGGGTACTTGTTGTCGGGCTACTGTGAGAAAGATCGTAACCCGGATCTAGTGTACCATAGGTAAGTAGCAATAGACCAAGGAAACTGTACGGCGTATACCGATATGGTTAATCTGGTGGCTACAGTTAGTGTGACATCTTGTTTGGTACTGATGTTCTTCAAGTCAGTTGTGGATAATATCAGGCTGCCATATGGTGTCATTAACACTAACTTCCCTTTAGAACCCTAATTGACCCATCTTAGCCATTAGAAAGTGGTGAGATAAGCGGCTTTGGTGTAGTCTAAAGTTGGTTGATACTCGATGCTACACTCATTGAGATTCTAATCTTGGGATGTTTTGGTTGGCAAGTTAGTTGTCATAGTGAACAACAGCCTTTGAAAAAAATCAGTGATATTAAGATCCTTTAGAACCCGGTTACTATTACTAGGACAGGTTGAACCAACTAACTTCAGTGGGGAGGGTACTTAACTATGAACTTCATGCAAGCCTTTACACCTAAGGCCATTGTGTGACTTGTTTGTGTTTTCCATCTGCTTGTTTGAACATGAAATCATAACATCATGACATCATGACATAACATTTTCACTAACCATTTCAAGGACCAAGGGATTTATCTTTGTTCTTTGTTGCAGGTTATGGCTTCCGCTCGTCGGAACACTATCCAGATCCACTTTGTAAGGATACCTTCCAAGCTTAAGGAGTTAGTCTCAAAAGTTCCTGAAAGCTCTCAATTCATCAAAAAGCATGGTCATCTACTTGATTTGGTTACGTCAGGGTTCAATGAAGACATGATGAGTGTTTTGTTCCAATTCTTTGACCCAAAACATCCCTGTTTCACATTTCCTGATTATCAGTTGGTGCCCACAATGGAAGAATTCTCTAAAATACTTGGTGTACCTATTCTTGATCAAAAACCTTTCACCTGTCTAGAGAAGGAGCCTAAACCTGAAGTTATTGGAGCATCTTTTCATCTAAAGAAGTCAGACATTGTACTGGAAACAAGAAGTGGAGTTAAGGGTATTCTTACTAAAGTATTGATAGAGAAAGCTCAGGTGTTCTTGGATGCTATGAGTTACGATTCTTTTGAGGAGGTATTAGCCTTGTTGATTTATGGTTTGGTGTTGTTCCCTAATCCGGACCAATTCATAGATGTGCACGCCATTAACATATTTTTGACTCATAATCCTGTGCCTACCTTGCTTGGAGATATTTTGCACTCTCTTCACACTCGTACTATGAAGGCGCGAGGAACTCTGATATGTTGCATACCTTTACTATCTAGGTGGTTTATTTCACACCTTCCTCGATCTGTGATAAAGAATGAACAAGGATTGAGGTGGTCTAGAAGAATAATGTCATTCTCTCATTCATATATTCATTGGTGTTCCCGATCTATGGAAAATGTCATTATCATTGACCGCTGTGGAGAATTCCCTAATGTGCCACTCCTTGGTATTATAGGAGGCATTACTTATAATCCTTCTTTAGCACTATGTCAATTTGGGTATGCTTGGAGTGATGGTCCTCATGATATGATTATTCAAGGTATTATGTTCAATTATGACAAAGATCTTCAAGGTTACCGTCAAAGGTTTATACGAGCTTGGAGCATGGTGAATAAGATTCACAGCAATACTATGGAACCAAAATACTCCATCCCTATGGAACCTTACCTCAGATAGGTGTGGTCTCGTGCTCAGACTCTTATGATGCCATATCCTGCTGTTCTACCGGTGTTTGTTGAGCCTATTGTTGAAGGAGATCTTCCTTATACCATTCTTCATCCTGATATGCCTATTGATCTGGAGAAGCTACAAAAGTCTTGGGAAACGTCCATGGGAGACTTGAGTCTCATATGTTTATTTTCTTTATACCTTTTCTTGTTTTCCTTCATTGTAAGCCCAAGGGGAAATTAAATCATGAAACTACTACTAAAAGTTTTGTTTTTTTTTCTTTAACAAATTTAAATCCTACGAGGTCCTTGAAAACATTGCATACACATTTACATACTATACCATTGCATAACAGGTTTCCGTAACAGGTTTCTTATCTTCTCGCTGTTTATTTCAGCAGAAATGGCTCTCGAACAGTATGTCAAAGATCTTCAAGCTCAGAATGCCCAATTTCAAGAGATGATCATGAACTTGTCCAAGTGACAAGAAAAGATGAATGCACACCTGACCAAGAAGAGAAAAAGAAGATCAAAAAACCAGTTGGCTTCATCAACCTGGGTAGGAGGTTCAAAGGTCCAATTAAGACAAATGATGAGGTTGAAAACCCTGGAGATGAAGATTCTACGAAAGAAGAAGATAGTCAACGTGGTACTGTTGGAAATTCTGATCAAGAGGAGAATTATTATTATGATTCAACTGGTGATGAGAAATACAAGTTACTAGAAGACCGTGTGAATAAAATGGAGTTGCAGAAGACATATTGTTTAGATTTTGAAGATTTGAATCTGATTTCTGGAGTTTTCATCCCTCTTAGATTCAAAGTTCCTACTTGTGTGGTATATGATGGTGTTTCATGTCCAAAGTTGCATTTGAGGTCTTATGTCTGAAGGATCCAGTCACATACTGCTGATAGAAATCTGTGGATACATTTCTTCCAAGAAAGTTTATCTGGAGCTCAACTACAATGGTACTACCAGCTTGAGAGTGCCAATATTCATACCTGGAATGATCTTGCTGAAGCCTTCTACAAGCAATATCAGTATAACTGTGATTTAGCACCGACTCACATGCAAATCCAAAGCATGTCCATGGGCTCTAAAGAAAGTTTCTAGGAGTATGCCCAGAAGTGGAGAGATCTTGCAAGTAGGGTTCAACCTCCTTTGAATGACAGGGAGCTGGTTGACATGTTCATGAGTATGCTGATTTGTCCTTTATATAGTCATCTAATTGGAAGTTCATCATCTGGTTTCACTGAGCTGATAATGACTAGAGAATGTGTGAAAATGGAATATGAAGTGGTAAGATACAAATGGTTGCCTCTTCAAGTACCACCAAGAATCCTTCTAATGAAAAGAAAGAATCCAATGCTGTGTACGACCAACAGGGTCGTAATAAGAACAATTGTAACCAATCTGTGGAAGCAGTTCTGATCTCTAATCCTGCACCTGTGCAACAGAATCAACAACAGAATAATCAGCCTAAGCAAGGTGCAGCTAGGAGATAATTCACCAAGATCAATATGTCGTTGGCTCAGGCTCTGCAACACATGTTTAAAGGGGAGCTGGTTGTTTTTGTAGGGACCCTCCTCAGAATCCCAATACTTCCTCTCCTCGCTACAATCCCAATGCAAGGTGTGTATATCACTCTAACTGCCCCGGACATGATACTAATAATTGTTGGGCGGTGAAGAATAAGATTCATGATATGATTGATGCTGGAGAAATTGAGTTTGATCCTCCTGAGACTCCTAATATGATTACTACTCCTATGCCCACACATGAAAAGAATGTTAATGTTATTGACGATGGTTCTTATGTTTCTAATGTGACTGATTTGACTACTTCTCTGTCAATTATTAAGAAGAAGCTGCTGCAAGCCGATTTATTTCCGGGTTGCAATGAAGACTGTTATTACTGTGCCTCTCAATCCAATCGTTGTTGGAAGTTGAAAGAATGTATTCAGCGTTTGATGGACAATCGTACTATATTGTTTGAAAAGATCCCTTCTATAGGGAGTTTATGTGAAAGTTTATCTCAAGGTCTGAAGCTTGAAGACGTGTCTGTACTTACCAAAACTCCTGTGAGGATCACTTTTAAGGGTCCTGTGAAGATTACTGTTGAGCCAAAAGTGGCTCCCCTGATTATTACTACTCCCGATCTAATTCCATATTCTTCTGACAAGGCTATCCCTTGGAATTATGGTGTTGATGTTTATATCTATGGTGTTAAGCAAGAGCCTTTAACTGATATACCTGTTGAAGATACTAATCCTGATATTGACAATATTGTTGGGACTAGTAAGGTTACTCGGAGTGGAAGGATTTTCTCTCCAGGAGACACTTCAAAGACTGTTGCTGCTCCAGTTTGTATCTCCGCCTCCGGGCCAAGTACTGAAGCTCGAGGCAAAGGACCAGTGATTGAGCATGTTCAGGTTGAAACACCAGCTACTAAAGATCTCTCTAAGCAGATGGAAGAAGTACTAAATATCATTCGCAAGAGTGATTACAATATTGTTGAACAGTTGGGACACAATCCCTCCAAGATATCTATGCTATCTTTGTTGTTATGCTCTGAAGCCCGTGATAAGGCTTTAGTGAAATTCCTGAAATCTGCGCATGTACCGCACGAAATCTCTATGGACCAGTTTGAAAATTGTGTTGCTAAGTTGACAACTGGAAATATCTTAGGCTTTTCTGATGCTGATTTAACTCCTGCTGGAAGAAACCACAAAAAAGCTCTGCACGTCTCTATTGAGTGTAGGGGCATTACTATGTCTCATGTGTTGGTGGATAATGGTTCCTCGTTGAATGTGTTACCAAAGGTTGTTCTTGACAAGCTCAACTATGAAGATGTTGTGCTAAGACCTAGTAACATGGTGGTGAAAGCCTTTGATGGTTCAAAAAGAATGGTGCACGGAGAAATTGATCTTCCAATCAAAGTAGGTTCTCAAGTCTTTGACTCTACTTTCTATGTGATGGATATTCGTCCTGCCTATTCCTACTGGATTAGACGCCCTTGGATACATGGGGCATGTGTTGTAACCTCTACCTTACACCAGGAGCTGAAATATCCAATGAAGAGCAAGATTGTCACTGTCTATGCTGAAGAAGAGTACATGGTCAGTCATGTGAGTACTTTCAAGTATATTGAGATAGATGGTGAATTTGTTGAGACCCCTTATCAAACATTTGAAGTGGTTCTTCAGACTGTTCCTGTTGTTAAGCCGGTTCTTATTATTTCTAGAGCAACTCCTGAAATGGCCTCTCTAAAAGATGCTAAAGCTATAGTTGAAGAAGGTGGTTATACTATTTGGGGTAAACTTCCTTATATTCCATACAAGTCTGACAAATTTGGTTTGGGTTTCACTGCAGAGGCTCAGGAGGTTGTTCTTCGTGCTCGTGTTATTCGCATAACCAACAAAGGAATTCAGAAAGATCAAGTCAATGGTGTGGAAGACTCTGATGAAGACTGCAACATAGACAGTTGGATCTTTCCTACCATTTGCAATGGGCTCAAGAATTGGAAGGCTGAAGATGTTATTCCTATCTCCTTTTTTAAGGAGTAAATGCTATTTTTGGCTTTTCTTGTTTTGGTTTTGTAATTTGAACAATCAAAACTTTTAAGCCGTGTGCCTTGCCCCGGGCACAATGGTATGCTTGTTAGGGATGTCATTTCATTTGCATATTGTCATTCAATAAAATTAATGGACGTTTTTGCTTTCATAAATATTGCGCTCTTTATCTTTCTTTTATTTTTCTTTTATTTTTCAAAAAAGATATGTGTTCTTACACACACCCACATCACTAAAATGCATATCCTCATCCACTCTGGATTCCATTCATAACAGTTCTACTATTGCCAACTATAACTTTGAGAATCCAATCTACCAAGTCGAGGATGGAAATGAAGAAGATTGTGAAGTGCCTGTAGAGCTTGCTAGGTTGCTACAACAAGAAGAGAAGTTATATAGCCGCATGAAAAACCAATCAAAGTTGTGAATCTGGGTACTGAAAAGGATAAGAAAGAGATCAAGATAGGTGCTGAATTAGAAGAAAATGTTAAGAACAGGTTAATTCAGATGCTACGTGATTATGCGGAGATCTTTGCTTGGTCTTATGAAGATATGCCAGGGCTTGATACTAATATCGTGGTTCACCGTCTACCGATGAAGGAAGGTTGTCGTCCGATAAACCAGAAAGTTCCATATGCGCCCTGAAATGTCAGAAAAGATTAAAGCTGAAGCAATGAAAAAATTTGAGGTAGGGTTCCTAGCTGTCACTTCTTATCCTCAATGGGCTGCAAATGTGGTACCGATGCCTAAGAAAGATGGTAGAGTACGCATGTGCGTGGACTACAGGGATTTGAACAAAGCCAGCCCCAAAGATGATTTTCCGCTCCTACATATTGATGTTCTGGTAGACAACATTGCTCAGTATAAGGTATTTTCTTTTATGGATGGTTTCTCTGGTTACAATCAGATTAAGATGGCACCTGAAGATATGGAGAAGACTACATTTGTCACAACAGTGGGGTACCTTTTATTACAAAGTAATGCCATTTGGTCTGAAGAACGCTTGGGCAACATACCAACGTGCTATGGTAGCTTTGTTCCATGATATGATTCAACACGATATAGAGGTATATATTGATGACATGATAGCCAGATCCCAGACTGAAGAAGAACATATTGACCATCTGCACAAGTTGTTTGAGAGGTAGAAGAAATACAAGTTGAGGTTGAATCCAAACAAATGTACCTTTGGAATTAGATCTGGAAAACTGTTGGGTTTCGTTGTCAGTGGTAAAGGTATTGAAGTTGACCCTGCAAAGGTAAAAGATATAAAGATATGCCTGCTCCCCGTATTGAGAAGGAAGTCAGAGGTTTCTTAGGACGCCTGAACTACATTGCAAGATTTATTTTCCAATTAACCGCTACTTGTGAGCCAATCTTCAAATTGCAGAAGAAAAATCAAGTAATGGAATGGAATGACAAATGCCTGATAGCTTTTGATGAGATCAAGAAATATCTCCAAGAACCTCCAATACTGATGCCACCAGTTGCGGGAAGACCCTTGATTAAATACTTAACAATGCTAGATAATTCAATGGGGTGTGTGTTGGGGAAACATGACGAGTCTGGTCGAAAAAAGAAAGCAATATAATACCTTAGAAAAACATTTACCGACTGTGAAACAAGATACTAACTGCTCGAGAAAACTTGTTGCGCTTCGGCATGGGCTGCTCGCCGACTAAGACAATATATGTTGACTCATACCACTTTATTGATTTCAAAGATGGATCCTATTAAATATATATTCGAGAAACCTGCTCTCTTTGGACGAATAGCGAGATGGCAAATGATTTTAACAGAATATGATATCCAATACACTACTCATAAGGCAATTAAAGGAAGTGTGGTGGCTGATCATTTGGCTCATCAAGCGGTGGACGACTATCAGTCTATGAATTTTGAGTTTCCAGATGAAGATATTATGCTTGTTACTGATCACGAAGAACTTAGACCGTATAAAGGACCTAAATAGGGATCCCGATGGACTATGGCTTTTGATGGAGCTTCTAATGAACTTGATAATGGTATTGGTGTTCTGATTATCTCTCCTAAGGGTTGTTATACACCGTTTATTGCAAGTCTTTATTTTGATTGTACCAACAATATGGATGAATATGAAGAATGTATCATGGGTATCAAGGCTGCCATAGAGATGAAGATCCAATTCTTGAATGTATATGGGGATTTAGCCTTAGTAGTAAGTCAGATTAAAGGAGAATGGGACACAAAGCATCCAAATCTCATTCCTTATCGAGAACATGTGTTGGCTTTGATTCCATACTTTGAAGAGATCACTTTTGTACATATTCCACAAGAAGAGAATCAGTTGGTAGATGCCTTAGCCACCGTGTCATCTATGTTTGAAATCAGTGAGGACCATGAAGATCCTAGAATTACTATTGATTGATTAGATGAGCCGACATACGGTTATGTGGTTGATACTAAGGGAGTGGAAGAAAAACCTTGGTTCCACGAAGTAAAAAGATATCTTGAAGCTCAGGATTATCCTGAAGGGGCATCTATCAATGACAAGAAGTTTCTAAGGAGATTTTCTGCCAAGTTTTTCATGAGTAATGGAAATTTGTACAAGTGCAATCACGATAGACTTTGCTTCGTTGTCTGGACAAGAAGGAAGCAAAAGAGATTATGGAAGAGATGCATGATGGAATCTTTGGTAATCACTCTAGTTGGCATACGATGGCTAAGAAAATTTTGATAGCAGGTTACTATTGGTCTACCATGGAATACGATTGCTATCAACACTCCAAAACTTGCCATAAGTGTCAGATCTACACTGATAAAATACATATGACTCCAGTTCTGTTGAATGTTCTGACTTCTCCTTGGCCTTTTGCAATGTGGGGCATTGATATGATCGGTGAGATCAAACCTACCGCTTCCAATGGACATCGTTTCATTCTTATTGCTATTGATTACTTTACGAATTGGGTAGAAGCAGCCTCGTTCGCTTCTATTACCAAGAATGTTTTGGCCCGATTCATCAAGCATAATCATATATGTAGATACGGCATCCCCGAAAGGATTATCACAGAAAATGGTACTAATCTGAACAATACTATGATTACTGAACTCTACACGCAGTTCAAGATTAAGCATCACAATTCTTCTCCATATCGACCAAAGATGAATGGCGCAGTGGAATCCTCCAACAAGAATATCAAGAAGATCTTGCAAAAAGATGATAGTAACATACAAATATTGGCACGAGATGTTACCATTTTCTCTTCATGGTTATCGCACCACAGTATGTACCTCAACCGGGGAAACTCCATTCTCTCTTGTTTATGGTATGGAAGCAGTATTACTCATTGAAGTCCTGATTCCTTCTTTGAGAATTATGAAAGATGCAGACTTAGATGAAGATGAATGGGTTCATACTCGACTTGACCAATTAAATTTGATTGATGAAAAGTGGATTACGGCTGTTTGTCATGGTCAGATGTATCAGAAGTGCATGATCAAAGCCTTTAATAAGAAATTCAAGCATCAAGTATACCAGGAGGGTGATTTGGTGATCAAGCGTATCATATTACCACAGGGTGATCCTAGTGGAAAATGGACTCCCACTTATGAAGGGCCATTTGTAGTCAAAAGGGTATTTTCTGGAGGCACTATGATACTTACCACCATGGATGGTGAAGACCTCCAACAACCTGTGAACATAGACATAGTCAAAAAATACTACGCATAAATAGAGACCCGCTAGGTTTACTGGCCTAGGCAAAAATATGGGCATCACGGTGAACCAAAAGGGTTCGGGCAAAAATTAGGGATATATATATATATATATATATATATATATATATATATATATATATATATATATATATATATATATATATATATATATATATATATATATATATATATATATAAATTGTACACCCGGCAAGTCGAAAACCTGAAAAAGGCGGCTTGGGCAAAAAGGGTATCCCGGTGGACTGAAAACCTGAAAAGGAGGTCTAGAAAAAGGTTAGGGATTAAATCGTACGACTATGTCTCATCAGATCACCCATGTAACTTTAACTAGTTGTGCTACCAATGTCAAGTTCAAACGGTACAAATCAATCCAGTCGTTTCTCTTCTGAAAGCAAAAGATGAGATACTTGAAGATAATGGCAATAGCAGTATTGAAACTTGATAGAGTCATTCACACATATCTGTTTTTCCTTGTTTTTTGTACCTTTTTAAATTTTCTACGACGAATTCCTCTTACCAGGATTTTTGTCTCTTTTTTCAAACATGCCTGTTTATAGGCCGCTTTCAAAATTAATACAATTCTATTTCAAACTCGACTTTACTTTTCGCATTTTACTTAAGTGTAAACATCCATTGATTATGTTTGAACGTATATATGCTTTTGAATATGTTTGATGTTTACCAAAAATACATATAAAATAATATAAAATTCAATAATAGCATTTATTAAGGACTCTTGGAGGTAGGAATCCCCAGAAAAGTTCATATCCAACAGATCTTCGCAGGTTCATCCCCACAGAATAATCTTTACGAATTTATTTTAGCAAAGTATTCCAAGTAGCATTTTGTACTTCTAGTTCTACAAAGTCCTAGGAAGATTTCTCTCTAGCCAGGTATCCTCTGAATAATTGACACTTTGTCGGATAAGTCCCTCAGGGGAATGTCCGTCTCTTTTATCCCCAGTCAGGGTATTTAGGAATTTAATCTTTCAATAAGAAGTGCACAAATGTAAAACAGAAGATCCTAACTACAATATTCCAAAACGAGACGGGAATGGTGTCTTCATATTCCTCAGCAACAAATCGGGATTTATTTTCCCCACCTAGCAATTGATATACAAAGCTACTAATGGGCTTCGACTACATAATTCATACATAATTTACATGATATCATGGCATACGCATCCATAATGCATAGGACATTCTCATTAAGAGCGTCATGTAATGCATGCATACATCAAATGACCTCGAATAAAACTAACTTTTCCTTTTCAGGATAGTTCACGGTCAGATAAACATTATCAACTCCTAGAGACAGTACAAAGACGATCGAAATGAAGATCTAGTTCTGATACTTAGTTCAGGATACTTTTCAGAAGCAGTTCAGAGACGATCAAAACAAAGATCTAATTCTGACCCCTAGTTCAAGACATATTTCCCAGAGACAGTATAGAGACAATTGAAACCAAGATCTAGTTCTGATACTTAGTTCAAGGTATTTTCTAGAGACAGTACGGAGATGATCGAAACAAAGATCTAGTTCTGATACTTAGTTCGGAGATAGTACAGAGACGATCAAAACAAATATCTATTTCTGATATCTAGTTCAGGATATGTTACAGAGATAGTTCAGAGACGGTCGAGATGAAGATCTAGTTTTGATACTTAGTTCAGTAACAACATTCAGATAGAGTCAAATGTAGACACATTCTGATACTCCTATCAACAGAGACTTTGGATGACATCTATAAGCCCAACTCCAGATACTTCGAATGGAATCTTTAATCCCATTCAAGCAATACAATCAACCAACAATATTACTTTACGCACCGGCGAGTGCAAATTTTTGGGCTTAAGTGTTCAATCCTCTTCTACCTTCAGGTCACGAATGCCATACATGCAAATCTAACTCCTCAGGTTTCAGAAAATTATATAGAGGCAGCTGTTGTACCCCAAAATTTTCCATCACATCTTCAAGATAATATACCTCAAGATGACTCGTAATGGTCACGATATTCTCAATTGCTCAAAGGGATTCAAGGTTTCATCATACAAAGCCTCCTCCTAAGAAATGGATCTTAAATTAGGGTTTTCAGTTTCCCAAGGTAAATTGGACTTCTAAAGCCTCAAATGGACTTCATGGTGTCACATACACTTCAAATAATCCTCATGTCAAGTTTCAATACTTTCCCTACAAGTTTGGTCATTCAAATGCCCAGAATATCAAAACTCATTTAACTTGGTCAAAATACCAACTGTGGTCAACATAAAGTCAAACCTCAAGATTTTTTGTCAACATCAAGATTCTGAGGTGAAATTCATCATTTGATAAAGGGTTGATCATGATTCATTAAGGAAACCTCAAATTCATCAAGAACCATAAGTTACTAAATTATGGTTTTTGTAGGAAAAGTCAACTGTACTTTGACCAGCCATAAATTTCACATGCTTCATCAAAACTTTCCCATCCAACGCTCATTTTAAAGGAAATTCAATTCCCTGCAACTTTGTGTCTCACAATCCAAGGCCAGAAATACTTCATTTGAGAGATATGAGCCAAGACATTACATGTCCTTTTAAAAGTCAACAAAAAGTCAAATTTTTCAAAAGCTCATAACTTGAACATGGAAGATCAAATGGACATGGGACCAAAAGGAGTAGTTAGAGGACACTTCAAGCTTTCTAAAAAATCCAAGAACACATACATGGGATAACAATTGAGAGAGTCATGCATTGTTGCAGTTGGGAAATTTTGAGGAGGTGTATGAAGCAAATAATGACCAAAACTCAAGTTTCTTCCAAACAGGCCCATATTTTTCTAACCCAAACTTAATCATAAGATAATCCATGACCCATAAGTCATAATATTTGATTTTTTATATATTTATTTTATATTATATTGGATTTAATTTATTTAAAATTAATTTTAATTAAAATAAATATTAGAAAATCAAATATTTGATTTTAGGACTATTTTGGGATGAGATATGGATGTTTATGATCATTATAAGGATCCAAATTTCGTGCAAACCAAAAGAAAATGCCTTAAAATCAAATTTTGACCAAAATAGAAACCTTTTTTCTTCCCTTCCATGTAATCCCAAATCCATCACAAAAGCCCAATATTTTAAACCTAATTCACTCTCCTATAAACACACAACAAATCCAAATGCATAGGGGACGAAATTCTGAGCCAAAAAGCCCTTACCACGTTTCAAAAAAAGCCAAGAAAAGTCAAAATCAGTTTGTCATTTACAACCATTTACAAGAGGTTTTGAAAGTCTAAACATCTTCCTGAGGATCAAACTATCCATCCTTACCATCATCAAAAACACCATAAATCGCACAAACCGAATTCATTTTTATCTCTTTTTCTTGATTTTTTGATTTTGATTATATGTGCATAATAAACTTGTTTTGATTGCGTTTAGTTGTTTGTGTTAAGGTTGAGAAGCTATTTGGATAGTTTGATTGAAGTTTCGATGCAGGTTTAGCCATTCACCATTGCTAGGGTTTGCGGGTTCAAATTTGGGAACTTAGGTTAAGGACGATTTCAAGTGAAATTGATGGCTCCATTGAACTCATAAGATGATTTATAATTGATTTGCACCCTTGGGTATGATTTATGTTATGTATTGGATGTTTTTGAAAAACACAGGCACTATAGTGACAGACAAAACCGTCACTATAGGTTTAGTTACAGAAAAACCGTAGGTAAAAGTTGGTGGACGGAAGGAGGAAGAAGATGACCCAAACGCGCGCTTTTCCTTTTTTCAAATTTTCGTTTATTTTATAATATTTGTTTTCTGATTATTTACACGCGCAGGCAAATGGCCCAGTGGCAAGGATGATATGGTGCAATCTTAGGGGGGCGAGTTCGAATCCCAGCCACTCTCCCCCCTTTATTTTAGTTGTTTTTCTAGTTTTTTCTAGTTTTTACTATTTTCTTTTTATTTTTAAACCCTTTTTTAATAAAACTAACAATCAAGATTAAAATTAAATTATTTTATTTTTCTTGTAAATAATAAATAAATAAAACCCTTATTTTATTAAATTGATTAAAAAGTCACAAAAACCTTTTTTTAATAATTCAATTAATCAATTTTCTTTAATCCAATTTCTCTTAATTAATTAAAAAAATATTTTTATAATCTTTTATTTATTTTCTTTTTCTATTTAAATTCCTTAGAAAAATTGTATAGGATATATGACTCATGTAAATTTTTTTTCTCGTATTTTTCGATTATGTATATGCTCATAGATTGTAATAGCTTAACTAGGGTTTACTTTTCTGCATTTTTAACTTTCCGCACACCCCTACAAATCAAAATGTATCCCCCTCCCCTTGATGTAATAGTCTAGGGTTTATTTTCTACTTTTTATTTTTTCATAAAACATTAATTGTGTGGTTAGTAAATGTAGGGTGTGAAAAAGAATGCATGTGAATAAAGAAAACAGACTTAGATAACCCTAATTTCTAAGATAAAATATCTGAATATAATACACTTTTCATACACTCACCTTTAGGGTTTCTCCTCTTGTTGCCTTACGAAAATGGTCAAGTCCCTCGAATTAGGGGTATCTTAGCAAAGTTGCATATGAATAAAAATCATCAAGTCCCTTCGTTATAAAGATCATAGTCTCTCGATGACCCTTCGAGTTGCCTACAAATAAATGATCTCGTCCCTCGATGAACCTACATAAAATGATGATAGTCCCTTCGAGTTACTAAGACACCCTTATTTGTTGCCTTCTAAGACCATACAATGACCCTACGCATGTCCGTTCAAATCTAAGGACAAGACTACTTACTAACTAATAGTATGTCCCAAAAGAAACAAAATAACAAGAAAGACCTCACAATTTAGGGTAAGTAGTTCTTAAGTGCTTGCTCACAAATTTTCAAAATAGTCTTTACACCCCTCCCCCATTTTCAAATCCTTTCAAACTAAACACTTTGTATACATTCATACGAGAATCATTACAAAGTTAAAGTCTTTATGAAAATATTTTCTAATCACACACTACACTATTTTTCAAACAAAGTAAAGTGAGCTAAGCAATTAAGACCCCATGGATAACCATGGATACAAAGGGTGTTAACTGTTGGAATGCGGTACATCGGCAAGCAACAAAAGTTTTGGAAGTACTTTTCAGGGAATTTATCGTATCAACAGAGATCGGTTCTATTGAACTGCAATTCGATAACTCTAAGTTTTTAAGCTTGGGTTGAATGGGTTGATACATAGAAACAGAAAAGTAAATATTAACATAAAAAGAATTCATTTTTCATAGAGAAGAAACTTATCAAGCATGCATATAATCTACTCATCACAAACTTAAAATTATCGACCAGTTATACTCAACATACAATACTCATCAATATCATCTAGCATCGCTCACAACAATATCCATCTCTGACACACTGAGTTGAGAGAAAAACCGTATTACTCTCGTCGCTACTCTCGCACCCGACTCAAGTTACGAAAGTCATCCATATCACTCCCTTGACACTCTCGTGCCCGACACAACCAACACGGAAGCATTAAGATCTGACACCCATAAAGATTCTTAGCTCTAAATATATCTCTAGCATCCAGAAACTAATAGATAATCATCCCTAATCAAGATTTGTGATGTTTATCTCTAACACAACCCAAAACCCACGCATAAAGTAAAAATCAAGGACAACATCGATAAAGATTTGTAAAGAAAGTTTAATATAACACCATGACTAACAAATATACATAAGATAAAAGTAAATACACATACAAAACCCATAAATAAAGATTACAAAGAGAAGAGAAGGAGAAAAACCAAACATTTCTTGGTTTGTCAACACCAATCGACGGGAGATTCGACTCCGGATCATCCATTTGCAAGCTCCATTAATGTTTTCTAAGCTAAATCTATGAAGAAATGAAGTTTAATGGAGTGGGAGCAAAAAATACCCAAACCATCCCCTAAAATATGTTTTCCCTTTATATAAGTTGTCAAGATCGCAGGGCTTGCTCAGCGAAAAACCAGCTGGAAGTTCAAAAATCCAAAAATTGTTTTCTTCATATCTTTTGAACCGTAACTGAGATTTTCGCCCGGTTCGAAGCATTGGAAAGCTTATTCAATGATCTATTTAACAATGTTCCAATATCAATGATGTAAAACCTACAAATATAAATGGAAAACAATTAAATTCATTAATATTTACAAGATAATGTAATATATACACTATAATGTAAGGTAAACGTATTTACAAACAAAGCGGGGTTTATTCGAACGATTCTAACAAAAAGTATCGATAAGTGCAACAAACGTTATATACAAAAATACCTACAGTTTTCACTTATCAAATTCTCCCCAACTTACATAATTATTTGTCCTCAAACAAAGCCAGACACTAAAGGAACAAAAGATGATATTCCAAGAATCACGAATCAACAAGTTTTGAAAATGGAAAACAAATGCAATGGTTCAATAGAAAATGATACACACAAAGTAAATACTCACCACTAAACTTCAACACTAACATAATCATGAAACAAATGCTCAATACAAAAGTCATGCCAAACATTCTAAAACAATACAAGTTCACAAATGAATCACACCTAGCACACAATCATCGGTCGATGAAAAACACAAAATAGGGGATTTTTTTCACTCACACAACAATCTTTCAAACAAAAGACTAAATTATGCAATCATCCAAAAATCATGTTGAAAACACAAAAGCAAGAATCAAAAGGACTTTCACGGTTGTAATACGGTCGGGTGAACAAACAAGGGATAATTCCTAAAGCTAATCGAAACAAAAACTTGCCTAAATCTAAGGGAGTGATCAACTTACAAAGTTTCAAACAGAGAATTCCAATAAAACTTCTTCTTTCATCCCAAATTTTACACTAAACACGACAAAACTTATTAGCACAACATTATTCTACTCATTTTCTTTTTCTTTTTCAAAGCTTCTTTTCAATTTTTTTTTCTTTTATTTTTCATACTTTTCTTTTTCACAACCTCATAGAAACCAATAACATAAGTGAGCAAACATTGCTCTCCCCAACTTGAATTCAACAAACATCAAGGCGTGTATACTCCCTACTTTCTAAGGCAAGGTAAAAATTCAAACCATAAGTCATGGTTGAGGGTTCAAGAAAAAAGAATCAAAATCCATACAAAAAGAGAATTAACACTCATAGACAAGCATCAAGTTCACTCGAAATATGGATATTGAAAAGCTCAAAGGGGTTAACAAATGCACACACACTCACAAGGTAATTTGACTATTTTGCTAGGTAGTTATGCTCAATATGAAACAAAAATGCCTTTATCATTTTCATGCTTTCGTATAAACAACACAAACAAAAGATTAAACATAATGAAATCCAGTTAAAACAAGAAAGTTGGTACTCCGAGCATATATGAATAATGGAATGCTTTCTCACAAAAAGGGTGGGAACTAAAGTGATTCACAAAATGAACAAGTATACAAAATAATGAATGGCATGGAAGTTGTAAAAAGTCTAAGTATCATGAATATGCTAAAGTCTAGAAAGATATAAACACATACCTTGAACGTGTAGAAAACTTTAAACATTATCATTACCACACATTCGCAAGTTGAAACAATCAAACATGGAAAATCACCAAATGCGACTTCAAGTTATCGGGCCAAAATTTGACTCCAAACAATCAACAAAAGAGTTAGAAAAATTACAAATAATTACTAATATATAAGGCCTTGGTGGAAGTGGAAGAAGGAAAAGCCAAGTGAACAATTAAAAGAATTCATTGGCTCAGCACAGCAAGGCTTGCTCAGCGAGGGTATGCTCGCTCAACGAGCTACACCAGAACCAGGAAAAAACCAGTACAACAACAGGGTTCTGGTGTAGGCCTCCACTTAACACCTACACAAACTCAAATACAAAAATTGGTCCAGAAAGACTGGGTGAAAATGAATTAAACAAGTTGTAAAGTGAAGATTTGAGAATTTTACGAACAATCCGAGTGAAACTTGCTTAATGAATGTTCACCACACTACCTATGCTATAATGCAAAAGTAATAACGGACCAAAACCGATAAAACATGCTTGTTTTACGTCATAAGCTCGACACCCTTACTGTGCTTAGCTAGTAACTTCCTCCCGTCATGCCATGGTGATGCCTCACCGCGCAAACCTAAAGCAAGTGTCCTAACCAAACACTTGAACAAACATTAAACATAACAAGTATATATGTAATACCTTAAAATTTGCCCTCATATTTATTCCCTTTACTGGCATATCATTTCGCATTCATCTGCATTTCTCACTAAGTCATTAACATCATGTTAGTGAATTTCATGGATTCATAAGGCATGTGATCGAGGCCCAGAGAAATTAGGGTTTCATACCTTATTTGTATCTGTTAGGGATTGAAATGATGGAGATCATTCACTGGACGTTGATTCCACTTCAAATGCGGTTGTTCAGTTGTGTTTCGATCCAGATAGGAGCTTGACCTAATTTTGGTCAAACTGTCAGAAGATTATTGCAACTGTAAGATTAGTTGGGCCATTGGTCTGTTTCTTGGATAATGTTCAGGCTGCAGTATGTTGAAATTCATCAGTTTATCGAACAGTGTTTTGTGTGATGTTTGGTTCGAATCTTCAGTTTATCAGTGATTCATCTGGATTCGAATGGTCATGGCATGTTTCAGACGATTCAAAGAGTTGTGACTAATCTGAAAAATATTTAGTGGCTCAGAAGTGGTCGTGTTTATAGATTTGTGGAAAGATTTCAAAATAGGTTTTGGGCCAAAATCAAGATTTCAGTCATTTGCTTTGTTCTCGTTGTTATGAACCACTCCTGATTATTCCATTCCATCTTCACCTTTCTACTTCAATACGTTTCCATCAATTAATCTTCATTTTCTTTTATTCACTTTTCCATTTATCTTTTGCCCGTAAGCCATTTTGAACCATCTTTCAGTTTTCATAGCCCATGTCAAACTCATGTTTTCCCCTTGTCCATTTTGCACCATTTAAACTCAATGGTAATTTTGCTTTAGAACCATCACAAATTTCTACCAAAATAATAGGAGGTCAATTTCTTTTGTTTTCATCCTAGTATCCAAATCACTAAACCAATTTCCAATTAGTCGTCTTAAGTTCAAGTCCATGTCCAATAAAACCCATTTCTAATATCTTTTATTTCCAATCAATATCCTTTTGAGTTCTATTCCATTTTTTTTAAGCCCATTTCAAATCCATACCTATTTTTAGGCCCACTATCCATTAACCATTCTCATTTTTAAGTGAAATGCCATAATTTCCTTCTACATGATTTGCAAGTTTAATGAGATGTCATGATTGTATGTTAACTAAGTAATTTATATTTGAGTCAATCCCATGTCAATCTAATTAGAATTATACAACTCAAAGCTGTTGACCAAGTTGGTCATCCGCATGTGTCAATCCTATGTCTACTCCAATAAAAATTAAGAAAAGTCCAAGATGACTATCATTTGGGATGGAATTAGCTGGAGAAGTACAACACTTGGATGACTACAAATTGAATGAAGAGTCAGCAAAACTATACAACTAGGAGCATCAATGACATGATTGACAAAATTGAAAAAAAAGGTTACATAAAGGGCCAAAAAAACCGCAGCTGTTACACAGGAAAACTCAGGAAAATTTAACAGAAGATTCAACCAAAAGTTCCAGTTACAAATCTACAAATTTCAATTATCAAAAAAATCTGTAACAGAATAACAGAGAAAACAGGGTGTCGCTCTCACCTGATGACACAGGGCAAAAAGGGGTACAGACGCGGACGGTCGGCGAAAGGGGAGAGAACACACAAGGGTGAACTCAGAAGACAAGAGTCGCCAGCTAGGCATTTTTATCCCGGAGGAAAGGTAATCCTGCATAGACCTGAGAAAAGATACAAATAAGACGGCCGCGAACCAGAGAGACTGAGAAAGGGGGTTGGTTACAGGGAAGGGATTAGCACCCAGATTGTCCGTCGTACTCGACGGGATCCACGCTTAAAAGATTTGTGTTTTAAAGGGGTAGTGTCAGTGCAATTTGTGTATCAAAGCTGGAAAAGAATGCAAGTGTCAGTGCAAAAGAAAAGTGAAGTGTATAAGAGAAGTGTCAGTGTAAGAACAAGAGTATGAAGCTCAAGACTATGAAGCTTTAAGAATAATGCTGGAAGGAGGGAGGATATACAGAGACTTTTGGTCGATAATTGTTAAGTTATGCCTACGTATCCTCTCGTGCAATGAGGAAGTCAGAACACCGTAATTCGACTCAAAGAGACTGAAAGAGAAATTGACTTGTGAACTGCTTGCTTGTCTATGCTCAAGTGTATGACCTGTCTGGCTCAGGTGTAAACTGTCTTGCATTAGACGGAAGAAGCAAGTTCTCGTTTGTGAGTGAATGCGGTGAGAAAAGAATCCCGGAGGAGACCTCTGATTAGGGGTAATGAGAATACCTTAAGCATGAAGTAAACACCTCACACTTAGTCACCATGATGTAGGATTAAGATCATTAACCTACTTGCATTTATTTAGATGTTTTTTTGGAGTTTTTTGTTTATTGTTGAGTAATGAGTTTAAGCCATAATCAAGGATTTAATGGACCCATTACACCATCCTTATAGAAGGATAATAGATGAGAACATTTAAGCTGAGGAAGGCTCCTCAACTTAATCCATGATTAGGGATTAACCTCATGACAAAACAAAGCCTTTATTAATAAGTGGATTTTAGTTAATGGTAACATTAAGAAGTGGATTTTATGATTTGTAAGACAACTTGAGGGGGACTTGTCCATTAACACTAGGGTTAGTCCTTCTTAACCAATTAAGGAAGAAATAGAACCCTAATGCAAGGCCCAAGTTACAAGCTTGATGTCTTAGTGATTTATTAGATGGATTGATTAAAGGATTTAAACACATAAAGAGTTTAACACTTAGGATTAAAGTTATACACTCCATCCTAATAGAAGGATGCAGGCATAAGCTTAATCACAGAGCCTTAAAACCTTTAAGGTTTAGTCCTTGATTATGAGGTGAGAAGAGAAGATCAAAGAAAACTCAAAGGAAAGAGTCTAATGGGGACTAAACAATCCTAAAATGTTATCATGCTTGGTTGCTCTTAGGGTTTGTGAGGCTTAAGAGGAGAAAGAGATCTTCAAAGGCCACCAAGGAGGAACAAGATTAAAAGAAGATGAGATGAGAAGAGAAAAGAGGGAAGAGAGGCACAAGTGAGCAAGCTCACTCAAAGATAGGTAAAAATGCAGCAAGGATGTAAAATTATAAGGTGAGAATAGGCAAGAGGTGAAGGCAAATTCACCTCCTAAACAAGCTTACCATTATCCTGAAAAGTTAGTACAAGATGCATAAGGGAAGAAATGAGATGAAACAATGCATATGGATGGGCAAAGGCCAAAGTCAGAAACATACACATGATGCAAATGATGTCAAGGGATGGTGCAAAGTCATACAAGAGTTGTGGATGATCATACAAGGATGAGGATGCAAATGAAGCATGCTTTGAACCATAAAGGTTCATGAAAGCTTATGAGATGCAATGAGAGTATGGCATGTCA
Organism: Lathyrus aphaca; assembly: GCA_963966055.1. Taxonomy (NCBI): domain Eukaryota; kingdom Viridiplantae; phylum Streptophyta; class Magnoliopsida; order Fabales; family Fabaceae; genus Lathyrus; species Lathyrus aphaca. The sequence goes on from OZ014519.1 coordinate 261,105,665, forward strand.
AATGAGTGATGCAATGATCAAACATGATTCTAATATGTCCTAAGATGCATTATATGTCATGTGGATGCACAAAATGTCATGGCAAGTTCTTGTATGCAAACAAATGAAAGATGGATGCAAAGGAAAGCAAGAATTAGGGTTTATGCATAACATGTAACACAAAAATTCAAAATCAGAAGCAAAGGGCGTGACAAAAAATTGAAAATGGGATCAAAGGAACCCTAACCCTACACAAGTTCACTGCCCAAAGGAGGGGACCTAAATATTAACCTAATGGGAGTTGTGATTTTTCTAAGTCAACTAGGGTTTCAAAGCACCTCACAATGAAAAATGCAAAACAAATTGAAACTGAAAGATAAATTCAAACCAATTTTACCCTAGAAACTACATGCTATGAAGGATGCAATGCAAGAAGAACCATCATCAAACTCTTCATGGTTAGGCAAAATGAAATTTCCAATTTTGAACAAAAATATTGACTTTAAATGAATTTAATTCCAATGAAAAAGGTCAAAATAGTTCAAGAACCAAAAATAAATTTGTTTTGAGAGTTTGATAATGTTTCTAAATGTTTTAAAATGTAATGTGAATTTTTTTGGTGATTTTTAAATACATAAATGCATTTTTGATTAATTAATTTCCAATAACTAATTAAAAATAAACATTTAAATGATTTAAAAATAATTTTTTATGCAAAAAATAAAAATAAAAATATTTTTGGGTTCTGAAAATTAATGAAATGTTTGACAAAAAAATTCAGAATTTTTCAATGCATTTTTCTATTTTTAAAAATTCGTAGAAGTTAAATACCAATAAAATGAAATAAAAATAATTAAATGGAGAAGTATGCAAATCCTGAGGCTGAGATTCAAAAGAAAATGGAGGGAATTGACTGTCGCCAGATCCAAGGGCTGAGGTTCAAACTGGCAAATTTAAATCTAATCCTAATTAATTAAATCTAATTATGGGATTAGGGCTTAATGAGACCATCCAGGCCATCCATCCACGCGCGGGAAGCAAGATCGCACGCTCCAGATTCAAACTTTGCCCTAATCACAGATTAAACCCTAAATACATTCAGGTCATCGGAGAAGAGCTCCGGTCGTCTTCTCCGGTGACATCCCTCCCTGAAAATTGCCATCTCTCTCCCCAAGCTTCTAAAACCTAATATCTCTGCCCAGAATCCAACCCCACACATCACTCAACAAGAATCACTCACTAAAACAAATTTATTTCACATATTCAAGCTGAATCGAAGCAAATTAGTTCTAGGTCAAAAAATTTCAGAGAGCTCATACATGCTTAATACTTGGCTATTTTCAAAACCAAACACATTAGCATTATCAGTGAATCATGGAGAATCAATTAATAACTTAAAAACACGTTTCTGGAAAAAATGTTCTTGAGCTCACCTGAACTGGAGCTTTGAACTTTGGAGCTTTCTGGCTGCTTCTTTGGTCCAAGATGCCTTTAATGAACCTTCTGAGAAGTTTGCAATGCTTGTTTGGAATTTCTTATGGCTGGTTTAAGAGATTGATGAAGTTCTGACCAAGGGGAGTGAAAAATCGTATTTCTGTTTGGGATGGTTTCAGGATCAAATGATGGTTGGGAAATGATCAGAGGGTCATGGTGAGTGATTCTATGAAGTTGGTTTTGAGGTTTTTGGCTTGTGTATTGAGATTCGAAGAAAAATGCATAAAGAGAGGTTTTGGAGAATGCTGACTTGTGGGAGAGCTCAGGCTGTGTTTGTGTTGTGTTTAGTTGCCTTTGGTCCATGTATCAAGTTGGGATAGGTCAGAGAGTTGTTGCTGGCCTATGTTGATTGGTATGGTCCATTTTGCCAAAAGTCAATGTTAGGTGTCCTTTGAGGTATGGGTCATGGCAGGCTGGTTTAGGGGCATGGCTTGGTTCAGCTGAGATCATGGATTGCTTATGGATCAGATTTTGTGAGCTGTAACAAGTAGAGGCATGGTTACATGAGTTTTTGCAAATTGGTACAACTTTGGCCCCTTTGTGATTTCTTAATGATCAAGGCATGAAAATGAGCAATTATTTGGTGCATTCTGAATTTTAGGTCATGTGTGATGTTTGTGCAATGGTTAGAAATCAATTAGAGGTCACATAAAGGCTTGGCATGTAAATTTGCAAGTTTCCCTCTTTGTGCAAAAGTGAAAATTTCATGATTTTTCCCAACTTTGCAAGGCCATAACTTTTGATCCAAAATGAATTGGAAAGAGTTCTTGTACTTTTTGAAAAGGGAATGATCCAATATACAACTTTCATGACCAAAGTTTCTTCATTTTAAGCATTTTTGAATCAAAAAGAGGAGGTTGAAAAACTTTCCCAAAATGGCAAGTTTACATTATAAGTCACTTTCCCAAAAAGGCAACTTTGCAAATGACTTGAAATTTTCCAATTTTGTGAACTTCTAACACCTTCTATGATCAAATAAAGATCATACACATTCAAAATGATGGAGAACACCCTTTGGTTGGGTCACTGGGGGCCTCAGATGCCCTGATTTTGCATTGACTTGCTCAAGAAGTCATCTCTTGATCAGATGCCTTCCCCATTGAATTTCTTCATGAAAATTGATATGCATGATCCTCATATCATATAGAGACCCATAGAAACAAAAATGACCAAAAAAATTTGGAGTTATGGCCTCTGAAACCAAAACCCTAATTTTAGGTCATCTGTGCAGTTAAACCTGGCTCTGCTTCCATGCCTTTCTCAGTTCTTGTGATTCTTTGACTTCCTTGACCTTGTGAGGATATAATATGATGCTTGAACATACATGGACCCATTTGAAGTGATTAATGACCTTTGGAGTGGCTCAAATGGCTCTTGGATTGCTCAGATCACAAACCCTAGATGCAGATGACTTTGAATCAATGCAATGAATCAAAAATGTGGTATGAGATGCTATGATTGAATTTATGCAAATGAAAAGATCACAAGCCATGGTGTGAATGGGTGAGGGAAAATTTGGGGTGTTTACAGCTGCCCCTATTCAAACATGAGTTAGCTGTGCAGGATGTAAGTAACGGCTTAACAGGCAAACAAGATAACTTGTGGTTGAATACCAAAGACAGTCCAAAATTTGCACTCACTGAATGAAGAAGAAAAGGGATATAGATTGTAAAAGAAAATAAAGTATGTTTATGAAGTGCAGGCGACGGAGGACGACCGTCAAGCAGAGGACGACTGCTGGGGATAAAGTAATGACGGGGACGACCGACATGCTGGGGAAAATGCGAGAAATAAAGCAATGACGGGGATGGCCGACAAGCTGGGGATACAGGAGATTATGATGGGGACGGCCATCAAGTTCAAGGCGTGAATGAAATAACTGATGAGGTACAATCATCAAAGGTGAAGGACGATCACCTAGCAGGGGACGGCTGCTCTGTTGGGGATAAGATGAGGGACGGTCATCAGTTGGTGAAGGACGATCACCTGGCAGGGTACGGCTGCCGAAAGTATTATGACATAGGACGAATGTCGGATGAAAAGGTCGACGATGGGAACGGCCATCGGATAAGCATGATGAAGGACGATCATCAAGAGGTGAAGGGCGATCACCTAGCAGGGTACGGTTGCTCTGGGTTTATCATGACATAAGAAGAATGTCAGATAACCGAATCAACGATGGGGACGGCCATCGGATAAAATGATGAAGGACGATCACCTAGCAGGGGATGGCTGCTAAAAATATCACGTAATAGGACGGATGTCGGATAAGAAGGGGTTCTAATGAATGGAGACTCCAACGGGAATGATGAAGGACGATCATCAAGAAGGTGAAGGACGATCACCTGGCAGGGTACGGCTGCCGGAAGGTATCATGACATAAGACGAATATCCGATAGAAAGGTAATAGCTTATCAAGATCTGCCGGGGACTCTTCTGGGGAACGGTAGACACAGACGAGTGTCTAAAATCAAGAGGACATAAGTGTTTGACATGGTGTATAGATTAAAGATGCGGACGAGCATCCTTAAGGCTATGGTACGGACGAGTATCAATAGAAACAAACGCTTGACGCATGTTCAGAGATGATGATACGGACGAGTATTAACTGGTTAACAAAGAACACGGACGAGTGTTGACTCTGAGGGGATTTAATGTGGTATCTACAAGATACGAACGAGTATTTGTATGAGTAAAAAGGTATGAGTGAGACACAGACGAGTGCTCAACTTGCTAGGGAAAGCATGACACGGATGAGTGCCAGAAAAGGTGTATTATAAACAAGTATATGGTTCCCAAAGTGTTTAGGTAACTATGCTGGGGGAGGTGACACGGACGGGCGTCAGGGAAGTGTGTATATATATGTATCTGTATAGTGAGTGAAAAGGGGACACTTTGGCTTTCTGCTGGGGGCATGACACAGACGAGTGTCAAGAAGCATCTGTAATATATCAGCATCTGTTTGGGCGACCTTACTGGGGAATAATGATACGGACGAGTGCCGAAAGGAGCATGTATCCGTATTTGTAAGGGAAATGCTTTGGCTCTCTGGTGAGGAATTAGGAAATACTCTGTATACTGCTGATGGAGCGTCAGTATTTACAAGTGTTCTGTTCGACACATGACTTATGATTATGCAATATGTTTGATTTTTTCCGTAATGCTCCGTATTAGACGGAATGCTACACTCTGTGGGGAAAATATGATGCGAATGCTATGATTATGCAAAGATACCGATCCGGGATTCGGATCCCGATGCCGTGGAGATCTCTGGCTGATCTGCTTGAAGTGGCTATCCCAGCCGGGGATGAGATCATTGGTAGATCTGACATATATGACTCTGCATGGGGAAGTAGGTCATTGATAAACCTATCTTGGTAATAAGGGACCCAGCTGGGGTTTGTAGAAGCTCTCGTCACTCTGCTGCGAGATCTTCGGGCAATGCTCTTCTGGATATAAGTTGAAACTCTGCGGGGCTGATTCCCTGTCTAGCACTCGGCTGGGGAAGAAGAAAGATCACTGAAAGATCCTCCTAGAGATTTCTGCGGGGATCCTGCCGAGGATGATACTTGACAAATCAGCTGGGGATGCGAACACCTTCTGGTGCTGCTCTTTGAAGGAAATGTTGGAGAAGTGATGCCTGGCAACTTTGATGGGAAGAAAGCAGCTCTGGTGCTGTTTGGAAGGTGTGCCTAGGAAATAATGATTTGGCAGCCTACTGAGGGGAAGCTTTCATGCCCCATGTTGCGCTTTGGATATCTGCAATCCTGTAAAGACAAACAAAAGCACAAGTACCTCGAGGTATCCCTTACTGGATTCCATCATAGGAGTTTAGACACTCTCGGGAGTAAGTATATTTCCTGTAAGCACGTATTTTAGAAGGGAAACATCTGTATTTATGCAATCAATATCTTGAAGACATCAGACATTTTTGCAAACGAAAATAAAATGTACGAGGCGAAACATGACTGAAAATCTGATTTTATTAATTCTTGTGCCCTGAATTGGCAAGATACAGTCAAAGAAACGGATCCCCTGAAATGAGGAAGTCGTTACAAATTGAAAAACAAAAAGGTGCTGGCAATGTTGATGACGCTTCAAGGAGCTTCCCTTTTGCTATGACTCAATGACATTGACGTTCTTCTCATCCTGCTTTCTGAAGAAGGCTGGTTCTGACCGATGCTTGATCCTTTCGCAGCTTGCCGTGTTGTAAGCGATACAGACGAATCTAGGATGCAGTTGTTCGCTTATTCCCTTGTTTTGCGTGGATCGCCCTTTCGGGTTTTCAATCCACCGGGATACCCATTTTTGCCTGAGCTGTCCATTGTGGCTTTTCAACTCAGCGGGTGTACATTTTTTTCCCCTTATTTTGGCCCGAGTCTTTTATTCTGTTTTTGACTCGCCGGGATGCCCTATTTTTGCCTGGACTTACATTCTGTTTTTGTGTCCAGCGGGTCATTTTATGCGAAGTATTTTTTAACTGCATCTGAATTCACAGGGGACAAGAAATCTTCACCATCCATAGTACTGAGCATCAGTGCTCCACCGGAAAAAACTTTCTTTACTATGAATGGACCATCATAATTCGGAGTCCACTTGCCCCTGTGGTCTGTATGAGGAGGAAGGAGTCTTTTCAGCACAAGATCTCCTACTTGGTACACTCGAAGCCTGACTTTCTGATCGAAGGCTTTCTTCATTCTTTTCTGATACAACTGCCCATGACAAATTGCAGCCAATATTTTCTCTTCAATCAGATTCAGTTGTTCGTATCGGGATCGGACCCACTCCGCTTCATTTATTTTGACATCCATCAGTACCCGCAAGGAGGGTAATTCAACTTCAACAGGTAGGACTGCCTCCACACCATACACAAGCTGATACGGCGTTGCCCCAGTGGATGTTCTGATTGACGTACGGTACCCATGCAAGGCAAATGGCAGCATTTCATGCCAGTCTTTGTAGGTAACCACCATCTTCTGCACAATCTTCTTGATATTCTTGTTAGCTGCCTCTACAGCGCCATTCATCTTTGGCCTGTAAGGAGAAGAATTGTGGTGTTGGATCTTGAAGTCCCGGCATAGTTCTGCCATCATCTTATTGTTCAAGTTGGAACCATTATCAGTAATGATTCGCTCGGGCACTCCATACCAACAAATGATGTCTCTTTTCAGAAATCAGGCTACCACTTGCCTGGTGACATTTGCATAGGAAGCTGCTTCAACCCACTTGGTAAAATAGTCAATGGCTACCAGAATGGATCTGTGGCCATTTGAAGCAGTCGGTTCAATCTTGCCAATCATATCAATGCCCCACATGGCAAAGGGCCAGGGTGAAGACATCACATTTAGAGGATTTGGAGGCACATGCACTTTATCCGCATAAATCTGGCATTTATGGCATTTCCTGGCATAAGCACAACAGTCTGCATCCATTGTGATCCAGTAATAGCCTGATCTTAGCAATTTTTTAGCCATTGCATGCCCCCCGCATGGGTACCAAAAGATCCTTCATGCACCTCGTGCATCAATAAGTCTGCCTCTATCCTATCAACGCATCTGAGGAGTACCATATCAAAGTTCCTCTTGTACAAGGAACCGTCAGCATTCAGGAAGAAACTGCGAGCTAGCCTTCTCAATGTCTTCTTATCATTGGATGATGCCCCAGGTGGGTATGTCTGATCCTCCAAGAAGCACTTAATGTCATGGAACCAAGGCTTATCGTCTTTAACAACATCCGCTGAGAACACGTATGTTGGTCTGTCAAGTCTGGATACTGAAATCCGAGGCACAAAGTTGGCAGCTTGAACTTTGATCATGAAGGAAATGGTAGCCAGAGCATCTGCAAACTGATTTTCATCTCGAGGGATATACTCAAGCTTGACTGTTGTGAAGAAATTCAATAACCTCCTTGTATAATCCTGATAAAGTATCAGATGGTCTTGGTGGGTGTACCATTTGCCATTGGTTTGATTAATTACCAGAGCTGAATCTCCGAACACAGTCAAAGTCTTGATCCTGAGGTCAATAGCTTCCTCAAGACCCATAATACAAGCTTCGTATTCAGCTTCGTTGTTGGTGCAGTTAAAGGTGAGTTTTGCCGAGAACGGCATGTGAACTCCCTTAGGTGTAATGAGCACTGCACCAACACCACGACCATTCATATTAACAGCCCCATCAAACATCATAGTCCATTCTTCTTCCGGGTCAGGCCCTTCAGTGTGAACAGGCTCTTCATGATCTTTTGCTTTTATGAACATGATGTCTTCATCAGGGAAGTCAAATTTCATAGGCTGGTAATCATCAATGGGTTGCTCAGCAAGATAATCAGACAATACACTGCCTTTGATGGCCTTTTGGGATGTGTACTGAATGTCATATTCTGTGAGGATCATTTGCCATCTTGTAACCCGCCCGGTAAGCGCTGGCTTCTCAAAAATGTACTTAACTGGATCCATCTTGGATATCAACAAATTAGTGTGGGTCAACATATATTGTCTCAGTCGGCGAGCAGCCCACGCTAAAGCACAGCAAGTTTTCTCGAGCAGTGAATAACGTTGTTCACAGTCGGTAAACCTTTTGCTTAGGTAGTATATTGCATACTCTTTTCGACCAGACTCGTCATGCTGGCCCAACACACACCCCATTGACTCTTCTAATACTGTCAAGTACATGAATAGAGGTCTTCCTTCCACTGGAGGCATAAGGATTGGAGGTTCTTGCAAGTACTCCTTGATTTTGTCAAAAGCCCTCTGGCAATCTTCGTTCCACCTGACCGTTTTCTCTTTTCTTAACAACTTGAACAAAGGCTCACAGGTTGTTGTAAGGTGAGATATGAGCCTTGAAATGTAGTTCAATCTTCCTAGGAACCCTCGAACTTCTTTCTCAGTTTTCGGTGCAGGCATTTCTTGGATGGCTTTAACTTTATCAGGGTCAACTTCAATCCCTTTTTCGCTTACAATAAATCCAAGTAGCTTACCGGAACGCACCCCGAATGTGCATTTGTTGGGGTTTAACTTCAACTGGTACTTCCTCAGACGCTTGAATAACTTCAGCAGATTCACCAGGTGGTCTTCTTCTGTGAGGGACTTGGCAATCATGTCATCCACATAACATTCAATTTCTTTGTAGATCATGTCATGGAATAATGTTACCATAGCCCGTTGATAAGTAGCACCAGCATTCTTCAGTCCGAATGGCATCACCTTATAACAAAACGTGCCCCAGGGTGTGATGAAAGTTGTCTTCTCCATTTCTTCAGGTGACATCTTGATCTGATTATATCCTGAAAATCCATCCATGAAGGAGAACACCGAGAACTGAGCCGTATTATCAACCAATACATCAATGTGAGGTAAAGGGAAGTCATCTTTCGGGATGGCTCTGTTCAGATCCCGGTAGTCCACACACATCCTCACCTTGTCGTCTTTCTTAGGTACTGGTACAATGTTAGCAACCCACAGAGGATAGCTAGTTACAGCAAGGAAACCGGCATCCCACTATTTTTGTACCTCTTCTTTAATCTTCATTGCCATATCTGGGCGAGTACGGCGCAACTTCTGTTTTACTGGTGGGCAGTCTTCTTTCAAAGGCAGCTTGTGCATGACAATGTCGGTGTCCAACCCTGGCATATCCTGATAAGACCAAGCAAAGACATCCACATATTCCCGGAGCATGTCAATCAGTTGTTCTTTCACTGAATCTTGTAAGCAGGCCCCGATCCTGACTTCTTTCAAGTCTTCTTCTGTACCAAGATTAACCGTTTCGACCTCCTCCTGATGAGGAGTGATAATCTTCTCCTTTTGTCTCAACAACCTAGCTAACTCTTCAGGTAGCTCATAATCTTCTTCAACCCCTTCATCAGCTTGATTGATTGGATTGTCGAAGTCATATGGAGTCATAGCAGTGTTGTTGTCGGCGCAGTCTGGGGGGCACTTTCTGCAAGGGTTTAGATTTGTTCATTTTAGTGATCGGTTTTATCTTATTTAGAAAAAGTGAAAATGAAGTTATTTATTTTGAAAAACATTGCCATTTTATTTTTGTACAAAAAGAAAAATGAAAAGACAGTGAGCGAAAAAAGAGACTCGTTTGCAAAAGATGTCCGATATTCATTGATTAATCCATTTACACAAAATTACAAGATGGCCCGATTACAAAATGAGTCTTGACATCTTGGGCAAGATGCAAGACTTGATGCATGCTTTAAAATACAGGAAATAATAATTACTCTGCAGGAGTAACCCTTATAATTTCCTGGGAAGACCAGTTAAAGACTTGGCTCCCCGGGATCCTTGGACGTATCCAGCTCTCCAGGTTGCGGTCGCTTTCCTCCTTGTCTTCCAAATTGTTTACAGCATCCGGGGTGAGCATTCCCCCGCTGACAAACCCGGGCTCCTTTGCAGCCTATGATTGATCTTGTTGAGTTGGTCTGTAACCCAACCCAAATCTGTCTTCTTTCTTTTCCACGGGCAACGGCTTGCCCCAGCCTTGGGCAGTACCCTCTTCAACAACCTTCCGGGCTTGCTGATATGACGTTATGGAGGTTCCCAGTACAGCAGATGCTTCATTAATGTTCAGGGCCTCAAACCCCTGGCTCATGGTTTCATGGATTTCTCCATCCATTTCTATGTACTTATACGTAGCCAGATGGCTAACAAAGATGTCTTCTTCCCCACAGATGGTGATGATCTGGCCTTCCCACTCGAATTTCAGCTTCTGGTGAAGGGTAGACGTAACAGCGCCAGCGGCATGGATCCAGGGTCTACCCAACAAACAGCTGTAGGCCGGCTGAATGTCCATCACATAGAAGGTAGTTTTAAAAGTCTGCAGGCCAATCATCACAGGCAGATCAATCTCCCCAAGCACTGATCTTTTAGAGCCATCAAATGCTCTCACCACCAAATTACTCGGACGCAGTGCCAAGCCATCATACTCCAGCTTCACCAAGGCTTTCTTTGGTAGAACATTGAGCGATGACCCAGTGTCCACCAGTACATGAGATAGAACAGCACCCTTGCATTCTAAGGTGATATGTAAAGCCTTGTTGTGGTTACGTCCCTCAGTTGTTAAGTCAGCATTGGTAAAACCCAGTCCATGACTGGTGTTGACATTTTCCACCACAGTTTCTAGCTGATTAACGGTAATCTCCTCCGGCACGTATGCTGCGTGCAAGACTTTCAATAATGCATTCCTGTGAGCTTCAAAACACATCAACAGTGATAATATGGAGATTTTTGAGGGAGTTTGGTGAAGCTGATCCACCACCTTGTAATCACTCCTCTTTATGATTCTCATGAACTCATCTACATCTTGTTCAAAAGACGTCTTCTGAGTTTCCTTGGCAATTGGCTCTTCAGGTACCACACTCTTTCCCTTTGCTTTGGCAGCAGCTTCTGCTTCAACATTAGGTCTTTGCACTTGTGAGGCAAAAAGGCGTCCGCTTCTGGTGAAGCCTCCGCCTCCCCCAACATTATCAATTTGTGGAGAAGAGGTTGATGAATCCAGAGTGATTTTCTCCCCGTTGCAGTAAAGATCAGAGCCATAATGCCAAGGTATGGCATTACTGCTTTCATAAGGAACGAGTCCAGGCACCATAATAGTAACTGGACTGACTGCCGCAGAGGAGGGTACTGTAATGGTGTGCGGATCATAGTAAATTGTTACTGGCGATCTGGTAGGAGGTGCCACTATTTGTTGTTGGAAATTGTTGCTGGGAGGGACCTCTGATGGGTCATAGTAGATTGTAACTGCTGAGACGTCTTCATTAATTTTTGCTGGCGTTGTAGAAGATTCTGCTAATGAAATGGATGCTGATGTTGTAGAAGAGATGGTTGTTGAGATTTGACTTGTTGAAGTGATGGATGGAGCCATTGCTGATGATATTGATGAATCAGTAGGGATGATTGTTGCTGCTGTTGTAGAAGAATCAAGGATTGTTGTTAAAGGAATTGTTGGATTTGTAGGCAACGTTGTTGAAATTTGAAGGATACCATCCTTAATAAGACAATCTATGCCGCTTCTCAAATTTTCACACCCGTTGATTGCAATGTTGCAATACCCACAACTGAGCTCACACCCGGGAAACACTTGGCACTCTAGAAGCTGAGCTTTAATTTCGACCAAAGGTGTTCGAATTTGTGCAACACTGGTGATCAAGGTAGATGGTTTGTCTTCCTCAATGGCATTAATCCTCGGCCCGCCATGATTAGGCATAGGATTTTTGTTGACATTCGGAGGAGGTGCGAAGTTGAGGGCTTTAGAATCCACCAGATCTTGGACTTTCATTTGTAAGGCCCTGCATTTTTCAGTATTGTGACCAGGTGCATTGGAGTGGAAAGCACACATGGCGTTGACATCATAATTCCTTGGGAGATTGAGGGGATCTGGTGGTGCCAATGTCCTTAGCTCAACCAAGTTAAGCTCCAGGAGTTGTGGCAATAAAGCGGCATAAGGCATAGGGATAGGGTTAATCACCCTGTTTGCCTGTGATGGTCTTTGTTGGAAGGGTCGTTGTTGTTGATTGCTATTGCTGTTGTTGTAGGTTCTCTGTTGCGGGTACTGAACCTGCTGTTGATAATGTGGTTGTTGTTGTTGTTGATATGTTGATTGCTGAGGAATCGGAGCTGGAATGGTGACTGCTGCTACTGATCTGTGAACATACTGAGGTCTGCCCCTGCTGGCATGAATGGCATTTGTCTCACCGGTCCTTCGGGGTCCCACGAAAGGCTTCCTGGGATTACTGGATGAACTTGCACCATTATCAGAAATTTTGCCCATTTTTAACAGACTTTCAATTCTTTCACCAGCTATGACGACATCAGCGAAACTGGTAGAAGAAAAGGCAGCCAGCCTATCAATATATGTTCCTTGCAAAGTATTCATGAACATGTCGGCCATTTCTCTTTCCGACATGGGTGGTTGGACAGCAGCAGCAAGCTGTCTCCACCTCTGGGCATATTCTCTGAAGCTTTCTCTGGAAGATTGAGACATTCCCATTAGGAGGGTCCTGTTAGGAGCCATGTCCAGATTGTATTGATATTGTCTGATGAAGGCTTCAGCTAAGTCCTTCCAGCATCTGATGGTAGCTCTGGTCAGGTGTGAATACCACTCTCTTGAAGCCCCAGTTAGACTGTCTTCAAAGTAGAACATCCACAGCTTCTCATCCATGGTATATGCTTTAAGTCTTCCCAGGAAAGACTGCAGGTGAGTCCGTGGACAAGAGGTTCCATTGTATTTCTCAAAGTACGGGGGTTTGAATTTGTGGGGAATTCTCACCCCATCCACTAACCCCATATCCATTACATCGAAGCCCAAGGAATTTTGAGACTCCAAAGATCTCAACTTCAGAGCAATTTCATCAAACCTCCTATCATAGACTTCGTCTCCAGCTCCCATGACAGTGAATTTCTCTTCTTGGGGATCTTCTTGCAAGATTCTCCCCCCAGCAGTATTTCCTTGCACATTTCCTGGGATATTGACTTCCGGATCCAGATGAGGTCCAAATACTGGTGGATTAACATGAGGCTGACCCCTTTCATTATTACTTGTTCCTCCAGTTCCAGGATGAGGTTCCTCGGGAGTTTGTCTTTCTACTAATGCCCTTAACCTTTCTTGGCTCTGGGCCAAGCCAGTCATCACAGTCATGAATTGAGCCATTTGGTTCCTCATCTCCACTCTTTCATTAGCCATCTGAGTTCTGACCTCAGTCAGGTCCTGCTGTACTTGATCCATTTGGATACCAGGAAGGTTGTTGCGAGTAGGATACCGGTGTGTACGGTTGACAGGGAACACCCGGCGGCGAGCAATATTTCCTGAGATCACAACAGAGTTAGAAACAAATAAATACAAAACCTACAAAACAAAACAAGGTTAGTATGCAATGTAGTATGCTTATTTGTTTTCCGAGGTATCCGGCTTGGTTCTTGGTTTTGACCTTTCCAGACCTCGAGGAAGAATGCTTGATGTTGTTGAGAAAAGAAACCCAATGAAAGCAAACTAATATATTACAAATGATGAACAATACATAGTTTTTTTTACAACATATGCCCCTGGAGGGTCAAAATACAACAAAAAGAAAAGTACATCAAATGGAAATGAACAACAAGCAAAGAAGTCAAACATCCAATCCAAACTCATCCTCCTTAACCTCCTTCAGAAGTGCCTCAGTCACTGGACCAGCTGGATGCTCTGTAATAGTCCTGATGAGGAGGTTACTGGTGGCAATGGAAGTGGTCAGCTTCTTGTGCCTATCCTGGTCCTTTGATCTCTTTAAACCAGCCCTAAGCTTCAACTCTGAAATCTCCTTCTGGGCTGCCAACAAAGCTTCCTGTTGCTTCTTTTCATTGGCCTCTAACTGCTCAATCTTGGCTTGAATTCCCTGATCTTCTTGTGTCCGGGCTTCAGTGATCCTGACCCACCTAGCCTGACTTTCTTGCAGATAGAGCTCAGTCCTAGCCTTCTGAAACTTGGCTTCTTTACAAGCATTCTTCAATATTTGCTCCCCAGCTCTTGCACTCTGGGAGGGTGAACCAAAGCATAGCCCAGTTGTCTCTTAAACAGCAAAGGATTGTAGTTGATGCAACCCTTTACTCCTATCAGAGGTACATTTGGGTATTGCACACAGCTGGTGATAATATCTTTGCCTTTGGTGCTCTGGGTGCACCATCTGATATCATCTGAAGTCAAAGCAATGAGCCTCTTGGCCAAATTCTTCTGTTGGTGGGGATTCAGGAATGCATCTGACTTAGGCAGGTGTTTGAGCAGCCAGGTGTGAAACAGAGGAGCACAACATCTAACCAACTTCCCTCTTTATTTCTCATTCCTCTGATGAATGGAGTAATATAAATCTCCCAGCAATGTGGGTACTGGGTTCTTCAGAAGGAAAAGATGAATGGCATTCTTGCTGATAAATTTGGGCTCATCTGCAAACAGTATAACCCCATATATGCTGAGGGCTAATAGTGCACAGACTGCCCTCCATTCTCCCAAGGAGGCCTTCAGGATGGCCTGAGAAATCAAGAAGTCTAAGTGTAAACCAGGGATCCCAGCTTTTGTTGTCATGCTTTGCTCAATCAAGGCAGGCTCCAAGTACAATGCTTTTGCCACTTCTCCATTGCTGGGAGAAGTCATCTCTGGGTTGAAAGGGGGTCCACCCCTGATAGGTACTCCAATCAATGATGAAAACTCCTCCAGCAGAGGTCCTAGCTGAAAGTTTAGGAATGTGAAGCATCTCAAGGGAGGGTCATAAAACTGTAGGCAGGTGTGGATCATACTCCTCTGAGAAGGGTCAAGGTCCATAACCATATCCAGGATACCTCCATAATGCTCTCTGAATAATGGGATGTGGTCAGGGGTGATAAGTGACTGGATCTGCCTGATACCAGTCAACACAGGCTCAAAGAAATGGTAAGATATGTTGATCTTCCTGGGAGTGGTCATGAGTACTGATGAAGAGCTGAAGACAAATGCTGATGAGGATCAAGACTGATACTGGAGATGAACCACTGATAGGCTGATGCTGGTGATGATGAAGATGACTGAAGCAGACAACTGATGAAGATAGCTAAAGCAGACAACTGATGAAGATAGCTGAAGCAGATAACTGATGAAACAGAGGTCTATGCAGATGAAGGGGTCAAAACCAAACCAGATATAATGTGGATACCCTGAAAAACAAATAAACAAATGTTAAATGATGCAATGATGATGTATGCAAATGATATGCAAGGGTTTGTGATAAAGCCGGATCTGATCATCTGTCTTGATATAGGTCTATGTATGTTCAAGAAGTCCAGATGGAGGTTCAGAAATCCAGTAACCAAGGTGGGGGACTCAAATAAAGAGTCACATGTCCAGGGTTAATCACAATAACTGTCCAAAATGAGGTACTCTTAAACCAAATAGTAACAGGGTATGATGTGGCCAAGGGTACCTGCAAACCTGTAAACAGCCCAACCCCCTCACAGGTGGTGTTCTAGAACAAGGATCCTCGGACTTGGATCAGTTATGAGAAGTGTAAACACTTCTAACCCGGAGGTACAATGTTTACAATAACTATAAAAGATCCTCCTCTGATTCACCTCAGTTTCTGAAGGTCATAATAAAGGTCATCCAGACTTAGCAGGCTTCCCAGATAGCCCTAGCACTACAGGAAATCTGTAGCACAGAGTTCTCAAGAAGAAACCCACATCTGAACCGTGTTTCATATTCCCGCACCAGACCGAAATGGAATGGGAAAGAACATGAACCACTCTAGCCTAGGTGTCACTCAGGTCCCAGGTATAGGACCTCAAACTCTCAATGGAACCCCACCCACCAAAACAGAAAACCAGATCCATCAATGATAATGACAGTATGAAATATGAAGAATTGTAAAGGAAAGCAATAAATAAAGCTGTACATAAGCAATAAATAAAGCACATAAATGAACACAATTAGCACATAACACCCCAGTAAACACAAATCAAACAAGCGCTAGGAGGAACCCACAAAAAGAACCAGAAGCCCTGGTTACAGTATAAGGGTCCCCAGCAGAGTCGCCAAGCTGTCGCTCCCACCTGATGACACAGGGCCAAAAGGGGTACAGATGCGGACGGTCGGCGAAAGGGGAGAGAACACACAAGGGTGAACTCAGAAGACAAGAGTCGCCAGCTAGGCATTTTTATCCCGGAGGAAAGGTAATGCTGCATAGACCTGAGAAAAGATACGGATAAGACGGCCAAGAACCAGAGAGACTGAGAAAGGGGGTTGGTTACAACCTGGGAAGGGATTAGCACCCAGATTGTCCGTCGTACTCGACGGGATCCACGCTTAAAAGATTTGTGTTTTAAAGGGGTAGTGTCAGTGCAATTTGTGTATCAAAGCTGGAAAAGAATGCAAGTGTCAGTGCAAAAGAAAAGTGAAGTGTATAAGAGAAGTGTCAGTGTAAGAACAAGAGTATGAAGCTCAAGACTATGAAGCTTTAAGAATAATGCTGGAAGGAGGGGGGATATACAGAGACTTTTGTTCGATAACTGTTAAGTTATGCCTACGTATCCTCTCGTGCAATGAGGAAGTTAGAACACCGTAGTTCGACTCAAAGAGACTGAAAGAGAAATTGACTTGTGAACTGCTTGCTTGTCTATGCTCAAGTGTATGACCTGTCTGGCTCAGGTGTAAATTGTCTTGCATTAGACGGAAGAAGCAAGTTCTCGTTTGTGAGTGAATGCGGTGAGAAAAGAATCCCGGAGGAGACGATTATTGTTTGTTTTTGTGTTTTCAGTCTTTTATTGCTTTTGAGATTTGTCATAAGAAAATGAGCTTAAGCCTAAACCAAGGGTTAGTAAACTCATCATATCCTCCCTCTGATTAGGGGTAATGAGAATACCTTAAGCATGAAGTAAACACCTCACACTTAGTCACCATGATGTAGGATTAAGATCATTAACCTACTTGCATTTATTTAGATGTTTTTTGGAGTTTTTTATTTATTGTTGAGTAATGAGTTTAAGCCATAATCAAGGATTTAATGGACCCATTACACCATCCTAATAGAAGGATAATAGATGAGAACATTTAAGCTGAGGAAGGCTCCTCAACTTAATCCATGATTAGGGATTAACCTCATGACAAAACAAAGCCTTTATTAAGTGGATTTTAGTTAATGGTAACATTAAGAAGTGGATTTTATGATTTGTACGACAGCTTGAGGGGGACTTGTCCATTAACATTAGGGTTAGTCCTTCTTAACCAATTAAGGAAGAAATAGAACCCTAATGCAAGGCCCAAGTTACAAGCTTGATGTCTTAGTGATTTATTATATGGATTGATTAAAGGATTTAAACACATTAAGGGTTTAACACTTAGGATTAAAGTTATACACTCCATCCTAATAGAAGGATGCAGGCATAAGCTTAATCACAAAGCCTTAAAACCTTTAAGGTTTAGTCCTTGATTATGAGGTGAGAAGAGAAGACTCAAAGAAAACTCAAAGGAAAGAGTCTAATGGGGACTAAACAATCCTAAAATGTTATCATGCTTGGTTGCTCTTAGGGTTTGTGAGGCTTAAGAGGAGAAAGAGATCTTCAAAGGCCACCAAGGGGGAACAAGATAAAAAGGAGATGAGATGAGAAGAGAAAAGAGGGAAGAGAGGCACAAGTGAGCAAGCTCACTCAAAGACAAGTAAAAATGCAGCAAGGATGTAAAATGATAAGGTGAGAAGAGGCAAGAGGTGAAGGCAAATTCACCTCCTAAACAAGCTTACCATTATCCTGAAAAGTTAGTACAAGATGCATAACGGAAGAAATGAGATGAAACAATGCATATGGATGGGCAAAGGCCAAAGTCATAATTATACACATGATGCAAATGATGTCAAGGGATGGTGCAAAGTCATACAAGAGTTGTGGATGATCATACAAGGATGAGGATGCAAATGAAGCATGCTTTGAACCATAAAGGTTCATGAAAGCTTATGAGATGCAATGAGAGTATGGCATGTCAAATGAGTGATGCAATGATCAAACATGATTCTAATATGTCCTAAGATGCATTATATGTCATGTGTATGCACAAAATGTCATGGAAAGTTCTTGTATGCAAACAAATGAAAGATGGATGCAAAGGAAAGCAAGAATTAGGGTTTATGCATAACATGTAACACAAAAATTCAAAATCAGAACCAAAGGGCATGACAAAAAATTGAAAATGGGATCAAAGGAACCCTAACACTACACAAGTTCACTTCCCAAAGGAGGGGACCTAAATCTTAACCTAATGGGAGTTGTGATTTTTCTAAGTCAACTAGGGTTTCAAAGCACCTCACAATGAGAAATGCAAAACAAATTGAAAATGAAAGATAAATTCAAACCAATTTTACCCTAGAAACTACATGCTATGAAGGATGCAATGCAAGAAGAACCATCATCAAACTCTTCATGGTTAGGCAGAATGAAATTTTCCAAGTTTGAACAAAAATATTGCCTTTAAATGAATTTAATTCCAATGAAAAAGGTCAAAATAGTTCAAGAACCAAAAAGAAATTTGTTTTGAGAGTTTGATAATGTTTCTAAATGTTTTAAAATGCAATGTGAATTTTTTTGGTGATTTTTAAATACCTAAATGCATTTTTAATTAATTAATTTCCAATAACTAATTAAAAATAAACATTTAAATGATTTAAAAATAATTTTTTATGCAAAAAATAAAAATAAAAATATTTTTGGGTTCTGAAAATTAATGAAATGTTTGACAAAAAAATTCAGAATTTTTCAATGCATTTTTCTATTTTTAAAAATTCGTAGAAGTTAAATACCAATAAAATGAAATAAAAATAATTAAATGGAGAAGTATGCAAATCCTGAGGCTGAGATTCAAAAGAAAATGGAGGGAATTGACTGGCGCCAGATCCAAGTGCTGAGGTTCAAACTGGAAAATTTAAATCTAATCCTAATTAATTAAATCTAATTATGGGATTAGGGCTTAATGAGACCATCCAGGCCATCCATCCACGCGCGGGAAGCAAGATCGCACGCTCCAGATTCAAACTTTGCCCTAATCACAGATTAAACCCTAATTACATTCAGGTCACCGGAGAAGAGCTCCGGTCGTCTTCTCCGGTGACATCCCTCCCTGAAAATTGCTATCTCTCTCCCCAAGCTTCTAAAACCTAATCTCTCTGCCCAGAATCCAACCCCACGCATCACTCAACAAGAATCACTCACTAAAACAAATTTATTTCACATATTCAAGCTGAATCGAAGCAAATTAGTTCTAGGTCAAAAAATTTCAGAGAGCTCATACATGCTTAATACTTGGCTATTTTCAAAACCAAACACATCAGCATTATCAGTGAATCATGGAGAATCAATTAATAACTTAAAAACACGTTTCTGGAAAAAATGTTCTTGAGCTCACCTGAACTGGAGCTTTGAACTTTGGAGCTTTCTGGCTGCTTCTTTGGTCCAAGATGCCTTTAATGAACCTTCTGAGAAATTTGCAATGCTTGTTTGGAATTTCTTATGGCTAGTTTAAGAGATTGATGAAGTTCTGACCAAGGGGAGTGAAAAATCGTATTTCTGTTTGGGATGGTTTCAGGATCAAATGATGGTTGGGAAATGATCAGAGGGTCATGGTGAGTGATTCTATGAAGTTGGTTTTGAGGTTTTTGGCTTGTGTATTGAGATTCGAAGAAAAATGCATAAAGAGAGGTTTTGGAGAATGCTGTCTTATGGGAGAGCTCAGGCTGTATTGTGTGTTGTGTTTAGTTGCCTTTGGTCCATGTATCAAGTTGGGATAGGTCAGAGAGTTGTTGCTGGCCTATGTTGATTGGTATGGTCCCTTTTGCCAAAAGTCAATGTTAGGTGTCCTTTGAGGTATGGGTCATGGCATGCTGGTTTAGGGGCATGGCTTGGTTCATCTGAGATCATGGATTGCTTATGGATCAAATTTTGTGAGCTGTAACAAGTAGAGGCATGGTTACATGAGTTTTTGCAAATTGGTACAACTTTGGCCCCTTTGTGATTTCTTAATGATCAAGGCATGAAAATGAGCAATTCTTTGGTGCATTATGAATTTTAGGTCATGTGTGATGTTTGTGCAATGGTTAGAAATCAATTAGAGGTCACATAAAGGCTTGGCATGTAAATTTCCAAGTTTCCCTCTTTGTGCAAAAGTGAAAATTTCATGATTTTTCCCAACTTTGCAAGGCCATAACTTTTGATCCAAAATGAATTGGAAAGAGTTCTTGTACTTTTTGAAAAGGGAATGATCCAATCTACAACTTTCATGACCAAAGTTTCTTCATTTGAAGCATTTTTGAATCAAAAAGAGGAGGTTGAAAAACTTTCCCAAAATGGCAAGTTTACATTATAAGTCACTTTCCCAAAAAGGCAACTTTGCAAATGACTTGAAATTTTCCAATTTTGTGAACTTCTAACACCTTCTGTGATCAAATAAAGATCATACACATTCAAAATGATGGAGAACACCCTTTGGTTGGGTCACTGGGGGCCTCAGATGCCCTGATTTTGCACTGACTTGCTCAAGAAGTCATCTCTTGATCAGATGCCTTCCCCATTGAATTTCTTTATGAAAATTGATATGCATGATCCTCATATCATATAGAGACCCATAGAAACAAAAATGACCAAAAAAATTTGGATTTATGGCCTCTGAAACCAAAACCCTAATTTTAGGTCATCTGTGCAGTTAAACCTGGCTCTGCTTCCATGCCTTTCTCAGTTCTTGTGATTCTTTGACTTCCTTGACCTTGTGAGGATATAATATGATGCTTGAACATACATGGACCCCTTTGATGTTATTAATGACCTTTGGAGTGGCTCAAATGGCTCTTGGATTGCTCAGATCACAAACCTTAGATGCAGATGACTTTGAATCAATGCAATGAATAAAAAATGTGGTATGAGATGCTATGATTGAATTTTTGTAAATGAAAAGATCACAAGCCATGGTGTGAATGGGTGAGGGCAAATTTGGGGTGTTTACACAGGGCTCTCGTCAATCTATTCACTCCCATTACAATCTTCAATCACTCTTCTTCAGTAGGAGCAGCCCTTCAGGATCTTCAATCTCCAAAGAATTTCGTCAAATTTCCACCAAATTAAAACCTGCAGGCATCCACACTATATTCGAAGAAGAAGCTGGAACA
Organism: Lathyrus aphaca; assembly: GCA_963966055.1. Taxonomy (NCBI): domain Eukaryota; kingdom Viridiplantae; phylum Streptophyta; class Magnoliopsida; order Fabales; family Fabaceae; genus Lathyrus; species Lathyrus aphaca. Next base: position 261,126,779 of record OZ014519.1, read on the forward strand.
TGAACTCAATAACAACGAGTGATTCAACGGCAATCCGAATTTCTCAAGAGATTCATATAGAAGATCAAAAAAGAATAACAATTTCGATGATAGTTGTAGGGTGAAATCAAATTCAATATAGAGAGAACTGGAGTGTTATACCTTGCTGTGCTCATGCTTCGAATTCGGCCTTACGACATCAATGATGAGACAGTAGTGGGTAGGTGGTATGTTTTGTGAAAATATTTCCTATCATCAATGTTGCGTCATCAATCTTTCGAGTCCGCGGTTGGCTTCAATCATTGTCGTCAGCATCGTTGTGCCGTTTGCAACTTCAGCAGTCACATACTCTCCTCACAGAGTTCCACAGATTTCCTCGACCTCACTTCTATTTTTAGTTTCAAAAAAAGGGGGTCCTGCAAGTGCAAAAAGAGAAACCGTCAAAGGTCTCAGCAACTTAACAGAATTCACCAAAGAAACTTCTTCAAACTTGACTTCAAATGTTACCTTGAACCTTCTACAACTTTAATCTCCACCCTCCATCTGCAACAACAAAGGAAGCCAGAGATTAGTGAGCACTACAAAGGTGAAAATAGGGGATGGTAATCCATAACAGAATGGAAATAAATCATAACTGAATTTCACCACCAGTTCATAACAGTATGGAAAGAAAATCAGAATTCATAACAGAAGATAATCAAGTTCATAACAAACTTCAAAACTCATAACAGAAACAGAAATATAAAAAAACTAACTTCTAACAAACTTATCTTCCAGAAGGATCTAGAAAATCAGCTCCTATGAATCAATCCTCCTCTTCAATTCGGTTCCTTCCCACTCTTCCACCATTCTTCAATCTTCTTACACCACAATCCTCTTCTCCTCTTTGATCTCTTCACCTTTTTCCTCAATCTTCATTCATCTTCCCGCAGATTCTTCTTCTTCTCCTTCAACTTCTTCCCCAACCACCTCTCTTCTCGAAATCATTCTTCTTCTTCGCCCTCATTGATTTCATCCCCTTCAATCTTCACCAAAACCGAAAGAACGTGCATCCTCAGCACAGTTCAAATCTCCAAAGAACCATATCAATCTTCCTGCAAAGATTTCGAAACATACAGCCAATCAAAAGCAAAGTAGGAGGACATTCAAATCGAACAAATGAAGAAAAGGGCAGAATAATATGAGTACCTGAGATCGCGAGCTTGGATTCGTATCCAAAGTGTCGAAGTCGCAACCTCATTGAAGACGCGTGAATGGCTTCATCCACATACACCAAGAAGCTCCGTCGTCAGCAATCTTAAGGTACGACGTCCCTATTATTGCTTTGGTGAGGTGATTAAGCTCCGTCTTTTTGCTGAGATAGGATTACAAGGGTTTTGTTTTCGAATTGGTGGAAGAGTTAATGTTAGGGTTTTGGTTTGTTGGAACGGAAGAAGATGAAGGTGTTAGTTTCATAGAGATGAAGGTGGTGAGGGAAGAGGAAGATAGAAAGGCTGTGGTGACGAAGAAGAAAAGCTAGCGGCGGGGGAGAGCTTAAGGGGATTTAGGGTTTTTTCAAATTGTAATTTTATTAAGAATAAGTGAGGATAAAAGATGAGATGAAAGGTTGAAGAAAGAGAGTGCGGTGGCTGAATGAAGAAGGAAATGAAGCCGAGAGGAAGAAGAGGAGATGGCTGTGGGCGGCAGAAGGAGAAGGAAAGAGAAGAGTTAGGTTTTTTTGTTCTTTCTTTAGGGTTTGACATTTTTTTATTTGAAGCGGATTTAATGGGAATAATAAGAAGATTAAGAGGTTTAATTGGTGTTAATGTTCATTAATTGAGTTAATTTTTGTTTATACCCCATAATTAACCATTAAATCTCATAACGGCTTGATTCTCTCCACCATCCCTTTGATTATTCAAGATAAATGTTGAATTTTGGGGTCCAATCCAGCGGTGACACTTGTCACCGTCCGGTTGGGCCACCTTTCCATAATCGTACGCAGACCGCACACTATATTTTACCGTGTACCCTCATAAGTTCCTGTGCGTTTTGGGCCCAGCATTGCTTTCCGCACACCCCGTTTAAGGCCCAACATAAAACCATTGAAAAAAAAACGCTACCAGCACCCCCTGGCCCCTGCGGAACTGGGCTTATCCCTGTTTGATATTGGCACCTCATTTTAAGGCCCATCACGAAAACAACATGGAAAATTTGCCTACTACACCTCCCCCAGGCTTCTTGCATTCTGGGCCTCACTCATATTGCTACCAGCACCCCGTTTCAAAGCCCATGTACGAAATTAGCATAAAAATATCACTTTTCTCACCCCCCCTGGTTTCTAGCGCAATTGGGCTTAGCCCTGTTGCTATCCGCACCCCTCTTTTGAGCCCAGTTAATAAAAATAACTAAATAAATCACTAAATCCACCCCCCTATTTTATTCCTCTTAGGATTTAATTTTTAGTTTCCATTAGTTTAAGAAATGATTCAAATAAAATAGGAAAATGCTTAGAAAAATTCCCAAAAAAATTAAGTAGAGTTTTAATTCATTTTAGAAATGTTTAGAATTTTATTTTCCTGAATTTGCTTTATTTTTGAATTAATTTTGAATTTTTCATGTAAGTAGTTTTTAATTAATTTCTTCAAATGTACATAAATTTGTTGATTTTATTTTTTAGCCTTCCAGTAATTTGTTTTGCCCATTCTTTTTACCATAGTTAAAGGACTCATAATAGTATTTAGTATAATTTTAGTGGATATTTTAGGACCTTTTATCTTAGGTTTTAGTGGCTTAATCCTTAGGAAATAGTAGCTAATTCTTAGGTGGAAATAAATAATTTTTAGGCATAGCAAAATTCTGATTGTTTAGGATTCCTTTTAACACAATGTTATAGGCAGTTTTAGGACCCCATAGAATTAATCTCATAATTGTTTCAGAGCTTTTACTATTTTTTAGGATATTAATTCTTAGGCTTTGTTACATATAAATTCCATTAGTTTAGGCTAGGATATTAAGTTTCATTAAAAAATAGTTTAATTAGATTTAATCCTAGGATTTAATAGGGATTTAGACTAGTTTAGATTCTGATTTTTCTAGAATGAAAATATTAGGTAATGCCCTTAGTTTAGGACTTAGGCTTAGGATTCATACTAATTAGGCTTAGAATAGATTTAGGACTATTTTAGGTTTATGCCTTTAACTCTTTTGTTTTGAGTTTTATTCTTACATTCAAATTTTTATGCTTTGTATATTGATTGATTTTCCATTTAAATAGGTTCCCCTTGGCTTTAGAATCAACTTATCTTCCTTAGGAAGTAAGTTGCATTCTAATAGTTCTAAGTTTTTTTTTCTTCCATTAGGTTTAGGATACCTCATTAACTATAAGACCTCATTTGCAAATAAACAAAGATTAGGGTTGTGTCTTAGTCCCCATTAGATTTTCCCTTTTGCAAGTTGAGTCATTCTTTCTCATCTCCTGAAGAAAAGCAATAAAACATTTAATGAAAACCAGACATTCTTGTAAGACACGAGACTTTGTTGCGGAGTGTTTATACGCGTCCTGTTTCGGGGCGAGGTGTAAGTACTTCCCGCGATGGATAAGTCTTAGTATAAGAATGTTCACAAACAAGTTCAAAACATTTCTTATAAAAAACAAAAACAAATAACAAGCGACTATCCTGCGGGAACTTCTTTTCTCATCTCATTCACTCTAAACGCGAACTCGCGACGACTTGTCTTGCATGCAAGACGGTAAACGCACTCGTACCAGACGAGCCTGCAACACCTGAGCATAGACATACGCAGTTCAAGCCATAAAAAACACAAAAAAATAGTTCCCGCCTTAGTTAGGCGAACTACGTCGACTCTGATCCTCATTATCCCGATGAGGTACGTAGGCAGCGGGGTAGGGCCCGTTCGAGCACATCCTTTATTTTCCCTACATTTCCCTCTTTCTTTCCATGTTATTTTCTAATTCCTTTCTCATTTCAGTTTCCATTACAGTTAGCAGTTTTATTCAGCAGCATCTTTTTCCTTACCCTTTGAAACAAACAATCAAGCGTGGATCCCGTCGGGTATGGCGGACAATCTGGGGTGCTAATACCTTCCCAGGTCGTAACCGACTCCCGAACCCAGATCTTTGGTTCGCAGAACCTTGTACTTTCCTTCTTCCTCAGGTTTGTGCAACATTACATTTCCCATTCTTTCGGGATAAAAATGTCTGGCTGGCGACTCTACCTTTTCCGCGCCACTTTCGCGTTTGTACTAGGATGAAAATCCCGGGAGCGACAGCTGGCGACTCTGCTGGGGACCGAACCCATAATCTCTGGTTTCCCTTGTAGAGTCAATCCTAGCGCCTGTTTGGTTTTGTTTCTTTGGATGTTTATCTGTTTGCAGTTGTGTGCTTTAGTTTAGCTTTACTGTTTTTACTTTACAGTTTTACTTTACAACTTTACTTTACCGCATTTATTTACTACTTTCAGTATTTATTTTCCATGCATCATATTATACTGGACTGTCTGGCTGTGCTGGTTTTCATTTTTTCTGTGGGATGGGAGTTACTGTGAGATAAGCCAAATACCTGACTTAAGTGCACTATATGATTAGCGTGGACATGTTGTACTCGCATGGTTACATGATGAGTGGCAATGTGTTCCACACCCAGATTGCGACCGTCTCGGGACTATTCTGTGTGGGGGTTCTTCTCCACTTTAGGGTACAACCTTGATAGTTATGTGCATCTGGTGACCGATCTTCGAGGACCTTAATGGGAACACCCCTCTCCAGTGATGACAGTGGTAGACCACATTTGTTGGCAAACCCACTCGCATCCGAGGGTCCATTGGGAACTCGCATAGGATGGCCTGGTTCTCTCATAGGAATTCAGTTAAAGCAAACTGTTCGTATGATGGTAGTATTGTACCCTTCGGGATGAATGTACTATTGTTTCTCGATTCAGTGCTTGAAGCTGGAGACTTGTGAGGGATGCTTGTTTTTCCGGACTCAACTGAGGCCTCCCTGAGTAGTACATAATGCCAAACCGATTCCCTGATTTGGTCATGAGCCATTTCTCGGAAATGGTGAACGTATTATTGTTATTCGGCTTTGAGAGTCCGTGATGTTGACCCGAGTAGCATACCCGTGAGATTGGGAGGGGTTTACAGGTTTGCAGGAACCCTAATACCTTCAGCATACTAACTTTGCCTTTGGTTCAGTTTTGTGATCTGGATTTCTGGTTCTAAGATATGGATCCCGGATCAGAGGGATTGTTATTGTGATATGTCCTTATTATATGATTGGCACATCACAGACACTTCACTGATCACATGTCTCGCCTTGCATAAGCATCATATCATCATTAATCATTTGTGTTTCTTTTATTCTCAGGGTCTGCATTACTCCCGGTTCCTGGTCATATCATTGCTTCAGAATGGAAGACGTCAGAAAGAGAACTGTGCACTACAAATTCTTTGATACCAAGATGGACCTGATCAACCAATTGGTGTCTCTGATTACCCCGGGTCATTTGGGTTACTTCAAGGAAAAGTATGGTGATATTCTGGATTTGGTATTCAACTTGGATAGCTCTCAGAGAAGCGTCATTCACACTTTGTTGCAGTATTATAATCCACGGCTCAGGTGTTTCATATTTCATGACTTTCAGTTAGGTCCTTTGCTGGAAGAGTATGCTGAGATTATGGGAGTGTCAATCAAGGATCAGATTCCTTTCAACTCAGAGATAACAAGACCAACTCATGCTGACATCGCTAATGCTCTTTATTTTAGCCCATCAGAAGTATCTGCCAATCTGGTTGCCACCAAGGCATGAGTACTTGGTTTTCCCTTAGAGTTTCTGGTCAGAAGAGCTGAAGAATGTGTCGTGGAAAAGCAGTGGGATTCTGTTTGCGCCATCTTGGCATTATCTGTCTCCTAGGTGACTTGTATTATTCAGTGCACTATAAGAATGAGAAGAAGCGAGGAGGTCTGGTTAGATGTTGTGCTCCCTTATTCTACAATTGGGTTATGAGACACTTTCCTACTACTGAGAGTTTTACTGATCCTAATACTACTTGGGCCCAGAAGCTGAGTACTTTGTCTTCCAGAGATATTAGGTGGTTTACTTTGAGGATGAAAGGGAAGAGTTTCACTACCATTTGTGGGAATTACCCTAATGTGCCTTTGTTAGGAGTATCAGGAGGTGTCAACTACAATCCCATTCTTTTAAGAAGACAGTTAGGGTATGCGCTCAAGGAGATTCCTGATGAATCTGAGTTATTCCAAACTTTTTACTTCCCAGTGAAATACAATCTTCCGTTGGTCAAAAAAGTTGCAGGTTCTTGGAAGGTGATCAAAAGAAAGGACACGGCATGTCTAGGCAAGAGCAATAACCGGATGTTCCCTGAATTTGAAGCTTGGATAAAGGAGGAGGTTCAAATGGCTCTAGTCCCTTTTTCTGTACCAACTCCGCCTCCAGCAACGGTGCCTTTAGAAGATTATCAGAAGTTGGAAGCTTTGGTCAAGCAGCTTAGGGTTGAGAATCAAGAGGCTTATAATTCTTGTCAGAAATTGATGATTCAGAACCGTCAGTTAGAAGATAGAGCTATACAAGCTGAGGAAACAGTTCGTCTCAAGCAGAAGGACTTCGAAGAGAGAGAGCTTTACTTCAGGAAAAAGGGATTAGTTGAGACTCACAAGGTGGCCCAGCGCCGGAAAGAGAGGAAAGACCTGAATGAAGCCAATGAAGCTGTTACCTTATGGCATGAAAAATGGGAAGACAATTTGAAGAAGCAAAAGGAGTTGGACGTCAAGCATAAGTTGGAAATCAAGAGTCTTCAGGATTCCTTGGATGGACAGAGAGAGCTCCTTCAGAAGGCTTATCATCAAGAGAAGGTTCGTCTCCAACGTCTAGCAGAAAGTCAACAAGAAGTAAAAGAAGCTCAAAAAGAAATAGAAGACTTGAAATTGAAAGCTGATGTGAAGAGGTCAAAGGCCGAGCCAGGTACAAGCAAAGAGAATGAGACGACTTTCCTGCAGTAGATTGAAGAGTTACATGCTTCCTTTGATACGAGGGACCTCCTCATCCAGAGACTCATCCACGAGCCTAATCATCCGGATATCGTTCAGTTATTCCAGAATGTCAAGCGTCTTAGCTGGAGGCTACAAGGCTTAGAGTTCCCTAGGGTTTAGTTTCATGCTATTGAACTTGGATTACCCACAGGCTTGTTGTGGGATTCCTTTTATTTGATGTACTATGTTGTTCTTTTGATCGGCACCCTTCGGGGACTTTGTTGTTTTCAAACTTCAGTTTATGTGATTGACTTGTTTTGAATCTCTTGTTCGTTATTTGTTGCACCGACACGGGGTAATGAGCACCAATTCTCCACGGCCATCATTGTATTTGAATATTGCTTAGGTCTTCTTCCCAATTATTATTTTCTTAATGCCAGGACCGGAAACAGGGAAAGACTTGGGAATAAAAGGAACACATTGCATTGCATACGCATCATTTGCATTTTTTCTTTGTTTTTGCAGGTTTTTCTACAGGATGCTTAATTTATCTGTGTTTCAGGCAAAGATTGCGAGAGCTGCCAAGACCCGGCATCTCTGAAAAGATATCCCACATCGCTACGCAACTCGCAGCAATCAGAGGACAGTCATGGACGCTATGCAAACAGAGCTTAATGAGTTTTGCACCAGAATGGGAGAGTTCATGACCATGATGCAAGGGATGGCTCAGGGACAGCAAGAGTTAAGGAATGAAATTCAAGGGCTCAACCCTCCTCATACTAATACTCATGTGGCCACTTTTGACGGGTAAGGGGCTCTTCCCAACACCAGCAATGGCCCAGGTGGACCTCATATTCCAGAACTAGGCACGGCAACTTTCGTTCCAGTATAAGACAGACAGGAGGATCAATTCCATTATTTCAACAATGACATGGGGTTTGCTGGAGAAGGAAATCTTAATGATTTTTTGGTGCTCGTAGAGAAAGTCAAAGCCCTCGAGTATAGAGATACTTTGGGGATAGATGTGTCTGACATGGGCCTAGTCCCTGGGGTAGTTATTCCTCACAAATGCAGGTCGCCCCCTTTTGACAAGTACAACGGTAATTCCTGCCCAAAGACTCACTTGCAGGCATTCTATCAGAAGATCGCTGCCCACACTCGGGATGAAAAGCTATGGATGTACTACTTCCAGGATAGTCTCTCCGGAGGGTCCTTGGAATGGTATATGAAGCTGGAAGAAATTGGGAGAAGCATTCCTTAAGCAGTACCAGTATAATATTGACATGGCGCCCAGTCGCACCCAACTTCAGAGTTTGACTCAGAGGAGCTCGGAGAATTTCAAAGATTACGCACAGAGGTGGCGTGAAATGGCCGCTCGAGTGCAACCACCTTTGTTGGAGAGAGAAATGGTAGACCTCTTCCTGGATACCCTCCCTGGGCATTTCATGGAAAGGCTAGCTGGATGTTCTTCAAGTGGATTTTCGGATATCATCTTGACTAGCAAGAGGATAGAAAGTTGGCTCAAGCAAGGGAAGATTCAGAGCGGAGGCGCTTCAAGTTCAGGTATTAAGAAACCCTTCTTGAAAAGAAGAGAAGGAGAGACTGGTGCAGTGTACACGCAAAGGGGAGGAATCAACAGAGGATTTTATCAGCAAGTGACCCCAGTCACTATCTCAGCTCAACCTGTTCAACAGCAAGTCCAACCACCACCGTCGCAACGCTCACAAGGGCATCAACAAAGAACTCCACGTCCGTACTATTCTCAGAGGACCAGAGAAAGGAAGCTTGACACTCCGCCTATGTCCTATTCACAACTTCTGAAGAATCTCCTCGAACTCCAGTTGGTTCAGCTCAGAACTTTGCAACCCCCGAGACCGGGGCAACTTCCTGAAGGGTACGATGCAAATGCTAGATGTGAATTTCACTCTGGAGCTCCCGGACATACTACGGAAAACTGCAAGGCCTTGAAGTATATAGTCCAAGACCTAGTAGATTCCAAAGCGATTAACTTCGCTCCTACTCCTAATGTAATTCAGAACCCCATGCCTCCTCACAGAAGTACGGTTGGGGCAATTGGTGAAGGGGAGAATCTGAACTTGGTATGTGATGTCAACGACCTGCAGACTCCATTGAATGTTGTTAAAGTTTGCTTGTCAAAGAAAGGTATCTTCCCTGGGTGTGAAGAAGATTGTCTGGAATGTGCTGAAGCTACAAATGGTTGTGAGTAGTTGAAAGCCGGAATCCAAAGTATGATTGATGAGGGAATGTTGCAGTTTGACAAGGTTGTAAAAGAAAGTGAAGTCTCCACAATAACTATCTTCTAGGATCCATCTGAAGTTCCTTCATGGGCCAGAGCGGCACCGATAACCATCGCCACTGTAGGACCCATAAAGTGACAGAGCTATTCCTTGGAATTATGGTGGTGAAATATACTGTAACGGCCAGAAGCAAGAGTTGGCCACGTCTAGTACAACCTCAGCTCAAGTAGAAAATGTTGGAGTGGGGGCCTTTACTAGAAGTGGGAGGTTGTTTGCGCCGGAAACACTAAGAAATAATGTGATACCACCCAGAGACACCGCAGAAGCCCAGGCTAGAGCGAGAGGGAAGCAGCCATCGGTTGTCAATGATCCTGCACCAGCAACTGATCCAGACCTCACCTTTGATAAAGAAGATGAAGAATTCTTGAGGATTATAAAAAAGAGCGACTACAAGATTGTGGACCATCTGCAGCAGACACCATCGAAGATTTCCATCTTGTGCTTGCTCATGTGTTCTGATTCTCACAGGAAGGCTCTCTTGAATATTCTGAACAAGGCGTACGTGCCTCGGGATATTTCGATAAATCAGTTGGAAGCGGTGGTATCCAGCGTCAATGCCAGTCACGGATTGGGTTTCACATACTTGGATCTAACTGCTGAAGGGCGTGCTCATAATCGGGCATAGCATATCTCTTTAAAATGTAAAGGTGTAGTACTCTCTCACGTGTTGGTAGATACTGGATCGTCGTTTAAAGTCTTGCTTAAGAAAGCACTGATGAAGTTGGATTATGATGGAGTAGTTCTAAAGCCCAGTGACCTAGTAGTTCGAGCATTTGATGGGTCGAGGAGATCGGTGTTCGGAGAGTTGTTTACGTAATGGATATACAGCCTGCGTACCGTTTTTAACTCGGAAGACCTTGGATACATTATGCAGGAGCGGTATCCTCCATGCTCCATCAGAAGTTAAAGTTCGTTTTGGAGGGTCAAATTGTAATTGTCAGTGGGGAAGAAGATATTTTTGTTAGTCATTTAGCTTCATTCAAATATGTGGAGATGGATGGCGAAATAGTTGAGACTCCATGTCAGGCTTTTGAGCCCTTGAAGAGTGAACAAGCATCTGCAGTGGCAGCTTCTCCTGAAGAACTGAAGAAGCGGGTTTTCATAGCCTCTTATAAGCAAATGCTTGATTTGGTAGAATCTGGGGTACGAGAAGGCTGGGGCAGTCCAGTAGAAGTGCCAGAGAAGAAAGATATGTTCAGAATTGGCTATCATCCTGGGAAGTCATTGTCTGGACCAAGTGATAAAGGTTGTCAGCGCCCGATCACTTTCACGAGTGCGGGAGTGGTAGACTACGGGAATATCAGTGATGTGCAGGATGACACAGTCGATAGTGATTGTGACCTAGATGAATGGATAAGGCCTACCGTACCAGGGACTCGGCTTAGCAATTAGACATCAGAAAGGCTTATTTCAGTCACCTCTCTTGAAGAGTAATATTTTTGTTTCTGTTTTTCCTGTACTAAAACACTATGTCTTGCCCGGGGCATAGTAGCTCTTTGTAAGGGTTCATTGTTCTTAACACAATCATAAATAAAGCTGACGTTTCACATTCATTCATGTTGTTTTCTGTCTTTCATTTTTTACTTTTGTTTTTCAAAAAGAAAGAAAAGTTTTAAAATGGAAATGTTTCTCATTTTCTCAAGTTGTTGCTAAAGCCTTGCATGAATCACCATTCATGCAGGTGCTCGTCACCGGATCTTATCAATGACGACCCTGTTATGGCTGAGTATGACTTCGACAATCCAATTTATCAAGCCGATGAGGAAGGTGAAGAGGATTGCGAACTACCTGAAGAATTGGCCAGACTGCTTAAACAGGAGGAGAAGATGATTCAGCCGCACGAAGAAGTTGTCGAAGTAATAAACCTGGGTACTGAAGAAGACAAGAAAGAAGTCAAGATCGGGGCTGCATTAGAAGGATCTGTCAAGACTCGTTTGATTGCTATGCTTCGAGAGTATGTTGATGTCTTCGCATGGTCCTACCAAGATATGCCTGATTTAGACACTGACATTGTGGTACACAAGCTGCCTCTCAGAGAAGATTGTCCTCCGGTAAAGCAGAAGTTGAGGCGCACACGTCCAGATATGGCAATTAAAATAAAAGAAGAAGTACAAAAACAGTTTGATGTTGGCTTCTTGGCCGTGACCAATTACCCTCTGTGGGTCGCCAACATTGTGTCGGTTCCCAAGAAAGACGGTAAAGTCAGGATGTGTGTAGACTACAGGGATTTGAATAGGGCTAGCCCCAAGGATGACTTCCCTCTACCTCACATAGATGTGCTTGTCGATAATACTGCTCAGTTTTCCGTGTTCTCCTTTATGGACGGATTCTCCGGCTATAATCAGATTAAGATGGCTCTCGAGGACATGGAAAATACAACTTTCATCACTCCTAGGGGCACCTTTTGTTACAAGGTCATGCCATTTGGTTTGAAGAATGCAGGAGCCACTTATCAGCGGGCGATGGTGACGCTATTTCAGGACATGATCCATCATGAAATTGAGGTTTATGTTGATGATATGATAGAAAAATCCCAAACGGAGGAAGAGCACTTGGTTAATCTAGCAAAGTTGTTTGACAGACTTCGGAAGTTCAGACTGAGGTTGAATCCAAATAAGTGTACCTTCGGGGTCCGTTCTGGCAAGTTGCTCGGCTTCATTGTTAGTGAGTGAGGGATTGAGGTGGATCCAGCCAAGGTGAAAGCTATCCAAGAGATGCCTGAGCCGAAGACTAAAAAGCAAGTGCGTGGCTTCTTAGGGAAACTAAACTACATTGCACGGTTTATTTCTCACCTAACGGCCACGTGTGAGCCCATCTTTAAGCTTCTGAGGAAGAATCAGGCCATTAAATGGAACGAAGACTGCCAGCAAGACTTTGACCGAATCAAAGAATACCTGTTGGAACCTCCAATTCTTATGCCTCCAGTGCCAGGGAGACCTTTGATTATGTATCTTACGGTGCTTGAAGGATCGATGGGATGTGTGCTGGGTCAGCAGGACGAGTCTGGTCGAAAAGAGCACACCATTTATTACCTTAGCAAAAAGTTTACCGATTGTGTGACACGTTACTCACTACTCGAAAAAACTTGCTGCGCTTTGGCATGGGCTGCTCGCCGACTAAGACAGTACATGCTGACTCACACTACTCTCTTAATTTCCAAGATGGATCCTGTGAAATACATCTTTGAAAAGCCAGCTCTGACGGGAAGAGTAGCCCGGTGGCAGATGATACTAACAGAGTATGATATACAATACACTTCGCAAAAGGCAATTAAGGGAAGTGTGTTGTCAGAATACTTGGCTCAGCAGCCAATCAATGATTATCAACCCATGAGGTTCGAGTTTCCGGATGAGGACATCATGTTCCTCAAGTCTAAAGACTACGAAGATCCACTTCCGGAGGAGGGGCCAGACCCTGAATCCAAATGGAAGTTGATGTTTGACGGGGCTGTGAACATGAATGGAAGTGGAGTAGGTGTTGTTATCATCTCGCCAGAAGGGGTCCATACACCTTTAGCTGCTCGGTTGACTTTCGAATGCACTAACAATGAGGCGGAGTATGAAGCTTGTATCATGAGGATCGAAGAGGTAATCGACTTGCGAGTTAAAAACCTCGAGATCTTCGGAGATTCTGCTTTGGTGGTAAATCAGGTCAATGGCAAATGGTTGGTTCATCAACCTCATTTGCTTCCTTACAGAGATTATGTCAGGAGGCTGTTAACTTTCTTCACCAAATTCAAGCTGAATTATATTCCTCGAGATAAAAACCAATTCGCCGATGCTCTGGCAACTTTGTCGTCCATGATTAAAGTTTGTCGAGAGAATTTCATGCCTCGAATTACGGTCTCCCGTCTTGAAAGACCCGCTTATGTCTTTTGCAGTCGACGATGGTGAAGATAACAAGCCTTGGTATCATGATATCAAGCAGTTCCTGAAGGCTCAAGAATACCCGGCTGGGGCATCCAGTAAGGATAGGAAGACCCTTAGAAGACTGGCAGGAGGTTTCTTCTTGAATCAAGATGGCGTGCTGTACAAACGAAACTTTGACATGGTGCTGCTCAGATGCGTGGATAGACACGAAGCAAACCTGTTGATGCAGGAGGTTTACGAAGGCTCCTTCGGTATCCATGCCGGAGGACATGCTATGGCCAAGAAATTGTTGAGATCGGGGTACTGTTGGATTACCATGGAATTTGATTGTTGTAAATACTCCCGTAAATGCCACAAGTTTCAAATGTATGCCGACAAGGTCCATGTGCCTCCAAATCCGTTGAGTGTCATGTCTTCACCATGGCCGTTTGCTATGTGGGGCATTGATATGATTGGCAAGATCGAGTCGACAACTTCTAATGGTCATCGCTTCATCCTGGTTGCTATAGACTATTTCACGAAGTGGGTTGAAGCGGCGTCCTACACCAATTTCACTAAACAAGTGGTAGCCCGATTTATTAAAAGAGACATCATCTTCCGGTACGGAATTCCTGAAAGGATCATTACTGATAATGGTTCTAATCTCAACAACAAGATGATGGCCGACTTGTGTCGAGACTTCAAAATAGAACATCACAACTCTTCTCCATATCGCCCAAAGATGAATGGCACCGTCGAGGCGGCCAATAAGAACATCAAGAAGATTGTGCAAAAGATGGTTGTGACGTACAAAGATTGGCATGAGATGCTACCTTTTGCGTTGCATGGGTACGGAACGTCAGTACGTACTTCGACAGGGGCAACTCCGTTCTGACTGGTGTATGGTATGGAGGCAGTCCTACCAATTGAAGTGGAGATCCCCTCGTTGATATTGATCATGGACATTAAGCTAGATGAAGCTGAGTGACTCTGATCCATATATAATCAATTGAGCCTCATTGAAGAGAAACGTCTAGCAGTTGTATGTCATGGACAGTTGTATCAGTGACGGATGAAACAGGCTTTTGACAAGAAGGTGCGACCACAGAGATACATGCCAGGTGACTTAGTGCTGAAAAGGATTCTTCCTCCTCTCAACGATCACAGGGGCAAGTGGACACTCAACTATGAAGGATCGTTCGTGGTTAAAAAGGTTTTCTCAGGTGGAGCCTTGATGCTGACAACCATGGACGGAGAGGACTTCCAATCCCCTGTTAACGCAGACGCAGTAAGAAAATACTTCGTGTAAAAAGACCCGCTGGATAAAAACAGAATAAAGATCCAGGCAAAAATGGGCATCCCGACGAGCCAAAAACAGAATAAAAGGCTCAGGCAAAAGTTAGGGAAATCTTTAAAAAAAGTACACCCGCTGAGTTGAAAAGCCATATCAGACAACTCAGGCAAAAAAGGGTATCCCGGTGGATTGAAAACCTGAAAAGGCGATCCACGCAAAAGAGGGATTAACACGAACGACTGCGGTCTGCGAGATCCGTAACTTATCTACAATTGAGGCTATCCTAAGGGTTGAAGATCATTTCACTTACTTATTCTCAAGGGGCAGAGCGAGCGGAGCGTCTTGAAGACATATGAGTCATAACCGGGTTGAGACTTGATGAGATCCACTTCTCACATTTGTCGCTCCCGCCAAATGACACCTGGTCAAGAGGGGTACAAACGCGAACGGTCGGTGAAAGGAGAGAACACACATGGGTGAACTGAAAAGAAAAGAGTCGCCAGCTAGGTATTTTTATCCCGAAGGAAAGGTAATGCTGCATAAACCTAGGAAGATATGGATAAGACGATCGCGAACCAGAGAAACTGAGAAAGGGGGTTGGTTACAACCTGGGAAGGTATTAGCACCCAGATTGTTCGCCGTACTCGACGGGATCCACGCTTGAAAGATTTGTGTTTTAAAGGGGTAGTGCCAGTGCTATTTTGTGTATAGAAGCTGGAAAAGAATGCAAGTGTCAGTGTAAAAGAAATGTGAAGTGAAATAAAAGAGTGTCAGTGTAAGGAAAGAATGTGAAGCTCAAGATTATGAGGCTTAAATAATAATATTGGAAGAGGGGGGGGATATACAGAGACTTTTGTTCGATAACTGTTAAGTTATGCCTACGTATCCTCTCGTGCAATGAGGAAGTCAGAACACCGTAGTTCGACTCAAAGAGACTGAAAGATAAATTTGACTGGTGAACTGCTTACTTGTCTATGCTCAAGTGTATGACCTGTCTGGCTCAGGTGTAAACTGTCTTGCATCAGACGGAAGAAGCAAGTTCTCGTTTGTGGGTGAAGATGATGAGAAAAGAATCCCGGAGGAGACGATTATTGTTTATTTTTTGTGTTTTCAATCTTTTATTGTTTTTTGTGTTTGTCATAAGAAAATGAGCTTAAGCCTAAACCAAGAGTTAGCAAACTCATCACATCCTCCCTCTGATTAGGGGTAATGAGAATACCTTAAGTATGAAGTAGACACCTCACACTTAGCCACCATGATGTAGGGTTAAGATCATTAACCTACTTGCATTTATTTAGGTGCTTTTGGAGTTTTTATTTATTGTTAAGTAATGAGTTTAAGCCATAATCAAGGATTTAATGGACCCATTACACCATCCTAATAGAAGGATAATAGATGAGAACATTTAAGCTGTGGAAGGCTCCTCAACTTAATCCATGATTAGGGATTAACCTCATGACAAAACAAAACCTTTATTAAATGGGTTTTAGTTAATGGTAAGATTAAGAAGTGGATTTTATGGTTTGTAAGACAACTTGAGAGGGACTTTTCCATTAACACTAGGGTTAGTCCTTCTTAACCAATTAAGGAAGAATTAGAACCCTAATGCAAGGCCCAAGTTACAAGCTTGATGTCTTAGTGATTATTAAGTGGATTAATTAAAGGAATTAAACACATTAAGGATTTAACACTTAGGATTAAATTTGTACACTCCATCCTAATAGAAGGATGCAGGCATAAGCTTAATCACAAAGCCTTACAACCTTTAAGGTTTAGTCCTTGATTATGAGATTAGAAGAGAAGACACAAAGATGTCACAAAGGTAAAACTAATGGGGGGACTAATCAAAACCCTAATTGTGATCATGCTTGGGTGTTCCTAGGGTTTATGAGGCTTGCAAAATATCTTCAAGAAAAGCCACCCTGGAAGAAGCAGGATGAAAGGAAGAGAAGCAGCAAGAAGCAAGACAACTTACTTCACTTAAGAAGATAAGTTGCTTGAAGAAAGAAGGTGAGAAGGAGACATGAATGAGCAAGATCACTCTAAATCACAAGTAAAATGCTGAAATGATGCATAAGAGAGATGAGAAGAGATTATGAGAAGTGAAGGCAAATTCACTTCTCAATGACTTACCACCTGAAAAGTTAGTAACAAGGAATGAAATGAAATGAGAATGAGATAAGATGCAAAGGTACAAACCAAAACCAGAAGCATAAACATGATGTTAATGATGCTAAGAGATAAAGCAAACACATATCAAGAGTTGTGGATGATCATACAAGGGTGAGGATGCAAATGAAGCATGCTTTGAACCATAAAAGTTCATGAAAGTTTATGAAATGCAATGGAGGTATAACATGACAAATGGATGAAGAAATGACTTATCATGATTCTAATGTATCCTAACATTTCTTAGGAGTCATGTGAATGCACAAAATGTCATGGCAAGTTCATGTATGCAAGCATATGGAAGATGGATGCAAATGAAGGCAAAAATTAGGGTTTATGCACAAGACACAAAGCAAAATTCAAAATCAGAAGCAAATGACAAGATAAAAAATTGAAAATGGGATCAAAGGAACCCTAACCCTACATAAGTTCACTGCCCAAAGGAGGGGACCTAACTCTTAACCTAATGGGAGTTATAATTTTCTTAAGTTGGCTAGGGTTTTAAGGCACTTCAAAAGGAAAAATGCACATCAAATTGAAAATGAAAGATAAATTCAAACCAATTTTACCCTAGAAACTACATGTCATGAGGAATGCAATGCAAAAAGAACCAACATCAAACTCTTCATGGTTAGGCAGAAAGAAATTTTCTAAGTTAGCACAAAAATATTGCCTTTTAAGAACTTTAATTCCAAGGAAAAATGCCAAAATAGGTCAAGATCCAAAAAGAAATTTGTTTGAAGAGTTTGATAATGTTTCTAAATGTATTAAAATGCAATGTGAATTTTTTTAGAATTTTTAAATACCTAAATGTATTTTTAATTAATTAATTCTCATTAACTAATCAAAAATAATCATTTAAATGATTTAAAAATAAATTTTAATGCAAAAACTAAAAATAGTTTTGGGTTCTGAAAATTATTAAAAGATTTAATAAAATTTCCAGAATTTTTTGATGCATTTTACTATTTTTAAAAATTCGTAGAAATTAAATACAAAACAAATGAAATAAAAATGAATTAAATGAATAAATGAGAAAGTCAGCCAATCCAAGGGCCCAGGTTTAAACTTAAAAGGGAGGAAATTGACTTCGCGCGCTATCCAATTGCCAGAATTCAAACTACGCTAATTATGTCATTAACCCTAATCTGAACCCTAATCACTTTCAGGTGACCGGAACAGTGTTCCGGTCATCTTCTCCGGCCAGCCAAACGTGCTATCTCACTCCATACGCAACCCTAAGCTCTCTAACTCTCCAGAATCAAACATCTAACAACCCTAAACATGAATCCAGCCCTAAAACTCATTTATTTTTACTCAAGATCAAGAATCAAAGCCAAACGGAAAAATACGCAGAAAATTTCAGAGGTTTAATACATGCTTAATACTTGACCATTTTCAAAACTAAATATATCAGGATCATCAGTGAATCATGGAGAATCAATTAGAAACTTAAAAACACATTTCTGGAAAAAAAATCTTGAGGTTACCTGAACTGAAGCTTTCGAAAATGGTGCTTTCTGACCAGCTTCTTGCTTCAAACCAGCTCCAATGATCCTCCTCAGGTGTTTGTGATACATGGTTGGAGTTTATATGGCTTCAAAATGAAAATGGCAGAAGCTCAGTTTATGGAATGTGAAAATCGTATTTTTGATTGTGAAGGTTTTAGGGCCAAATGAAAGGTGGGATATGATCAGTGGATCATGGTGAGTTGAATGGTGAAAGAAACTTGAAGGTTTGATGGTTGAATCAAGAGATTCGAAGGCTTTTGCAAATTTGGGGATTTTGGAGTGTGTTGAGTTCTTGGAGTTTCAGGCTGTGTTGTTGTGTGCTTTTGCTTGGTTTTGATCCACATAAAGAAGTGTGATAGGTCAGAGAGTTGGTGTTGGCCTATGTTGATTGGTATGGGCAAGTTGCCAAAATGTCAAAAGTTGGTGTACTTGAGGTATGGGTACATGGCAGGCCAAGGACAATGGGGTGTCCTGCGTAGCAAGGATCAAGGAGTGTCATGAAATCAGATTTTGTGAGCTGTGGCAAGTGGATGAAGGGATTTGGATCATTTTGCAATTTTGGGGAAGTTTGGCCCCTTTTGAATTTCTTGATGTTCAAGGCATGAAATGGAATGATTCAAAGCACCAATCTGATCCTTAGAAGTCCATTTGACATGTTGTGAAGTGTTTATGCACATTAGAAGCCTTTAGAATGCTTTATCATGCCATTTTGCAAAATGCCTCTTTGGTGCAAAAGTGAATTTTAAGTGATTTTGTCCAACTTTGCAAGGCCATGACTTTTGTTCTAAAATGAATTAGAATGAGTTCTTGTACTTTTTGAAAATGGGAGGATCTAACCTACAACTTTCATGACCAAAGATTTTTCATTTGAAGCATTTTTGAATCAAAAAGAGGAGGTTGAAAAACTTTCCCAAAATGACAAGTTTTCATTACAAGTCACTTTCCCAAAATGGCAACTTTGCAAATGGCTTGAAATTCTTCAATTTTGTGAACTTCTAACTTCTCCTAAGATCAAATAAAGATCATATATACTCAAAATGATGGAGAATACCCTTTGGTTGGGCAATTGGGGGCCTCAGATGCCCTGATTTTGCACTGACTTGCTCAAGAAGTCATCTATTGATCAGATGCCTTCCCCATTGAATTTCTTCATGAAAATTGGTATACATGATCCTCATATCATATAGAGACCAATAGAAACAAGAATGACCAAAAAATTTGGAGTTATGGCCTCTGAAACCAAATCCCTAATTTTATGTCATCTGTGCAGTTAAGCTTGGCTCTGCTTCCATGCCTTCCTCAGTTCTTGTGATTTTTGACTTCCTTGACTTTGGGAGGATATAATATGATGCTTGAGCATACATGGACCATCTTGAGATGATTGAAGGCCTTTGGAGTGGCTCAGATAGCCCCTTGGATTGCTCAGATCACAAACCCTAGATGCAGATGACTTAGAGCCAATGCAGTGAAGCAAAAAATGCAATATGAGATGATATGATTGATCTTATGCAAATGAAAAGACCACAAGCCATGGTGAAATGAGTGAGGGAAAATTTGGGGTGTTTACAGCTGCCCCTATTCAAACATGAGTTAGCTGTGTAGGATGTGAGCGACGGCTTAACAGACAAACAAGATAACTTGTGGTTGAATACCAAAGACAGTCCAAGATTTGCACTCACTGAATGAAGAAGAAAAGGGATATAGATTGTAAAAGGAAGTAAAGTATGATTATAAAGTGCGGGCGACGGAGGACGTCCGTCGAGCAGAGGACGACTGCTAGGGATGAAGCAATGACGGGGACGGCCGACATGCTGGGGAAATAAAATATTATGATGGGGACGACCATCGGGTAAAGTAAAAAGATTCTCTGGGGATTATAGATAAAGTCAATGATGGGGACGACCATCGGGTTAAAGAGATAAATGATGAGGAACGGTCATCAAAGGTGAAGGACGATCACCTAGCAGGGTACGGCTGCTCTGTTGGGGATAAGATGAGGGACGGTCATCTAAGGTGAAGGACGATCACCTGGAAAGGTACGGTTGCCGAAGGTATCATGACATAGGACGAATGTCAGATAGAAAGGGTCGACGATGGGGACGACCATCGGATAAGCATGATGAAGGACGATCATCAAGAGGTGAAGGACGATCACCTAGCAGGGTACGGCTGCTCTCGGGGTTTACCATGACATAGGAGGAATGTCAGATAAAGATCAACGATGGGGACGGCCATCGGATAACAATGATGAAGGACGATCATCAAGGGGGTGAAGGATGATCACCTAGCAGGGTACGGCTGCTAAAATATCGCGACATAGGACGAATGTCAGATAAAAAGGGTTCCAATAATGGAGACTCCGCTGGAGGAATGATGAAGGACGATTATCAAAAGGTGAAGGACGATCACCTGGCAGGGTACGGCTGCCGGATGTATCATGACATAGGACGAATGTCAAATAGAAAGGAAATAATTTAATCGGGATCTGCTGGGGACTCTTCTGGGGAAGGGTAGACACAGACGAGTGTCTAAATTCAAGAAAAAGGGTATAAGCGTTTGGCATTGTGTATAGATTAAAGATGCGGACGAGCATCCTTAAGACTATGATACGGACGAGTATCAGTAGAAATAAACGTTTACGCACGTTCAGAGATGATGATACGGACGAGTATCAACTGGTTAACAAAGAACACGGACGAGTGTTGAATCTGAGAAAGACAAGTGGTGTATACAAGATACGGACGAGTATCTGTATGAGTAAGAAAAGTAAACATGAGTGAGACACATACGAGTGTTCAACTTGCTGGGGAGAGCACGACACGGACGGGTGTCGGAAGAAGTGTAATATAAACAAGTATTTGGTTCCCAAAGCGCCTAGGCAACTATGCTGGGGAAGGAGACACGGACGGGTGTCAGGGAAGCGTGTATAAATGTATCTGTCGGTGGAGAACGTTCAGGCGACTTTACTGGGGAATGATCACACGGATGAGTGCAAAAGGAGCATGTATCTGCATTCGTGAGTGCAAAGAGGACGCTTTGGCTTTCTGCCGGGGAGTTTGGGAAGTATTTCGTATATTCGTAAATGGAGTGTTGGCATATACAGCTGTTTTGATTCAGAACATGGCTTATGATCATGCAATATGTTTGATTTTTGCCGTAATGCTCCGTATTAGACGGAATGCTACGCTCTGGGGGAGAATATGATGTGAATGCTATGATTATGCAAAAGATACCGATCCGGGATTCGGATCCCGTTGCGGTGAAGATCTCTGGTTGATCTGCTTTGAAAGAATATCCCAGCTGGGGGAAAAAAAGATCATTGGTAGATCTGATATATATGACTCTTCTTGGGGAATAGATTCCTGATAAACCCATCTTGGTAATGAGGGACCCAGCTGGGGCCTGTGGGAGCTTTCGTCACTTTGTTGTGAGATCCTCAGGTATTGCTCTTTTTGGGAGAGGCTGGAGCTCTGCGGGGAGATGGCTCCCTGCCTGACACTTGGCTGAGGAGAAATGATGACTGGCAACTCAGCTGGGGATAAAGCATCTCTGGTGCTAAGACGTGCCGAGTAAATAATGATTTGGCAGCTTGCTGGGGAAAAGCCCTCATGTCCCATGTCGCGCTTTGACTGCCTGCAATCCTGTTATGATAAAGAAATGTACAAGTATCCCGAGGTATCCCTTACTGGATTCCATCATAGGAGTTTAGACACTCCCGGGAGCAAATATATTTCCTGTAAGCATGTAATTTAGAAAAGACGCATCTGTACTTATGCAATCAACATCTTAAGGATATCGGACATCTTGCAAATGAAAATAAAATGTACGAGACGAAACATGACTGAAAATCTGATTTTATTAATTTGTGTACCCTGAATTGGCAAGATACAGTCAAAGAAACAGATCCCCTGAAATGAGGAGATTGTTTATAAAATTGAGAAACAAAAAGGTGCTGGCAATGTTGATGACGCTTCTGTGAGCTTCCCTTTCGCTATGACTCGTATGACATTGACGTTCTTCTCATCTTTCTTTCTGAAGAAGGCTGGTTCTGACCGATGCTCGAACCTTTCGAAGCTTGCCATGTTGTAAGTGATACAGACGAATTCAGAATGCAGTTGTTCGCTTATTCCCTTATTTTGCATGGATCGCCCTTTCGGGTTTTCAATCCACCGGGATACCCATTTTTGCCTGAGTTGTCCAATGCGGCTTTTCAACTCAGCGGGTGTACCCTTTTTTATTTATTTTCCCTTATTTTTTCCCGAGTCATTTATTCTGTTTTTGACTCGCCGGGATGCCCTATTTTTGCCTGGACTTACATTCTATTTTTATGTCCAGCGGGTCATTTTTATGCGAAGTATTTTTTAACTGCATCTGAATTCACAGGGGACAGGAAGTCTTCACCATCCATAGTACTGAGCATCAGTGCTCCACCGGAGAAAACTTTCTTCACTATGAATGGACCATCATAATTCGGAGTCCACTTGCCCCTGTGGTCTGTATGAGGAGGAAGGAGTCTTTTCAGCACAAGATCTCCCACTTGATATTCTCGAAGCCTGACTTTCTGATCGAAGGCTTTCTTCATTCTTTTCTGATACAGCTGCCCATGGCAGATTGCATCTAATCTCTTCTCTTCAATCAGATTCTGTTGTTCGTATCGGGATCGGACCCATTCTGCTTCATTCAATTTGACATCCATCAGTACCCGTAAGGAGGGTAATTCAACTTCGACAGGTAGGACTGCCTCCATACCATACACAAGCTGATACGGTGTTGCCCCAGTGGATGTTCGGATTGACGTACGGTACCCATGCAAGGCAAATGGTAACATTTCATGTCAGTCTTTGTAGGTGACTACCATCTTTTGCACAATCTTCTTGATATTCTTGTTAGCTGCCTCCACAGCACCAGTCATCTTTGGCCTGTAGGGAGAAGAATTGTGATGTTGGATCTTGAAGTCCCGGCACAGTTCTGCCATCATTTTGTTGTTCAAGTTGGAACCATTATCAGTAATGATTCGCTCGGGTACTCCATACCGACAAATGATGTCTCTCTTCAGGAATCGGGCTACCACTTGTCTTGTAACATTTGCATAGGAAGCTGCTTCAACCCACTTGGTAAAATAGTCAATGGCAACCAGGATGAACCTGTGACCATTTGAAGCAGTCAGTTCAATCTTACCGATCATATCAATGCCCCACATGGAAAAGGGCCAGGGTGAAGACATCACATTCAGGGGATTTGGAGGCACATGCACTTTATCCGCATAGATCTGGCATTTATGACATTTTCTGGCGTAGGCACAACAGTCTGCATCCATCGTGATCCAGTAATAGCCTGATCTTAGCAACTTTTTAGCCATAGCATGCCCTCCAGCATGGGTACCAAAAGATCCTTCGTGCACTTCGTGCATCAACAAGTTTGCTTCTGCCTTATCAACACATCTGAGAAGTACCATATCAAAGTTTCTCTTATACAGGGAACCATCAGTATTCAGGAAGAAACTACCAGCTAGCCTTCTTAATGTCTTCTTATCATTGGAAGATGCCCCAGATGGGTATGTTTGATCCTCCAAGAAGCACTTAATGTCATGGAACAAAGGCTTATCATCTTTAACAACATCTGCTGAGAACACGTATGCTGGTCTGTCAAGTCTGGATACTGAAATCCGAGGCACAAAGTTGGCAGCTTGGACTTTGATCATGGATGAAATGGTAGCCAGAGCATCTGCAAACTGATTTTCATCTCGAGGGATATACTCAAGCTTGACTGTTGTGAAGAAGGTCAACAACCTCCTTGTATAATCCCGATAAGGTATCAGATGATCTTGGTGGGTGTACCATTTGCCGTTGGTTTGATTAATCACCAGAGCTGAATCTCCGAACACAGTCAATATCTTGATCCTGAGGTCAATGGCTTCCTCAAGACCCATAATACAAGCTTCGTATTCAGCTTCGTTGTTAGTGCAGTTAAAGGTGAGTTTTGCCGAGAAAGGCATGTGAACTCCCTTAGGTGTAATGAGTACTGCTCCAACACCACGACCATTCATATTAACATCCCCATCAAACATCATAGTCCATTCTTCTTCCGGGTCAGGCCCTTCAGTGTGAATAGGCTCTTCATGATCTTTTGCTTTTATGAACATGATGTCTTCATCAGGGAAGTCAAATCTCATAGGCTGGTAATCATCAATGGGTTGCTCAGCAAGATAATCAGACAACACACTACCCTTGATGGCTTTTTGAGATGTGTATTGAATGTCATATTCTGTGAGGATCATTTGCCATCTTGCAACCCGTCCGGTAAGTGTTGGCTTCTCAAAAATGTACTTAACTGGATCCATCTTTGAGATCAATAAAGTAGTGTGGGTCAACATATACTGCCTTAGTCGGCGAGCAGCCCACGCTAAAGCATAGCAAGTTTTCTCGAGCAGTGAATAACGTTGTTCACAGTCGGTAAACTTTTTGCTTAGGTAGTATATTGCATACTCGTTTCGACCAGACTCGTCATGTTGGCCCAGCACACACCCTATTGACTCTTCTAATACTGTCAAGTACATGATCAGAGGTCTTCCTTCAACCGGAGGCATGAGGATCAGAGCTCTTGTAAATATTCCTTGATTTTGTCAAAAGCCCTCTGGCAGTCTTCGTTCCACCTGATCGTTTGTTCTTTTCTTAACAGCTTGAACAAGGGCTCACAGGTTGCTGTAAGGTGAGATATGAACCGTGAAATGTAGTTCAATCTACCTAGAAACCCCCGAACTTCTTTTTCAGACTTCGGTGCAGGCATTTCTTGAATGGCTTTTACTTTATCAGGGTCAACTTCAATCCCTTTCTCACTTACAATAAATCCCAGCAGCTTACCGGATCGCACCCCGAATGTGCATTTGTTGGGGTTTAACTTCAACTGGTACTTCCTCAGTCGCTTGAATAACTTCAACAGATTCACCAGGTGGTCTTCTTCCGTGAGGGACTTGGCAATCATGTCATCCACATAACATTCAATTTCTTTGTGGATCATGTCATGGAATAATGTTACCATAGCCCGCTGATAAGTGGCACCAGCATTCTTCAGTCCGAATGGCATCACCTTATAACAGAATGTGCCCCAGGGCGTGATGAAAGTTGTCTTCTCCATGTCTTCAGGTGACATTTTGATCTGATTATATCCTGAAAATCCATCCATGAAGGAAAACAACGAGAACTGAGTCGTATTGTCGACCAATACATCAATGTGAGGTAAAGGGAAATCATCTTTTGGGTTGGCTCTGTTCAGATCCCGGTAATCCACACACATTCTCACCTTGCCGTCTTTTTTAGGCACAGGTACAATATTAGCAACCCACGGCGGATAGCTAGTCACAGCAAGGAAACCGACGTCCCACTGCTTTTGTACCTCTTCTTTTATCTTCATTGCCATATCTGGGCGAGTACGGCGCAGCTTCTATTTTACTGGTGGGCAGTCTTCTTTCAGAGGAAGCTTGTACAATGTCGGTGTCTAACCCTGGCATATCCTGATAAGACCAAGCAAAAACAACTACATATTCCCGAAGCATGTCAATCAGTTGCTCTTTCACTGAATCTTGTAAGCAGGCCCCGATCTTGACTTCTTTCAAGTCTTCTTCCGTACCAAGATTAACCGTCTCAACCTCCTCCTGATGAGGAGTGATAACCTTCTCCTCTTGTCTCAACAACCTGGCTAGTTCTTCAGGCAGCTAATAATCTTCTTCAACCCCTTCATCAGCTTGATTAATCGGATTGTCAAAGTCATACGAAGTCATAGCAGTGTTGTTGTCGGTGCAGTCTGGAGGGCACTTTCTGCAAGGGTTTAGATTTGTTCATTTTAGTGATCAGTTTTATCTTATTTAGAAAAAGTGGAAATGAAGTTATTTATTTTGAAAAGCATTGCCATTTTATTTTTGTACAAAAAGTGAAAAATGAAAAACAGTGAGCGGAAAAGGAAAGACTCATTTGCAAAAGATGTCCTGATATTCATTAATTGATCTTTGCACAAAATACAAGATGGCCCGATTACAAAATGAGTCCTGACATCTTGGGCAAGATGCAAAACTTGATGCATGCTTTAAAATACAGGAAATAATAATTACTCTGCAGGAGTAACTCTTATAATTTCCTGGGAAGACCAGTTTGAGACATGGCTCCCCGGGATCCTTGGACGTATCCAGCTTTCCAGGTTGCGCTCGTCTTCTGACTCATCTTCCAAGCTATTCACAACATCCGGGGTGAGCATCCCCCCACTAATAAACTTGGGCTCAGTTGCAGCCTCTGATTGATCTTGTCGAGTTGGTCTGTAACCCAACCCAAATCGGTCTTCTTTCTTCTCCACGGGCCGCAACTTGCCCCAGCCTCGGGCGGTACCTTCCTCAACAACCTTCCGGGCTTGCTGATATGATGTGATGGAGGTCCCAAGCATAGCAGATGTTTCATTAATATTAAGGGCCTCAAACCCTTGGCTCATGGTTTCATGGATCTCTCCATCCATCTCAATGTATTTGAAAGTAGCCAGCTGGCTAACAAAAATATCCTCCTCCCCACAAATAGTAATGACTTGGCCTTCCCACTCGAATTTTAACTTCTGGTGAAGGGTTGACGTCACGGCGCCGGCGGCGTGTATCTATGGTCTACCCAATAGACAGCTGTAGGCAGGCTGTATATCCATCACAAAGAAGGTCGTTTTGAAAACCTGTGGGCCAATCATTATAGGAAACTCTATCTCCCCCAGAACTGATCTTTTAGAACCATCAAAGGCTCTCACTACCAAGTTACTTGGGCGTAGTGCCAATCCATCATACTCCAGCTTCACAAGGGCTTTCTTGGGCAGGACATTGAGGGATGACCCTGTGTCCACCAGTACGTGAGAAAGAACTGCACCCTTACACTCCAAGGTAATATGCAAGGCCTTGTTGTGATTGCGACCTTCCGTTGTCAGATCAGTGTTGGTAAACCCTAGTCCATTACTAGCGTTGACATTTCCGACCACAGCCTCTAACTGGTTGACGGTAATCTCCTCCGGCACATAAGCTGCGTGCAAGACTTTTAATAGTGCATTCTGATGAGCCTCGGAGCACATTAGCAATGATAGTATGGAGATTTTGGAAGGTGTTTGATGAAGCTGGTCTACCACCTTGTAATCACTTTTCTTTATGATTCTCATGAATTCATCAACCTCCTGATCAAAAGGAGTCTTCAAAGCTTCTTTAGCAACTTGTTCTTCTTGCACCATGCTCTTCCCTTTTGCCTTAGCAGCAGCTTCTGCTTCGGCAATGGGTCTCGGAATTTGCGAGGCAAAGAGACGTCCGCTTCTGGTGAAGCCTCCGCCTCCCCCCACATTGTCTATCTGAGGTGGAGAAGTTGATGATTCTAAAGTGATTTTCTGCCCCTCGCAGTACAGATCTGAGCCATAATGCCAAGGGATGGCATTACTGCTTTCGTAAGGAACTGGCCCAGGCACTGTGATAGTGACTGGACTGATAGTAGTTGCAGAAGGGATCACAATGGTGTGTGGATCATAGTATATGGTGACTGGTGCTCTGACAGGAGTAACATTTTGTTGTGAATTGTTGGTAGGAATATTTGTCGGGTCATAGTATATTGTAACCGTTGAGACATTTTCATCAATTGTTGCTGATGTTGTAGAAGACACTATTGACTGGATGGGTGTTGAAGTTGTAGCAGGAATGGTGACTGAGCTTGCATCCATTGAAGTGATTGATTGAGCGGTTGTTGGAGTTGTAGTAGAATCCGTTGGAACAATGGTTGCTGACGTTGTAGGAGTATCTGTGATTGCCGGTGAAGGAATTGTTGGATTTGTAGGCTCCGTTGTCATAATCTGAAGGATACCATCCTTAATAAGACCATCTATGCCATCTCTCAACCTTTCACACCCATTGATTGCAATATTGCAATACCCACAGCCGAGTTCACACCCAGGGAACACTTGGCATTCTAAAAGCTGGGCTTTGATTTCAACCAAAGGTGTTCGAATCTGTGCAACACTGGTGATTAAGGTGGATAGTTTGCCTTCCTCAATAGCATTAATCCTAGGCCCGTTGTGACTAGGCATTGGATTCCTTGTGACATTCGGAGGAGGTGCAAAGTTGAGAGCTTTTGAGTCTACCAGGTCTTGGACTTTCATTTGTAAGGCCCTGCATTTTTCAGTATTATGCCCCGGTGCGTTTGAATGGAATGCACACCTGGCATTGGCATCATAGTTCTTTGGCAAATTAAGAGGATCTGGAGGTGCCAATATCCTTAACTCAACTAGGTTGAGCTTCAGGAGTTGTGGCAAGAGTGCAGCATACGGCATTGGGATTGGATCAATTACCCGGTTTGCTTGAGATGGTCTTTGTTGGAAAGGACGCTGTTGTTGGTTGTTATTGCTATTGTTGTAGGTTCTTTGTTGCGGATACTGCACTTGTTGTTGATACTGTGGTCGTTGTTGTTGAGGATATGCTGATTGTTGAGGAATCAGAGCTGGAATGCTAACTGCTGCTACTGATCGGTGAACATAATGAGGTCTGCCCCTGCTTACATGAATGGAATTGGTCTCACCGGCTCTTCGGGGTCCCACAAAAGGCTTTTTGGGATTACTGGATGAACTTGCACCACTGTCAGAGATCTTGCCCATCTTTAAGAGGCTCTCAATCCTCTCACCAGCTATGACCACATCAGCAAAACTGGTAGAGGAGAAGGTAGTCAATCTATCAATATAGGTCCCTTGCAATGTATTCATGAACATGTCAGCCATCTCTCTCTCTGACATGGGTGGTTGGACAGCAGCAGCAAGCTGTCTCCACCTTTGGGCATATTCCCTAAAGCTCTCTCGGGAAGATTGAGACATTCCCATCAGAAGGGTCCTGTTAGGGGCCATGTCCAGATTGTATTGATATTGATGGATGAAAGCTTCAGCTAAGTCCTTCCAGCATCTAATGGTGGCTCTGGACAAATGTGAATACCACTCTCTTGAAGCCCCAGTCAGACTGTCTTCAAAGTAGAACATCCACAGCTTCTCATCCATAGTATAAGCTTTTAGTCTCCCCAGGAAAGACTGCAAATGAGTGTGAGGACAGGAGGTACCATTGTACTTTTCAAAGCATGGGGGTTTGAATTTGTGGGGAATTCTCACCCCATCCACTAGCCCCATGTTCATCACATCGAAGCCCAAAGAATTCTGAGACTCCAAAGATCTTAATTTCTCAGCAATTTCGTCCAATCTCCGGTCATATACTTCATCTCCAGCTCCCATAACAGTAAACTGCTCTTCTTGGGGATCCTCTTGCAAGATTCTCCCTCCAGCAGTATTACCCTGCACATTCCTCGGGATGTTAGCTTCTGGATCCAGATGAGGTCCAAATACTGGTGGGTCAATACGAGGCTGGCCCCGTTCATTGTTACTAGTTCCTCCTGTTCCAAGATGAGGCTCTTCAGGAGTTTTTCTTTCCACCAGTTCTCTTAACCTTTCTTGACTCTGGGCCAAGCCAGTCATCACAGCCATGAATTGAGACATCTGATTTCTCATTTCTACTCTCTCATTAGCCATCTGATTTCTGACCTCAATCAGATCCTGCTGTACTTGTTCCATTTGAATACCGGGAAGGTTGTTGCGAGTCGGGTACCGGTGCGCGCGGTTGACAGGGAACACTCGGCGACGAGCAATGTTTCCTGAGATCACAACAAAGTTAGAAAAAATAATAATAAAACCTACAAAACAAAACAAAAGTTAGTATGCAATGCAGTATTATTATTTGTTTTCCAAGGTATCCGGTTTGGTTCTTGGTTTTGACCTTTCCAGACCTCGAGGAAGATGTTTGATGTTGCTGAGAAAAGAAACCTCATGAAAGCAAACTGATATATTACAAATGATGAAGAACACATAGTCTGTTTTACAACATATGCCCATGGAGGGTCAAAATTCATCAAAAAGAAAAAGTACATCAAATGGAAACAACAACAAACAAAAAGTCAGACATCCAGTCCAAACTCATCCTCCTTGACCTCCTTCAGGAGTGCCTCAATCACTGGACCAGCTGGGTGCTCTGTAATGGTCCTGATGAGGAGGTTCCTGGTGGCAATGGCAGTGGTCAGCTTCTTGTGCCTGTCCTGGTCCTTTGATCTCTTCAATCCAGCTCTGAGCTTCAACTCTGAAATCTCCTTCTGGGCTGCCAACAAAGCTTCTTGCTGCTTCTTCTCATTGGCCTCTAACTGTTCAATCTTGGCTTGAGTTTTCTGGTCTTCTTGTGTACGGGCTTCAGTGATTCTGACCCACCTAGCCTGGCTCTCTTGCAGATAGAGCTCAGTCCTGGCCTTCTGAATCTTGGCCTCTTTATAGGAATTCTTCAATATTTGTTCCCCAGCCCTTGCTTTCCTTATGTAGTCCTCTGTCTTCTCAATTTTGGCAAGATGCTCCACCCTGAGCTTCTCCAATCTCTCAATATCCAGACGACCATCACTTCCTTCCCAGAGAGTCTTCTTCAAGGCTTGAGATAGGTTCTCATTCCTTTCCTTCAGTTTCTCAAATTCTTCTAGGCTGACAGTTGCTGCAGGTTGTACTATAGAGGGTCCAGGTATGTCCTCCAAGGTGAAAGGCATTCCAGTAATCTGGGCTCTAGTACGGGACCAGTCATAGTACTGAGCTGAAGCAACATTATTACACCTCCCAAGAATAGCCATCCCTTTTGTCTGGATGTTGTCCCAAGCCCAGGATGCTTGCCTGACAGCAGCTGAATTAGGTTTCACTTCACAATACAGGGTCTCAGGTAAATCTTGCACTCTGGGAGGGTGAACCAAAGCATATCCCAGTTGTCTCTTAAACAGTAAAGGATTGTAATTGATGCAGCCCTTCACTCCTATCAGAGGTACATTTGGGTATTGCCCACAGCTGGTGATAATGTCCTTGCCTTTAGTGCTTTGGGTGCACCATCTAATATCATCTGAAGTCAAGGCAATGAGCCTTTTAGCCCAATTCTTCTGTTGGTGAGGGTTCAGGAAGGCATCTAACTTAGGCAGGTGTCTAAGCAGCCAGGTGTAAAACAAAGGAGCACAACATCTCACCAACTTCCCCCTTTGTTTCTCATTCCTCTGATGAATGGAGTAGTAAAAGTCTCCCAGCAATGTAGTCACTGGGTTCCTCAGAAGAAACAGATGGATGGCATTCTTGTTGACAAATTTGGGTTCATCTGCAAACAGTATAGCCCCATATATGCTGAGGGCTAACAGTGCACAGACTGCCCTCCACTCTCCCAATGAGGCCTTCAGGATGGCCTGAGAAATTAGGAAGTCCAAGTGCAAACCAGGGATCCTAGCTTTTGTTGTCATACTTTGCTCAATCAAGGCAGGCTCCAAGTATAGTGCCTTTGCTACTTCCCCATTTCTGGGAGCTGGCATTTCTGGGTTGAAAGGGATTCCACCTCTGATAGGTACTCCAATCAATGAAGAAAACTCTTCCAGCAAAGGCCCTAGCTGAAAGTCTGTAAAGGTGAAACATCTCAAGGGAGGATCATAAAATTGAAAGCATGTGTGGATCATGCTCCTCTGAGAAGGGTCAAGGTCCATAACCATATCCACGATACCTCCATAATGCTCTCTAAACAGGGAGATGTGGTCAGGTGTGATAAGTGACTGGACCTGCCTGATGCCAGTCAACACAGGCTCAAAGAAATGGTAGGATATGTTGCTCTTCTTGGGAGTAGTCATGAATGCTGCTGAAGAAACTGAGGATTGGTGCTGATGAAGATCGCAGACTGATGCTGGAAATGAGCCACTGACAGGCTGATGCTGGTGATGATGAAGATAGCTGAAGCAGATAACTGATGAAGCAAAGGTCTATGCAGAAGAAAGGGGTCAAAACCAAACCAGATATGATGTGGATACCCTGAAAAACAAATAAACAAATGTTAAATGATGCAATGATGATATATGCAAATGATATGCAAGGGTTGGTGATCAAGCTGGATCTGATTATCTGTCTTGATATAAGTCCATGTATGTTCAAAGAAGGTCCAGATGGAGGTTCAGAAATCCAGTAACCAAGGTGGGGGACTCAAATAAAGAGTCACATGTCCAGGGTTAATCACAAGAACTGTCCAAAATGAGGTACTCTTAAACAAAACAAAAACAGGGTATGATGTGGCCAAGGGTACCTGCAAACCTATAAACAGCCCAACCCCCTTACAGGTAGTGTTCTAGAATAAGGATCCTCAGACTTGGATCAGTTATGAGAAGTGTAAACACTTCTAACCCGGAGGTACAGTGTTTACAATAACCATAAAAGATCCTCCTCTAATTCACCTCAGCTTCTGAAGGTCATAATAAAGGTCATCCAGACTTAGCAGGCTTCCCAGATAGCCCTAGCACTACAGGAAATCTGTAGCACAGAGTTCTCAAGAAGAAACCCACATCTGAACCGTGTTTCATATTCCCGCACCAGACCGAAATGGAATGGGAAAGAACATGAACCACTCTAGCCTAGGTGTCACTCAGGTCCTAGGTATAGGACCTCAAACTCTCAATGGAACCCCCACCCACCAAAACAAAAGCCAGATCCAGCAATGATAATGACAGTATGAAATATGAAAAACCTTAAAGGAAAGCAATAAATAAAGTTGTACATAAAGCAATAAATAAAGCAAATAAATAAACACAATTATCACATAACACCCCAGTAAACACAAATCAAACAAGCGCTAGGAGGAACCCACAAAAAGAACCAGAAGCCCTGGTTACAATATAAGGATCCCCAGCAGAGTCGCCAAGCTGTCGCTCCCGCCAAATGACACCTGGTCAAGAGGGGTACAGACGTGAACGGTCGGCGAAAGGAGAGAACACACAGGGGTGAACTGAAAAGAAAAGAGTCGCCAGCTAGGCATTTTTATCCTGAAGGAAAGGTAATACTGCATAAACCTAGGAAGATATGGATAAGACGATCGCGAACCAGAGAAACTGAGAAAGGGGGTTGGTTACAACCTGGGAAGGTATTAGCACCCAGATTGTCCGCCGTACTCGACGGGATCCACGCTTGAAAGATTTGTGTTTTAAAGGGGTAGTGTCAGTGTTATTTTGTGTATAGAAGCTGGAAAAGAATGCAAGTGTCAGTGTAAAAGAAATGTGAAGTGAAATAAAAGAGTGTCAGTGTAAGGAAAGAATGTGAAGCTCAAGATTATGAGGCTTAAAGAATAATATTGGAAGAGGGGGGGATATACAAAGGCTTTTGTTCGATAACTGTTAAGTTATGCCTACGTATCCTCTCGTGCAATGAGGAAGTCAGAACACCGTAGTTCGACTCAAAGAGACTGAAAGATAAATTTGACTGGTGAACTGCTTACTTGTCTATGCTCAAGTGTATGACCTGTCTAGCTCAGGTGTAAACTGTCTTGCATCAGACGGAAGAAGCAAGTTCTCGTTTGTGAGTGAAGATGATGAGAAAAGAATCCCGGAGGAGACGATTATTGTTTGTTTTTTGTGTTTTCAATCTTTTATTGTTTTTTGTGTATGTCATAAGAAAATGAGCTTAAGCCTAAACCAAGAGTTAGAAAACTCATCACATCCTCCCTCTGATTAGGGGTAATGAGAATACCTTAAGTATGAAGTAGACACCTCACACTTAGCCACCATGATGTAGGGTTAAGATCATTAACCTACTTGCATTTATTTAGGTGCTTTTGGAGTTTTTATTTAGTGTTAAGTAATGAGTTTAAGCCATAATCAAGGATTTAATGGACCCATTACACCATCCTAATAGAAGGATAATAGATGAGAACATTTTAGTTGAGGAAGACTCCTCAACTTAATCCATGATTAGGGATTAACCTCATGACAAAACAAAACCTTTATTAAATGGGTTTTAGTTAATGGTAAGATTAAGAAGTGGATATTATGGTTTGTAAGACAACTTGAGAGGGACTTGTCCATTAACACTAGGGTTAGTCCTTCTTAACCAATTAAGGAAGAATTAGAACCCTAATGCAAGGCCCAAGTTACAAGCTTGATGTCTTAGTGACTATTAAGTGGATTAATTAAAGGATTTAAACACATTAAGGATTTAACACTTAGGATTAAAGTTGTACACTCCATCCTAATAGAAGGATGCAGGCATAAGCTTAATCACAAAGCCTTACAACCTTTAAGGTTTAGTCCTTGATTATGAGATGAGAAGAGAAGACACAAAGATGTCACAAAGGTAAAAATAATGGGGGGACTAATCAAAACCCTAATTGTGATCATGCTTGGGTGTTCCTAGGGTTTATGAGGCTTGCAAAAGATCTTCAAGAAAATCCACCCTGGAAGAAGCAGGATGAAAGGAAGAGAAGCAGCAAGAAGCAAGACAACTTACTTCACTTAAGAAGATAAGTTGCTTGAAGAAAGAAGGTGAGAAGGAGACATGAATGAGCAAGCTCACTCTAAATCACAAGTAAAATGCTGAAATGATGCATAAGAGAGATGAGAAGAGATTATGAGAAGTGAAGGCAAATTCACTTCTCAATGACTTACCACCTGAAAAGTTAGTAACAAGGAATGAAATGAAATGAGAATGAGATAAGATGCAAAGCTACAAACCAAAACCAGAAGCATAAACATGATTTTAATGATGCTAAGAGATAAAGCAAACACATATCAAGAGTTGTGGATGATCATACAAGGGTGAGGATGCAAATGAAGCATGCTTTGAACCATAAAAGTTCATGAAAGTTTATGAAATGCAATGGAGGTATAACATGACAAATGGATGAAGAAATGACTTATCATGATTCTAATGTATCCTAACATGTCTTAGGAGTCATGTGAATGCACAAAATGTCATGGTAAGTTCATGTATGCAAGCATATGGAAGATGGATGCAAATGAAGGCAAAAATTAGGGTTTATGCACAAGACACAAAGCAAAATTCAAAATCAGAAGCAAACGACAAGATAAAAAATTGAAAATTGGATCAAAGGAACCCTAACCCTACATAAGTTCACTGTCCAAATGAGGGGACCTAACTCTTAACCTAATGGGATTTATAATTTTCTTAAGTTGGCTAGGGTTTTAAGGCACTTCAAAAGGAAAAATGCACATCAAATTGAAAATGAAAGATAAATTCAAACCAATTTTACCCTAGAAACTAAATGTCATGAGGAATGCAATGCAAAAAGAACCAACATCAAACTCTTCATGGTTAGGCAGAATGAATTTTTCTAAGTTAGGACAAAAATATTGCCTTTTAAGAACTTTAATTCCAAGGAAAAATGCCAAAATAGGTCAAGAACCAAAAATAAATTTGTTTGAATAGTTTGATAATGTTTCTAAATGTATTAAAATGCAATGTGAATTTTTTTGGAATTTTTAAATACCTAAATGTATTTTTAATTAATTAATTCTCATTAACTAATCAAAAATAATCATTTAAATGATTTAAAATTAAATTTTAATGCAAAAAATAAAAATAAAAATATTTTTGGATTCTGAAAATTATTAAAAGATTTAATAAAAATTTCCAGAATTTTTTGATGCATTTTACTATTTTTAAAAATTCGTAGAAATTAAATACAAAACAAATGAAATAAAAATGAATTAAATGAATAAATGAGAAAGTCAGCCAATCCACGGGCCCAGGTTTAAACTTAAAAGGGAGGGAATTGACTTCGCGCGCTATCCAATGGCCAGAATTCAAACTACGCTAATTATGTCATTAACCCTAATTTGAACCCTAATCACTTTCAGGTGACCGGAACAGTGTTCCGGTCATCTTCTCCGGCCAGCCAAACGTGCTATCTCACTCCATACGCAACCCTAAGCTCTCTAACTCTCCAGAATCAAACATCTAACAACCCTAAACATGAATCCAGCCCTAAAACTCATTTATTTTTACTCAAGATCAAGAATCAAAGCCAAACGGAAAAATACGCAGAAAATTTCAGAGGTTCAATACATGCTTAATACTTGACCATTTTCAAAACTAAACATATCAGGATCATCAGTGAATCATGGAGAATCAATTAGAAACTTAAAAACACATTTCTGGAAAATTTGTTCTTGAGGTTACCTGAACTGAAGCTTTCGAAAATGGTGCTTTATGGCCAGCTTCTTGCTTCAAACCAGCTCCAATGATCATCCTCAGGTGTTTATGATACTTGGTTGGAGTTTATATGGCTTCAAAATGAAAATGGCAGAAGCTCAGTTTATGGAATGTGAAAATCGTATTTTTGATTGTGAAGGTTTTAGGGCCAAATGAAAGGAGGGAAATGATCAGTGGATCATGGTGAGTTGAATGGTGAAAGAAACTTGAAGGTTTGATGGTTGAATCAAGAGATTCGAAGGCTTTTGCAAATTTGGTGATTTTGGAGTGTGCTGAGTTCTTGGAGTTTCAGGTTGTGTTGTTGTGTGCTTTTGCTTGGTTTTGATCCACATAAAGAAGTGTGATAGGTCAGAGAGTGGGTGCTGGCCTATGTTGATTGGTATGGGAAAGTTGCCAAAATGTCAAAAGTTGGTGTACTTGAGGTATGGGCACATGGCAGGCCAAGGACAATGGGGTGTCCTGCGTAGCAAGGATCAAGGAGTGTCAT
Organism: Lathyrus aphaca; assembly: GCA_963966055.1. Taxonomy (NCBI): domain Eukaryota; kingdom Viridiplantae; phylum Streptophyta; class Magnoliopsida; order Fabales; family Fabaceae; genus Lathyrus; species Lathyrus aphaca. The sequence continues at coordinate 261,163,441 of OZ014519.1, forward strand.
GAAATCAGATTTTGTGAGTTGTGGCAAGTGGATGAAGGGATTTGGATCATTTTGCAATTTTGGGGAAGTTTGGCCCCTTTTGAATTTCTTGATGTTCAAGGCATGAAATGGAATGATTCAAAGCACCAATCTGATCCTTAGAAGTCCATTTGACATGTTGTGAAGTGTTTATGCACATTAGAAGCCTTTAGAATGCTTTATCATGCCATTTTGCAAAATGCCTCTTTGGTGCAAAAGTGAATTTTAAGTGATTTTGTCCAACTTTGCAAGGCCATAACTTTTGTTCTAAAATGAATTAGAATGAGTTCTTGTACTTTTTGAAAATGGGAGGATCCAACCTACAACTTTCATGACCAAATATTTTTCATTTGAAGCATTTTTGAATCAAAAAGAGGAGGTTGAAAAACTTTCCCAAAATGGCATGTTTTCATTACAAGTCACTTTCCCAAAATGGCAACTTTGCAAATGGCTTGAAATTCTTCAATTTTGTGAACTTCTAACTTCTCCTAAGATCAAATAAAGATCATATATACTCAAAATGATGGAGAAGACCCTTTGGTTGGGCAATTGGGGGCCTCAGATGCCCTGATTTTGCACTGACTTGCTCAAGAAGTCATCTATTGATCAGATGCCTTCCCCATTGAATTTCTTCATGAAAATTGGTATGCATGATCCTCATATCATATAGAGACCAATAGAAACAAGAATGACCAAAAAAATTGGAGTTATGGCCTCTGAAACCAAAACCCTAATTTTATGTCATCTGTGCAGTTAAGCTTGGCTCTGCTTCCATGCCTTCCTCAGTTCTTGTGATTTTTGACTTCCTTGACTTTAGGAGGATATAATATGATGCTTGAACATACATGGACCATCTTGAGATGATTGAAGGCCTTTGGAGTGGCTCAGATAGCCCCTTGGATTGCTCAGATCACAAACCCTAGATGCAGATGACTTAGAACCAATGCAGTGAAGCAAAAAATGCAATATGAGATGATATGATTGATCTTATGCAAATGAAAAGACCACAAGCCATGGTGAAATGAGTGAGGGCAAATTTGGGGTGTTTACAACATTGCCAGTAGGATAGTTTGTTTTCCTTTTTGGTTGTTTCCTCTTTCTAGGGAACTGCTTCCTTTGTATTGCCTATTCATGGCCATTTTTCCAAATCAATAAAAATTCAACTTCAGTCAATTTGACTATTTTGCTTCTTGTTTTTGCTTTTCTCATCTAGCGTTGATTGATTGTGAAAACGTCTAGCAAATTGTGATTTACATTGTGTTGTGAACATATGAATGCTTTCTAACTCGAGCAGGAGGATAGAAACATTTAATACGACTCTGAAAGGGTGTCGAGATGCCCATATAATGATTCATACTAAGAGCCTGGGGCAAGCAGGTCCAAAACTAACTCTCTATGTTGCAGGTACTATTGATTGTGTTCATGCAGGTACAGGTACTGGTGTTGCTAACAGAGCTAAAATCAAATTCCCAGGAGGAGCATTTCCTTATGTTTGAACAGGAGCAGGTGTCTCCAATCATCCCCAATAAAGTGAAAGTTGAAATTTCTCCCAGCAAGGTAGTAGAAGGTGGGTGTCATCCCCAAGCAGAAGTTCCCTTCATACAGGGGCAATTCTTAGCAGTATAAGGAGTGTCTTGCCTCCCCAGCAGCTGCTTCCTCAGCAGTATCATGTCTTTGGTTCCCAGCCGAGTCAGGAGGTCCTCACTTCCCCACCAGAGTTCAAGAAGAGTCCATCTCCAACAGGGTCTTGGCACTCCAATCTCAAAGTCCAATTTATTTTTGGCAATGGCGGTTGTTCAGAGCCGGTGCATCATGGACAGCTTTCCCGCAGAGTTGTCTCCTCCTCATCAGGATGAACCAGATCAATGCAATGATCATCATTCCTCTCCAGTCAAGCCATCTGGGATACTTGCAGTCTCCTTGTCGGGATATCTCTTTGCATTTTCATATGCATAATCATCATTACATTTGCATCCTCCAAAGCGTAGCATTTCCATCATCATGGAACATTACGCCATAAAATCCAACATGTGCATGCCAGCATGGGCCAGTTTTGAGGTGTTATAGTCAACCTATAACATCATTTTCAACCTGAAGTATTCCCCACAGAAGATACTTATGCCATTTTCCAGATATCTTGGTCCTCCAAAATCAATGTTATTTTTCTTCCGTGGCTTGGTCCTGCCCAGCAGTCGCGTGTTGTTTCGTTATGGCTTGGTCCTGCCCAGCAGTCATATTGAGTTAAGCCCTGTTCCGCCAACAGGCATCTTCCATGGCTTGGTACTGCCCAGCAGTCGCGTATTGTTTCTTTATGGCTTGGTCCTGCCCAGCGGTCATATTGATTAAAGCCCTGTTCCACCAACAGGCATCTTCCGTGGCTTGGTCCTGCCCAACAGTCGCGTATTGTTTCTTTATGGCTTGGTCCTGCCCAGCAGTCATAATTATTAAAGCCCAGTTCCGCCAACAGGCATCTTCCGTGGCTTGGTCCTGCCCAGCAGTCGCGTATTGTTTCTTTATGGATTGGTCCTGCCCAGCAGTCATATTGATTAAAGCCCTGTTCTGCCAACAGGCATCTTCCGTGGCATGGTCCTGCCCAGCAGTCGCATATTGTTTCTTTATGGCTTGGTCCTACCCAGCATCATATTGATTTAAGCCCTGTTCTGTCAACAGGCATCTTTCGTGGCTTGGTCCTGCCCAGCAGTCGCGTATTGTTTCTTTATGGCTTGGTCCTGCCCAGAAGTCATATTGATTTAAGCCCTGTTCCACCAACAGGCATCTTCTGTGGCTTGGTCCTGCCCAGCAGTCGCGTATTATTTCTTTATGGCTTGGTCCTACCCAGCAGTCATATTGATTTAAGCCTTGTTCCGCCAACAGGCATCTTCCGTGGCTTGGTCCTGCCCAACAGTCGCGTTTTGTTTCTTTATGGCTTGGTCCTGCCCAGCAGTCATATTGAATTAAGCCTTGTTCCGCCAACAGGCATCTTCCGTGGCTTGGTCCTGCCCAGCAGTCATGTGTGTTTCCTTGTGACTTGGTCCTGCCCAGCAGTCACGTTGATGAGTTTCTGTTTTGTTGATGGTTTCGTTAAGCCCTGTTTCGCCAACAGGCACCTTCGTTGTGGCTTTGATTTGCTCAGTAGTCGTAGTGATTGCATTGATTCTATTCCACCTGGTTCTATCTTCGTTACCTATTCAGAGGTCAAAACAAAAAATATAAATAAATAAATGGGCAAATGGCATTACTGTTATCCTGAGTTCAAATTTTCAGGCTTTATTCGAGTATTCAATCACTCCATACCTCGAACGTCTAAAAGCTGTTGCAATTATTCATTCAGGTCTGCAGATGATTGAATAGGGGCAGCTGTAATACCTTAAAATTTGCCCTCATATTTATTCCCTTTACTGGCATATCATTTCGCATTCATCTGCATTTCTCACTAAGTCATTAACATCATGTTAGTGCATTTCATGGATTCACAAGGCATGTGATCAGGGCCTAGAGAAATTAGGGTTTCATACCTTATCTGTATATGTCAGGGATTGAAATGATGGAGATCATTCACTGGACGTTGATTCCACATCAAATGCGGTTATTCAGTTGTGTTTCGATCCAGATAGGAGCTTGACCTAATTTTGGTCAAACTGTCAGAAGATTATTGCAACTGCAAGATTAGTTGGGCCATTGGTCTGTTTCTTGGACAATGTTCAGGCTGCGGTATGTTGAAATTCATCAGTTTATCAAACAGTGTTTTGTGTGAAGTTTGGTTCGAATCTTCAGTTTATCGGTGATTCATCTGGATTCGAATGGTCATGGCATGTTTCAGACGATTCAAAGAGTTGTGACTAATCTGAAAAATATTCAGTGGCTCAGAAGTGGTCATGTTTATAGATTTGTGGAAAGATTTCAAAATAGGTTTTGGGCCAAAATCAAGATTTCAGTCATTTGCTTTGTTCTCGTTGTTATGAACCACTCCTGATTATTCCATTCCATCTTCACCTTTCTACTTCAATACTTTTCCATCAATTAATCTTCATTTTCTTTTATTCACTTTTCCATTTATCTTTTGTCCGTAATCCATTTTGAACCATCTTTCAGTTTTCATAGCTCATGTCAAACTCATGTTTTCCCATTGTCCATTTTGCACCATTTAAACTCAATGGTAATTTCGCTTTAGAACCATCACAAATTTCTACCAAAATAATAGGAGGTCAATTTCTTTTGTTTTCATCCTAGTATCCAAATCATTAAACCAATTTCCAATTATTCATCTTAAGATCAAGTCCATGTCCAATAAAACCCATTTCTAATATCTTTTATTTCCAATCAATATCCTTTTGAGTTCTATTCCATTTTGTTTAAGCCCATTTCAAATCCATACCTATTTTTAGGCCCACTATCCATTAACCATTCTCATTTTTAAGTGAAATGCCATAATTTCCTTCTACATGATTTGCAAGTTTAATGAGATGTCATGATTGTATGTTAACTAAGTAATTTATATTTGAGTCAATCCTATGGCAATCTAATTAGAATTATACAGCTCAAAGTAGTTGACCAATTTGGTCATCCGCATGTGTCAATCCTATGTCTACTCCAATAAAAATTAACAAAAGTCCAAGATGACTATCATTTGGTATGGAATTAGCTGGAGAAGTACAGCACTTGGATGACTACAAATTGAATGCAGAGTCAGCAAAACTATACAACTAGGAGCATCAATGACATGATTGACAAAATTGAAAAATAAAGATTACATAAAGGGCCAAAAAAACCGCAGCTGTTACACAGGAAAACTCAGGAAAATTTAACAGAAGATTCAACCAAAAGTTCCAGTTACAAATCTAAAAATTTCAATTATCAAAAAAATCTGTAACGGAATAACAGAAAAAACAAGGCTCTCGTCAATCTATTCACTCCCATTACAATCTTCAATCACTCTTCTTCAGTAGGAGCAGCCCTTCAGGATCTTCAATCTCCAAAGAATTTCGTCAAATTTCCACCAAATTAAAACCTGCAGGCATCCACACTATATCAGAAGAAGAAGTAGGAACATGAACTCAATAACAATGAGTGATTTAATGGCAATCCGAATTTCTCAAGAGATTCATATAGAAGATCAAAAAAGAATAACAATTTCGATGATAGTTGCAGGGTGAAATCGAATTCAATAAAGAGAGAACTGGAGTGTTATACCTTTTTGTGCTCATGCTTCAAATTCGGCCTTACGACATCAATGATGAGACAGTAGTGAGTAGGTGGTATGTTTTGTGAAAATATTTCCTATCATCAATGCTGCGTCATCAATCTTTCGACTCCGCGGTTGGCTTCAATCATTGTCGTCACTATCGTTGTGCCGTTTGCAACTTCATCAGTCACATACTCTCCTCACAGAGTTCCACAGATTTCCTCGACCTCACTTCTATTTTTAGTTTCAAAAATAAATGGGTCCTGCAAGTGCAAAAAGAGAAACCGTCAATGGTCTCAGCAAATTAACAGAATTCACCAAAGAAACTTCTTCAAACTTGACTTCAAATGTTACCTTGAACCTTCTACAACTTTAATCTCCACCCTCCATCTGCAACAACAAAGGAAGCCAGAGATTAGTGAGCACTACAAAGGTGAAAACAGGGGATGGTAATCCATAACAGAATGGAAATAAATCATAACTGAATTTCACCACCAGTTCATAACAGTATGGAAAGAAAATCAGAATTCATAACAGAAGATAATAAAGTTCATAACAAACTTCAAAACTCATAACAGAAATAGAAATAAAAAAAAACTAACTTCTAACAAACTTATCTTCCAGAAGGATCTAGAAAATCAGCTCCTATAAATCAGAGATCCTCCTCTTCAATTCGGTTCCTTCCCACTCTTCCACCATTCTTCAATCTTCTTACACCACAATCCTCTTCTCCTCTTTGATCTCTTCACCTTTTTCCTCAATCTTCATTCATCTTCCCGCAGCTTCTTCTTCTTCTCCTTCAACTTCTTCCCCAACCACCTCTCTTCTCGAAATCATTCTTCTTCTTCACCCTCATTGATTTCATCCCCTTCAATCTTCACCAAAACCGAACGAACGTGCATCCTCAGCACATTTCAAATCTCCAAAGAACCATATCAATCTTCCTGCAAAGATTTCGAAACATACAGCCAATCAAAAGCAAAGTATGAGGACATTCAAATCGAACAAATGAAGAAAAGGGCAGAATAATATGAGTACCTGAGATCGCGAGCTTGGATTCGTATCCGAAGTGTCGAAGTCGCAACCTCATTGAAGACGCGTGAACGGCTTCATCCGCATCCACCAAGAAGCTCCGTCGTCAGAAATCTTAAGGTACGACGTCCCTATTATTGCTTTGGTGAGGTGATTAAGCTTCGTCTTTTTGTTGAGATAGGATTACAAGGGTTTTGTTTTCGAATTGGTGGAAGAGTTAATGTTAGGGTTTTGGTTTGTTGGAACGGAAGAAGATGAAGGTGTTAGTTTCATAGAGATGAAGGTGGTGAGGGAAGAGGAAGGTAGAAATGTTGTGGTGACAAAGAAGAAAAGCTAGCGGCGGCGGAGAGCTTAAGGGGATTTAAGGTTTTTTCAAATTGTAATTTTATTAAGAATAAGTGAGGATAAAAGATGAGATGAAAGGTTGAAGAAAGAGAGTGCGGTGGCTGAATGAAGAAAGAGATGAAGCCGAGAGGAAGAAGAGGAGATGGCTGTGGGCGGCAGAAGGAGAAGGAAAGAGAAGAGTTAGGTTTTTTTGTTCTTTCTTTAGGGTTTGACATTTTGTTATTTGAAGCGGATTTAATGGGAATAATAAGAAGATTAAGAGGTTTAATTGGTGTTAATGTTCATTAATTGAGTTAATTTTTGTTTATGCCCCATAATTAACCATTAAATCTCATAACGGCTTGATTCTCTCCACCATCCCTTTGATTATTCAAGATAAATGTTGAATTTTGGGGTCCAATCCGGTGGTGACACTTGTCACCGTCCGGTTGGACCACCCTTCCATAATCGTACGCAGACCGCACACTATAGTTTACCATGTACCCTCATAAGTTCCTGTGCATTTTGGGCCCAACATTGCTTTCCGCACCCCCCGTTTAAGGCCCAGCATAAAACCATTGAGAAAAAAACGCTACCAACACCCCCTGGCTCCTGCGGAACTGGGCTTATCCCTATTTGATATTGGCACCTCATTTTAAGGCCCATCACGAAAACAACATGGAAAAATTGCATACTACACCTCCCCCAGGCTTCCTGCATTCTGGGCCTCACTCATATTGCTACCAGCACCCCGTTTCAAAGCCCATGTACGAAATCAGCATAAAAATATCACTTTTCTCACCCCCCTGGTTTCTAGCGCAATCGGTCTTAGCCCTATTGCTATTCGTACCCCTCTTTTGAGCCCAGTTAATAAAAATAACTAAATAAATCACTAAATCCACCCCCTATTTTATTCCTCTTAGGATTTAATTTTTAGTTTCCATTAGTTTAGGAAATGATTCAAATAAAATAGGAAAATGCTTAGAAAAATTCCCAAAATAATTAAGTAGAGTTTTAATTCATTTTAGAAATGTTTAGAATTTTATTTTCCTGAATTTGCTTTATTTTTGAATTAATTTTGAATTTTTCATGTAAGTAGTTTTTAATGAATTTCTTCAAATGTACATAAATTTGTTGATTTTATTTTTTAGCCTTCCACTAATTATTTTTGTCCATTATTTTTACCATAGATAAAGGACTCATAGTAGTATTTAGTATAATTTTAGTGGATTTTTTAGGACCTTTTATCTTAGGTTTTAGTGGCTTAATCCTTAGGAAATAGTAGTTAATTCTTAGGTGGAAATAAATAATTTTTAGGCATAGCAAAATTCTGATTGTTTAGGATTCCTTTTAACACAATGTTATAGGCAGTTTTAGGACCCCATAGAATTAATCTCATAATTTTTTCAGAGCTTTTACTATTTTTTAGGATATTAATTCTTAGGCTTTGTTACATATAAATTCCATTAGTTTAGGCTAGGATATTAAGTTTCATTAAAAAATAGTTTAATTAGATTTAATCCTAGGATTTAATAGGGATTTAAACTAGGTTAGATTCTGATTTTTCTAGAATGAAAATATTTGGTAATGCCCTTAGTTTAGGACTTAGGCTTAGGATTCATACTAATTAGGCATAGAATAGATTTAGGACTATTTTAGGTTTATGCCTTTAACTGTTTTGTTTTGAGTTTTATTCTTACATTCAAATTTTTATGCTTTGTATATTGATTGATTTTCCATTTGAATAGGTTCCCCTTGGCTTTAGAATCAACTTATCTTCCTTAGGAAGTAAGTTGCATTCTAATAGTTCTAAGTTTTTTTTTCTTCCATTAGGTTTAGGATACCTCATTAACCATAAGACCTCATTTACAAATAAACAAAGATTAGGGTTGTGTCTTACTCCCCATTAGATTTTCCCTTTTGCAAGTTGAGTCATTCTTTCTCATCTCCTGAAGAAAAGCAATAAAACATTTAATGAAAACCAGACATTCTTGTATGACACGAGACTTTGTTGCGGAGTGTTTATACGCGTCCTGTTTCGGGGCGAGGTGTAAGTACTTCCCGCGATGGATAAGTATTAGTATAAGAATGTTCACAAACAAGTTCAAAACATTTCTTATAAAAAAACAAAAACAAATAACAAGCGACTATCCTGTGGGAAATTCTTTTCTCATCTCATTCACTCTAAACGCGAACTCGCGACGACTTGTCTCGCATGCAAGACGATAAACGCACTCGTACCAGACGAGCCTGCAACACCTGAGCATAGACATACGCAGTTCAAGCCATAAAAAACACAAAAAAATAGTTCCCGCCTTAGTTAGGCGAACTACGTCGACTCTGATCCTCATTATCCCGATGAGGTACGTAGGCAACGGGGTAGGGCCCGTTCGAGCACATTCTTTATTTTCCCTAGATTTCCCTCTTTCTTTCCATGTTATTTTCCAATTCCTTTCTCATTTCAGTTTCCATTCCAGTTAGCAGTTTTATTCAGCAGCATCTTTTTCCTTACCCTTTGAAACAAACAATCAAGCGTGGATCCCGTCGGGTACGGCGGACGATCTGGGGTGCTAATACCTTCCCAGGTCGTAACCGACTCCCGAACCCAAATCTTTGGTTCGCAGGACCTTGTCCTTTCCTTCTTCCTCAGGTTTGTGCAACATTACCTTTCCCATTCTTTCGGGATAAAAATGTCTGGCTGGCGACTCTACCTTTTCCGCGCCACTTTCGCGTTTGTAATAGGATGAAAATCCCGGGAGCGACAATATACACCTCGAGTAAAATGTACAAGTATCGAAGTATGTATGTGCACAAGTATGGTAGCAAAGTTTAAAACAAGATTATACACAATATGTGTAATACCCCGTATTTAATTAAACGTCCTGGATAATATTAATTAGGATAAATTAGTATTATCTGACTCAGAGATATTTTCTGGATATTCTCAATTTGTATCCGTTAGAATACTAACTATTATATATTGGTATAATATACATTTTTTGGTTTTAAAAGAAATAAAAACAAGTTATGTATTATAAAAGTAAAAGAAAAGAGAGAAAGTTGGAAGAGAAATAAAAGAGAAAGAAGGAAAAAGGAAAGAAAGAAAAGGAGAAAAGAAGAGAAGAGAAGAGGGAGAAACCCTAAGAGAGGAAATGCTTGGATCATCACCATTTCTCCACCAAATCTTCATCTTCACCAACCTCCTCATCGATTGCAAGGTGGGTTCATAGTTAGAAACTTTTCTTTTGAGTTTTGGTTGAATTTTGAAGTTTATGAGTTTTAGAGTTTTTGGAGAAAATCTTAGAAATTGATAGATTAAACGGTTAAAACTCGATAAAATCAAAGTATGATAGTCAATGTATGTCAATAATTATGTTTGATGATGTTTAGAGGGGTTTTGGAACCTTGGGCATTGGTTGTTCGTGACTGGTTTTCTGATGTGTTCGCAGAGCTCGCTCAGCGAGCAGATCCAGGAATTTCCTCGCTCAACGAGTAGGTCCCTCGCTCAGCGAGACCTGGGAGTTTTGTTTTGTGTTTTTAATTCATAACTTATGATCCGGGTATCCGTCTTTAATGTTCCGCATATCGATTCGAAGTTTAGAATATTTACTAATTGATGATGTTAAGAGATATTACGTTTACCTGACTTTTATCCGACTTTTTCGATTAACCGTGATTATGTTAGTTAGGGAATTTTGGAAGGTATTCCTAATCATGAAGATTGATTGAAAGTAGAGGCATGAGATTATCGTGAGAATTGTTTGATGGCGATAATTAACCGGAATGTTAGAATTATGTAATTGAAAACCATATGATTAAAGTATCAAGAATGGAGAAGGAGTGAGGAATCGTACCATAAACTAATAGTGTGGCCTAGTAGTGTAACTAGAAATTTTTAAATTGTATGACTATGAGATGCTTAGGTTCATCCTAGATCGTTGCGAATCCTTGACGCATTATGCACGGTATTCTCCGAAAAGTCTCGAGTAAGTCTTGAGGTGAGTATTACACTGAGTCCCACGGGAAGCATCCGTAAAGGCTTGAGGTACCGTCAGTTTTGTGTAAGTCTTGTGGTGGGTGTTCCACTGAGTCCCACGGGAAGCATCAAATTGTTAGGCTTGAGGTGGATGTTCCACTGAGTCCCATGGGAAGCATTGTGTAAGTCTTGATGTGGGTATTACACTGAGTCCCACGGGAAGCATCAATTTGTGTAAGTCTTGAGGTGGGTATTACACTGAGTCCCATGGGAAGCATCAGTTTTGGTAGTCGCTTGAGATGGGTATTACACTGAGTCCCATGAGAAGCCTTGTCGGTGAACTCTTGGACGTGGTTCCAATGAGAGTGAGGCGTGTGAACTCAAGGTCGTTTTCCTTTTGTAAATAATTAGTTAGGTTTTGATAGAACCCTTAGAGCCGAGAGAACTCTAAGATAGGGAACCCACTGAGATGTTGTTATCTCACCCCATTATTGTTGTTGTTTTTTCAGGCTCCTTTGCTGGTTTAATTTATAAGTGGAGCTATGCTCGAGATGTTTCAAGTGAAGCATAGTTGTAGTCTTCCGCTGTGTATTTCTATATCTTGTACAATAATGGATATTGTATTGTTCTTAGCTTTTTATTTTAGTATGATTTTCATGTCATATGCCATAGTTTGTATTGTTTATAGAATTGGACAAGAATGTGAATTATACTAGTAGGTATTTATGATGGTGTCAGTACCAAAAATAACACTTGTATGATATTATTCTAGATATATATTATATGGGGTGTTATAATATGGACATTATCTGCAAAACACAAAAACATCAAAACTATCGTGATGCAATTCAATATTTAAACCAACCCCGACAATGACGCCATTTCGTTGGAATGCGGTACAGTGGCAAGCAACAAAAGTTTTGGAAGTATTTTTCCGGGAATTTACCGTATCCACGGAGATTGGTTCTATTGAACTGTCATTCGATAACTCTAAGTTTTTAAGCTTGGTTTGAATGGGTTGAGACATAAAAACAGAAAAGTAAATATTAACATAAAAAGAATTCATTTTTCATAGAGAAGAAACTTATCAGGCATGCATATAATCTACTCGTCACAAACTTAAACTTATCGACCAGTTATACTCAATATACAATACTCATCAATATCATCTGGCATCGCTCACAACAGTGTCCATCTCTGACACACTGAGTTGAGAGAACAACCGTATTACTCTCGTCGTCACTCTCGCACCCGCTTCAAGTTACGGAAGTCATCCATATCACTCGCATCGACACTCTCGCGCCCGATACAACCAACACGGAAGCATTAAGATCTGACACCCATAAAGATTGTTAGCTCTAAATCTATCTCTAGCATCCAGAAACTAATAGATAATCATCCCTAATCAAGATTTGTGATGTTTATCTCTAACACAACCCAAACCCCATGCATAAAGCAAAAATCAAGGACAACATTGATAAATATTTGTAAAGCAAGTTTAATATAACACCATGATCAACAAATATACATAAGATCAAAGTAAATACACATAGAAAACCCATAAATAGAGATTACAAAGAGAAGAGAAGGAGAAGAACCAAACATTTCTAGGTTTGTGAACACCAATCGACGAGAGATTCGACTCCGGATCATCTGATTGCAAGCTCCATTGATGTTTTCTAAGCTAAATATATGAAGAAATGAAGTTTGTTGGAGTGGGAGCAAAAAATACCCAAACCATCCCCTAAAAAATATGTTTTTCCCTTTATATAAGCTATCATGATCGTAGGGCTCGCTCAGAGAGACCAAAAAAATTGTTAAACCGCCTTACATCTTGCTCAGCTCGCTCAGCAAAAAACTTGCTAGAAGTTCAAAAATCCAAAAATTGTTTTCTTCATATATTTTGAACCGTAAATCCGATTTTTCGCCTGGTTTGAAGTGTTGGAAAGCTTATTCAATGCTCTATTTAACAATGCTCCAATATCAATGATGTAAAACCTACAAAACTAAAGGGAAAACAATTAAATTCAATAATATTTACAAGATAATGTAATATATACACTATAATGTAAGGTAAACGTATTTACAAACAAAGCGGGGTTTATTCAAACGATTCTAACAAAAATTATCGATAAGTGCAACAAAACTTATCTATAAAAATACCTACAGTTTGCACTTATCACTAACACCTTCCCTTTGTATAACTTAGCCCCGAACTCAAATCTTTTTCAAAGGTCTTTCCTGTTCATTTATACCTTTCTTTATTGGATAAAATAAAAGTCGGTGGCGACTCTTGCTATTCGCAACATAGCTTTTGTGAAAACAAAAACGACAAAGTCAGTTCTCCCACCATGTTACACATGGCTTATCATCGTTAACATCATTCACTACAAACACATATGCAGGTCTATCAAGTCGAGACACCTCGATTTTGGGCACATAGTTCTCTTGGTGAACCATTATCATGGAGGAAAAGGTTGCAAGAGCATCAACAAATTGATTCTCGTCCCGAGGTACATATGCAGCTTGACCTTCGTGAAAAATGTCAACAACCTCCTGGTATAATCTCTGTAAGGGACCAGATGTGGTTGATGAACGAGCCACTTTCTGTTAACCTGATTGATAACCAAAGCTGAATCACCAAAGATATCGAGGGTTTTAATTCAAAAATTAATCGCCTCATTTATCCCCATTATACAGGCTTCGTATTCTGCCTCATTGTTGGTGCATTCGAAATTCAACTGGGCAGTGAAGGGCATGTGAACTCCTTCCGTTGAGATAATAACAACACCAACTCCGCTACCGATCTTATTAACGACCCCATCGAACATCAAACTCTATTTGGATTTAGGGTCTGGCCCCTCCTCCGGGAGTGGTTCTTCACAATCTTTCGATTTGAGGAACATGATGTCTTCATCAGGGAATTCAAACTTCATTGGCTGGTAATCCTCAATCGATTGTTGGGCCAGATAATCTGATAATACACTTCCCTTGATAGCTTTCTGCGAAGTATACTGGATGTCGTATTCGGTCAAGATCATATGCCAACGAGCTACCCTTCCGATCAAGGTTGGCTTTTCAAAGATGTATTTGGCGGGGTCCATCTTGGATATCAATATGGTGGTATGAGTCAACATGTATTGTCTCAGTCGGTGAGAAACCTATGCCATAGCGCAACAAGTTTTCTCGAGCAATGAGTATTTTGTCTCACAGTCGGTAAAATTTTTGCTAAGGTAATATATTGCATGCTCTTTTCGACCAGACTCGTCATGCTGACCCAGTACACAACCCATTGATTCCTCGAGCACTGTAAGGTACATGATCAAAGGTGTCCCCGACACTAGATGTATGAGGATTGGAGGTTCTTGCAGGTATTCTTTGATTCGGTCGAAAGCCAATTGACAATCATCATTCCACTTAATGGCCTAATTCTTTCTTAAGAGCTTGAAAATTGGTTCGCATGTAGTTATTAGGTGAGATATGCACCGTGAAATATAGTTCAATCTCCCTAAGAAGCCTCGTAATTCTTTCTCAGTTCTAGGCTCAGGTGTCGTACCTCGAAAAATACGACCTCACGCGATCCAAAAAGATGGAGCCGCGCGCTGGACAGACTGAAGAGTCGCCACCTAATTCTAATTTATTCCCAAGAAGGGAAAGGGAAGATATAGATAAAACCCGAGAAGAGAGAGATAAGGACAAAGGTCAACGGAACCATTGCATGGGTTCGGAAGTCGGTTATGCAGGGGGAAGGTATTAGCACCCCCTACATCCATCGTACTCGATGGGAACCATCTAAGTTATCACGCGCGAAAGGATGTTTATGCTTAATGAATTACTCGCTAGAGGGAAATGAGTTTAAATTATAAGTTAGATTAATCCTAGGTGCTCGGCAAGGATTGAGATCCTTGTGCCTACGTACTCCCGCGTGCAATGGGAAAGTCAGAGCCTCGTAGTTCGGCCTACTACAGTTGGTTGGTAGTTTGTTTTATTACCTTTCTTCGATGAAAGGGTTTAGGAGTCGAATCGCACTAAAAACTATGGATAGTTCATTCCGTCCAACAAGACGAGCGTCTTGCGTCGAAATTATCGGAGCGAGTAACGAGAGCTCGTTATCCTCCTTTCTACCGCTTAAGGCTCATGGCTTACAATTCTTCTCGTATTTATTAAAGTGTTTTATTAACCTACGACCGCTTGACGTTGGATCAAGGGTTTGGATCTAATCGAAACATTTTGGTTTTTTGAGGTTAGAGGGTGAATGCAAATGGAGTTTTATTTTGTGGTTTGTTAGCGAGACACAATGCGCTCGGCTCGCAAGGTGAAGTGGATCCTAATAACGAAACGATAACTGAAAAATAAAGTGCAAGTGTGTGAGAGTGCAACCACTTGGTGTTGGACCAAGGGTTCGCGAACAAAAATAAAGATCGATAAAATGCGGGAAATAAAATGTGTACATAAAATGGGGGAGGGATACAAAATAAATTACAGGGGATTGCGAGAAATAAAGGGTATCATTGTAGTTTTCCCAAGAGGAAGCGTGTGTGCAGTGTTGTCGAACTGTTCGGAGGCGTTCGGCCTTTTTATTCGAATGCAACTGTTCATAGGCATTGAACCTTTTCGGAAGCGTTGAAATTTGGTTCGTTAACTACCTTAGAATCGATTCAAAGTTAGAATCATTCTATGAGGAGTTGAATAATATTTTTGAAATGCGGAAATAGATAAATGAATTGAATTTAAATCGGATGGTCTCATCATTAATCGAGATGTCGAGTCGGCTCGCGACGAATCTCAAAATTAATTTGATGTTCATCGACCATGAAAATAGTAAATAAATAAACGATTAAATTAAATGAACTAAATTAATTGAAATAAAAGTGGTCTCGTCGTAATCGAGATATCAAGTCGGCTCGCGACGAATCTTAAGATTAAAGCGATGTTCATCGACCGTAACATAAATAACCGATAAAAATAAACTACATTAAATTGAATTGACAAAATAGAAAATAAATAGAAACAAAATAATAAACAAAAAATAAAATTGACCTCATATTGACTGAATTTTCCGATAACGAGATCGGACACAATTCGGCCTTTTGGTAGATCATTGGCCCAGAAATAAAAATAATAAATAAAAATGTGGATAAAAAAGTTAAATTCATATTATAGACTAATAATTCTAAGAAAAAAACAATAAGAGATTAATAATAACAATAGGATAATGATAGAAGTGATAATAAATAAGAAAAATAGTAATGATATTTGAAAAAAGAATAGTAATAATAAGAAAATAATGAAAATAATGAAGGATGATAAAAACAATTAATAATAATAATAATAATAATGAGATAATTTTTTTGTAGTTTTAATTGGAAAATGCGATAACTAATAAAAGAAAATGTAGATTTGAAAAAATATGATTTATCGATATAAAAATGGAAGGATGATTTTTTTGAGAAATTTTAATAATGGACCTAAAAGATGAAATAGAATAAAAGAAGATATTTTTTTATTTTCAAAAAATATACGGATAAAACAAGAAGTGACATATTTTTTTGAATTTTTTCGAATATCAGACAGAAAAATAAAATGGTATGTATTTTTTTTTAGATATCTGTTAGACAGTAAAATAAAAATGGTGCGGGTATGACAAATTTGGGGTATGACATCAGGCATTTCCTGAATTGCTTTCACCTTTGCATGGTCGACCTCAATCCCCCTTTCACTTACAATGAAGCCTAGCAACTTTCAGAGCGCACTCTGAATGTACACTTGTTCGGGTTCAACCTCAATCTAAACTTCCGCAACCTATCAAACAACTTGGCCAAGTTGACTAAGTGTTCCTCTTTTGTTTGTGACTTTGCGATCATGTCATCAACATAGACCTCAATCTCGTGATGAATCATATCATGGAATAGAGTCACCATTGCCCGTTGGTTAGTTGCCCCAGAATTTTTCAAACCGAACGACATTAATTTGTAACAAAAGGTGCCCCATGGGGTGATGAAGGTAGTTTTCTCCATGTCATCTGGCGACATCTTGATTTAATTGTAGCCCGAAAAGAAATCCATGAAGGAAACTGTAGCGGTAAAATCATGAGTGTAAGCTATTGATTAACTTAACTCAATATACACAGAGTCGCCACCGCGCTTTTATTTATTTCCAAAAGGAAAAAGGCAAAAGAACGAACAAAACCTTAAAGAATCTTAAAAGGTAAAAAGCTAAAAGAATCAAACAGAGAATGGGTACGGGGATTGGTTACAAATCGGGAAGGTTTTACGCACCCGACTTGTCCGTGGTAGTCCACGGGAACCCTTTGAAATGTTTACTGTATTTTTAGTCTGAAATTGGTTTGCTTGAAAAAAGATTGAAGAGATGAGAAGAAGAATGTTTTTTAAGATTTTGGTGTTTGAAGAGACGAACGTCTCATGCCTACGTACCCACAAAGTGCAATGCTAGATCAAAACCCCGTAGTTCGTGGTACAAATTGTGAAAAGAAGGATGAGTTGAATTGATTTTAAAATGTAAAGATAAGTCGTCATTCTTTAGCGAATAATTCCGCTAGAAAGAATGAATCATATCTAAACATAAAAAAGGGTTAAAAGGAAACGTGCACGAGGGCACAAAAACAATTGAATGAGTTGTGAATGTTTTAAAGTTTTTTTGAGAAAGAAAGTTTCGATATGCTTATGTGGTTTAGCATTTATTTAAGGAAATGAAATGAAAAGGTAAAAGCGCGTGACCGAAGTCAAGATTTGATTGAGAAAATATTTGAAGTTTGAAAACAAAGGAAGTTTTGAAAATAGGAAGAAGATTTGAAAATTGAAGAAGATGGGAAGAGATGAAGGGACTATCCTAAGACTTGAAAATAAAAGCTAAAGGAAGAATGATCAAACCATATGGCAAGCACTCTTTTGAAACAATCGGATTTCCATCTTCATGAACAAGTAAACTTAATCGGAGCCAAAGTCTTCAATCCATAACAACTTGAGCAAAGGGATAATCCTAGAATCAAAGTCCGAAACTCCAATGCTAAGGATAGTAACCATAGTCCGAAATTAAAGTCACCAATTTATTAGATGTTTAATCCGTTATTAGTGTTTTTGTGTCCAAATGGACAAAGGAAAAATAACAAGCAACAAAATAAACAAAAAGCAATATGATGAATGATATAGTATAATAAGCATAATAAGAGAGATAGGGAACAAGAGATTGAAATAAAAGAGGATAAGGTGCGAGAGATTAAATTTAAATGTTAGTATATTCACATTATTATAATATTTACAATATAAGTGGTATGATGAACTTAATCAAGCACAACCACGAAAAGAAAAATAAAATCGAAGGCAACCGGATCCAAGTGGATCTTTAATCCGAATCGGGACAACTTTAGGTCTATGTTAAGCAATCGCCGAGTAATTTACGGAGTAAATACCCTACAAATGAGGCCGGCCACCACTAATTAAAGTGGAAAATATTCGTACTAATACATGTTAGAGAAACGATATTATGGATCGTTCTCCGAAAACATGTCGCACAAAAAGAAAAGGAACGGTCTAATCTTAATCGGGATTTCTCATTGTGTTTATCGAAGGCAACCTATCATGATTCCAAAGTATGGAGAATGATCCAAATGATCATTCATCCATAGATTTGAAATAATGAAGATTAAGCATCTTCGATAACCAATAATCGCGAATCGGAGATCTCATCGACCAAAAAGAAAAATAAAGGATGAAAAAGAAATGGATCTAAAGCTAAATCCATAAAAGAATTAAAATGTTTTTTTTAAACTCTTTTTTTCTAAAATATCCTTTTCTAAATTGCTTTTAAAGTATTTTTCTAAAATCTTTTATAAAATACTTCTAAAAATACTAAAAATCTCTTTTCCTAAATTGTTTTCTAAAATACCTTTTTCTAAAAAATTTCTAAAGTATGCTAAGATATATTCTAAAATAACTTTTTCCTTAAATATATGTCTAAAATCTCTTCTCAAAAAATGAGCTAGAAATAAAACATTTAAAATAAACAACAAGAAACTAAAGAAATGAAAAATAAAAAAAAATAAAAAGAAAGGGAAATGGGGGAGGGGGAGTCAACGCATGGACAGCAAGGGTGGATAGAAACAAGATCCACTTGAATATAAGCCCAACACCATATTCAGATTTTTTTTATTAACAAAGTTTTTTATAAAAAAAAATGAAATAAACTTAATTAAAACAATAAGGAAGAAACACAACAGACGCGTTCTTCTTCTTCTTCCACCAAACGAAAAAACAGAGGCGGCAGATCCTCTTCTTCTCACCTTCAAGAAAAATCAACAGAACCTAATCATTTCCTCTCTCTCTTTTGATACACACGCAATGCACTCTAATTCATTCTCAGCTTCGAATCAAAGAAAGGGGAGATTAGAGAGATTTGGGAATGAAATTGATTTAGGGATTTGAAGATCCGAATGGGAGAGTTGAAGAAGCTTTTATTGAAGATTTAGGTTCAAGCCTTGAGATGGATTTTTGACAGGGTTTTTGTATGGCTATTGAAGCTTGCATTTGAGAGAGAGGTGAGTTCTATTTTATAAGGAAGAAATGAATTTGAATGACGCGTTTTGAACGATTACATTTGCGTTTTGAATCACGGATTTCTCGTGCTCGCAAATGTGCTTGGTGAGGAGTTCTTCTGCGTTTAATGTTTGCTTCACCTGCGTTTTGGACCCTTTTATTTGTTGTTGAATGCGATGCTACCGTTTTGAGTGGTTTGTTTGCGTTTTGCTTCTCACGGAATTGGGTGATTCTTTTCGTATGCGTCTTGCTCGTCTGCGTGATGTGGAAAGGATGTTGTAGGAAGCTTGCGGCGTATTGGGCTTACGGTTTGTGATCGAAGCTTATATTAAGTTGGCTTGGTGATTGAGGAAAGGCTTGTCACTTCTTCACGCGCGCGGAAGCTGGCTTGTAAGGCTTGGGTGTATGGACGGCTGATAAAGTGTGAGGCTGCAAGTTGGGCTTTGCTGTATTGCGTGAGGTGTAAATCTGTGATGATTTGCGTGTTGTTGTTGACTTGTGGAAATTGTGGGGCTTGGAGTGAGCTGATGTTTGTGTGGGCCAGGAGTGAGGAAGTTGGCATGTGGCTGATACGGCTTGGGAAAAGTGATGTTGTTGTAAGCTGGTGCGGGGTATGCGTACGGAAGGCTGATTTTTGGTGATGTGAAGGCTCATGTGGAAATGAAGCTTGCTGGGCATTTTGAGAAGTAGCTGGTAAATGGCTTTAAAAGTTTGTGGCTTGAACATTAAAAAAATTGAAGTCACGTGTGGTTGGTATTTTGCTTGTGGGATTGTTGTGGAAGCTTTGGCTTTTTTTTTATTAATTGTGATGGGCTAATGGGCCTAAAAAACTTTATTTTTCTCTATAGTTTTTTTTTTGTAGATTTTTTATAAATGAAAAGAAAATAATGGGAATGGAATAAAAGAATAATGGGAATGGAATAAAAATAATGGGAATGGAATAAAAAATAAAGGGAATAAAATTTGGAATTTTGATTTATGGAAATTAAATTTTTTAAGGATGAGCAAATGGGCTAAAATGAGATATAATGTGATTGGATAAAAAAAATCGAAAAGAATGGATATAAAAGAAAGAATTAGAATTTGGGAATTTTTGTGAATTGAATAAAAAAGAAATGAAATGGATAATAAAAAGAAATTATTTAATCGGAAAAATGGATAATGGATATGAAATGGTGATTTTGGCCCACAACTTTTGATTTTTTCACCAGCCTCTGATAAGAATGAATACAATCAATCTTGAACCACTGAACAACTTGAGCCTGAAGCCACAACCATTTGAATCGTCTGAACAATGCCCTAATGATTTGAATTCATACTGAGGAAAATAAATCCTCAGATGAATAGTTGATGAACTGATGAACACTAGAGATTCGAAACCAAACTTCACACACAACACTATCTGATAACTGATGACTTTTGCGCACAACACAACTTGAACTTTGAAAACGCATTGTCTGAAGAAAAAACCACTGGCACAAACAACTTGCAATTGAAACCATCTTCTGATAGTTTGACCAAGATTAGGTCAAACGTCCATCTGAATCGAATCGTGACTGAACAAACGCATCTGAATTGGAATCACAGCCATGTCTTTGAAATCCTGCAACACAGAGAAGAAGGAGAAGCAACTGCAACATATTTTTTTTGATATTTTGGTTAGAAGTTAGTGAATATAAACAAATAACAGAATTAAACATGGTGATCTTCTGCAAGGCAAAGACCTGCAACTGAAAAGGGATACACGAACCAGTACGTGATCTTGTTTGTATGCGAAATGCAGATGATATGCGAAAAATCTTAGGGTCAAAAATTAGGGTCTGACAGATGCCCCTATTTAAGTTTCTTCAATCCAGAGATAATGAAGATTAAAATATTCATTTCGACAAGATGGGAGATACTTAAATATCAAAAAACCCAATTTTTGATCCTAAGATGCCAAAAACTGGAATGAAATGAGATGAACGATGCGAAATGATATGAAGATGATATGAAAATGATATGAAACTGTTAATGAAAGCAAATAAAAATATATGACAGTGTATGAGATGTGTATGAAATGCAGAGAAAATATGTGACAGCATATGAAATATTATGAGAAAATTTATGAGATGATATGAAATGTTTATGAAAATAAATGAAATGCAGAGAAGTCCGTGAGGGACAAGACGACATATGGAATAAAATAAACGCTGGGGATAAGGAGCATAAAACTCCGACGGGAAAAATAACATGCTAGAGGATAAACAACATATGGCTCAGCTGAGGTGAAAATGTCCAAAAATGGCAATTGGACAGAAAACATCACAACATCCAGGAATGGCACTGAATGAAGTGAGAAAAGTCCCGAAACAGTACACCAGAAGCATCCATAGATGACATTACTGACTTTAAAAGGGATGTCCGAGAATGGCAATCAGAAAAGGGTAATCACAACATCTGAGAATGGCAATCAGATAAAAAGTGAATTACAACATTCAGGAACAGAACTGAATGAAATGGGAAAATTCGGGAAAGCACATCAACTTAATGATGACTCCAACATGGAAATCCAAGAATAGCAATCGGAAGGCAAGTGATCACAACATCTGAGAATGGCAATCAGATAGAATGCAAAGCACAACATTTAGGAACATAACTGAATAAAATGGGAAAAAGTCCGGGACAGTGCATCAAATCAATGATGACTTCACTATGGACATCCGAGAATGGCAATCGGAAGGAAATGATCACAATATCCGAGAATAGCAATCAGATAAAATGTGAATCACAATATTTAGGAACAGAACTGAATGAGATGGAAAAAGTCCGGGACAGTACATCAAATCAATGATGACTTCACTATGGACATCCGAGAATGGCAATCGGATAAAATGGTGTAATATTTGAGAAGACACAACAAGTAGGTGAAGAAAGAGTTCTAGAGAGACAGACAAATGCCAAGTAAGTTGGACTTTGACCAAAAAGTAAGAAGTTGAAAACAAACAAGATTTCGAGAAATGCATATGAGGACTAAAACACTCAGTATGCGGACATTTACGAAAATGGGGACTAAACCACCCAAGGACATGCATAATGAGGACTAAAACACTCAACTATGCAAAGGCTAACAAAACTGGGGAATAACACACCCGAGAAAACGCATAATGAGGACTAAAGCACTCAACTATGCCAACATGAACAAGACTGGGGAATAACACACCCAATGAGATAATATGAGAGAAAATGCTGACAACCAGTTTAGACTCTTAGAGGAGTGAAAAGATGAAAGACTGATTCCTCAACACAGAAATCACTGCCATTCTGCTCGAATATTAGAGATGCTTCTGCTGAACAAATCTCTGTCACACCAGCAAACTGTATCAATTTGAAAATCTTTTGAGAGAAGTCATACAGAGCTACTTGGGGATTCTTGAAGAAAAATTTGCCCCAAGTTCAATGACTGATGAAGGTAAACTGATAATGGATTCAGTTCTCAACTACTGCTGGAGAGAATAATCAGATCTTTGAGGTAACCGTTGAGAAGAATAAACTGATCATGGCTTCAGTTCTTGAGATGAATGCTGAGAAAATAACCCAATATGAAACTTGCAGAGAATCTTCTGATCAACCAAATCTGAGAATAACTTGTACTGATCAAAAACTTCTGAACCATAGGATATGAAAAGAACTTGCCCCTGATAAGATCACTGACCAAGTTTTCTCAACTGTTTGAAAATTCCTTGATTATGAAAGTTTATTTGCAAATAAAAAGTGTTTGTACAAACTTGGTAATTTTAATGCAAAGTTCAATGCAAAGTTTGAAATCAAGAATCATCTTTTGAATGAAATTTATTGATGAAAGCATTGTCGAAACACGGCGGTTGAGACAAAATTAAAGATAAAACAACAGCAAGAAAACAAATGATTGGTAAAGAAATTGGGAGTCAGTTTACGCAACCTCGCTGTAGTATGCTTTTCAAAAGAAACCTGGATTCAATTAGGACTTTTGAAGGTTGTAACGTGGTCTGGTTCACAGTCTACGAATCAAAGGATATAGGCTCAAAGTTTATTTGTACCCAACCCAACTTCGTGATGAACTCCAGTCCTACATTCAATTAATTCACCCTATGCATTCAAGTTCCAAGCATTTGGGATTGCACAGATGAAGATGGTTCGTAGGCCAAAGATTTTGAGATAGCAGTCACCTCTTCCTTTTGTTATTTCCAGTGAGGACTTTAGTCAACTCAACTTGCTTTTGCTGAGGATCTTGATGATCTCTTGATAAATCTTTCTTTTATTATCCCTAACTCTTGCCTGAACTGTGTTATTTCAACTTACAGCCAGCGGGATGCCCCAGTTTTTGCCTAAGTTTCCTTCATAGGTTTTGACTTAGCGGGCTTTAATTTTTTTTAATAATTTTTTTCAAAATCATTTTTTTTCGAAAGATAATGACTGCATGGCTTAATGATTACGATGAACCATCATTGGCTGTTGAATTGAGAAACATCTTCAACCCTTTTTGATGTGTGTGAAGGAAAGCTTGAGATTGTAACCTTTATTGAAAGGTGTCTTGAATGATTCTCTTGTACTTGAATGCATATTCGAATTAATTGAAAACTACCCATCCCCGGGTTAAAGTTGCGGGTTTTTTCGAATAGAAAGAAACTCCAACTTCAAGGCTCAAATGGGTTAACAAAGGATTAACTTCCTTATTTCTCCAGTGTTTGGGATTTAAAACAACGCCTGTATATCATCAACCAAGTTTCAATTGAAAGCATACCAACAACAATTGGGTATCTCGTTTTCATCATCCTCCCTCCAATCATTGTAAAAGCTTTGAGGAAAGATAAATGAACCAGAAATGTAAAGCATAAAGATGCAAATAGTAAATGGAATTGAATCAAAACAAAGCAATGCTCATTTTATTAAAACCAACATGAAAGTACAAACAAGCTTAAAAGCAACCAACTTAACATGATTGAAGAAATATTGCAAACATAAAGAAACAATGGCCTAGTGATCAATCAATAACAAGGATGAGTTGTCCCGTCTGATATTCTGGCCTTGAAGAAAATTGACAATCGAAGTCTTCTAGAAGATATACTTCCGAAGCTTCGGCAAAGGATTGTTGATAACATTGGGATTAAGGTCATTAAAGTAAAGGATATTGTTCCTGATAAGTTCTTGCACTTTAGCTTTCAATGCAAAACAATGTTCCAAGTCATGACCAGTTCCACCTTGATGAAACTCACAGCGAAGATCCGATCTATAACCAACTGGAAGAGGATTCGGAACAGGAGGCGGAGGCCTAGTAGTAATTAAACCTTTCTCAATCAAGGAAGGAAACAATTCAGTGTAAGACATCGGAATAGGATCAAAGTTTGGCCTATTGCGACACTGATTTTGTCCAGCAGCAGGATGAGGAGTCTGAGCTTGAGTTCGAATCTGAACCTGAGCTTGAGCTTGACCTTGAGCTTGAGTTTGAACAGGTTGAGTTTTAATAACAGGAGCAACTGCAGCTACATATGGTTGAACATATCGTTGTTGCGGGCGATAAGGCCTCCTCTCAGTTGAAACAGCATAAGCATCACCATCTCTTCTCTTGTGAGGATTCCAAAAAGACTTTCTCGCAGCATTAGGAGCTTCAGAATTGGTAATCTTACCTTTCTTGATACCTTCCTCTAGCCTTTCTCCAATAGTGACTAGGTCAGAAAAACCAGATGAAACACTTCCTACCATTTTCTCCCAAAAGAACGGTTGAAGAGTGTCCATGAACAAACCAGTTAATTCTTTTTCGGGCAAAGGTGGTTCCACTTGAGAAGCTAGCTCTCTCCAACGCTGAGCATACTCTTTGAACGATTCTTTCTCTTTCTGTGACATGTTTTGAAGTTGACGATGATCAGGCGCCATGTCCAGATTGTACTTATACTGTCTTACAAAAACATCAGACAAATCTTTCCAACTTCGAATGTGACTCTTCTCAAGTCCAACATACCATATCATAGAAGCACCACTTAGACTATCTTGAAAACAGTGAATAAGCAGCTTGTCATCTTTAGCATGCGCAGCCATTTTGCGACAATACATCAGCAGATGAATCTTTGGACAAGTATGACCATTGTATTTCTCAAATATAGGAACTTTGAACTTATCAGGAAGAACCAAGTCGGAGACCAAACACATGTCTATCGCAGCAGAACCAAAGACATATTTTCCTTCTAAACCTCTTACCCTCTTCTCAAGAGTCAAACATTGCTCTCTAACTTCATCCATATATCCAGGTTCACCCTGACTTTCAGCTTGTGGACCAGCAGCTTGGTACAAGAAAGGAGAATTCTGATAAGTAGTCTGAGCAGTAGCGTGCACAACAGGTTGAGGTTCGACAAAAGTCGGAGCTGAAAAGACTGGCACAACAGATGGACCACCAATCTGAGCAGTAGCCGAAACTGGCACATAATCCGGAGGTAACCCATATTCTGGCCAAGTAGAAACCGGTTGCTGAACAACAGGAGGATGAACAACAGCCGTAAAAACATCAGAGATAACAGTCCTTTGAGGTGGTTCGCCTCGAGCAATCAAAACTTGCATCATTTCAGTGAGTCTGGTCATATCGGCCTTCAACTCATCAATTTCCATTCGAACTTCCATGTTATGCTGTTCTTGGTGTTCCATTCTCAATATGATAGCTCTCCGTCTGTTAGCAGCTCTAGTACCGTATCTGTGATGAGGAGTCAGCTTGACGAATCAACAGTCAACTGAAGAAGGAATCAACCGGGATGAGTTCCTACACAACTCGGATGAACGCAAGAATATGCGAGGATGCAATGATATGCAATGTTCACTTCCATTTTCAGAAAAACAACTCGATTATTGCAAACATGGTCAACATCGAGAATACTGTCATGAAAAATCCTGACAAAAAGGAATATTTACTTTTTCCAATATTTGCAATAATCGGAATTATTTTCCTTGAAAAATGGTTGTGAAGATGATCATGATGAATATGTAGATGCAACAACCACAAACAAGATCACGCAAAGCACACAGGTTCAAAGGTTCGGATCACGAGCATGGAATCAAGGGATAAGAACCAACAACCCACAAAGGCATGTACTAAGGTTTGTCTTCATTGTACCTGCAAAAAACCAGAAGGGTGCTAACAGAGGTTCCCGGAGTTAACAGCCATCTTTAGAATATCATCGGTACGTTGGATTACTCCCTAACCGATAACATTCTTAAAATAGACCTCGTCCGAGTGTAGTATCGCGTGACAACCACCTTAAGTTTACACTCAGATAGTTTCCGCACTACGTTCCTAAATTGGCTTAGATTGGTTAAGGGTTCTACGGTCCTCAGTATGATCAGC
The DNA here is from genome assembly GCA_963966055.1 of Lathyrus aphaca. Taxonomy (NCBI): domain Eukaryota; kingdom Viridiplantae; phylum Streptophyta; class Magnoliopsida; order Fabales; family Fabaceae; genus Lathyrus; species Lathyrus aphaca. The sequence continues at coordinate 261,189,873 of OZ014519.1, forward strand.
TCAAAGTCGGAAAATAATGCCACGTACGATTACTCGTCGTGACACTGATAGTCTAAGAGAGCCTAACCGAGTGGAGATATTCAAATTGATATTGCTTTGGACTACTCCATCGCATATCGCTTCGAATATCGTCGTCCTATCATAAGTTCCACTCAGATCCGGGTTAGAATCTATCTCACACAGAGGATTACCAAAACCGAAACAGAACAACCAAATAACAAGCAAATCAAACGAAAGCAGTAAACAAATCAAAGTAGGCCGAATCCACTTAGAGATTGACTCCCCAGCAGAGTCGCCACTTTTCTGTAGCGGTAAAATCATGAGTGTAAGTTATTGATTAACTTAACTCAATATACACAGAGTCGCCACCGCGCTTTTATTTATTTCCAAAAGGAAAAAGGAAAAAGAACGAACAAAACCTTAAAGAATCTTAAAAGCTAAAAAGCTAAAAGAATCAAACAGAGAATGGGTACGGGGATTGGTTACAAATCGGGAAGGTTTTACGCACCCGACTTGTCCGTGGTACTCCACGGGAACCCTTTGAAATGTTTACTGCATTTTTAGTCTGAAATTGGTTTGCTTGAAAAAAGATTGAAGAGATGAGAAGAAGAATGTTTTTTAAGATTTTGGTGTTTGAAGAGACGAACGTCTCATGCCTACGTACCCACAAAGTGCAATGCTAGATCAAAACCCCGTAGTTCGTGGTACAAATTGTGAAAAGAAGGATGAGTTGAATTGATTTTAAAATGTAAATATAAGTCGTCATTCTTTAGCGAATAATTCCGCTAGAAAGAATGAATCATATCTAAACATAAAAAAGGGTTAAAAGGAAACGTGCACGAGGGCACAAAAACAATTGAATGAGTTGTGAATGTTTTAAAGTTTTTTTGAGAAAGAAAGTTTCGATATGCTTATGTGGTTTAGCATTTATTTAAGGAAATGAAATGAAAAGGTAAAAGCGCATGACCGAAGTCAAGATTTGATTGAGAAAATGTTTGAAGTTTGAAAACAAAGGAAGTTTTGAAAATAGGAAGAAGATTTGAAAATTGAAGAAGATGGGAAGAGATGAAGGGACTATCCTAAGACTTGAAAATAAAAGCTAAAGGAAGAATGATCAAACCATATGGCAAGCACTCTTTTGAAACAATCGGATTTCCATCTTCATGAACAAGTAAACTTAATCGGAGCCAAAGTCTTCAATCCATAACAACTTGAGCAAAGGGATAATCCTAGAATCTAAGTCCGAAACTCCAATGCTAAAAATAGTAACCATAGTCCGAAATTAAAGTCACCAATTTTTTAGATGTTTAATCCGTTATTAGTGTTTTTGTGTCCAAATGGACAAAGGAAAAATAACAAGCAACAAAATAAACAAAAAGCAATATGATGAATGATATAGTATAATAAGCATAATAAGAGAGATAGGGAACAAGAGATTGAAATAAAAGAGGATAAGGTGCGAGAGATTAAATTTAAATGTTAGTATATTCACATTATTATAATATTTACAATATAAGTGGTATGATGAACTTAATCAAGAACAACCACGAAAAGAAAAATAAAATCGAAGGCAACCGGATCCAAGTGGATCTTTAATCCGAATCGGGACAACTTTAGGTCTATGTTAAGCAATCGCCGAGTAATTTACGGAGTAATTACCCTACAAATGAGGCCGACCACCACTAATTAAAGTGGAAAATATTCGTACTAATACATGTTAGAGAAACGATATTATGGATCGTTCTCCGAAAACATGTCGCACAAAAAGAAAAGGAACGGTCTAATCTTAATCGGGATTTCTCATTGTGTTTATCGAAGGCAACCTATCACGATTCCAAAGTATGGAGAATGATCCAAATGATCATTCATCCATAGATTTGAAATAATGAAGATTAAGCATCTTCGAAAACCAATAATCGCGAATCGGAGATCTCATCGACCAAAAAGAAAAATAAAGGATGAAAAAGAAATGGATCTAAAGCTAAATCCATAAAAGAATTAAAATGTTTTTTTTTAAACTCTTTTTTTCTAAAATATCCTTTTCTAAATTGCTTTTAAAGTATTTTTCTAAAATCTTTTATAAAATACTTCTAAAAATACTAAAAATCTCTTTTCCTAAATTGTTTTCTAAAATACCTTTTTCTAAAAAATTTCTAAAGTATGCTAAGATATATTCTAAAATAACTTTTTCCTAAAATATATGTCTAAAATCTCTTCTCAAAAAATGAGCTAGAAATAAAATATTTAAAATAAACAACAAGAAACTAAAGAAATGAAAAATAAAAAAGAAAAAGAAAAAGAAAGGGAAATGGGGGAGGGGGAGTCAACGCATGGACAGCAAGGGTGGATAGAAACAAGATCCACTTGAATATAAGCCCAACACCATATTCAGATTTTTTTTATTAACAAAGTTTTTTATAAAAAAAAATGAAATAAACTTAATTAAAACAATAAGGAAGAAACGCAGCAGACGCATTCTTCTTCTTCTTCCACCAAACGAAAAAACAGAGGCGGCGGATCCTCTTCTTCTCACCTTCAAGAAAAATCAACAAAACCGAATCATTTCCTCTCTCTCTCTTTTGATACACGCGCAATGCACTCTAATTCATTCTCAGCTTCGAATCAAAGAAAGGGGATATTAGAGAGATTTGGGAATGAAATTGATTTAGGGATTTGAAGATCCGAATGGGAGAGTTGAAGAAGCTTTTATTGAAGATTTAGGTTCAAGCCTTGAGATGGATTTTTGACAGGGTTTTTGTATGGCTATTGAAGCTTGCATTTGAGAGAGAGGTGAGTTCTATTTTACAGAGGAAGAAATGAATTTGAATGACGCATTTTGAACGATTACATTTGCATTTTGAATCACGGATTTCTCGTGCTCGCAAATGTGCTTGGTGAGGAGTTCTTCTGCGTTTAATGTTTGCTTCACCTGCGTTTTGGACCCTTTTATTTGTTGTTTAATGCGATGCTACCGTTTTGAGTGGTTTGTTTGCGTTTTTCTTCTCACGGAATTGGGTGATTCTTTTCGTATGCGTCTTGCTCGTCTGCGTGATGTGGAAAGGATGTTGTAGGAAGCTTGCGGCGTATTGGGCTTACGGTTTGTGATCGAAGCTTATTGTAAGTTGGCTTGGTGATTGAGGAAAGGATTGTCACTTCTTCACGCGCGCGGAAGCTGGCTTGTAAGGCTTGGGTGTATGGACGGCTGATAAAGTGTGAGGCTGCAAGTTGGGCTTTGCTGTATTGCGTGAGGTGTAAATCTGTGATGATTTGCGTGTTGTTGTTGACTTGTGGAAATTGGGGGGCTTGGAGTGAGTTGATGTTTGTGTGGTCCAGGCGTGAGGAAGTTGGCATGTGGCTGATACGGCTTGGGAAAAGTGATGTTGTTGTAAGCTGGTGCGGGGTATGCGTACGGAAGGCTGATTTTTGGTGATGTGAAGGCTCATGTGGAAGTGAAGCTTGCTGGGCATTTTGAGAAGTAGCTGGTAAATGGCTTTAAAAGTTTGTGGCTTGAACATTAAAAAAACTGAAGTCACGTGTGGTTGGTATTTTGCTTGTGGGATTGTTGTGGAAGCTTTGGCTTCTTTTTTTTTTTAATTGTGATGGGCTAATGGGCCTAAAAAACTTTATTTTTCTCTATAGTTTTTTTTTTGTAGATTTTTTATAAATGAAAAGAAAATAATGGGAATGGAATAAAAGAATAATGGGAATGGAATAAAAATAATGGGAATGGAATAAAAAATAAAGGGAATAAAATTTGGAATTTTGATTTATGGAAATTAAATTTTTTAAGGATGAGCAAATGGGCTAAAATGAGATATAATGTGATTGGATAAAAAAAAATCGAAAAGAATGGATATAAAAGAAAGAATTAGAATTTGGGAATTTTTGTGAATTGAATAAAAAAGAAATGAAATGGATAATAAAAAGAAATTATTTAATCGGAAAAATGGATAATGGATATGAAATGGTGATTTTGGCCCACAACTTTTGATTTTTTCACAAGCCTCTGATAAGAATGAATACAATCAATCTTGAACCACTGAACAACTTGAGCCTGAAGCCACGACCATTTGAATCGTCTGAACAATGCCCTAATGATTTGAATTCATACTGAGGAAAATAAATCCTCAGATGAATAGTTGATGAACTGATGAACACTAGAGATTCGAAACCAAACTTCACACACAACACTATCTGATAACTGATGACTTTCGCGCACAACACAACTTGAACTTTGAAAACGCATTGTCTGAAGAATAAAACACTGGCACAAACAACTTGCAATTGAAACCATCTTCTGATAGTTTGACCAAGATTAGGTCAAACGTCCATCTGAATCGAATCGTGACTGAACAAACGCATCTGAATTGGAATCACAGCCATGTCTTTGAAATCCTGCAACACAGAGAAGAAGGAGAAGCAACTGCAACATATTTTTTTTGATATTTTGGTTAGAAGTTAGTGAATATAAACAAATAACAGAAATTAAACATGGTGATCTTCTGCAAGGCAAAGACCTGCAACTGAAAAGGGATACACGAACCAGTACGTGATCTTGTTTGTATGCGAAATGCAGATGATATGCGAAAAATCTTAGGGTCAAAAATTAGGGTCTGACAGATGCCCCTATTTAAGTTTCTTCAATCCAGAGATAATGAAGATTAAAATCTTCGTTTCGACAAGATGGAAGATACTTAAATATCAAAAAACCCAATTTTTGATCCTAAGATGCCAAAAACTGGAATGAAATGAGATGAACGATGTGAAATGATATGAAGATGATATGGAAATGATATGAAACCGTTAATGAAAGCAAATAAAAATATATGATAGTATATGAGATGTGCATGAAATGCAGAGAAAATATGTGACAGCATATGAAATATTATGAGAAAATTTATGAGATGATATGAAATGTTTATGAAAATAAATGAAATGCAGAGAAGTCCGTGAGGGACAAGACGACATATGGAATAAAATAAACGCTGGGGATAAGGAGCATAAAACTCCGACGGGAAAAATAACATGCTAGAGGATAAACAACATATGGCTCAGCTGAGGTGAAAATGTCCAAAAATGGTAATTGGACAGAAAACATCACAACATCCAGGAATGGCACTGAATGAAGTGAGAAAAGTCCCGAAACAGTACACCAGAAGCATCCATAGATGACATTACTGACTTTAAAAGGGATGTCCGAGAATGGCAATCAGAAAAGGGTAATCACAACATCTGAGAATGGCAATTAGATAAAAAGTGAATTACAACATTCAGGAACAGAACTGAATGAAATGGGAAAATTCGGGAAAGCACATCAACTTAATGATGACTCCAACATGGAAATCCAAGAATAGCAATCGGAAGGCAAGTGATCACAACATCTGAGAATGGCAATCAGATAGAATGCAAAGCATAACATTCAGGAACATAACTGAATGAAATGGGAAAAAGTCTGGGACAGTGCATCAAATCAATGATGACTTCACTATGGACATCCGAGAATGGCAATCGGAAGGAAATGATCACAATATCCGAGAATAGCAATCAGATAAAATGTGAATCACAATATTCAGGAACAGAACTGAATGAGATGGAAAAAGTCCGGGACAGTACATCAAATCAATGATGACTTCACTATGGACATCCGAGAATGGCAATCGGATAAAAGGGTGTAATATTTGAGAAGACACAACAAGTAGGTGAAGAAAGAGTTCTAGAGAGACAGACAAATGCCAAGTAAGTTGGACTTTGACCAAAAAGTAAGAAGTTGAAAACAAACAAGATTTCGAGAAATGCATATGAGGACTAAAACACTCAGTATGCGGACATTTACGAAAATGGGGACTAAACCACCCAAGGACATGCATAATGAGGACTAAAACACTCAACTATGCAAAGGCTAACAAAACTGGGGAATAACACACCCGAGAAAACGCATAATGAGGACTAAAGCACTCAACTATGCCAACATGAACAAGACTGGGGAATAACACACCCAATGAGATAATATGAGAGAAAATGCTGACAACCAGTTTAGACTCTTAGAGGAGTGAAAAGATGAAAGATTGGTTCCTCAACACAGAAATCACTGCCATTCTGCTCGAATATTAGAGATGCTTCTGCTGAACAAATCTCTGTCACACCAGCAAACTGTATCAATTTGAAAATCTTTTGAGAGAAGTCATACAGAGCTACTTGGGGATTCTTGAAGAAAAATTTGCCCCAAGTTCAATGACTGATGAAGGTAAACTGATAATGGATTCAGTTCTCAACTACTGCTGGAGAGAATAATCAGATCTTTGAGGTAACCGTTGAGAAGAATAAACTGATCATGGCTTCAGTTCTTGAGATGAATGCTGAGAAAATAACCCAATATGAAACTTGCAGAGAATCTTCTGATCAACCAAATCTGAGAATAACTTGTACTGATCAACAACTTTTGAACCATAGGATATGAAAAGAACTTGCCCCTGATAAGATCACTGACCAAGTTTTCTCAACTGTTTGAAAATTCCTTGATTATGAAAGTTTATTTGCAAATAAAAAGTGTTTGTACAAACTTGGTAATTTTAATGCAAAGTTCAATGCAAAGTTTGAAATCAAGAATCATCTTTTGAATGAAATTTATTGATGAAAGCATTGTCGAAACACGGCGGTTGAGACAAAATTAAAGATAAAACAACAGCAAGAAAACAAATGATTGGTAAAGAAATTGGGAGTCAGTTTACGCAACCTCGCTGTAGTATGCTTTTCAAAAGAAACCTGGATTCAATTAGGACTTTTGAAGGTTGTAACGTGGTCTGGTTCACGGTCTACGAATCAAAGGATATAGGCTCAAAGTTTATTTGTACCCAACCCAACTTCGTGATGAACTCCAGTCCTACATTCAATTAATTCACCCTATGCATTCAAGTTCCAAGCATTTGGGATTGCACAGATGAAGATGGTTCGTAGGCCAAAGATTTTGAGATAGCAGTCACCTCTTCCTTTTGTTATTTCCAGTGAGGACTTTAGTCAACTCAACTTGCTTTTGCTGAGGATCTTGATGATCTCTTGATAAATCTTTCTTTTATTATCCCTAACTTTTGCCTGAACTGTGTTATTTCAACTTACAGCCAGCGGGATGCCCCAGTTTTTGCCTAAGTTTCCTTCATAGGTTTTGACTTAGCGGGCTTTAATTTTTTTTAATAATTTTTTTCAAAATCATTTTTTTTCGAAAGATAATGACTGCATGGATTAATGATTATGATGAACCATCATTGGCTGTTGAATTGAGAAACATCTTCAACCCTTTTTGATGTGTGTGAAGGAAAGCTTGAGATTGTAACCTTTATTGAAAGGTGTCTTGAATGATTCTCTTGTACTTGAATGCATATTCGAATTAATTGAAAACTACCCATCCCCGGGTTAAAGTTGCGGGTTTTTTCGAATAGAAAGAAACTCCAACTTCAAGGCTCAAATGGGTTAACAAAGGATTAACTTCCTTATTTCTCCAGTGTATGGGATTTAAAACAACGCCTGTATATCATCAACCAAGTTTCAATTGAAAGCATACCAACAACAATTGGGTATCTCGTTTTCATCATCCTCCCTCCAATCATTGTAAAAGCTTTGAGAAAAGATAAATGAACCAGAAATGTAAAGCATAAAGATGCAAATAGTAAATGGAATTGAATCAAAGCAAAGCAATGCTCATTTCATTAAAACCAACATGAAAGTACAAACAAGCTTAAAAGCAACCAACTTAACATGATTGAAGAAATATTGCAAACATAAAGAAACAATGGCCTAGTGATCAATCAATAACAAGGATGAGTTGTCCCGTCTGATATTCTGGCCTTGAAGAAAATTGACAATCGAAGTCTTCTAGAAGATTCACTTCCCAAGCTTCGGCAAAGGATTGTTGATAACATTGGGATTAAGGTCATTAAAGTAAAGGATATTGTTCCTGATAAGTTCTTGCACTTTAGCTTTCAATGCAAAACAATGTTCCAAGTCATGACCAGTTCCACCTTGATGAAACTCACAGCGAAGATCCGATCTATAACCAACTGGAAGAGGATTCGGAACAGGAGGCGGAGGCCTAGTAGTAATTAAACCTTTCTCAATCAAGGAAGGAAACAATTCAGTGTAAGACATCGGAATAGGATCAAAGTTTGGCCTATTGCGATACTGATTTTGTCCAGCAGCAGGATGAGGAGTATGAGCTTTAGTTCGAATCTGAACCTGAGCTTGAGCTGGTCGAGCTTGACCTTGAGCTTGAGTTTGAACAGGTTGAGTTTTAATAACAGGAGCAACTGCAGCTACATATGGTTGAACATATCGTTGTTGCGGGCGATAAGGCCTCCTCTCAGTTGAAACAGCATAAGCATCACCATCTCTTCTCTTGTGAGGATTCAAAAAAGACTTTCTCGCAGCATTAGGAGCTTCAGAATTGGTAATATTACCTTTCTTGATACCTTCCTCTAGTCTTTCTCCAATAGTGACTAGGTCAGAAAAACCAGATGAAACACTTCCTACCATTTTCTCCCAAAAGAACGGTTGAAGAGTGTCCATGAACAAACCAGTTAATTCTTTTTCGGGCAAAGGTGGTTCCACTTGAGCAGCTAGCTCTCTCCAACGCTGAGCATACTCTTTGAACGATTCTTTCTCTTTCTGTGACATGTTTTGAAGTTGACGACGATCAGGCGCCATGTCCAGATTGTACTTATACTGTCTTACAAAAGCATCAGACAAATCTTTCCAGCTTCGAATGTGACTCTTCTCAAGTCCAACATACCATTTCATAGAAGCACCACTTAGACTATCTTGAAAATAGTGAATAAGCAGCTTGTCATCTTTAGCATGCGCAGCCATTTTGCGACAATACATCAGCAGATGAATCTTTGGACAAGTATGACAATTGTATTTCTCAAATACAGGAACTTTGAACTTATCAGGAAGAACCAAGTCGGAGACCAAACACATGTCTATCGCAGCAGAACCAAAGACATCTTTTCCTTCTAAACCTCTTACCCTCTTCTCAAGAGTCAAACATTGCTCTCTAACTTCATCCATATATCCAGGTTCACCCTGACTTTCAGCTTGTGGACCAGCAGCTTGGTACAAGAAAGGAGAATTCTGATAAGTAGTCTGAGCAGTAGCGTGCACAACAGGTTGAGGTTCGACAAAAGTCGGAGCTGAAAAGACTGGCACAACAGATGGACCACCAATCTGAGCAGTAGCAGAAACTGGCACATAATCCGGAGGTAACCCATATTCTGGCCAAGTAGAAACCGGTTGCTGAACAACAGGAGGATGAACAACAGCAGTAAAAACTTCAGAGATAACAGTCCTTTGAGGTGGTTCGCCTCGAGCAATCAAAACTTACATCATTTCAGTGAGTCTGGTCATACCGGCCTTCAACTCATCAATTTCCATTTGAACTTCCATGTTATGCTGTTCTTGGTGTTCCATTCTCAATATGATAGCTCTCCGTCTGTTAGCAGCTCTAGTACCGTATTTGTGATGAGGAGTCAGCTTGACGAATCAACAGTCAACTGAAGAAGGAATCAACCGGGATGAGTTCCCACACAACTTGGATGAACGCAAGAATATGCGAGGATGCAATGATATGTAATGTTCACTTCCATTTTCAAAAAAACAACTCGATTATTGCAAACATGGTCAACATCGAGAATACTGTCATGAAAAATCCTGACAAAAAGGAATATTTACTTTTTCCAATATTTGCAATAATCGGAATTATTTTCCTTGAAAAATGGTTGTGAAGATGATCATGATGAATATGTAGATGCAACAACCACAAACAAGATCACGCAAAGCACATAGGTTCAAAGGTTCGGATCACGAGCATGGAATCAAGGGATAAGAACCAACAACCCACAAAGGCATGTACTAAGGTTTGTCTTCATTGTACCTGCAAAAAACCAGAAGGGTGCTAACAGAGGTTCCCGGAGTTAACAGCCATCTTTAGAATATCGTCGGTACGTTGGATTACTCCCTAACCGATAACATTCTTAAAATAGGCCTCGTCCGAGTGTAGTATCGCGTGACAACCACCTTAAGTTTACACTCAGATAGTTTCCGCACTACGTTCCTAAATTGGCTTAGATTGGTTAAGGGTTCTACGGTCCTCAGTATGATCAGCTCAAAGTCGGAAAATAATGCCACGTACGATTACTCGTCGTGACACTGATAGTCCAAGAGAGCCTAACCGAGTGGAGATATTCAAATTGATATTGCTTTGGACTACTCCATCGCATATCGCTTCGAATATCGTCGTCCTATCATAAGTTCCACTCAGATCCGGGTTAGAATCTATCTCACACAGAGGATCACCAAAACCGAAACAGAACAACCAAATAACAAGCAAATCAAACGAAAGCAGTAAACAAATCAAAGTAGGCCGAATCCACTTAGAGATTGACTCCCCAGCAGAGTCGCCACTTTTCTGTAGCGGTAAAATCATGAGTGTAAGCTATTGATTAACTTAACTCAATATACACAGAGTCGCCACCGCGCTTTTATTTATTTCCAAAAGGAAAAAGGCAAAAGAACGAACAAAACCTTAAAGAATCTTAAAAGCTAAAAGAATCAAACAGAGAATGGGTACGGGGATTGGTTACAAATCGGGAAGGTTTTACGTGTAACACCCCGAAAATCTAAATTTAATTATTTAATCATTTATTTAATTAATTTAGAAAATTTGGAGAGTTTGGGTTAATTTGAGAATTTTGGAGGAAATGAATATTTTTATATAATAAGGATAAATAGTGTTTTATTATACTATTTTATTTTTATTATTAAAAATATGTTAAAGAAAAGGATAAGATGGTACTTTTGTGGAATCATGAGGGTAATATGGGAAAAGGCTAAGCTAGGATATTATAGCCAAAAGAAGAGAATACGATGAGTTTCTCATATTTTGTTTTCTATCGTATTTTGGAAGTGCTCTGAAGAAAGAGGAACTCAGAGTCAGGAGACTGTGGAGAACCCAAGAGAAGCGTGTAAAGCGGCGAAATTCTCTAAGGTATGGGGAGTTTTCATAATCTATGATAAATGTATAGGAATTAGAATATGAATGGATTAGGATGGTATGAATTTTAGGAGTTTTGGGGTTTTTGAGTTAGGTTGAGTTTTAGGAGAAATCTTGATGAATTAGAGTGATTAGAATGAGTTGTAATCGTATATTTGTCTGTATAATTGTTGTCTGGATGTTGTTGAGGTTTAATTGATGCTTTTGAATGGATTTTTGGTGTTATGATGTGAAAATCTGTAATGGGGTTTGGGAATTTTTGAAAATTGGAACAGTCTGCAATTGTGTAGCAGAAGACTGCTGAAACGCGTGTGTTAACCGGTTAACGCTTTGGTTAACCGGTTAACGCTTTGAAATTTTGGGGCATTTTCTGAAAATATGCAGGCGTTAACCGGTTAACGCTTTGGTTAACCGGTTAACACTGTTGGAACAGCAATTTGTATTTCTTTAAAAAAATTCATATCTTTTAAACCGTAAGTCCGATTCGCATTCTGTTTGAAGCGTCGGAACGAGTACAAACTGAACTTTATTTTAATGAATAGAAACGAGAAAAATGAAACAGTTTTGATAAATGAATTTGTGAAATAACCTTATAAATTACCGGGTATGGGTTAATTCTTGAGGTGTTAGAGTGGTTAGGAAACCAGTGTTCAGGGTGTAATGTCATGATGATATATATGACTATTTGATGATTGTTTTGCTGATTGAAATGAATGATGCGATTTATTTTGGTGAATTCTTGGTGTAGCGCATCATTGCATTTCATAACATTCACGGTGGGGCTTCGGTCTGTTTATTTGCTTCAATCCCATTGTGTGGATTGAAGTGTCTCGATGATTATGGTGTGCTCCCTTGTGGAGGGTTGATGGTCATGTATCCATCTTATGGTGAATTGGTACCACATGCATATTGCATATCAGGATGTAGAATTGCATATTCTGGATGATTTTCATGACTGTGTTAATGTTGATTGATTTCATGATAACGTTGTGGTTGCTGCTGAATTTTGTAATTGACGATGTCATGTTATGTGTACTAATGTATTTATGATTCTATATTCTTATAAGTTTATGATATATTATGATTACTCACCCTTCCTGCTTGGAAACGTTGCCTCCTTCGTGGGTAACTTGCAGATGTCGAAGAATAGTCCTGCAGTGCAATAGGAGTAATTCATGAGTCTCGGAGCATGCTTTAGTGTTCCTTAGGAGTGGTTATGGTTTATGTGTCCTGCTCTGTGTCATGTAACACTGGGAAGGGTTTTATTCTGTTAACTGTTTCAGTTATGTTATCTTTGGATAAATGTTTTCCTACTTAAATGATGTTAAATTCAGGATGGTGAAAATTACACTTATGAGGTTTTTTTGAATTTTTGAGGTTAAACTCCGTTGTGAAATGTTTATGACATATTGATGTTGATTAACCCGTGTTACGGGACAGGACACTGTTGTGTATTTTTGATGAAAATGTGATACCCTTTTAGACGATTACTCTGATAATATTTGAATATTATGTTTTGGGTAGAAGGGTGTTACATTAGTGGTATCAGAGCAGGTCGGTCTGTCCGGCCAAGTCTTGTTGTTGTCAGTCAGTTGTCAAGTCGTTATTTATTTAACGATTATTCTCTTCTGATGTGGTAAGTGTTGTGCAGAATGGCAGGAAACAACTCGCGTGCTCTCGCTGATGCTATTGCAGCTCTTGCTCAGACTGCTGCTCGAAACAATGCGCATGATGAGTTTCGTGCATTGGAGAAGTTCCAGAGGAATAATCCACCTGTGTTTGAAGGAACTCATGACCCGGCGAGTGCACAGAAGTGGCTCAAGGCAATTGAGAAGATTTTCAGAGTGATGGCGTGTGCTGACGCGCAGAAAGTTCAATTCGGAACTCATATGTTGTCCGAGGAAGCTAAAGACTGGTGGGATAATACCCGTCAGCATCTCGAGGATGAGGCTGTTGTGGTGACTTGGACGGTGTTTAAGGCGGATTTTCTTAAGAAGTATTTTCCGGAAGATGCTCGTGGTAAGTTGGAGATAGAATTCCTTGAGCTGAAGCAAGAAAACTTGACAGTGGCAGAGTATGCTGCCAAATTTGAAAGGCTGGTGAAGTTTTGTCCTCACTACAACAGGGCAGATGCTGAACTTTCCAAGTGCCTTAAGTTTGAGAATGGGCTGAGACCTGAAATTAAGCAAGGAATTGGATGCCAACAAATTCGCAAGTATGCAGAGTTGGTGGATAAGAGCCGTATTTATGATGAGGACAGTCGAGCTCGGTCAGCTCACTATAAACAGCTGAGCAAGAAGAAAGGCAAGAGTCAGTATAGAGGAAAACCTTATGTGACTACTGGTGATAAGGGGAAGCAGAAGGCATATGATGAGAAGAAGCAAAGTAGGGGAGCTGCTAATGTACCTGTTAAGTGTTACAAGTGTGGAGAAGCAGGTCATAAGGCCGATGTGTGTACCACCAGAGTTATGAGATGTTACCGTTGTGGCAAGCTTGGGCATAAGGCGAGTGATTGTCCTAATGAAGGCCCAACCTGTTACAATTGTGGTGAACAGGGGCATATCAGCACCCAATGCCAGAAACCAAAGAAGAATGTTGCTACTGCTCAGAATGCTGGAAGAGTTTTTGCATTAGCTGGGTCAGAAGCTCCAAAGAAGGACAACTTGATCAGAGGTACCTGTTTTATTAATAATATTGAGTTGATTGCTATTATTGACACTGGAGCTACACATTCATTTATTTCTCTTGAGTGTGCTAATAGATTGGGTTTAAAGTTGTCTAATATGAATGGTAATATGATAATAGAGACTCCTGCTAATAGTTATGAGACTACCATGCTTGTCTGTTTGAAATGTCCTTTGACAATTTTCGAGAAGAATTTTGTGATGGATTTGGTGTGCCTACCATTACACCAAATCGATGTTATCCTTGGTATGAACTGGTTGGAATTCAATTATGTTCATATTAACTGTTATAGTAAGACGGTGTAATTCCCTGATTTGAGCGGGAATGGTGAGTTGATGTTTTTATCTGCTAAGCAAGTGGATGAACTTGTTTTAGATGAAGCTTTGATGTTTGCAGTGTATACCTCATTGCAAGTCGATGATAAGACTGTCAGTGCAGAGTTGCATGTGGTTTGTGAATTTCAAGATGTGTTTCCTGGTGATATAAGTGATTTACCACCGGAACGTGAGATTGATTTTTCTGTGGACTTAGTACCGGGTACGAGTCCTGTCTCGATGGCTCCTTATAGAATGTCGGCTTCTGAGTTGAATGAGTTGAAGAAACAATTAGAAGAATTGTTAGAGAAGAGGTTCATTAGACCCAGTGTTTCTCCTTGGGGTGCTCCGGTGTTGCTTGTTAAGAAGAAGGATGGTAGTATGAGATTGTGTGTCGATTACCGACAGTTGAATAAAGTGACTATCAAGAATAAGTACCCACTTCTGAGGATCGATGATTTGATGGATCAGTTAGTAGGTGCATGTGTCTTTAGTAAAATTGATCTGAGGTCTGGTTATCATCAGATTCGAGTTAAAGCTGATGATATTCCGAAGACAGCTTTCAGGACGAGATATGGGCATTATGAGTATACAGTGATGCCGTTTGGGGTTTCTAATGCGCCTGGTGTGTTTATGGAATATATGAATAGAATCTTTCATGAATATCTGGATAAGTTCGTGGTGGTCTTCATAGATGATATCTTGGTATATTCTAAATCAGAAGAGGAACATGCCGAGCATTTGAGAGTTGTGTTGCAAGTGTTGAGAGAAAAGAAATTGTTTTCTAAATTATCTAAGTGTGAATTTTGGCTAAGGGAAGTGAGTTTCCTCGGCCATGTAATTTCAAGTGGTGGAATTTCGGTGGATCCTTCAAAGATTGATGCGGTATTGCAGTGGGAGACTCCGAAGTCAGCTACAGAAATTCATAGTTTTCTTGGGTTGGCTGGTTACTATCGTAAGTTCATTGAAGGTTTTTCTATGATAGCTTTACCGTTGACGCAATTGACTAGGAAGGGTCAAGCGTATGTGTGGGATGTTGCTTGTGAAGAGAGTTTCATAGAACTAAAGAAAAGATTAACGACCGCGCCAGTATTGGTCTTACCGAATCCAGATGAATCCTTTGTAGTTTATTGTGATGCTTCCAAGATGGGTCTTGGTGGAGTTTTGATGCAGGATAATAAGGTGGTTGCTTATGCTTCTAGACAGTTAAGAGTTCATGAGAGGAACTATCCTACTCACGACTTAGAGTTACCAGTGGTGGTGTTTGTGCTTAAGATTTGGAGGCACTATTTGTTTGGTTCGAAATTTGAAGTATTCAGTGATCACAAAAGTTTAAGGTACTTGTTTGATCAGAAAGAGTTAAATATGAGACAGAGGCGGTGGCTTGAATTATTGAAAGATTTTGATTTTGATTTGAATTACCATCCGGGTAAGGCAAATGTTGTGGCTGATGCTTTGAGTAGGAAGTCGTTGCATATTTCAATGCTTATGGTGAAAGAATTGGAAATGATCGAGCAATTCAGAGATATGAGTTTGTTGTGTGAAACTACTACTGATAGTGTGAAATTGGGAATGTTAAAGCTGACCAGTGAGATTTTGGAAGAGATTCATAAAGGTCAGAAATCTGATTTGAAATTAGTTGATCAATTGATGTTGGTTGATCAAGGTAATGCAGGTGACTTTCGAGTTGATGAAGATGGAGTTTTAAGATTCCGAGATAGAGTATGTGTTCCGGATATTGCAGGAATTAAAAAGAGTATTTTAGAAGAGGGGCACAAGAGTCGATTGAGTATTCATCCTGGTGCTGCAAAGATGTATCAGGATTTACACAGGATGTTTTGGTGGCCGGGTATGAAAAGAGACATTGCTGAATTTGTATATGCTTGTTTGACATGTCAGAAGTCAAAGATAGAACATCAGAGACCTTCAGGTATGATGCAACCATTGAATGTTCCTGAGTGGTGTAGAACCCCAAATTTGCCTTCTTCATTTTAAGCATCATAATACACCATTTGCATCATAAGCATATCATATATATAGCATTATAGCATAGAAAAATAAAGCATGACAAGCATCAAGCCCTAGCATGAGGCATATGGCCATCTGGGGAGGTGTTGAAGGCCATTTAAGCCAATAAAAGGATTCCAATGGATTTGTGAGAGGCCTATGATGAGTCTAGACTCCTTTTGCAAGGCCAAGTTCACTTGCAAAATCTCAGAAGATTGCTTAATCATCACAAGTTTCAAGACAATGCAAGGCTCCTAGGCAGTGCGACCAAATTAGGGTTTTGGTTTCAAGAGCCTTAACCTCATAATTTTGGCCAACTCTTTTGGGCAATGTCTTCTATATAATGAGAGGTTCCTACATGTCAATTTTCATGGAAAAATTCCAAGTGGAAGTCAGTCATTGCCTCAGTTACTTGCAGATGAGGCAAAAAGTCAACTAGGCCCAGAAAAAGTCAACTGTGCCATTCCAAGGGGCCAACCCAACTTTTTTGGCCAAATGAGGTCTATTCAATGTTATAAGATATTTGGTGAGCTTAAAATGCAAGAATTTTGGTGGTTTGAGGGGTTTTGGCAAAAGTGCACAAATTTGGTAATGGAAAAGTTACTATTTTTGGCTATTTTGACCTAAAACTTCACAAGGCCTTAACTTGATCAAAAAATCTTCAAATGGACCAAAGGTAAACATGAAAGTTAGGGGTGGCAAAATGGATGGATTGGATGGATATGGATTGGATTGTTAATGGATGGATCAAAACAATCCATTAGTCCATTAACAATCCATCAAAGTTTTCTTTAAATTATCCAATCCAATCCATCCATTAAGAAAAAAAATCAATCCAATCCATCCATTAATATATGTTTAATGGATGGATATCCATCCATCCACAAAATTATTTTTAATTTTCGAAAAAAAAGTCGATTTTATTTTATTTTTAAAAAAATAGATTTTTTTTTTATATTTTCATAAAAAATCGACTTTTTTGTATTTTCCAAAAAAACCGATATTTTTATTTTTCAAACAAATCGTTTTTTTTTTTTGTATTTTTGAAAATTTTAATTTTTTGTATTTTCAAGATTTTTTATATTTTCCAAAAAAGAACTAATTTTTTTCCGGAAGACTTAGTATTTTTCAAAAAATCAATATTTTTATTTTTTGAAAAAAATTTCGTTTTTTTATTTATATGTCCAATATGACTATTATATGTTTAATATATGAATATATATGGAATTACGTTTTTTTATTTTGTTTATACGTACAATATGATTATTTTGATTTTTTGTTTAAATGTACATTATGACTTAGAACTTAGAATAATGGAGCTTTACTCATATAGCTTCACTCATATAGATAAATGTGTAACCTCACATTAATATTTATTAATAATAATAATAATAATAATAATAATAATAATAATAATAATAATAATAATAATAAGGGTTAAATATGTATTTAGTTCCTATAAATATCTCAATTTTCATTTTTAGTCCATATTAAAAAAATAATATATTTTAAATCCTATAAAATTATTATGCACGTAGTTTCAGTCCCTCATGTTAAACCAATGTGTATTTTTAAATGATTATTTTGCAGATATTTTTAGAATGTTATAAAAAGTTTCTCGAATTTTTTTTTTATTTCTAAGTCGAAGTTTTCATTACTATTATAATTATATCTTAAAATTTTAAAAATTCATATTTAATTCTTCGCATTTTAAAAAATTCTAAAATTTATTACATAAATATTTTATAGTATTCTAAACATGGATGAAAAATATTATTCAAAAATTTAAAAGGTTAAGAGTAATTAAACATTTTTCAAAATTTTAAAAAACAACAGAGACTAAAATTGTATGCATACAAAATTTGTAGGGACTAAAATATATTATTTTTTTAATAAGGACTAAAAATGAAAATTGAAATATTTATAAGGACCAAAAACATATTTAATAATAATTATTTAATATTATTAGTATAATACGTTTTTGTATTTTCGAAAGAAAAAAAATATTTTTTTGGAAAAAATCGACTTTTTTGTATTTTCCAAAAAATCGATAATTTTATTTTTGGAAAAAATCGACTTTTTTTGTATTTTCTAAAAAATCAATTTTTTTTACTTTTTGAAAAAAAATAGTTTTTCTTTTTATATTTTTAATTTTTTTTTTGTATTTTTGAAAAAAAATCAATTTTTTTCGGAAAAAAAAACTGAATTTTTGTATTTTCCAAAAAATCGAAATTTTAATTTTTGTAAAAAATTTGGGTTTTTTTTGTATTTTTGGAAATTTTAATTTTTTGTAATTTTGAAAATAATCATTTTTTTCGGAAAAAAAACAACTTTTTTTTGTAATTTTCAAAAATCAAATATTTTTTAAAATTTTCTAAAAATAAGTTTTTTTTTCGGAAATAAAATCATTTAAAAGAAAAATACATTTTTTAAAAAATATATCTTATAGATATAAAAGTAATCCATTGGATCATTAAAATATATTGGATGGATTGGATCAATCCATTAATATAAATGGATGGATTTCATCCAATCCATTAGCTAATTTTTTATATATGGATGGATTGGATGGATTTTTTAATGGATGGATTGGATGGATTTTGTGTTAATGGATTCAATTGCCACCCCTAATGAAAGTTGGAGAGTAAGGTCTGCCATTTTCAAAAAGTACAAGAGCATTTTCTGGAGATTCATAGATTTTTCTATAAGGCCCTCGAAAAAATGGGTATTCTAGGGCAAATTTCAAAAATTCAAGGCCAAGCCATTTGCACAAAGGCTCAAAAGTGGATAGTTTGCTATGCTATGTCCAAAGTAAGTTTACACAATCAAAATGCATCTCATTTAGGTCATTTGGCTCAAAGAAAAGTGGCAAAATTTGTGCACATGAGAAAGTTCCATAAAACTTGCATTTTACACTTGGATTTGCACAAGGCATGACAATTGTGTGATAGCTTACATCCAAGGGCTGAAATTGCTTGCTTTGAATCATTGGTGGGATGGTGAATGCACATGCAAAAGAGGCCAGCAAATCATGAGCTTGGCATGCTTATGGCACACTTGGGCCAAATTTGCATTTTCACAAAAATCAACCCTCTCTCACGTGCAATTGATTTAATCCTTTTGCATTGCCTTATCCATTATATAACAACCAGAATTAGGGTTAGAGGCAGCCAGAATACACACTCACTCTCTCATTCTCATCTCTTGTGCAAAATTGCTCATTCTCTACAAACTTTTGCTACAAGACTCCATTCACAAAACTCTTGTTGGATTCTTGATCCTCATCACTCATAGATCATTTCCATACCATTTGTTTGGATTATTCTTCAAGAATCATCCATTTCCCATTTCTTGTGCACATTTGCATTTTGTGCCATAGCTTTTGATCTAGGCAAGCTTTCTTCAATCCAAGACCATATCCATAATCCTTTCATCTCAAGGATCATTAAGCACCCATGGATCTAAATTTATAGTGGAGTTTGCTCAAATGGCCATTTGAGGAGCTTTGGAGCACAAGGAGGCTTATTGCTGGATTCACAAGCTTGCAAAGCCTTAGATGCATTTATTTTGCATCTAAGGAGATAAAGAGACTATTTGCCATCATTCTACACCATTCTTGACTCCTAATTTTGGACAACACCTCAGGTATACTCAAAATTCGCATCTCATAGAAATGTGTTTGATTCTGTGTTTTAGAATCCTCATGTTGCGCTGGTTATACTGCTCTTTGTAGTTTGTGAAATGGTTGAGTATTTACAAAGTTATGTTGAGTTAAAGTTTGATGGACAATTTTATTTTCACTCATATCTTGAGATTCTTTGAGTTTTGTTCCAATCCAAACATGTATTCGTGTTTAGGGATGTTAGTTTGTCCATTCTGGAAAGTTTCATGGCTGGCCGTGGCTTGGTTTGAGTTTTCGTATGGCTAGGGTTAGGGTTAGGGTTCTTGTTTCATTAATGGTGGAGATAGGGTTAGGGTTTGCGTGAAGAAGAAGGTGCAGCAGTCTTCAGCACTATCCACACCCCCCCTGCAAGGCCCATTGAGAATTCTAACTGGGCGCAGCTACTCTTTGCACCCCCCTGGCCCATTTGTTTTATTTTTATTTTCTTTTTTTCAAACAATTTATTTCATTTGCTTTTAATTCTTTTTAAATATTTCCTTAACTCTAAAAAATCCAAAAAAATTCATATACACTCCTTGATTCATCTAGTTTTTTATCATGATTTTTCCAAATTTTTATTTTCATCCCACGTGGCCAAATAAATTCAACATTGAACATTGTTTTTTTGTGAACTCTCATAGACCAATCTGCCTTGTCCAATTTCTATTTTTCTTATCCTTTAAGCTATGAACCCCATTCTTTTTGCACTCAAATCCTACGACACTCTACTATCTTCATGATTTATCTTGGATATTTCACAAACTTCCTTGCTGGACTTTGCTTGAGTTACTTGTGCCTTAAGTTTCAAAACCCTAAATGGTAATACCTTGCATCCTTGAGCTTCATTGACCTAGTTTGGTGCTGTATTTTTGCAAACCCTTTTGGTTCCTCATTTCCTTGTGTTTGGAGAGTGCTTTGCTGGTTGGGTAGAATTTATAAGTGTTTGGATCTTTTTCTTGGGTATTTTCTTCCTCACCTTGCCTTGTTTTGCATCCTTTGAGTCTTCTAGTCTCTTTCAAGCTTAGAAGGGCACTTGTGCCAACTTCTCTTCATCTTTTGGGGGTCCTTTAGAGGTTTATGGTTGTTCCTGGTCTTAGGATAGGGTTTGAATTTCCTTGAGTCTTGGTGTTGGGTCTCTTTTATGTGCTTTATTTCTTTAAGTGTTACGCATGCCTTCTTTACACTTGTTTCACTTCTAATCATCTCAATATGATCTTGTGTTGTTTTGCTTATCATCTTGTGAACTCTTTTCCATGCCTATATGCTTGTGTAGCTTCTGACTTGTTGGTTTATGCCTTGATTTTATGTTATTACACTAACCTTGCAGGGGCTATGGTAGGTTTGAGATGTGGGAATTGAGTTCCACATCTCCATTTCTCATCTCTTCTCATATTGTTTATATGGACTAACATCTTCTTGTTGGGCTTAGGCCTTTCTCATCTCTCCTTTTATCTTCTTCTTCTCTTGAGATCCTTTTTTAGGTTAGAAAGACCTCACAAACCCTAGGAATTCCATGCATGCTAACTTAGGATAGAAACTTCCCCCTAGTTTTTCCTTTTGCTCCTTTTGGTTCTTTTTCTCTTCCCATCTTCAAATTCAATTCTAATCCACTTAATAAAGGTTGAGTACTTTCATGTGACATGAGACTTTGCTATGAGATGCTTGCACGCGTTCCGTTTCGGGGCGAGGTGTGGGTCATCACTCGTGGTGGATAGGTCTTAGCATGAGTACCTCACAAAGAAAAAGTTAAAAAATACTTCTTAATCATAAAACCACAAAAATACTTAATAATGGTAATAGGCCAGTGTGCTTAATCCTTCACTTGTGGGACTAGCTTTGGGGATTTCCTCCATAGATAGGTGTGCCTCTTGCGCATTCCATTTCGGGATGATGTGAGACGTACTCATCCCATTGAGTAAGACTTAGGTACACTTACCTATGCAAACTTGCACTCATAAAAGCTTCTAAAAAACACCAAACAAACAATAAGCGTCTTTCCTTCGGGAATTCTTTTCTCACCTCATTCGCTCCGTACGCGAACTTGCTCCTACTTGTCATTTTGCAAGACGGTTACGCACTCGTCGTCCGAGTCTGCAACACCTGAGCAATGGCATAGGCAGTTCAAGCCTTAATTCACAAGCAATTTCCTTTTAGTACTTCTATTTAGGGGAACTATGGCATCTCTGATCCTCATTATCCTGATGAGGTACGTAGGCAGCGGGGTAGGGCCCGTTCGAGCACAATCTTTATTTTCCCTACATTTTTCCTTTGCTTTCCTTATTTCAGTTCTTTTCCAGTTCCAGTTTCTTTTCATTTTCATTTCTTTTGCTGCAGTTTTCATACCCTCACCCTTTGAAAAA
This sequence comes from Lathyrus aphaca, assembly GCA_963966055.1. Taxonomy (NCBI): domain Eukaryota; kingdom Viridiplantae; phylum Streptophyta; class Magnoliopsida; order Fabales; family Fabaceae; genus Lathyrus; species Lathyrus aphaca. The sequence goes on from OZ014519.1 coordinate 261,211,938, forward strand.
ATTTCTTTTGCAAGCGTGGATCTCGTCGGGTACGGCGGACGATCTGGGTGCTAATACCTTCCCAGGTCATAACCGACTCCCGAACTCAGTCTCTTTGGTTCGCAGGACCCGTGTCCTTCCTCTTCTTTCTTCTGGTTTGTGCAGCATTACCATTCCCCTTCTTCGGGATAAAAATGCCTGGCTGACGACTCTATTCTTTTCCGTGCCACTTTCGCGTTTGTACCAGGATGGAAATCCGGGGAGCGACAGCTGGCGACTCTGCTGGGGAACCGAACCCAGAATCTCTGGTTCCCCTGTGAGTCTCTCCTAGCGCTTGTTTGTTTCTGTTTCATTGGGTGATGTTTGTTTGCTGTGGCTTGTTGTATTGTATTGTTGTTTGTTTAACGCTTTATTTACAGCTTTATTTATAGTTTTCAGTATTTATTTTCCGCATCATATATATCATACTGGACTTTCTGGACTGGTTTTTTCTGTTTGATGGGCTCGGGTGATACTGTTTCTGAGAGATAAGCCAAGTACCCGGCTTGAGTGCACTATAGGATTAGAGTGGACATATTGTACTCACATGTGACATGATGAGTGGCGATGTGTTTCACGCCCAAATTGCGACCGTCTTGGAAATATCTTGTGTGGGGATTTCCTCCACTTCGGGATAGGACCTTGATAGTTATGTGCATCTGGGGACCGATCATTGAGAACCTTTGTGGAAACAACCCTCTCCAGTGGTGGCAGTGGCAGACCACATTTTGTGGCAAACCCATTCGCACCCGAGGGTCCACTGGGGACTCGCATAGGATGGCCTGGTTCTCTTATAGGAACTCAGTCAAAGCATCTAGTCGTATGACATTAGTACTGTATCCTACGGGCTGAATGTACTATTGTTTCTCGATTTCAGTGCTTGAAGCTGGGGACTTATAAGGGATGCTTGTTTTTCCTGGACTCAGCTAAGGCCTCCCTGCGTAGTACATAATGCCTAACCGATTCCCTGATTTGGTCATGAGCCATTTCTTGGAAATGGTGAAAGTATTATTGCTATTCGGCTTTGAGAGTCCATGATGTTTGACCCGGAGCACACCTGTGAGATTGGGGATGGGTTTACAGGTTTGCAGGAACCCTTGACCTCATCATACCCTTGTTACCAGTGCAGTTCATATAATGATACAGTTCCGGAGATCTGGTTTTCTTGTTCTGGTATTCTTGATATTGTGGTCCTGAGATCTTCTTCAGAGAGTTGTGATTATCAGAGAGTGTGACTCAGTGGACTTTTAGTTTGTCAAGTTATTCAGAGGGGCCCTTGTCAGTGTCCAGATTCCAGACAGTCTCAGATGACCATATGTCTTTGCATTTGCATCTGCATTGCATCATTGCATCATTAATCATTGTTTTTGTTTTCATTCACAGGTTCATATCTCTGCTTCCGGTTCCGGTATTCTCTTCAAAGATGGAAGATCCTCGCAAGCAGAATATTCATTTCAAGTTCTTTGATATCAAGGTTGGCTTGTTGAAAAAGATGGTAAAGCTGATTACACCCAACCAGGTAGAGAGATTCAGAAAAGCTTACGGGAATATTCTTGATGTGGTGATAGAGCTAGATCCTTCCGAGAAGAGTGCCATTCATACATTGCTTCAGTATTATGACCCTCAGCTCCGTTGCTTCACCTTTCCTGACTTTCAGTTGGGCCCTATGCTGGAGGAGTATGCTCTGATCCTGGGTGTGCCGGTTCGAGACCAGATTCCTTTCAATTCTGAGATGAGTAGACCTGCACCTGAGGCTATTGCTAAGGCTCTTTATTTGAGCCCTTCTGCTGTGAAGTCTTTGACCATTATTAAAGGAGGTGTGTCTGGGTTTTCTTTGGAGGCTCTGGTGAAGAAGGCGGAAGAATTGGTTGTTGAAGAAGAATGGGATGCTGTCTGTGCTATCTTGGCTCTTTCTATCTATGGTATTATCTTGTTTGCTGATATGGAGAAGTTCATAGATATAAACGCCATACATCTCTTTTTGCTGAAGAATCTTGTGCCTACCTTACTCGGGGATTTGTATTACTCAGTTCATTACAAAACTGAGAAGAAGAGGGGAGGTTTGGTTCGTTGTTGTGCTCCGTTATTTCACGTGTGGTTCATGAGGCATTTGTCTAGTACGGGAGTGTTTAGTGACCACAGCTTGGTATGGGCTCAGAAGCTGGAAAAGTTGCTTGCCAAGGATGTTAGATGGTTCACTCAAAGGCTGCAAGGTGCACGTTTCATCACTAACTGCGGGAGTTATCATAGTGTGCCTTTGTTGGGAATAACTGGAGGGATTAATTACAATCCAATCCTGTTAAGAAGACAATTGGGATACGCTTTGAGAGAGGTGCCTGAAGATTTGAAACTGACCCCTATTTTCTACTTCTCAGTGAAAGATAATATGCCCTTAGTGAGGAAGGTTGCGGGAGCTTGGAAGCGCATTAAGGGAGAAGGGATAGCTAGCTTTGGGAAGTGCAAAAATCAGACATTCCCAGAGTACGAAGCTTGGTTGAAAGACAGAGCCAGAAGAGTTTTGTTACCATTTTCAACACCAGTTCCCCCAGTTGCTGAATCCATTGATACTATGCCTCTAGAGGAATTCGAGAAGTTGGAAGCCCAGCTACATGCAGTTAGAGTTGAAAATACTGAGATGGTAAGCCTGTATCACCAAGCCAACAGGGCCAAGATTGAAGCTGAAGAGAAGTTGTTGAAGATACAGACGACTTTGGAGGCTAAGGAGAAGGACTTTGCAGGTAGAGAAGCACATTTCCGCAGATTAGGGATGATGGAAGCCCAAAGAGAAGCTGAGCGCAAAAAGAAGTCAAAGACCCTCAGAGATGCTCGTCAGTCTATTTTCTGGTTGAAGGGGCAGAGAGAGCAAGAGCTGAAGCAATATAAAGAAAAAGAAGAGTTCTTTGAAGTTCAGATGGCTTACAAAAAAGAAGAGGTGGAGCAAGTCCACAAAATTCGCAGAGAGAAGACCCAACAACTCGCAGACAGTCAACAAGCCCTCGAAGCAGCACTTAAAGAGATTGAAGACCTAAAGTTGATGGCGGGAGTCAAGAAGGTCAGATCTGATGGGGGGCTTAGTGATGGAGCTTCAGGGTCCTTAGGCGGTGGTTCTGCTTCTTAGTTTACTTTTCTTGTATCTGGATTACCTACAGGCATGTTGTAGGAGTCCTAGTTGGTTGTTTCTCCTTTGTAAAGACTTGTACCCTACGGGGAATTCTGTGTTATTTGCCTAATAGGTTGATTTATGTTATGGTTTGTTCCATTATTTCTTGATTTGCTTGCTGTTGTGGTTTGAATATGGTCTCTCGCGAAGGTTTCTGGAAGTCGAGGATCAGTGCCCATCTGGTTTTCTTTGCTAAATACCGGAACCGGGGCATAAATGACTTGTGATTGGAAACATAAACAACTGCATTGCATCCATATAACCTGTTTGTTGTTTTGCAGGTAGTGTCTCGGTTACTAACGTGTTTTGTGTTTCAGGCACTATAGCTCCTCGTAAAGTTCGGGGACAACCAGCAGTACACAGATATCCAACCAAGATTAACAGAGAACGAGCCATGGACCAGTTGCAAGCGGACTTGACAGATCTGAGACAAAGGATGGATAATTTTATGACACTAATGGCCGGCATGGGGCAGAACCAAGAGCGTCTGCGGGAGATGGTTGAGAATCAGAACAGGAACACTGCGGCTGCTGCTACTGCTGACAATCGTACCGGTGCGGGCGCACGTCAGGTTGAACCTCCTGTTACACAGCCAGGAGTGACAATAATCAACGATGGGTTGCACAACATTCAGATGGACAATCATGACGACCAGTTCACTCTACTTGATGAAGCTGAAGGTCAAGGAGCAGAAATGAACAAGAGGTTCGAAGAGATGGCTGAGCAAATCAAAGTTATTCAGTCCCAAAGCTCTTTGGGATTTGACATAACCGACTTGGGCTTGGTTCCTGGGGTCAGGATCCTGTATAAGTTCAAAGTTCCAATCTTTGAGAAGTATGATGGCACTGCTTGCCCGAAGACCCATCTGCAATCATTTGTCGGAAGAATTGTCGCTCACACAGATGATGAGAAACTTTGGATGTATTATTTTCAGGATAGCTTGGTGGGAGCTTCTCTTGAATGGTACATGAAGCTCAATAGGGTCAATATCAAGAGTTGGAAGGATTTAGCTGAAGCCTTTGTGAGGCAGTATCAATATAACATGGACATGGCTCCGAAACGCACGCAGTTGCAGCACATGGCTCAGGCGGCAAAAGAAGGTTTCAAGGAATATGCCCAGAGGTGGCGCCAGCTAGCTGCCAGGGTGCAACCACCCCTCTTAGAGGACGAAATGGCCGACATGTTTATGGGCACTCTCCAAGGTGTTTTTCTGGAGAGGTTGGCATCTAGCTCGGCCACTAGGTTCAATGATATAGTGATTGCTGGAGAGAGAGTTGAGACTCTATTAAAGATGGGGAAGATTCAGGACCCTAATACTGCTGGTAGCTCTGGAGGAGCGAGGAAAGCCTTTGGTGGACCTCCTAGAAGAAGAGAAGGGGAAGCTAACGCAGTATATGGCCGAGGCAGAGGCAGAGGTTATAGACGAGAATACAATCAGATAGCTGCAGTCACAATTCCCACTACACCAATTCAACCAGCTCAATAGGCTCTACAACAGCCTCAGCAACAACAGCAGCGCAACTATCAACAGAGACCGTATCAACAGAGGCAGCCACGCCAAGCTGATAGGGTTTTTGATGTGATCCCAATGACTTACACAGCTTTACTCTAGAGATTGTTGGAACTGAACTTAATTCAACTGAGGACCTTGGCTCTACCTACTGGAACTCTTCCCCCAGGTTACGACGCCAATGTTCGATGCGCTTTCCATTCTGGGGCACCCGGGCACTCAACGGAGAAGTGCAGGGCTTTGCACTATAAAGTTCAGGATTTGATCGACTCCAAAGCAATCAATTTTGCGCCGCCCCCGAATGTCATGACTAATCCTATCCCTAATCATGGGGGAGCCAGGGTTAATGTTATTGAGATGGAGGAGAGGCTAAACTTGGTGGAGAGGGTTGAAGAAGTGAAGACCTCCTTGTTGCTGGTCAAGGAGAGATTGTTGAAGGGTCAGGTTTTCCCGGGTTGTGGGCTCGATTGCGAAGACTGTGCTGAGTCGAAGAATGGTTGTGACAGATTGAAGATTGGTTTACAGAGACTGATGGATGATGGGCTGTTACAGTTCGACAGGGCTGATAAGAGGACTGATGAAGTGTCAACGGTGACCATATACTATGATCCTGCTGAAATGCCAGCGCGAAGAGAGCCGGTTACTATTTATGTCCCGGAAGTAAGTCCTGTCACCATCACGGTGCCTGGGCCTATTCCGTATTTAGATGAGAAGGCTATTCCGTGGCATTACGGATCAGAAGTGTATGTCGGAGGACAGAAAGTGGAAAATAAGACAGTAACCATGGACCCAGCTGTGGTGAATGTTGGGGGAAGTGGAGGTTTCACGAGAAGTGGTCGATTATTCGCTCCACAGACTTTGAGGGGAGACACTGATGCTGAGGCTTCTGCTAAAGCCAAAGGGAAGCAAATAGAAATTGACGATAATGCCACTCCCGCTACTGGTCAAAGTACTTTCGAGAAGGAAATGGAGGAGTTCATGAGGATTATTAAGAAGAGCGACTACAAGGTAGTCGAGCAGCTAAATCAAACTCCCTCCAAAATCTCTATCTTGTCGCTGCTGATGTGCTCACCAGCTCATAGAGAAGCCCTTCTGAAGGTGTTGTAGATGGCGTATGTTCCTCAGGAGATTACCGTGAATCAGTTAGAAGCTGTGGTGGGAAGTGTAAATGCGAGCCATGGTCTGGGCTTTACTGATAGGGACCTTACTACTGAAGGGAGGAATCATAACAAGGCTCTCCACATCACAATTGAGTGCAAAGGGGCTGTGTTGTCCCATGTCCTGGTTGATACTGGGTCATCTCTTAATGTCTTGCCGAAGAAGGCGTTAATGAAACTCAATGTGGAAGGGGTTGTTTTGAGGCCAAGTGATTTGGTGGTAAAGGCTTTCGACGGTTCTCGGAGGTCTGTCTTTGGAGAGGTTGAGTTGCCAATCAAGGTTGGGTCGCAAGTGTTTAAGAGCACGTTTTAAGTGATAGACATCTAACCTGCTTATAACTGTCTGCTTGGTCGACCCTGGATTCATGCCACGGGGGCTGTGACGTCAACCTTGCACCAGAAGCTCAAGTACGTAGCGGATGGTCAAGTTGTGACTGTGTGCGGTGAAAAGGACATATTTGTGAGCCATTTATCTACATTCAAATATGTGGAGATGGATGGTGAAATTCATGAAACCCTGTGTCAGGCATTCGAAGCGGTGAATGTTAGTTCCTTGTCTCCTCTGAGTAGGGCTGAAGATAAAGAAGGTACGTCTATTACCTCCTACAAGCAGGCCAAGGAGGTTGTGCAATCAGGCAGTGCCCAGGGTTGGGGCAGACTACTGGAGCTTGAAAAGAAGGAAGACAAGTTTGGGCTTGGGTATCAGCCTGATGGGCTCGTCCGTTCATCAGACAACAAGACCATTACCTTTACTAGTGCTGGGTTGCTGGACCGCAACCATATCTGTGCTACCAGTGAAGACGGAGATAGCGAGTGCGATTTGGATAATTGGATCCGCCCGTGTGCACCGGGAGAGGAGCTGCCCAATTGGTCTGCGGAAGACATCGTTGAAGTCACCTGGATCACAAAGTAATTGTTTATTTGTCATTTTTCTACATACTGCATGTCAAATCTTGTACTCTGCCCAAGGTACAAGGATCCATTGTACGGGCCTCCATGTTTTGAAAGCATTTATTTGTCATAAATAAAGGACATTTTTCAATCAAATCGTTCCTTTTCTTTCAATGTTAATTTTTGCACAAATAAAGAAAATGGCAATGTGTTTTTCTTTCTTGCTTTTGGTGTGCGTTTTCTCTAAACAGATTCTGAATGAGCACATCACTTGTGCAGTGTCGATCAACCGGATTCCATTGACAACTCTCCTGCTATGACTGAGCATAACTTCGACAATCCAATCTACCAAGCCGATGAAGAGGTTGATGAAGATTATGAACTCCCTGAAGAACTGGTCAGGTTGTTGAAGCAAGAGGAAAGAGCTATTCAGCCTCATCAGGAGGAAATCGAGGTTATCAACATCGGCACAGAAGAGGTTAAGAAGGAAATCAAGATAGGTGCCAGCCTGCAGACTGAAGTTAAGAAAGGGTTGATTGAAATGTTGCGTGAATATGTTGACATCTTTGTCTGGTCATATCAGGACATGCCAGGGTTGGATACAGACATAGTTGTGCATCGACTACCGTTAAAAGAAGACTGTCCTCCTGTTAAGCAAAAACTGAGAAGAACTCGCCCTGACATGGCGATGAAGATCAAAGAGGAGGTACAGAAATAGTGGGACGTCGGGTTCCTTGCCGTGACTAGTTACCCACCTTGGGTAGCTAACATTGTTCCAGTGCCAAAGAAAGATGGCAAGGTGAGGATGTGTGTAGATTACCGGGACTTGAATAGAGCCAGCCCGAAAGATGATTTCCCTTTACCTCACATTGATGTATTGGTCGACAATACGGCTCAGTTCTCGGTGTTCTCCTTCATGGATGGATTTTCAGGATACAGTCAGATCAAAATGTCACCTGAAGACATGGAGAAGACAACTTTCATCACACCCTGGGGCACATTCTGTTATAAGGTGATGCCATTCGGCCTGAAGAATGCTGGTGCTACTTATCAACGGGCTATGGTAACATTATTCCATGACATGATCCATAAAGAAATTGAATGTTATGTGGATGACATGATTGCCAAGTCCCTCACAAAAGAAGACCACCTGGTAAATCTGTTGAAGTTATTCAAGCGTCTGAGGAAGTACCAATTGAAGCTAAACCCCAACAAATGCACATTCGGGGTACGATCTGGTAAGCTGCTGGGATTTATTGTAAGTGAGAAAGGGATTGAAGTTGACCCTGACAAAGTTAAAGCCATTCAAGAGATGCCTGCACCAAAAACTGAGAAAGAAGTTCGAGGGTTCCTAGGTAGATTGAACTACATTTCAAGGTTCATATCTCATCTTACAGCAACCTGCGAACCCTTGTTCAAGCTATTAAGAAAAGAACAAATGGTCAGGTGGAACGAAGACTGCCAGAGGGCTTTTGACAAAATCAAGGAATACTTACAGGAGCCTCTGATCCTTATGCCTCCAGTTGAAGGGAGACCTCTGATCATGTACTTGACGGTATTAGAAGAGTCAATGGGGTGTGTGCTGGGCCAACATGACGAGTCTGGTCGAAAAGAGTACGCGATATACTACCTAAGCAAAAAGTTTACCGACTGTGAACAACGTTATTCACTGCTCGAGAAAACTTGTTGTGCTTTAGCGTGGGCTGCTCGCCGACTGAGGCAGTATATGTTGACCCACACTACCTTATAGATCTCAAAGATGGACCCAGTTAAATACATTTTTGAGAAGCCAGCACTTACTGGACGGGTTGCAAGATGGCAAATGATCTTCACAGAATATGACATTCAGTACACGTCTCAAAAAGCCATCAAGGGCAGTGTATTGTCTGATTATCTTGCTGAGCAACCCATTGATGATTACCAGCCTATGAGATTTGACTTCCCTGATGAAGACATCATGTTCATTAAAGCAAAAGATCATGAAGAGCCTATTCACACTGAAGGGCCTGACCCGGAAGAAGAATGGACTATGATGTTTAATGGGGCTGTTAATATGAATGGTCGCGGTGTTGGTGCAGTACTCATTACACCTAAAGGAGTTCACATGCCTTTTTCGGCAAAACTCACCTTTAACTGCACTAACAACGAAGCTGAATACGAAGCTTGCATTATGGGTCTTGAGGAAGCCATTGACCTCAGGATCAAGACTTTGACTGTGTTCGGAGATTCAGCTCTGGTAATTAATCAAACCAACGGCAAATGGTACACGCACCAAGATCATCTGATACCTTATCGGGACTACACAAGGAGGTTGTTGACTTTCTTCACAACAGTCAAGCTTGAGTATATCCCTCGAGACGAAAATCAGTTTGCAGATGCTCTGGCTACCATTTCATCCATGATCAAAGTGCAAGTTGCCAACTTTGTGCCCCGAATTGCAGTATCCAGACTTGACAGGCCAGCATATGTGTTCTCAGCAGACATTGTCAAAGATGATAAGCCCTGGTACCATGACATCAAATGCTTCTTGGAGGATCAAACATACCCACCTGAGGCATCTTCCAACGATAAGAAGACATTAAGAAGGCTAGCTGGTAGTTTCTTCCTGAACACTGATGGTTCCCTGTATAAGAGAAACTTTGATATGATACTTCTCAGATGCGTTGATAGGGCAGAAGCAGACTTGCTGATGCACGAGGTGCACGAAGGATCCTTTGGTACCCATGCTAGAGGGCATGCAATGGCTAAAAAGTTGCTAAGATCAGGCTATTACTGGATCACATTGGATGCAGACTGTTGTGCCTATGCCAGAAAATGTCACAAGTGCCAGATTTACGCAGATAAGGTGCATGTTCCTCCCAGCCCACTCAATGTCATGTCATCTCCTTGGCCCTTTTCTATGTGGGGCATTGACATGATCGGAAAAATAGAGCCAACAGCATCAAACGGACATCGCTTCATCTTGGTCGCGATTGATTACTTCACCAAATGGGTAGAAGCTACATCTTATGCCAATGTTACTCGCCAGGTGGTAGCAAAATTCCTGAAAAGAGATATCATATGCAGATATGGAGTGCCCGAGCGAATCATTACTGATAATGGTTCTAATCTGAACAACAAGATGATGGCAGAACTGTGTCGGGACTTCAAAATCCAGCATCACAATTCCTCTCCTTACCGACCAAAGATGAACGGTGCGGTAGAGGCGGCTAACAAGAATATCAAGAGGATTGTACAGAAAATGGTTATCACCTACAAAGATTGGCATGAGATGCTACCGTTTGCGTTACATGGGTACCGAACGTCAGTCAGGACGTCAACTGGGGCAACCCCCTTCTCTTTAGTCTACGGCATGGAGGCAGTCTTGCCTGTTGAAGTGGAAATCCCTTCACTGCGGGTGCTGATGGATGTCAAGCTTGATAAGGCTGAGTGGGCGCGTGCTCGATACGATCAACTATGCCTAATTGAGGAAAAAAGATTAGCAGCTATCTGTCATAGCCAGCTTTATCAAAGGAGAATGAAGCGAGCCTTCGATCAGCGAGTACGTACTCGGGAGTACCAAGAAGGCGAGCTTGTACTCAAGAGGATCATTCCTCCCAGTTCAGATCACAGGGGCAAGTGGACCCCAAATTATGAAGGACCATTCATAGTGAAGAAAGTATTCTCAGGCGGAGCACTGATGCTCACCACTATGGATGGCGAAGACTTCCAATACCCTGTTAACTCGGACGCAGTTAAAAAATACTTCGCATAAAAGACCCGCTGGACACAAAAACAGAATTATGGTCCAGGGAAAAAAAAGGGCATCCCGGCGAGCTAAAGACGGAATAAAAGCTCGGGCAAAAATTAGGGGAAAAAATGTGTACACCCGCTGAGTTGAAAAGCCACATCGGACAACTCAGGCAAAAAAGGGTAGCCCGGTGGATTGAAAACCCGAAAGGGCGATCCACGCAAAATCAGGGAATAAGCGAACAACTGAGCTCCGGTTTATCTGAACCACATCACCGCTTCAAACAGCTTGACCATATCAGAAGGGTAGAGATCAGCCCCCCTCATTCTCTTCAGAAGGCCGAAGACGGAACGGAAAGTCTTGAGGATATGCCAGTCATAGCAGGAAGGAAACTCTTTGGAATGTCGTGTCGTTGCCATTAGGATAGTTTCTTTTCTCAATTTTACAGTAGCTACCTCTTTCCAGGTGGTTACTTCCTGATGTAAAATTTTGCCTATTCAGAGGCCAATCAATAAAAAGAATATTCAGTCAAACACCGTGTTATGTTTATTTTGTTTGCAAAAATGTCCTGAATTTTTGACAAATAACATTGCATGCGAAACATATTGCTTTTCAAACTGATAAAAATGACATTGCAGAGACACTTAACATCGCTTTGAGTGTCAGGTGACGGCAGATGAATAGATCAGGCCGTACCAATCTTTGTGCATACGTGTGTATTCTGTTATTGCAGGATTTGCAGGTTATCACCGTATCCCCAAGCAGAAGAGGGTTATTCTCCAAGTAGAGGTATTTCCCCGGCAGAGCGCCTGTCTACAAGTGACTTATTCTCAGCAGCTATCTGAACACTTGCACTCCCCAGAGGTCGGATCAATCCCCAGCAGGAGTTAGTAGAAGTCTCCCATCCTCGGTGGATTTGTCGAAAGTTTATTATCCACAACGGAATCGCTAGAAGTTCTCCTTGCCCAGCAGAGTTGCAGGTAACTTCATTTCCCCACAGAGTCATCGGGATTCACATTTCCAAGGGAGTTCCCCAGCAGAACAAGAAGTAGTTTACCCAGCAGAGCAAGAAGAAATTCTCCCCAGTGGAGTCAGAGCAGGGTGATCCGATCCTTAGTAGATGTTCAAAGCAGTTGAACAAAGTATACCTCACGTAGAGTCGTCTTTCTTCCAGTGAAATCCTCTCCAGCAAGCATCAGGTTGCCAACACTTCGTTCCCATCAGAGTTAAAAGTTTTGAGTCCCCAGCAAGTTGCCGGAATCTTCTCCCACAGGTCGCCAGGACTTCATTCCCCATCTAGAGTGGAATTGTCTACTTCCCCAACATAATCAACCTTTGTCTGTGTTGATGCTTATTCAGTGTTCGTTCGCACTCTTAGACACTTATCTGTTGATTCAGTTTGCTCATCCGCAGTCTCCAGAAGAATTAGCACCTTGTGGCACTCGTCTGTGCACTTTCCCTAGTAGAGTCTATATCTATTAGCACTCGTCTGTGCTCGCATCTTTATTTGATGCTCATCCTCTTTCAGCACTCGTCCGTGCCTTTTCCTCAGCAGGATTCCTCTTTATTTGAGGTATTCCCCAGCACTCGTCCGTGCGCGCATCTTCATTTGGTGCTCGTCCGCATCCCTGCAGCACTCGTTCGTGCATTTTATTTTCGATTCCTCTTTATTTGAGGCATATCCCCAAGAAAGTCACCAGCACTCGTCCGTACTCGCATCTTTATTTGATGCTCGACCGCATCTCTTAGCACTCGTACGTGCTTGTTACTCCTTTGAAGATTGCTCGTCCGCATCCTTCGACACTCGTCCGTGTCTATTACTTATCTAGTGCTCGTCTGCACGCCCCGACACTCGTCCGTGTTTGGTATTTTCTTTTGAAGATCGTCTGAAATAAGCTGATACTCGTCTGTATCTTTTCTGACACTCGTCTGTGTTAGATTGTTCCCTATTGAAGATTCCAATGCTCGTCTGTGTTGGATTTCTGGTATTCGTCTATACCAGTGATTGATACTCGTCCGTATCAATATCAGAAGCACTCGTCCGTGTTTCTTGGATCATCGTCCGGTACTCGTCCATATCGTCGACTTATGACACTCGTCTGTGTTTCTTTGATGATCATTCCAATGCTCGTCCGCATTGAAGAGGTTGAAAATCCTGACGATGGGATTAAAACGTCAAAACAATTTCCGGAACCTGCATAAGGGTTATCCGAAGAAGACTCGTCCGTCTTATTCCACTTATCTGCGTAAGGATTCGTGAAGAGGGTTCGTCTATCCTATTTTGTTGAACCTGGCGTCACAGGTTGTTAGAAGACTCGTCCGTCTTATTCCACTTATCTGCGTAAGGATTCGTGAAGAGGATTCGTCTATCCTAGTTGCATGTCTATCCCACAGACTTATATGCATTTCCGGAACCTGCGTAAGGGTTATCCGAAGAAGACTCGTCCGTCTTATTCCACTTATCTGCGTAAGGATTAGTGAAGGAGATTCGTCTATCTCAGGTTACTTTGAAGATTCTTAAGGGCTCGTCCGCTCTTTGAACCTGGCGTCACAGGTCATTCGAAGACTCGTCCGTCTCATGATTCATCAAAACCTTTGGTTTCGTTGGTAGGAGCTCGTCTGCTCATCTCTCAGCTCAGTCGAAACGTCATTGGATTGGGTTTATTTCCCATTTCTTGTTTTCTGCATCAGAGCGCAAATTTCCGTTTTTCTTGGGTATTCAACCACAGTTTATCTTGAACGGTCGAAAGCGGAAGCAATCGTCCTTTTCAGATCAACAGTTGCTTGAATAGGGGCAGCTGTAGAACCCCAAATTTGCCCTCTTCATTTTAAGCATCATAATACACCATTTTCATCATAAGCATATCATATATATAGCATTATAGCATAGAAAAATAAAGCATGACAAGCATCAAGCCCTAGCATGAGGCATATGGCCATCTGGGGAGGTGTTGAAGGCCATTTAAGCCAAGACAAGGATTCCAATGGATTTGTGAGAGGCCTATGATGAGTCTAGACTCCTTTGGCAAGGCCAAGTTCACTTGCAAAAGCTCAGAAGATTGCTTAATCATCACAAGTTTCAAGACAATGCAAGGCTCCTAGGCAGTGCGACCAAATTAGGGTTTTGGTTTCAAGAGCCTTAACCTCATAATTTTGGCCAACTCTTTTGTGCAATGTCTTCTATATGATGAGAGGTTCCTACATGTCAATTTTCATGGAAAAATTCCAAGTGGAAGTCAGTCATTGCCTCAGTTACTTGCAGATGAGGCAGAAAGTCAACTGGGCCCAGAAAAAGTCAACTGTGCCATTCCAAGGGGTCCAACCCAACTTTTTTGGCCAAATGAGGTCTATTCAATGTTATAAGATATTTGGTGAGCTTAAAATGCAAGAATTTTGGTGGTTTGAGGGGTTTTGGCAAAAGTGCACAAATTTGGTTATGGAAAAGTTACTATTTTTGGCTATTTTAACCTAAAACTTCACAAGGCCTTAACTTGATCAAAAAATATTCAAATGGACCAAAGGTAAACATGAAAGTTGGAGAGTAAGGGCTGCCATTTTCAAAAAGTACAAGAGCATTTTCTGGAGATTCATAGATTTTTCTATAAGGCCCTCGAAAAAATGGGTATTCTAGGGCAAATTTCAAAAATTCAAGGCCAAGCCATTTGCACAAAGGCTCAAAAGTGGATAGTTTGCTATGCTATGTCCAAAGTAAGTTTACACAATCAAAATTCATCTCATTTAGGTCATTTGGCTCAAAGAAAAGTGGCAAAAATTTTGCACATGAGAAAGTTCCATAAAACTTGCATTTTACACTTGGATTTGCACAAGGCATGACAATTGTGTGATAGCTTACATCCAAGGGCTGAAATTGCTTGCTTTGAATCATTGGTGGGATGGTGAATGCACATGCAAAAGAGGCCATCAAATCATGAGCTTGGCATGCTTATGGCACACTTGGGCCAAATTTGCATTTTCACAAAAATCAGCCCTCTCTCACGTGCAATTGATTTAATCCTTTTGCATTGCCTTATCCATTATATAACAACCAGAATTAGGGTTAGAGGCAGCCAGAATACACACTCACTCTCTCATTCTCATCTCTTGTGCAAAATTGCTCATTCTCTACAAACTTTTGCTACAAGACTCCATTCACAAAACTCTTGCTGGATTCTTGATCCTCATCACTCATAGATCATTTACATACCATTTGTTTGGATTATTCTTCAAGAATCATCCATTTCCCATTTCTTGTGCACATTTGCATTTTGTGCCATAACTTTTGATCTAGGCAAGCTTTCTTCAATCCAAGACCATATCCATAATCCTCTCATCTCAAGGATCATTAAGCACCCATGGATCTAAATTTATAGTGGAGTTTGCTCAAATGGCCATTTGAGGAGCTTTGGAGCACAAGGAGGCTTATTGCTGGATTCACAAGCTTGCAAAGCCTTAGATGCATTTATTTTGCATCTAAGGAGATAAAGAGACTATTTGCCATCATTCTACACCATTCTTGACTCCTAATTTTGGACAACACCTCAGGTATACTCAAAATTCGCATCTCATAGAAATGTGTTTAATTCTGTGTTTTAGAATCCTCATGTTGCGCTGGTTATACTGCTCTTTGTAGTTTGTGAAATGGTTGAGTATTTACAAAGTTATGTTGAGTTAAAGTTTGATGGACAATTTTATTTTCACTCATATCTTGAGATTCTTTGAGTTTTGTTCCAATCCAAGCATGTATTCGTGTTTAGGGATGTTAGTTTGTCCATTCTGGAAAGTTTCATGGCTGGCCGTGGCTTGGTTTGAGTTTTCGTATGGCTAGGGTTAGGGTTAGGGTTCTTGTTTCATTAATGGTGGAGATAGGGTTAGGGTTTGCGTGAAGAAAAAGGTGCAGCAGTCTTCAGCGCTATCCACACCCCCCTTGCAAGGCCCATTGAGAATTCTAACTGGGCGCAGCTACTCTTTGCACCCCCCTGGCCCATTTGTTTTATTTTTATTTTCTTTTTTTCAAACAATTTATTTCATTTGCTTTTAATTCTTTTTAAATATTTCCTTAACTCTAAAAAATCCAAAAAAATTCATATACACTCCTTGATTCATCTAGTTTTTTATCATGATTTTTCCAAATTTTTATTTTCATCCCACGTGGCCAAATAAATTCAACATTGAATATTGTTTTTTTGTGAACTCTCATAGACCAATCTGCCTTGTCCAATTTCTATTTTTCTTATCCTTTAAGCTATGAACCCCATTCTTTTTGCACTTAAATCCTACGACACTCTACTATCTTCATGATTTATCTTGGATTTTTCACAAACTTCCTTGCTGGACTTTGCTTGAGTTACTTGTGCCTTAAGTTTCAAAACCCTAAATGGTAATACCTTGCATCCTTGAGCTTCATTGACCTAGTTTGGTGCTGTATTTTTGCAAACCCTTTTGGTTCCTCATTTCCTTGTGTTTGGAGAGTTCTTTGCTGGTTGGGTAGAATTTATAAGTGCTTGGATCTTTTTCTTGGGTATTTTCTTCCTCACCTTACCTTGTTTTGCATCCTTTGAGTCTTCTAGTCTCTTTTAAGCTTAGAAGGGCACTTGTGCCAACTTCTCTTAATCTTTTAGGGGTCCTTTAGAGGTTTATGGTTGTTCCTGGTCTTAGGATAGGGTTTGAATTTCCTTGAGTCTTGGTGTTGGGTCTCTTTTATGTGCTTTATTTCTTTAAGTGTTATGCATGCCTTCTTTACACTTGTTTCACTTCTAATCATCTCAATATGATCTTGTGTTGTTTTGCTTATCATCTTGTGAACTCTTTGCCATGCCTATATGCTTGTGTAGCTTCTGACTTGTTGGTTTATGCCTTGATTTTATGTTATTACACTAACCTTGCAGGGGCTATGGTAGGTTTGAGATGTGGGAATTGAGTTCCACATCTCCATTTCTCATCTCTTCTCATATTGTTTATATGGACTAACATCTTCTTGTTGGGCTTAGGCCTTTCTCATCTCTCCTTTTATCTTCTTCTTCTTCTCTTGAGATCCTTTTTTAGGTTAGAAAGACCTCACAAACCCTAGGAATTCCATGCATGCTAACTTAGGATAGAAACTTCCCCCTAGTTTTTCCTTTTGGTTCTTTTTCTCTTCCCATCTTCAAATTCAATTCTAATCCACTTAATAAAGGTTGAGTACTTTCATGTGACATGAGACTTTGCTATGAGATGCTTGCACGCGTTCCGTTTCGGGGCGAGGTGTGGGTCATCACTCGTGGTGGATAGGTCTTAGCATGAGTACCTCACAAAGAAAAAGTTAAAAAATACTTCTTAATCATAAAACCACAAAAATACTTAATAATGGTAATAGGCCAGTGTGCTTAAGCCTTCACTTGTGGGACTAGCTTTGGGGATTTCCTCCATAGATAGGTGTGCCTCTTGCGCATTCCATTTCGGGATGATGTGAGACGTACTCATCCCATTGAGTAAGACTTAGGTACACTTACCTATGCAAACTTGCACTCATAAAAGCTTCTAAAAAACACCAAACAAACAATAAGCATCTTTCCTTCGAGAATTCTTTTCTCACCACATTCGCTCCGTACGCGAACTTGCTCCTACTTGTCATTTTGCAAGACGGTTACGCACTCGTCGTCCGAGTCTGCAACACCTGAGCAATGGCATAGGCAGTTCAAGCCTTAATTCACAAGCAATTTCCTTTTAGTACCCCTAGTTAGGGGAACTACGGCATCTCTGATCCTCATTATCCTGATGAGGTACATAGGCAGCGGGGTAGGGCCCGTTCGAGCACAATCTTTATTTTCCCTACATTTTTCCTTTGCTTTCCTTATTTCAGTTCTTTTCCAGTTCCAGTTTCTTTTCATTTTCATTTCTTTTGCTGCAGTTTTCATACCCTCACCCTTTGAAACATTTTCTTTTGCAAGCGTGGATCCCGTCGGGTACGGCGGACGATCTGGGTGCTAATACCTTCCCAGATCGTAACCGACTCCCGAACTCAGTCTCTTTGGTTCGCAAGACCCGTGTCCTTCCTCTTCTTTCTTATGGTTTGTGCAGCATTACCATTCCCCTTCTTCGGGATAAAAATGCCTGGCTGGCGACTCTATTCTTTTCCGCGCCACTTTCGCGTTTGTACCAGGATGGAAATCCGGGGAGCGACAAGTGGAAATGGGATAGTATTTCTATGGATTTCGTGACTGGGTTACCTAAGACTACTAGAGTTAATGATTCGATTTGGGTAATTGTTGATCGGTTAACTAAGTCGGCACATTTCTTGCCAATGAGGATTAACCATTCCATGCAAAGGTTAGCTGAGATTTATATTGAGGAAATTGTGAAGTTGCATGGTGTACCTTCAAGCATTGTATCGGATAGAGATCCGCAGTTTACATCGAGGTTTTGGAAGAGTTTGCAGGATGCTTTAGGTACTAAGTTGAGGATGAGTTCTGCTTATCACCCGCAAACGGATGGTCAGACGGAGAGAACAATCCAATCTTTAGAAGATTTGCTGAGAGCTTGTGTATTAGATCAAGGAGGGTCTTGGGACAGTCATTTGTCGTTGGTCGAGTTTAAGTACAATAACAGTTTTCATGCTAGTATCGGGATGGCTCCATATGAGGCATTGTATGGTAGACGTTGTCGTACTCCATTATGTTGGTATGAGTCAGGAGAGAATTTGGTGCTTGGGCCAGAGATTGTCCAAGAAACAACTGAAAAGATAAAAATGATTCAGGAAAGGATGAAAACGTCGCAAAGTCGTCAAAAGAGTTACCACGATAAGAGAAGGAAAGAACTTGAGTTCCAAGAGGGAGATCATGTGTTCTTAAGAGTTACTCCTATGACTTGTGTGGGAAGAGCTTTGAAGTCTAGAAAGTTCCAGGAGAAGCGTGTAAAGCGGCGAAATTCTCTAAGGTATGGGGAGTTTTCATAATCTATGATAAATGTATAGGAATTAGAATATGAATGGATTAGGATGGTATGAATTTTAGGAGTTTTGAGGTTTTTGAGTTAGGTTGAGTTTTAGGAGAAATCTTGATGAATTAGAGTGATTAGAATGAGTTGTAATCGTATATTTGTCTGTATAATTGTTGTCTGGATGTTGTTGAGGTTTAATTGATGCTTTTGAATGGATTTTTGGTGTTATGATGTGAAAATCCGTAATGGGGTTTGGGAATTTTTGAAAATTGGAACAGTCTGCAATTGTGTAGCAGAAGACTGCTGAAACGTGTGCGTTAACCGGTTTACGCTTTGGTTAACCGGTTAACCATTGGAAATTTTGGGGCATTTTCTGAAAATACGCAGGCGTTAACCGGTTAACGCTTTGGTTAACCAGTTAACACTGTTGGAACAGCAATTTGTATTTCTTTAAAAAAATTCATATCTTTTAAACCATAAGTCCGATTCGCATTCCGTTTGAAGTGTCGGAACGAGTACAAACTGAACTTTATTTTAATGAATAGAAACGAGAAAAATGCAAAAATTTTGATAAATGAATTTGTGAAATAACCTTATAAATTACCGGGTATGGGTTAATTCTTGAGGTGTTAGAGTGGTTAGGAAACTAGTGTTCAGGGTGTAATGTCATGATGATATATATGACTATTTGATGATTGTTTTGCTGATTGAAATGAATGATGCGATTTATTTTGGTGAATTCTTGGTGTAGCGCATCATTGCATTTCATAACATTCACGGTGGGGCTTTGGCCTGTTTATTTGCTTCAATCCCATTGTTTGGATTGAAGTGTCTCGATGATTATGGTGTGCTCCCTTGTGGAGGGTTGATGGTCATGTATCCATCTTATGGTGAATTGGTACCACATGCATATTGCATATCAGGATGTAGAATTGCATATTCTGGATGATTTTCATGACTGTGTTAATGTTGATTGATTTCATGATAACGTTGTGGTTGCTGCTGAATTTTGTAATTGACGATGTCATGTTATGTGTACTAATTTATTTATGATTCTATATTCTTATAAGTTTATGATATATTATGATTACTCACCCTGCCTGCTTGGAAACGTTGCCTCCTTTGTGGGTAACTTGCAGATGTCGAAGAATAGTCCTGCAGTGCAATAGGAGTAATTCATGAGTCTCGGAGCATGCTTTAGTGTTCCTTAGGAGTGGTTATGGTTTATGTGTCCTGCTCTGTGTCATGTAACACTGGGAAGGGTTTTATTCTGTTAACTGTTTCAGTTATGTTATCTTTGGATAAATGTTTTCCTACTTAAATGATGTTAAATTCAGGATGGTGAAAATTACACTTATGAGGTTTTTTTGAATTTTTGAGGTTAAATTCCGCTGTGAAATGTTTATGACATATTGATGTTGATTAACCCGTGTTACGGGACAGGACACTGTTGTGTATTTTTGATGAAAATGTGATACCCTTTTAGACGATTACTCTGATAATATTTGAATATTATGTTTTGGGTAGAAGGGTGTTACATTACGCACCCGACTTGTCCGTGGTACTCCACGGGAACCCTTTGAAATGTTTACTGCATTTTTAGTCTGAAATTGGTTTGCTTGAAAAAAGATTGAAGAGATGAGAAGAAGAATGTTTTTTAAGATTTTGGTGTTTGAAGAGACGAACGTCTCATGCCTACGTACCCACAAAGTGCAATGCTAGATCAAAACCCCGTAGTTCGTGGTACAAATTGTGAAAAGAAGGATGAGTTGAATTGATTTTAAAATGTAAAGATAAGTCGTCATTCTTTAGCGAATAATTCCGCTAGAAAGAATGAATCATATCTAAACATAAAAAAGGGTTAAAAGGAAACGTGCACGAGGGCACAAAAACAATTGAATGAGTTGTGAATGTTTTAAAGTTTTTTTGAGAAAGAAAGTTTCGATATGCTTATGTGGTTTAGCATTTATTTAAGGAAATGAAATGAAAAGGTAAAAGCGCATGACCGAAGTCAAGATTTGATTGAGAAAATGTTTGAAGTTTGAAAACAAAGGAAGTTTTGAAAATAGGAAGAAGATTTGAAAATTGAAGAAGATGGGAAGAGATGAAGGGACTATCCTAAGACTTGAAAATAAAAGCTAAAGGAAGAATGATCAAACCATATGGCAAGCACTCTTTTGAAACAATCGGATTTCCATCTTCATGAACAAGTAAACTTAATCGGAGCCAAAGTCTTCAATCCATAACAACTTGAGCAAAGGGATAATCCTAGAATCTAAGTCCGAAACTCCAATGATAAGGATAGTAACCATAGTCCGAAATTAAAGTCACCACTTTTTTAGATGTTTAATCCGTTATTAGTGTTTTTGTGTCCAAATGGACAAAGGAAAAATAACAAGCAACAAAATAAACAAAAAGCAATATGATGAATGATATAGTATAATAAGCATAATAAGAGAGATAGGGAACAAGAGATTGAAATAAAAGAGGATAAGGTGCGAGAGATTAAATTTAAATGTTAGTATATTCACATTATTATAATATTTACAATATAAGTGGTATGATGAACTTAATCAAGCACAACCACGAAAGAAAAATAAAATCGAAGGCAACCGGATCCAAGTGGATCTTTAATCCGAATCGGGACAACTTTAGGTCTATGTTAAGCAATCGCCGAGTAATTTACGGAGTAATTACCCTACAAATGAGGCCGGCCACCACTAATTAAAGTGGAAAATATTCGTACTAATACATGTTAGAGAAACGATATTATGGATCGTTCTCCGAAAACATGTCGCACAAAAAGAAAAGGAACGGTCTAATCTTAATCGGGATTTCTCATTGTGTTTATCGAAGGCAACCTATCACGATTCCAAAGTATGGAGAATGATCCAAATGATCATTCATCCATAGATTTGAAATAATGAAGATTAAGCATCTTCGAAAACCAATAATCGCGAATCGGAGATCTCATCGACCAAAAAGAAAAATAAAGGATGAAAAAGAAATGGATCTAAAGCTAAATCCATAAAAGAATTAAAATGTTTTTTTTAAACTCTTTTTTTCTAAAATATCCTTTTCTAAATTGCTTTTAAAGTATTTTTCTAAAATCTTTTATAAAATACTTCTAAAAATACTAAAAATCTCTTTTTCTAAATTGTTTTCTAAAATACCTTTTTCTAAAAAAATTCTAAAGTATGCTAAGATATATTCTAAAATAACTTTTTCCTAAAATATATGTCTAAAATCTCTTCTCAAAAAATGAGCTAGAAATAAAACATTTAAAATAAACAACAAGAAACTAAAGAAATGAAAAATAAAAAAAAAAGAAAAAGAAAGGGAAATGGGGGAGGGGGAGTCAACGCATGGACAACAAGGGTGGATAGAAACAAGATCCACTTGAATATAAGCCCAACACCATATTCAGATTTTTTTTATTAACAAAGTTTTTTATAAAAAAAATGAAATAAACTTAATTAAAACAATAAGGAAGAAACGCAGCAGACGCATTCTTCTTCTTCTTCCACCAAACGAAAAAACAGAGGCGGCGGATCCTCTTCTTCTCACCTTCAAGAAAAATCAACAGAACCGAATCATTTCCTCTCTCTCTTTTGATACACACGCAATGCACTCTAATTCATTCTCAGCTTCGAATCAAAGAAAGGGGAGATTAGAGAGATTTGGGAATGAAATTGATTTAGGGATTTGAAGATCCGAATGGGAGAGTTGAAGAAGCTTTTATTGAAGATTTAGGTTCAAGCCTTGAGATGGATTTTTGACAGGGTTTTTGTATGGCTATTGAAGCTTGCATTAGAGAGAGAGGTGAGTTCTATTTTATAGAGGAAGAAATGAATTTGAATGACGCATTTTGAACGATTACATTTGCGTTTTGAATCACGGATTTCTCGTGCTCGCAAATGTGCTTGGTGAGGAGTTCTTTTGCGTTTAATGTTTGCTTCACTTGCGTTTTGGACCCTTTTATTTGTTGTTGAATGCGATGCTACCGTTTTGAGTGGTTTGTTTGTGTTTTGCTTCTCACGGAATTGGGTGATTCTTTTCGTATGCGTCTTGCTCGTCTGCGTGATGTGGAAAGGATGTTGTAGGAAGCTTGCGGCGTATTGGGCTTGCGGTTTGTGATCGAAGCTTATTGTAAGTTGGCTTGGTGATTGAGGAAAGGCTTGTCACTTCTTCACGCGCGCGGAAACTGGCTTGTAAGGCTTGGGTGTATGGACGGCTGATAAAGTGTGAGGCTGCAAGTTGGGCTTTGCTGTATTGCGTGAGGTGTAAATCTGTGATTATTTGCATGTTGTTGTTGACTTGTGGAAATTGTGGGGCTTGGAGTGAGCTGATGTTTGTGTGGGCCAGGCGTGAGGAAGTTGGCATGTGGCTGATACGGCTTGGGAAAAGTGATGTTGTTGTAAGCTGGTGCGGGGTATGCGTACGGAAGGCTGATTTTTGGTGATGTGAAGGCTCATGTGGAAGTGAAGCTTGCTGGGCATTTTGAGAAGTAGCTGGTAAATGGCTTAAAACGTTTGTGGCTTGAACATTAAAAAAACTGAAGTCACGTGTGGTTGGTATTTGGCTTGTGGGATTGTTGTGGAAGCTTTGGCTTTTTTTTTTATTAATTGTGATGGGCTAATGGGCCTAAAAAGCTTTATTTTTCTCCATAGTTTTTTTTTTTGTAGATTTTTTTTAAATGAAAAGAAAATAATGGGAATGGAATAAAAGAATAATGGGAATGGAATAAAAATAATGGGAATGGAATAAAAAATAAAGGGAATAAAATTTGGAATTTTGATTTATGGAAATTAAATTTTTTAAGGATGAGCAAATGGGCTAAAATGAGATATAATGTGATTGGATAAAAAAAAAATCGAAAAGAATGGATATAAAAGAAAGAATTAGAATTTGGGAATTTTTGTTAATTGAATAAAAAAGAAATGAAATGGATAATAAAAAGAAATTATTTAATCGGAAAAATGGATAATGGATATGAAATGGTGATTTTGGCCCACAACTTTTGATTTTTTTCACAAGCCTCTGATAAGAATGAATACAATCAATCTTGAACCACTGAACAACTTGAGCCTGAAGCCACGACCATTTGAATCGTCTGAACAATGCCCTAATGATTTGAATTCATACTGAGGAAAATAAATCCTCAGATGAATAGTTGATGAACTGATGAACACTAGAGATTCGAAACCAAACTTCACACACAACACTATCTGATAACTGATGACTTTCGCGCACAACACAACTTGAACTTTGAAAACGCATTGTCTGAAGAATAAACCACTGGCACAAACAACTTGAAATTGAAACCATCTTCTGATAGTTTGACCAAGATTAGGTCAAACGTCCATCTGAATCGAATCGTGACTGAACAAACGCATCTGAATTGGAATCACAGCCATGTCTTTGAAATCCTGCAACACAGAGAAGAAGGAGAAGCAACTGCAACATATTTTTTTTGATATTTTGGTTAGAAGTTAGTGAATATAAACAAATAACAGAAATTAAACATGGTGATCTTCTGCAAGGCAAAGACCTGCAACTGAAAAGGGATACACGAACCAGTACGTGATCTTGTTTGTATGCGAAATGCAGATGATATGCGAAAAATCTTAGGGTCAAAAATTAGGGTCTGACAGAAACACAGAGAATTGGGTTGTATTGTCAACTAGCACGTCAATATGTGGCAGCGGGAAGTCATATTTGGGACTTGCCATGTTCAACTCTCAATAATCCACACACAAATTCTAACCTTGCAATCCTTTTTAGAAACCGGTACAATGTTTGCAACCCATAACGGATAACTAGTCACAGCCAAGAATCCAACATCAAATTGCTTTTAAACCTCTTCCTCGATTTTTATTGCCATGTCAGGTTGAGTTCTTCTCAGTTTCTGCTTCACCGGCGGGCAGTCATCTCTGAGTGGCAGCTTGTGTACTACGATATCGGTATCCAACCCTGGCATATCCTGGTAAGACCGGGCGAAGACGTCAATATATTCTCGGAGCATGGAAATCAATTGGCTCTTTACAGATTCTTCCAAAGCAGCCCCGATCTTGACTTCTCTTTTATCATATTCGGTTCCCAGGTTCACTACCTCAATGGCCTCTTTATGTGGCTGAATCACCCTCTCCTCTTCCTTCAGCAATCTGGATAATTCCTCGGGTAATTCACAATATTCTTCACCTTCCTCGTCGGCTAGGTAAATTGGATTGTCGAAGTCATAGTGAGCCATAGCAAGATCGCCGCTGATGAGACCCAATGGGGTACATCTGCATGAATGACGATTCATGCTAGATTTTAGAAAGAGTGGGAGACATGGAAAAAACACATTGCCATTTATTTTAAAAATGAAATAAAAATGAAAGACAAGGAACACCATGAATGAATGCCAAAACTTCCATTTTATTAATGATTATATTATTGCATTATGAACAATGAACCCTCATAATGAGCTACTATGCCCCGGGCAAGGCATGGAGCTTTCATACAAAGAATGAAAACACAAAACTATTACTCTTGTTGTTGAGTGACAGAGACGATTGCTTCAGATGTCCAATTATTGAGTACGACCCCTAAGACACATGGCTTTATCCACTCATCCATCTCACATTTATTGCCAATGGTCTCCTCTTGAACAACACAGATACTGCCATGATCCACCCAACCGGCACTAGTGAAAGTGATCGGTCCTTTTCGACCTCTAGCCTGTTGACTTGACATTGGTTGACCA
Source organism: Lathyrus aphaca (assembly GCA_963966055.1). Lineage (NCBI taxonomy): Eukaryota > Viridiplantae > Streptophyta > Magnoliopsida > Fabales > Fabaceae > Lathyrus > Lathyrus aphaca. The sequence continues at coordinate 261,237,066 of OZ014519.1, forward strand.
GGATTATAGCCAATCCCGAACATGTCTTATTTCTTAGGTACTTCCACCATCTTTCCCCAACCTTCTTTCACACCTAATTCCATAACTTTCAAAGCCAGCTTGTAGGACGAGATAGACACACCCTTATTCTTTTCCTTTGAAAGAGCAGCTGATGACGATGTAGCCCCATTTCAGACTGCCTCAAAAGCATGGCAAGGAGTCTCAGTAATCTCGCCTTCCATTTCCACATATTTAAATGAAGATAAGTGGCTAACAAAAATATCCTCCTCCCTACACACCGTAACGATCTTCCCTTCCTAGACAAACTTGAGCTTCTGGTGGAGAGTTGAAGACACAACCCCGACAGCATGGATCTAGGGACATCCAAGCAAACAACTATAAGCAGGTTGGATGTCCATGACATAAAAGGTTGTATTGAATACCTGTGGTCCTACCTTAATTGGTAATTCCACTTCTCCGAACATAGACCTTTTGGAGCAATCAAATGCCCTGACTATCAAGTCACTCGACTTTAGCACCACTCTGTCATAGTCCAACTTAATCAATGCTTTCTTCGGAAGTACGTTCAAGGATGATCATGTGTCCACAAGCACATGAGAGAGTATTGCATTCCATGGAAATGTGAAGAGCTTGATTATGGTTGCGCCCCTCAGTGGTCAGATCCATATCTGTAAACCCTAATCTATGGCTAGCATTCACGCTTGAAACAACTGTCTCAAGTTGGTTTACTGATATGTCTTGTGGCACGTATGCATTGTTCAGAATCCTCAGCAAAGCTTTCCTGTGGGAATCTGAGCACATAAACAAGAATAAGATCGAAATCTTAGAAGGAGTTTGATGTAAATGATCGACTATCTTGTAGTCGCTCTTCTTGATAATCCTCAGAAATTCCTCAGCCTCTTTATCGAATGTGATGCTAGGTTCTGGGATGGGAACATTACTGGTTATTGCTTGCTTCTCCTTTTCTCTTGCCTGGGTCTCTGCACTATGCTTTGGTGGCACCACACTATTTCTTAATGTTTCAGGCGTGAACAATCTCCCGCTCCTTGTAAACCCCCCGACTCCTAAGTTTTCCACTTGGTGTTGAGTCGTGCTGGAGGTGGATACGTCATGTTTCTGACCGTTACAATAAACGTCATACCCATAGTACCATGGCACAGCCTTGTCACTCTGATACAGTATAGGCCCTAGAGTGATGAACTTAATTGATGTCGCCCTTGCTTGTACCGGAATCTGCACTGGTGTATAGTAGATGGTAATTGTCGAAACTTCATCTTCTTTGACAATCTGATCATACTGAATGCTAACTTCATCAACCATTTTCTGGATCCCTGATCTTAACCTGTCACATCCATCAATAGAGTTTTCACATTCAACCTCTTCACAACCTGGGAATATGCCTTTTTGGCCAGACAATCTTTCATAGCTAGTAGCGAAGTCTTCAAGGAACTGACATCATACACCAGATTCAAACACTACCCATCATTAATGATTCCCACCGTTCTTCCATGCAAAGGCATGGGTTTTGCAAAACATTCGGTGTAAGAGCAAAGTTGATTATTTTGGAATCCACCAAATCCTGAATAGCATGCTTGAGGGCCTTACAATTTTCGGTAGTATGACCTGGGGCTCCGAAGTGAGACTCGCAACGGGTATTGGAATCATACCCCTCCGGAATCTGCCCTGGTCTTGGAGGCTGTAAAGTTCTGAGCATAATCATTTGTAATTGAAGTAGATTCTGCAAGAGTTGAGAGTACGACATTGGCGGAGTCTCAATGTGCTTATCCTTCGGCCGAGGTGGATAATATTGTTGAGGAGCTCTCTGTTGCTGGTAATTTTGTTGACATGGTTGCAGCGGCGGTTGTACTTGTTACTGATTGGTAGTAGTATGGATGGTAACAAAAGTTGTCTGATAGTAGGAATATTAGTTTCCCCTTTTCCTTTGAGTGTACACGGCCCCGGTTTCACCTTCTCTTCTCTTAACCAGTGGCTTCTTAACCCTAGAAGTAGAAGCTCCATTATTCTGAATCTTCCCCTGCTTCATCCAATTCTCAATTCTCTTGTCGGTCAGGATGTGTAATGTAACACCCACTTTTCCCATTTTCAAAATTATATAAATTTTTCATTAAATCAGAGTTAATCAACTAAAGTGAGTCGCTACATCATCAATCAACCATCATTCTTTTATTCAAAAGTAAGTAGCGGAAATAAAGCTTTAATATCAAATTGCTCAAAAGCATTACAATTCATTCATAACAATGTTCCTTAACTCAATACTTAGTTATATAAAAGTTTATAAAAATCAAATGAAATATTATATTAAAAATCCCCGTTCCCGTTACATATCAGAGCTCCTAGGACACGGACACCAACACCAAAAGCGTTCCTCACGCACCTGAATTATCTGTACTTCCGAAGAAGCACAGACACAACAAAATAAACAATAGGGGTGAGAAATAGATTCATAATATAACGGCACATACGACATATATGAAGAAGTAATTCACCCCTAATCACACCAAACTATCAATCATATTATTCAATCAATCATATTATTCAATCAATCATAATATTCAATCAATCATAATGCAATGTGACTCTAATGCACAATGCAAATGCGGTACCGACTCATAATAACGGTTCATCAATAGAACCCCGAATGCATCGTTAACGTCTCCAACAAGACACGATCATCCCTGCAACCACGATTCTCAACGAATCCCGAATAATCACATCCACGACATGATTATTCCATCAAATGTATGCGCATGCAGACACAACAACGCATACCATATCACAATACACATGAACACATCATGCTTTACGATCATCATGATCTCATCAACCAACCATCAGTGCATATTATTCACACACAAAGCATACACATATCTCATGTTATTCACAATCATAACAATCTACATATTCATATAATTCAATCATTATTATCATAATCTCTTAATATACCTAAGGGAGGAAGGAACTCCCAATTACCCTTCTATGTCCTATCACCAATTATAAACCCTTTTCTCCCCCTTACCTTAATCGATGGCCGCTTCGAATCTCCGATCGAATTTCCAATCCTTTGCCTATGTGGCCCTTTTTCCTCTCCTCTTTCATCCATAGAGATTAGAAATACGAACATGCTGCCATTGAGTTCATATCTTGACCAAAATTTAGCCTTCATCACCATCAATCCCGTAACCACTATTTGACCAATTTCCAGCATGAACTTCCAAACTTCAAATGCATTTTTCTCATTCAATACTAAACTTATTGACACGAAATTATATATCAATTCGAAGGGAATTTCGTAAGCTTTCCAAAAATCCAAGAATCGTTTTAATCAGAATTACGAGTAAAAAGTTATCACCTGTTTAGTAGAGGTTGTACCGTATGTGCGAAAATTAAGATATGAACATGAATCCTTCTTTCTCCTTCTTTTCTCCCAAGTTGTTTTCTCTCCTCTAAAACCCTTATTTTTCTCTAAGACTTTTTCCTCGTTTTCCCTAATTTCCACTATTCCCTTTTCTTCTCTTACTTCTTCCCTTTTGACTCATTCTATTATTCCTTTTTATTAAAATAATAATAATCCAATAAAACAATTAATGGGCCTAAACACTGCACCCCTTTAATTGCTAATTCCGACGAAATCCAAGCCCAATAACCAACATGCTCCAATAATCAATACTACCAATGATAATATTATTTCTTCGATTTTCCGATTTAACAACTTAATTTACCATAACGTTGAAAATCAATTAATAATTCACGACTAATTATTTTCTCCCGACTTAATTAGATTATCCTCCAACATTTGACCAAATGGTCCAAGCATCTAAACAACTTATCCAACCATAAACGGGAGAATATTCCACATCAATTCCCACAACTTAAATCGACTCATTCAACTTAATTCAAACGAACTTAGCAATTTATCACAAACAACTCTGATAATTCAACATAAATCAACGCCAATAACGCGAATATAATTAATTAAATAATTAATTAATAAACAGAGCGTTACAACTCTCCCCCACTTAGGATATTTTCGTCCTCGAAAATTTATCCGATTAAACTACTCCAACTACTTATTCCATCAGACTAATCAACTCTCATTCCAAAGGCAACCCACATATACCACAAACAATAATACATAACTTAAACACAACATATAATACAACAAAGCTACCAACATCGTTGTAATTCAGATAATAACAATTACATGACATCGCGCCTTCGCTGCGCACTCTGATTAATTGCACACTACCAAATTTACTGAGTTTAACTCCAACTTACACTCACCAAAATCGACATATAAACAAAGCCTCCGACTTAATCCTTTGGAATTCCGTTCCAACAGGTATTCTAACTCTTGTAGTTACCGAATAGTTACAAATTAGATCCTTAAGATAACGCCTCTAAACATTCAACCAATAACAACTGCGACTACTTCCAAATCTGTGATAAAATATTCATATACTTCTATGAATTCCCAATTATCATCAACATAGACTACAACTTTACTATCTTTCATTAACATGCCCTCTAAAATACTTAACATCATTACAACAACCTATAACATCTGAGTTCACTTAACTCCAACCATATCAATCATTTTCTTCGCTCCTAACGAATCTAACAACCAAATCATCGATTCCTACTTATATGGACAATATGCTTCATAGATTCTTTTCCAAGTCAACACCTCAAAATGGCTCTTCTTGTTACAACCAAAACCCCACTCTAATACACCAACTTATAATTTCATTTCTTCTAATACTTGCAACTTAGATTCATAAGGCAACACCTCTGAACATTCAACATAGATACAACTACGACAACTTCCAAATTTTAGACAATAACTATATGCTTCATGAATTCTCAATTATTCTCAACACAACTACAACTTTATCATCTTAAAATAACACATTCTTCGAAAATCATCTTAACACACTACATCATTAGGACAATATAAGGTCCATCGATATAACAATTTCCATAAGATAACTCATATTTCTCTGCTTCTAACTAATCCAACGTATCGAATCCTCGATTCTTACTCATACTAACACAACCTTTCATAAATTCTTATCCGAACCAACGCAACCAAAACAACTATCCATGTTCTAATCAAAATCACACTTTAATAAACCCACTCATAATTCCACTTCGTTTGGCTCTTGCAATTCAACTTTATCCTACATTCTTGACAATCTTGGTTTTACTTTACCATATACTTTACTTTTGAATTATCCCCAAGAAAACTTCAGGCCTCGTACCATTTAAATCATCACAAACAACATTCTCATTATCCAGCATTCAACTACGAATTTCCATAATACTATTTAATCCCAACGCAACTTCATACCATCATTCTTAAATCTGACTAACATTCTTATACATGATTCTTCATGAACAATTCAAACAATACTCAATTGCCCAAGTCGACTTCAACTGATTTAACTCATATACCATACTAGTCGGTATGACACATTTATCCATCCATTATAATTTCGTCTTCTATCAACAATAGATTAAGGGTGATCAGTTCCTCAATTTGTCAATAGACATCCGTCAACCATAACGGTGGCATAAATAATCATTACTCAACATAATAGCATACTTCAACTTGTGCCCAAAGTCCGTAAGTATAATGCTCTGCCAACTTTCTACGGCTTATCCACTTCTCCTTAGTCTCTAAAATTTTTGACTTCGTCAATTACACCAACGCATCCAAAATTCGATACGCAATCTCTTATACATGCTCCAAGCGCAACACAACTTTAAATATCCTTCAAACACCAGAGCCGCCACAACATCAACATAATCTAATTCGGTTCGCTCCAATTACAACTCTCATCCAAGTTAAAATATTTAACAACACTACTCAACTTCGGTCTTCCTCTCAACATCACTATCATCTAGAATAGGCACTTTAATTTTCCTCATTTGATATAAATTGTATCTTTATGCATTCTCCGTTACCAACATTTTATTCTTTAATAACATTTTCATCTTTCCAAATTTTCAGCAATAGACATTCAACTTCAAACACAATTATATCTTCCAATAAAAACCTCTAACTCACAAAATTATATTCTAACATGAAGAGAATTTCGTGAAGATTCCAGAACTTCAAAAACCGCTTGGATCCAACTTACGAGTAAGAAGTTATCCTCCTTACAATGAGACTGATTTAGAATTACCGTATGCAGAATTTCAAAAAAATCAGTAGCAGACCCAATTATTAAAATACATTTATCTCCCTAATTATAAACCTCCTGAATGAAAATCTTATATGCAAATTGTAGGAAATTTTGTAAGCTTTCAAAAAAATCCAGAACCGCTTCAATCCGATTCACGGTTAAAAATTTATGCCACTTCTCGTGACAGCTGCTCCAAGATTGCAAAAACCAGATTTTTGAGATTGGCGAACATAAGTTCTATCTCTCTTGCTTTTACTTCCAAGCTCTACCAAGAATCTTACTCTTCTTCCAACTTAGAAAATTACCCGACTTAATCCAACTACACTCAAAGCGAAACAATATACCGACTTGGTCCTTCAACTTTTCATTTCCATCAAAATAAATCTTCCTCCTCAAACAATTCTCATATAAAATATACGCACTTCTCAAATTCGACCGATATGAACTCATGAGTCCATGCTCTTGCCGGTCTGCAACAACATCTCTTCAACAACCTTGCACTCTTGCAATAAACATCAACTTTAAACCAACTTCGACATTCCAACAACAGTCTGAGAGTCAAGCTTCTCCCCCACTTAATTCCAACAAACACCTGCAGGCAACGACTAGAAACTAACAACAAGTACCGACAGTGTTTCACACACATGTCGCGTACTAAGGAATTAACAACGTTAGACAACATTGGCCGGACGGACCGACCTGCTCTGATACCAATTGTAACACCCACTTTTCCCATTTTCAAAATTATATAAATTTTTCATTAAATCAGAGTTAATCAACTAAAGTGAGTCGCTACATCATCAATCAACCATCATTCTTTTATTCAAAAGTAAGCAGCGGAAATAAAGCTTTAATATCAAATTGCTCAAAAGCATTACAATTCATTCATAACAATGTTCCTTAACTCAATACTTAGTTATATAAAAGTTTATAAAAATCAAATGAAATATTATATTAAAAATCCCCGTTCCCGTTACATATCAGAGCTCCTAGGACACGGACACCAACACCAAAAGCGTTCCTCACGCACCTGAATTATCTGTACTTCCGAAGAAGCACAGACACAACAAAATAAACAATAGGGGTGAGAAATAGATTCATAATATAACGGCACATACGACATATATGAAGAAGTAATTCACCCCTAATCACACCAAACTATCAATCATATTATTCAATCAATCATATTATTCAATCAATCATAATATTCAATCAATCATAATGCAATGTGACTCTAATGCACAATGCAAATGCGGTACCGACTCATAATAACGGTTCATCAATAGAACCCTGAATGCATCGTTAACGTCTCCAACAAGACACGATCATCCCTGCAACCACGATTCTCAACGAATCCCGAATAATCACATCCACGACATGATTATTCCATCAAATGTATGCGCATGCAGACACAACAACGCATACCATATCACAATACACATGAACACATCATGCTTTACGATCATCATGATCTCATCAACCAACCATCAGTGCATCTTATTCACACACAAAGCATACACATATCTCATGTTATTCACAATCATAACAATCTACATATTCATATAATTCAATCATTATTATCATAATCTCTTAATATACCTAAGGGAGGAAGGAACTCCCAATTACCCTTCTATGTCCTATCACCAATTATAAACCCTTTTCTCCCCCTTACCTTAATCGATGGCCGCTTCGAATCTCCGATCGAATTTCCAATCCTTTGCCTATGTGGCCCTTTTTCCTCTCCTCTTTCATCCATAGAGATTAGAAATACGAACATGCTGCCATTGAGTTCATATCTTGACCAAAATTTAGCCTTCATCACCATCAATCCCGTAACCACTATTTGACCAATTTCCAGCATGAACTTCCAAACTTCAAATGCATTTTTCTCATTCAATACTAAACTTATTGACACGAAATTATATATCAATTCGAAGGGAATTTCGTAAGCTTTCCAAAAATCCAAGAATCGTTTTAATCAGAATTACGAGTAAAAAGTTATCACCTGTTTAGTAGAGGCTGTACCGTATGTGCGAAAATTAAGATATGAACATGAATCCTTCTTTCTCCTTCTTTTCTCCCAAGTTGTTTTCTCTCCTCTAAAACCCTTATTTTTCTCTAAGACTTTTTCCTCGTTTTCCCTAATTTCCACTATTCCCTTTTCTTCTCTTACTTCTTCCCTTTTGACTCATTCTATTATTCCTTTTTATTAAAATAATAATAATCCAATAAAACAATTAATGGGCCTAAACACTGCACCCCTTTAATTGCTAATTCCGACGAAATCCAAGCCCAATAACCAACATGCTCCAATAATCAATACTACCAATGATAATATTATTTCTTCGATTTTCCGATTTAACAACTTAATTTACCATAACGTTGAAAATCAATTAATAATTCACGACTAATTATTTTCTCCCGACTTAATTAGATTATCCTCCAACATTTGACCAAATGGTCCAAGCATCTAAACAACTTATCCAACCATAAACGGGAGAATATTCCACATCAATTCCCACAACTTAAATCGACTCATTCAACTTAATTCAAACGAACTTAGCAATTTATCACAAACAACTCTGATAATTCAACATAAATCAACGCCAATAACGCGAATATAATTAATTAAATAATTAATTAATAAACAGAGCGTTACATGTAACACCCCAAAATGTTCCCTCATATTTATAACCTTAATTGGCTTATGGTTCACATTCATCTGCATTCTCCCATTAGGTCATAACACTTACGATCATGCAGTGCATTGGCTCCTAAGGCATGGGATCAACGCCATATGAAATAAGGGTTTCATATCCTATCCATATCCATCAGGTGGATTCAAATTTTTGGCTATGTGACCATCAATAACATCGTCTTCTTGTACATTCACTATTTGGTTAAGGTTTATTTCCCTAACCATGGGGTCCTCAAGAGGGTTTTCTTCACAAAGTATGTTCATCGGTGAATATTATCACTCAAGGGATTTCGTTATTACTTGAGGCGCAAGTTATTGAAATTATGGTGTATACGGGGCCAACTGGGTTTTCATATTAGAGATCATTGGTCATCTGGACAGGTTCTTAAGGGATTATAATTGCAAGATGTAAAGTTGTGGGTTTGTGTGGCGTTAATTGGGTTGTTCATCGTCCAATTTGGATTGGTTTAGTTTTAGTTTACAAATTAACTCGAATTTTACGAATTTAAGGATTATCATTATCCACCTTTCACAATTCGATTTTAAAGGCCCACCATTGGATGCCCATTTCAAACATCTAACAAATCGATTGACCAAGTTTCCTTTGTCTAATATCCACAAGCTTTTTTTTGTTAATCCAAGTTCTAAACCATATGCATTATCCAAGTTTTTTTCCTTAATTCCATTTTATTAAGTCAATCAATCAATTTGATTTTAATTCATCCAATAATTCCAACCAAAGCCATATCAAACTATAACCATATTGTGTTAAATATCCATTTTATTAGTTTTCTTGATTTTGATAATCCCTTTTTCATTATTCAATAACCAATCAATTCATTTCTAATTCTATTTCTATAAATCCAAGTCTACTTTAATCTTTCTTTTTCTTTCTTTCTTTCTTTCTTTCAATTCAATATCATTTATTATTCATAAGCCCACTTCATCCAAAACCACTTTACAAGGGGCCCATCCATGTAAGACAAAGACAATTTCTCTCAAAAAAAAAAAAGGATAAGGGAAGAAAACTAAAGAGGGCTGATACAACTCATAACAGGATTGCTTCACAGGCATAGCGGTAAAAAAGGGTCCGAATGGAATACCTGTTATTTTCATATTATTAGTAGCAGAAAACTTATGACAGAAAATATTTTACAACACAAAGACTGAAGACCATATCAGAATTAAGTTCACATAGCAGAAAAACCAGAAGTGGAGGAGGAATATAGCAGAAAATCAGAACAAATAAAAATAGCAGAAAATCAGTTAAAATTTTATACCAGAATCAGTTACATTCACAACAGAAAATCCAATTACAAAAGGAAAAAATCAGTTTACGAGAAATTTGGTTACAAAAGTCTAACAGAATTTCAACAGAAAAATAGAGAACAACAAGAGGATTTTTCTGTACTCTTCTGGAAGCTGGTCTTAAAATCCCTCACAATCACCTTCTTTATCACCTTAAATTCTCTAAAAAACTGAGAATTCCATCTTCATAACGACTCTAAGAAACTCAGAACTGGGGATTCTTCAATACCACCAAGACTTCATCATCCTCCAATCAACATCAACTCACCCTTCATCAAGCCAATCTTCAACTTCACCCATAAATCTCAACGCCTTCAATCTTCGACAATTTCCACTCTCTGAGAATCTCCATCTTCATCAAACGACAGCTTCAAGAGAGCCTGCAGATTCAAGAACCAATGATAACTCAACGGTTCAGACTCAGATTCATCAAATCCATCGAATCATCATATCCATAACAATAGCCAGAATTCAACGGACCGGAAGATGAAGAACAAATCAAAGGGAAAAAAAGATCGTGGATTAGCATCATACCCTGGGCATTGTTTAACCGGAGAGGAGATATTCATGACGGAATCCATGGATGAGCGCTTCATCTCCGAAGAGGTTTGGTTGATGGCGGAGCGAAGAGCATTTCGACTAAAATGACATCACAAAGGCTAGATGTTGAAATGGTGCATTAGAGTTTTGACGGCGATGGCAGGGAGATTCGCACTGAACGAGAGTTTCTCATTGATGCCGGTTTGTACAAGGGTGACGAGGATATCTTCGAGGCGGCATCTTGAAGAAGAGGATTGGGTGTTTTTGCTTATACCTTTTGTTCTGATACTAGTTAGGTTAACTACAAGAGTTTGATCTGGCTAATTTATTTTCATCCATGGTTTTCTTGTATACAACCTTATTTCACTACTCATACCCCCACCTGCGAATCTGGTTAAAAGATTGGGCTTCAGTCCATGGAAATATTACATGCACACCCCTGTTTCTTTATTCACCCCTTGTTCCTTTATTCTCATGGAGATTTGTTAATTAATTTGCTTGTAAAAATTTGGTGATTTATTTTCTTGTTTAATAATTTTTCGATCAATATCTCGATTAATCTCTTGACTTTTTAATTGGCGATCTTTGTGAATTTTAATTATGGTTGTGGACTAATTTCTTATTAAAGTATCCGTGAGCTTTTTGATCGATTTCGATCGATTTTGGTTATGGTGGATCTTCACCAAGCTATTATGGAAGATACGCATTTATTTTTCTTATGGGAGATTACAAGACTTTTCATGAATTTTTTGGGTTTCTTTTAATGAGGATTCGACACTTCAATCAAGTAAGAAATCTCAACTTTCTCCACTTTAATGCATCAATCTAGTAATATGCGGCTTATGATCATATAACGTAAGGTGCATATTGATCCCTCCCACCTGAGGAACTGGATTTATTTGTTATTTACGATGATATGTATCGATATCGGAGCTTAGGGATTATGTTGCGAACGATAGAATTCGCTTCCTTACACTTTTCCTTAAATCACCATTTTTTGCCTGTTTCGTCGCAACTATTAAAAATATTTTTGGGTGTGATAAAATTCTGAAAACATTCATGAGTGATCTTTATCCTCTTAATTAATTTTTTATAATTTTGTATTCCATGTTTGGATGGTTTTAGTAATTAATTTAGATTTTTGATCACAAGCTGTCCCAAAAGGCATCGTTTTGGTTAAAGGGACCGAAAACATTTTTTTCAAATAGTTGTGAGACCTATTTTTGGTGTGTGATTAACCACTGAAATTTGGGACATTTTGATTCTACTTCGGAATTTTTTTCATAATTTTTGGTGTGATTTTTGATCCACTTTATGGAGTGGTTTTTCAGCAAACATGCCTTGTGACCTTGACCATTAAATGAATTGTTTTGACACTTTGGTGCATAATTTTGTGAAATAATTTTAGCCCATGTAAGCTACTTTCTTCACAATGCTAGGGATTTAATTTCATATTTTTTCAAACCTTTTTTCTATTTTTCATGTCACCTAGATTATAGGTCTGATTATGTGCTTATTTGTTCCATACCCTAGATGTTAGGAAGGCATTCTTTGCCATTTGCTTGAGATAATTTTTGTTAAATTTTAAGAGTTAATTATAGGTCACTTTTATGTCCTTAATTCCAGTTATATCACACTTTTTTGAACCATCTTTATTTGGTTTGTTTTGGTGTTTCAAAATGCATCCTTACTTGAACATGTTTAACCTAAACTTGTTTCTCTTCTCCTCTAAATGTTAACATGATTTATATGGGAATCATAGAAATCTATCCATACATTTTAATTGCATATCATACCTTGTATGCTACTGACTCATAATCATCTCATGCATATTCACCTGTCATTTATCCTTAACTTGCATCATTGTTAATCATATACGATGTTTATTCCATTTCTTCTTCTCCTTGCTCCATATGCTTAAACCATAACATCCATGATTGTATGTTTATTAATCTACATTCATATGCATTTCCTACTGACTTTTATACTCATTTCATGTATTAATTCATGCTTGTATGTCATATGCACTCATACTTCATCCATGAACCCTAACTTGCATTCATGTGAACTTATGTGAATGTTTTGTACATAGTTTGATCTTGTGAGGTATCCTAGCATTCTTAGGGACCTATAGCATGTAGCTACTGACTTTATAAGTCATAAAATCTTTGATACCTTCACCTTTATACTTAGGTCTTATTTTGAACCATAGTTCCATTCTAGGATGTGTGTAAGGTTTATTTGCCTTTATGCTTTGTTTTTGTTCCCAATATGCAAATTATTTTGGTACTAATCTTTGTTTTGTAGGGAGGTTGAGGTAAGCTTGTTCATAAAACTTCTTCCTTTATCTCTTTATACTTTAAAATTGTGTTTGCCTTGCACTTTCATACAACTTTCTTCATCTATCTTTACCTTGAATTTCTTTAGGGTTTAGTACATCATTAGGGCATAAATTGTAAAGGTTCGGTCTTATAACTTTAGTACACTTTAATGGGGTTTAGCTAATGACTTTAGAAGCTTGTTATAATTTAATATACTTTAGTTTTAGGACTTAACCCTAAGAATCTTTTAGTGCCTTTCATTAACTAGTTTTAGCTTTACTTGAACTTTCGCTATGCTTTATGTGTTTAATATGTTTTGTAAAGCTAACTTTTGTTTTGTAGGGAGGTTGAGGTAAGCTTTGTTTATATAACTTCTTCCTCATCTTCTTTATGCCTTCAAAATTGTGTTTTCCTTAGCACTTGGTGCTTTGCTTTTATAGGCTCTCCCCTTCTTTAGAAACAACTTACCTTCCTTAGGAAGTAAGTTGAGTTCTAATTCTCTTTTCTTATTTTCCTTTTTCTTCATTAGGATTAGAAAACCACACAAACCATTAGGATCTCCTTTTGCATGCAATAAACAACTTAGGGTTATGTTTTAGTTCCCTTAGTTTTTCCCTTTCTCGATTTGAGTCTCTCTTTCTCATCTCATAAAGAAAACAGTAAAAAAAACACCTAATAAAGGTTGATCTTCTCGTATGCCAGGAGACTTTGTCGTGGGTTACTTATACACATCCCATTTCGGGGTGATGTGTAAGGCATCTACCACGATGAAAAAGTCTTAGTATGAGAATGTTTCACAAATAACAAAAGCAAAACACTTCTTTAAAAGACAGTAAACAAAAAACACTCATCTTTTCCTGCAGGAACTCTCTTCTCATCTCTTCACTCATAACAAGAACTCGCTTCAACATGTCTCTTTGCAAGACGGTAACGCACTTGTACCAGACGAGCCTGTAACACCTGAGCATAGGCATAAGTAGTTCAATCTCTAAAAATCACAAACAAGTTCCCGCCTTAGATAGGCGAACTACGTTGACTCTGATCCTCATTTTTCCGATGAGGTACGTAGGCAGCAGGTTAGGGCCTGTTCGAGCAAACTCTTTATTTTCCCTACATTTTTCCCAACCTTTTCGTTCCCTTTTTCCAATTCCCTATCTCATTCCAGTTTCAGTAGCGGTTTTTATTCAGCAGCAGATATATTCCTTACCCTTTGAAACAGACTAATAAGCGTGGATCCCGTCGGGTACGGAGGACGATCTGGGGTGCTAATACCTTCCCAGGTCGTAACCGACTCCCGAACCCAGTATCTTTGGTTCGCATGACCACGTCTTTTCCTTTTCTCTTAGGTTTCTGTAGCATTACCTTTCTCATTCATTCGAGATAAAAATGCATGGTTGGCGATTCTACCTTTTCCCCTCTACTTTTGCGTTTGTACTAGGATGAAAATCCCGGGAGCGACAGGATGATATCAGAAAAGCCATTGGACGAACAACCTGCTAAACGTTCCATGAAGTACCCGGGTAGGGTATCCATGAACAGATCCACCATTTCTCTTTCAAGTAGGTGTGGTTGCACCCTTACTGCCAACTTGCGTCACCTCTACGCATACTCTTTGAAGCTCTCAGAGTTCTTCTGAGACAAGCTCTGCAGTTGGGTCCAACTCGTAGCCATATCGATGTTATATTGATACTGCTTGAAAAATGCTTCTCCGAGCTCTTTCCAGTTACGAATAACATTCTTCTCCAACTTCATATACCATTCTAGAGAGCCTCCGGACTGGCTGCCCTGGAAGTAATACATCCAAAGCTTCTCATCTTTGGTATGCGCAACGATCTTACGATAAAAAGCATGGAGATGAGTTTTAGGGCAAGAACTCCCATTGTATTTGTCAAAACCTGGGGGCTTAAACTTTGGAGGAATGACCAGTCGTTGCACCAGACCCATGTCAGAAACATCAATGCCCAGAGTATCTCTACATTCCAGAGCTTAGACTATCTCTGCCAGCATTTGAAAGTCCTGAAAATTACCTCCTACAACGAATCTCATGTCGTTGTTGACCAGGGTGAACTGATCTTCCTATTGATCTACTATATGAATTGGAATGGGGCCATCCTCGGGAGTAGGATGCATGTTACCTCTGGGTGGAATAGGGTTTCCTTGGGCATCCAAAGTGACAATTGGAGGGTCCACCTGCAACTGATCTAGTCTTTGAACAGTAGCCTTCAGCTCTTGCTGCCCCTGGGCCATGCCCTGCATCATATTCATAAATCCATCCATTCTTGTGCAGAGTTCAGTCAATTCAGTTTATACGGTGTCCATGATGTTTTGTTGGTTGCGGCGAGTGGCGTACCGGTGCAGAGAAGTGTCGTGTCAATGAAGACGGCTCTTTGCAATCCTTGCAATCTTTCCTATGTAAATAGATAAGTTAAGAAACCTAGATAACCTGCAAAAAAAAAGAATGCAAATGATATGAATGCGTGAAAATGTTGTGTTCTTTCATTCTCAAGGTTATTTACATTCCCTTTCAGGCATTTAGAAATATCTAGATGGCCTTTGAAAATTCTGGTTCTTGGAGAAAAAACAACACATCAAGCTCAGATTAGGTAACAGTGCATAATCAGTGCTTGGAACCCGTGTTAGTGCAAAGATAACAACCAAAGATTCAAACCATATTGAATAGCATAAAATGAAGTCTGAAAATAACAACAAGTTCCCCGAAGGGTGCCAATTATTATAGTAGGAAACTAATTGAAGCATAAAGGAATCCCACAACAAGCCTGTAGGTAATTAGGTACAAGCAAATGAAACTAAGTTATAGGAAACTCCATGCCCTTGAACCTCCAGCTAAGATGCTTGACCACTTGGAATAATTGAGCGATATCCGGATGACTTGGATCTTCAATAAGGTTCTGAATGAGGAGATCCCTTTGATCAAAGGAAGCGTGAAGTTCACTAATCTACTGTAGGAAGCCCTCTTCATTCTCCTTGTTGAGACCTAGCTCAGGCTTGGCTTTCTTGACTTCTGCGTGAATCTTGAGCTCTTCTACCTATTTCTGAGCATTCTCAAATGCTTGTTGACCCTGTGTTATCTTATGGTCGTAGTTTATGCGCAACTTGTAGGCCTGTTGGAGTTGCTCTTCCTGTTCACCCAGTAGCTCTTGAAGGTTTTTAATCTTTCCCTTGTAATCAGCTTCCACTTCCTTTGCTTCTTCATATTGGCATCCCATCTTGCTTTCCAGAGAGTTATGGATTTGTTGGCTTCATCCAAAGACTTCTTGTCCTTTCGACGCTGACTTACTTTGTCAATCTCAACCAAACCCTTATTCCACAAGTAAAGCTTTCTTTCTTCAAAGTCTTTCTGCTTATCCTTCACTATTTTTTCAGCTTTCTGAACCCTTTCCTCTAGTTTTTTATTAAGGTTCGCCATCCTCTGATAGGAACTGTAAGCTTCCTAATTCTCTTCTCTGAGTTGTTGGACCAAAGCCTCTAACTTTTGGTAATCTTCCAAGGGCATAATAGCTTTAGATTCAATCGCTAGAGAAAGAGATGGTGTAGAAAAAGGTATCTGGCCCATATGGGCCTTCTCCTTTAACCATGCTTCATACTCGAGAAACATCTGATTATTGATTTTACCCAAACATGTCACACCTTTTCTTCAGATGAGTTTCCAAGAACCCGTAGCTTTTCGAACCAAAGGAAGATTGTCCTTTATAGGGAATTAAAAAGTCTGAATCAGCTCTAACTCCTCATGAACGTCTTTAAGTGCATATCCCAATTGTATCTTAAAGAGAATGGGGTTATAATTGATGCCCCCTATTACTCTTAAAATTGGCACACTAGGATAACTCCCACGCCTGGAGATGAAGTCTTTCCACTTCAGCTTCATGGTACACCATTTGATGTCCTTATCAGACAACATGCTCAACGTTTGGGCCCAGATTAGGCTAGGGTCTTTGAAAGCTTTAGTATTAGGAAGGTTCCTCATAAATCATTTGTAAAATAAAGGAGCGCGGCACCGTATTAGACCTCCCCTTTTCTTCTCATTCTTATAATGTACCGAATAGTAAAGATCTCCCAAGAGAGTGGGTACCAGATTCTTCAGCACAAAAAGATGGATGGTATTTATGTCAACAAATTTGTCCATATCTGCAAATAGAATGATCCCATAGATAGATAAGGCCAAGATAGCACAGACAGAATCCCATTGGGCAGCAGCAACAAGTACTTCAGCCCTTTTTACCAGGAAATCCAAAGAAAAACCAAGTACTCCTGCTTTGGTAGTACTCAGATTTTCAGTCACTTCAGATGAGCTCAAATAAAGAGCTTTGGCAATGTCAGCGTGAGTGGGCCTTGTCATTTATGAATTTAAGGGAACCTGATCCTGAAGCGGCACCCACAAAAATCAGAGCATACTCTTCAAGCAAAGGACCCAACTGGAAATCAGGAAATGTAAAGCATCTGAGCCGAGGATCGTAATATTGCAGTAAGGTGTGAATGACACTCCTTTCAAAACTATCCAGGTTTACCATCATCTCCAGAATATCTCTGTAACTCTCTTGGAAACCTCCTACATGCTTTGGGGTAATGAGTGGCATCATCTTGTATATCATGTACACCTTAGTATCCAAGAATTTGTAGTGAATGTTCTTTTTTCTGAAGTCTTCCATCTCTGAATCAGAAGTCCGACCGGAACTGGGAATGATATATGAACCCTGAGAATGAAAGAAACACAAATGATTAATGATGTGATGATGTTATGCAAGGAAAGGAATGTGATCAGTGATGTGTCTGTGTCAGTGGTGATCATATAATCAAGTGTTAGTGAATGGTCACAATATTAGTATCTCTGTGTAGAAATCCCACAATCCTGAACCAAAGGACCACATAGAACCAGATCATGTTACAAAATAACACTGGCAAAGTGGGTATGTTGAAAGTTTAAGGTTCCTGAAAACCTGTAAACATCTCTCGCATCTCACGGGTGTGCTCTAAGTCAACATCACGGACTCTCAAAGCCAAATAACAATAATACATTCACCATTTCCGAGAAATGGCTCATGACCAAATCAGGGAATCGATTCAGCATTATGTACTACCCAGGGAGGTCTCAGCTAAGTCCGGGAAAAACAAGCATCTCTCATAAGTTTCCAACTTCAAGCACTGAATCGAGAAACAATAGTACATTCAGCCCTTGGGATACAGTATTATCGTCATAGGAACAGTTTGTTTAAACTGAGTTCCAATGGGAGAACCAGGCCATCCTATGTGAGTTCCCAGTGGGCCCTCGGATGCGAGTGGGTTTGCCAACAAATGTGGTATGCCATTGTCATCACTTGAGATGAGAAAGAGGGAATAAAATTGAGAAAGGAAAAACTAGGGGAACTAAGACTCACCCTAAGTTTTTTATTCAAGGGATTTCCTATGGTTTGTGAAGTTTTCTAATCCTTATAAATAAGAAGAAAAGAAGAGGCAACTAGAAAGCAACTTACTTCTCTAAAGAAGTTAAGTTGTTTCTAAAGAGGGAAAGAATGAAGTTGTACAAACAAAGCCCAAAAGGCTAAGACAATCACAATATGAAAGCATAAATAAGATAAGAAAGACGATGTATAAATAAGCTTTCCTCAACCTCCCTACAAAACAAAGTTTAGCTTTTCAATGTATATTGAAACATAACACAAGGAAAAATCACCACTAAAGCTCAAACTAGCTATGGAAAGGTACTAGGGTTTTCCTAAGGTTAAGACCTAAAAGTAAAGGATCTTAAATGATAAAAGGATTCTAAAGTCAGTAGATAAACCATATTAAAGTGTCCTAAGGTTGCAAACTCAAACACTAACAAACTATGCCCTAATAAGATACTAAACCCTAAAGGATTTCAAGGTGAAGCTAGATGGAGAAGTTTGAATGAAAGTGCAAGGTAAACTTGTACTAAACCAAGGTTTAATATTAAAGTCATAACCTAACATCAAATAAAAGTATTCTAAAAGAGAGACAAAAGTATGAGCAAAGATATTCAAGTATAAGAGAATGAATGAAGAAGGAATGGGAAGAAAGGAACAAGTGACTTCATAAGAAGGTAAATGACTTAGAATAAAAGTCAAACATATACAATAAAATGTGAATCTCCCATAAAAAAACCAGAGGCTAAATGATATGATAAGATAAATATTAGAATAAAAAATCAACCATAAAAGAACAAACATGAATTGTTTTAGGGTTATGGGACAAAGAAGTTTGAATTAAAAGTTCTTATGTACAAAAGATTACCAAATGAAGTAAATGGACTCGTGACTTGGTAAAATGATGTGGCAAGGGATGTTGACATACTATAAGATGTATAATAAGTGTATAACATGAATACAAGACTCGAAATATGGATTTATAAGTATTAAAGTAAAGGAAGAAGGTGAATTAGGTCAAATAAGGCACATATGAACCAAAGTGAAACTTAAGAACCAAGCAACCCAAAAATTCAAAGGGGTGACCTATAATTGAACACAAATGGACCTGTAAATGCATAATGGAACCCTAAGAACTCATGTAAAGGACCTCTAATGAATGACATAAATGCCTTACAAAATGATGTTAGAAGGATGAGAAAAGAATGAACAAAATGTGACTTGAAGAATAAAGTATCAAAAAAATACCTAAGGGCATGGAAAATTGTGAATATTAGTATTCAAAGTCACAAACCATGGACAAACAAACTTATAAAATATCTCACAAAAAATCTAAATCTAACTCACTCAAATGAATGTTCAAAGTGGATTAGGGTTTTAATGGATTATGTTCAAAGGAAAGACTTAAAAGTGGACCAAAGATGACCTAAAAATCATGAGAAAAATATTTTTGGGAACCTCAATGTGTCCTCTGGATAGGGCAAAAAGAATGAGCTCAGACTATTTTTGGTTTAGAAGATATAAAATGGAGAAGGACAAGTGGTCAAAAATAAGGAAGTTCCAAAAGACATAAAAAGGAAATTAATTCTGGACCAAAAATAAAAGAAAAATGAAATTAAAAATTATGGAAAATTTTGTAAATTGGTGAAAATGAAGTATGAATTAATTGGGAATTTTTTATGGCATTTGGGTATTTTTAGAAATTAGAAATTGAAATGAGAAATAAATTGAAATTAAAAGAAGAAGAACTTGTGGAGGGGGAGTATTTAGAAACAAATATATGTTCAATTGATTGGGCCTTACGCAAGGGGGTGTGGTTATCAATTGGAGCCCAGTCCAAAAACTCACGTTGAACATAAATTATGGTGGACCCTTGTTAATTGGTTGACTTCAACATGACCCTCAGATCTATCCAACACACATAACACTAGTCAAAGTAATCAAATCAAATGGACCAGGTTTGATACACATGGCAATAGGGTGGAAAACGCACATGGGAAGACTCAAGTTTCATAAAATTGGCACGTGAAGGTCATATGGTCATTTATTCGCTAGCACACCGTGGCATGTTAGATCAAGAAGATCCTAAGGCTATGACTTAAAGTTGGGAGAAATATTTGGTCACTATTCCAGTCATCGGAGACGACCTCCGGTCATCTTCTTCGGTGGCATTCCTTCAGGGTAAACCCTCAAGCTCTACTAAAATCAGAACTAAGAACATCAAAAGGTTCCTTAGGTCACGCACATCAAGAATCTAGGTTCAAAATTCCCTAATCATACACAAATAAGGAAAATCGAAGGGAAGAAGATTCAACCTAAAAACTGTATCTAAGCACATAGTGTGCCTGTCATCTAGCCAGAAGATCACAAGCTTCTATTAAGCCTCAAATGACATAAAATAAGCAAAAATAAGTAAAATCTTACAAGTGAAATTCAAGATAAAACTTGTGAATGCAGATATTCAATTGTTGAGGAAAACCAGAGGTGAGGATCCAAAGCTTGATGTAATGTGATCTTGATCTTCAAATGAGTGAAATAAACACTCTAAGATGCTTGAATTCTTGATGGAAATTCAGAAGTGTGATTGAACTTATTCTTGAGTATTCAGCTGAATTGAGCCATGGATGATGATCACAAGATGCAAATGATGATGAATATATGAAGGTTGAAGTGTGATTGATGAAGAACAAAGCAATCTGAAGCAAAATGCAATGAAATTTCCTTCCAATGTGCAGAGAGAAATCAGAGCAAAAGTGATGGAAATTTTCAGTGTTTCGAGCAAATGATGATGGTGGTGCAATTCAGTTATTATTCCTCCTTATATATGCATGGTTAGAAGCTAACTAACTCAATTGATTGTTAGAACCATGGTTAAAGTTAACTTTAGGGTGAATGAAGCAAGTGAGGGTGGATTGAGCAATGGAGTGTGAAACTGAATGCAGCTTGATTAGTTTGCTCGATTTTGATTCAATGTGATGATGTTCATGATAATTGTGATGAGGTAGAGTGAAGTGTAATGAAGTTGATCATAGTGATGCAGCATGTGTTATAGAATTATTTTTTGCTTGGAGTTTTCAAAAGGATGCATGGAAACTAGCATGTATGGCATGTATGAGATCATTTGCACCCTAAACATGAGACTTTGTGATCAAAACCTGATACATGAAGCCTTCAAGCTTGGACTGAACTGAACATGATCATGATAGAGTACCTTATCACATAAGAAAACCAATTTCACACATTGATCTTCAATGGTACATAACTTCTAGCTCAAGTTATCAATCCATGTAATCCTTGTGCTCAATTATAAGAGAAGGTTTCATAGAACAAGATTGATGTTCACACCAATATGAAACAATATCTCTAAGTCATTCAAACTGATCATTGAACTTCATGTCACAAAACTGCATATTTGGCCTGTAGAGAATGGGCTTGCCTTGGGCAAAATTCCTAGGGTTTGACCAAGATTGGAACCCCCCTTTGAGCCACCATAACTTTCACACCATTGATCAAATAAAAAATCTCCAAACATGAAAGTTGTAGAGAATGCAACAATGAACAACTTTGATGTTTGGAAAAAATCCATTTGAGACATTCTTGATGGAGTAATTAAGCCATACATGTTGCACATCACATGTTTGACAAAATTCCTTGCCTGGCGCGCGCATATGGCTTGCCATGACCTAGTTTTTGTCGTAGTTTGATCAAACATTGATTGATCATAACCTTCTCAATTTTAACCCCATGAACATGACCCACCTATGGATTTGAAGCCTAAGATGCCCTCTTTCAAACATTCCAAGTGAAATTTTTGTTTGACTCTTAAATTGGGAGAAGACCTTTCTTAAACATGACTGCAAAATGGCCTAAACTTGCCATTTTAAGAAACCCTAATTTTCCAAAAAGGGAAACTTCTTGATTTTCTTGATCCTTGATGATTCATCCATCATTTCTTAATAAAATCTTGTTCAATGACTCCTTGTAACATTAATTTCATGATTTTGATCTCAAAAAGGCAAGAGTTGACTTTTTCCTCTACACAGTTGACTTTTCCCCAATTTCTTGATTTTCATGTAACTGATCAATTGAAGACCTTCTGAAATGATTCAATGGATGATATTTCAACCTTAGGTACTTGATATCATGTGCAAAACAATGGAATCAAGTTTTAACCAAAATTTCCTTGTTAAGCTCCATTAATCAGAAACCCTAATTTTAGCCCTTTTTGTTAGGATGTCTTGCACTGCTTGAATTCTTTGATTAATCCACCTCTTTCTAAGACTTGGGGAATCATTTGAGATCTTTTGGGATATTGAGAACCCTTTGAAAATTGTTATGAAGCCATGTGACCCTTCTTTTTCTTTTGGATGATCATCAATTTCATCAGTCATTAATTACATGCATTATGCCTCTAGCTGTGAGTGCTATGCTTCAACTTTTATGCAAGGATGTGGGATTATATGTGCAATATGATATGGTAAATTCCATGAAATGAGAGGGAAAATTTTGGGGTGTTACACAGTAGGAGACTCCAAAGTCGGTTACTGAGATTAGAAGCTTCTTGGGACTAGCTGGTTATTATAGGAGGTTTGTAGAAGGTTTTTCTTAGTTGGCAGTTTTGTTGACTAAGTTGACTTGTAAGAGTAAGGATTTTATGTGGGACATTCAATGCAAGCAAAGTTTTACTGAATTAAAGAAGAAGTTAACGTCGGCCCCAGTTATGACATTATCGAATGTAGGGGAACCGTTTGTAGTATATTGTGATGCTTCTATGATGGGTTTAGGAGGTGTGCTTATGCAAAATAATAAGGTGGTTGCTTATGCATCAAGACAGTTGAGAACTCATGAGAAGAATTATCCTACGCATGATTTAGAACTTGATGCAGTTGTTTTTGTGCTGAAGATTTGGAGGCATTATCTCTATGGTTCTAGATTTGAAGTGTTTAGTGACCATAAGAGTTTAAAGTATTTGTTTGATCAAAAGGAGTTGAATATGAGGCATCGAAGATGGTTGGAATTATTAAAGGATTGTGATTTTGGTTTGAACTATCATCCATGTAAAGCTAAAGTGGTAGCTGATGCTTTAAGTCGGAAAATGTTGCATATGTCGGCGATGATGGTTAAAGAGTTGGAACTAATTGAATAGTTCGGAGATATGAGTCTAGTTTGCGAAGTAACACCGAAGCGTGTTATGTTTGGAATATTGAAGATTGATAATGATTTTCTATACAGTATTAGAGAGGCTCAAAAGTTAGATGTGAAGTTGGTAGATTCGTTGGTGGGAATAGATCAGTCTGAGAATGGTGATTTCAAGTTGGATGCGCAAGGTGAGTTGAGGTTCCATGATCGAATTTGTATTCCGAATAATATGGAGATGAAGAGAATGATTCTTGAAGAGAGTCATAGAAGTAAGTTAAGTATTCATCCGGGAGCTACAAAGATGTATCAAGATTTGAAGAATTTGTTTTGGTGGCCGGGGATGAAGAATGATGTAGCGCGTTTTGTGTATGAATGTTTAACTTGTTAGAAGTCGAAAGTTGAACATTAGAAGCCTGCAGGGTTTATGCAACCGCTAGAAGTTCCAGAATGGAAATGGGATAGCATTTCAATGGACTTTGTGACAAGATTTCCTAATACTCCAAGAGGACATGATTCGATTTGGGTGATTTTTGATAGGCTTACTATATCGGCTCATTTTATTCCTATTAACATCAGTTTTCCAGTATCTAAGTTGACATAGATTTATACTCGCGTGATTGTTAAGTTGCACGGTGTGCCTTTGTGTATTGTGTCGGATAGAGATCTGAAGTTTACCTCTGAGTTTCAGAAGAGTTTGCAAGAGTCGTTAGGTTCTAAGTTGAGGTTGAGTTCAGCGTATCATCCTCAGATAGGTGGTCAAACAGAGAGAACTATTCAGTCGTTAGAGGATTGCTGAGAGCGTGTGTTCTTGAACAAGGTGGTTCGTGGGATACTTATCTTCTGTTGATAAAATTCACTTATAATAAAGTTACCATTCTAGTATTGGAATGGCACCTTTTAAAGAGTTGTATTGTCGGAGATGTAGAACTCCTTTGTGTTGGCATGAATCTGGAGAAAGTGTAGTGCTTGGACCCGAGATTGTTCGAGAAACTACTAAGAAAGTGAAGTTGATTTGGGAGAAGATGAAGACTTCTCAAAGTTGTAAAAAGAGCTATCATGACAAATGAATGAAGGATTTGGAATTACAAGCTAGTGATCATGTGTTTTTGAGATTTACACCTATAATCGGTGTTGGTCGTGCGTTGAAGTTTAAAAAGCTTACTCCTTGTTTTGTTAGTCATTATCAGATTTCGGACAGAGTTGGAAAGGTTTCTTATAGAGTGGCTTTACCGCCTAATATATCGAATTTGCATGATGTGTTTCATATGTCGCAACTCCGAAAGTACATATCAGATACATCTCATATGATTAGTATGGATGATGTCCAAGTACGAGATAATCTTACTGTTGAGACAATGCCTGTACGAATCGCGGATTTTGAAATGAAGACTCTAAGGGGCAAAAAGATAGTGTTGGTGAAAGAAGTCTGGTTGGGAGAATCCAGAGAAAGTATGACGTGGGAGTTGGAAAGCAAGATGTGGGAATCTTATCCCGAGTTGTTTGAACAAGTTAAGATTTTACAGGTTGAAAATGTTCTAAGTAGGGGAGAGTTGTAACGCCCTGATTATTTAACTATTTATTTATTAAATATCATCATATGTTTGGTTTTGTTTTTCATTGAGTTTCTAATTTGGTTTGAATTAAGTTGAATAAGTCAATTAAGTTGATTTAAGTTTCATTGTTGTTATTTGGACTAAGTTGGATTAATTAAGTTGATGGTTAAGTCGTGTTTGGGTTGGTCAAGTTAATTAAGTCGAAGTAATAATAGAATCATTAATGAAATAATATTAGTAAATGAGTTTGGTTGTAGTGTGAGAGTAGAAGAAGTTGGGGTGCTACTTTAGAGCCATAAGAATGATTAAGTATAATTAAAAAAAAACATAAATTAAGTGGAATTAGGGAAATTAGGTTAGCAGTAAGAAGAACAAGAAGTTAGAGAAGAGGAAATTACGTGAATTGCATAGGAGAGGTAAAAGCTAGGGGTTCCGATCGAAAAGTGTTAGAGTCACCTTCATTTCAAAGGTATGGGTGGGATTCTAACCTTATAATCAAGAATATATGATGAATTTGTATTGGGATTGGGTACAAAATTTGTTGTTGTTAATTGTTGCTTTTTGTGGAAAAATACGTTGTTTTTGGTTGATAACTCGTTTGATTAATAAGTTGTTTGTGATGAATAAGCCGTTTAGATGATTAGGGAAATTATGAATGTGTTGAGTCGTTGTGAATCATCGTACGATGTTGTTTAGAATTGATTTGAGAAGGAATTTTAGAGACAGAACGAGAACAAGCGAAACAGAGGAGAAGTTGCAGGCTTGGTTGTGGGACGTCCGTCCCTTAAGCCAGACGATCGTTAGGGATTGGAGACGATCGTCACGTCCCTGCGACAACCATCACAAGCTGTGACGAGGGTCACCAAGTGTGAATATGGTCACACGGGGTCTGGAAGGTTTTGTTGTTTTTGGTTTTTGTCTTATGTGTCTGCAATTTGGTTGTTTGTGTTGGGTTGCTTTGTTATAAGTTGTAAAGTTTTTGTTTGTTGTTCATGTTGCAGTGCCTTATAAATGGCAAGATTTTGAGTTGTAGGCCTTTGGCCAAAGTTGAATGTTGTCATGTCGTTATGTTTTTATAGTTGTTGTTGGTTGATAAACATGTTGAGTCGCATAACATATTATTATTCAAGTTGGAGCTGGTTGTTCGGTATGTTGGCCTGGATTTGGCTATATAAAGTTGAAGGATTATGTCTTATATTACGCCTCTATTTATTGGCATGATTATAAGTTGGAAG
Source organism: Lathyrus aphaca (assembly GCA_963966055.1). Lineage (NCBI taxonomy): Eukaryota > Viridiplantae > Streptophyta > Magnoliopsida > Fabales > Fabaceae > Lathyrus > Lathyrus aphaca. The sequence goes on from OZ014519.1 coordinate 261,263,465, forward strand.
TTTTTCTCTGTTGGTACCACATGCATCGTATTTGTCTAAGTTTCATATCAAGTTTCATGTTGTGTTGTAGTTTTATATTTTCGTGTTGGTTGTTAAGTTATTTGTGAAGTTGTGAAGTGGTGATCTATGTAATCTAATTTGATATGTTATTTATCATATGCTTGATTATGTTTTTAGATATCTCACCCCTTCTGTTTGAATGTTTCCCTCTGTTGATAACGCGCAAGTGATCCAGAATAGGACGGAGAACTTTAGTAGATTCGAGTCGGTGTTGTCGTTCTGATACGTAGCACTCGGGGGGATAACACTTGTTTTATGTTGATGTTTCTTTTGGTTATACTTGCTGATTTTTAAGTTGTTTATTAAAGAATTGTTGTTTCCTTAAGTTGTTTGGATGTTGAATAAAATTTAAGTTGTTTTTGATGAATCTGCTACGTAATAATAAAGTAGTTGTTTTAAAGACTTACCAAGTGTTGAATGATGTTTTAAAAGTCGAAATGTATCATCTCAATTTGTTTAGTTGAAGTTTTATACTCTGATTTCGTTAATAATTATCGGGTAAAATTGGGGTGTTACATGAACAATGTTAGAGATGCAACAGATGATGGTCAACTATGTGTGAACCATGTTAGAGATTGAACATATGATGGTTAACTATGTGTGAATCATGTCAGAGATGCAACAGATGATGGTCAACTATGTGTGAACCATGTCAGAGATGCAACAGATGATGGTCAACTATGTGTGAACCATGTTAGAGATGCAATAGATGATAGTCAACTATGTTTGAACCATGCTAAAGATTGAATAAATGATGGTCAACTATATGTGAACCATGTCAGAGATGCAACAGATGATGATTAACTATGTGTGAACCATGTTAGAGATTAAATAAATGATAGTCAAATATGTTTAAACCATGTTAAAGATTTAATAGATGATGGTTAACTATGTGTGAACCATGTCATAGATTCAACTGATGATGGTTAACTATGTGTGAACCATGTTAGAGATTAAACATATGATTGTTAACTATGTGTGACCCATGTCATAGATTAAACAGAAAATGATTATGTGTGAACCATGTTAGAGATGCAACAGATGATGGTCAACTATGTGTGAACCATGTCAGTGATGGAATAAATGATGGTAACCTATGTGTGAACCATGTCAGAGATTGAATAGATGGTGGTCAACTCTGTGTGAACTATGTCAGAGATGCAACAAATGATGGTCAACTATGTGTGAACCATATCAGAGATGCAACAAATGATGGTCAACTATGTGTGAACCATGTCAGAGATTGAACAGATGATGGTTAACTATGTGTGAATCATGTTTGAGATGCAACAAATGATGGTCAACTATGTGTAAACCATGTCATAGATTGAACATATGATGGTCAATTATGTGTGAATCATGTCAGAGATGCAACATATGATGGTCAACTATGTGTGAACCATGTTAGAGATGCAACAGATGATGGTCAATTATGTGTGAACCATGTTAGAGATGCAACAAATGATGGTTAACTATGTGTGAACCATGTTATAGATTGAACAAATGATGGTTAACTATGTGTGAATCATGTCTGAGATGCAACAGATGATGGTAAATTTTGTGTGAACCATATTAGAGATGCAATAAATGATGGTCAACTATGTGGGAACCTTGTCAGAGATTGAATAGATGATGGTTAACTATGTGTGAACCATGTCAGAGATCAACAGATGATGGTCAACTATGAGTGAACCATGTCAGAGATTGAACAAATGATGGTGAACTATATGTGAACCATGTCATAGATTGAACATATGATGGTCAATTATGTGTGAACCATGTCAGAGATGCAATAGATGATGGTTAACTATGTGTGAACCATGTCAGAGATGCAACAAATAATGGTCAACGGTGTGTGAAAGATGTCAGAGATGCAACAGATGATGGTTACCTATGTGTTAACCATGTCAGAGATGCAACAAATGATGGTCAACTATGTGTGAACCTTGTCAGAGATTGAATAGATGATGGTAAACCATGTGTGAACCATGTAATTATTAATTTTAAAGTTTTATTTTTGCTAAACATATTTTTTTCTATTAATTTATTATAATATGTTTTAAATAATTAGAGTGCAATATTATTTTTAAAATATATTTTAAAAAATGTTAAAATAAAAAGTTTAATTTCATTTTAAAATGTTAATATTCTCTTTTAATTTATTTTTAAGACTTTAATATTTTCTTTTAATTTATTCTTTTACATTTTTAAGTCTTTTGCCACCTATTTCATAACTATTGAACCACTTTTGTTTACAATATCTTCTCTCTCTCTCTCTCTCTTGCCATATCTCTCTCTCTCTCTCTCTCTCTCTCTCTCTCTCTCTCTTTTCTCTTCTTTTCTCTTCATTCTCTTTCTTATTTCATCACCCTCTTCCTCTTCTTTCTTTTCTTCTTCCACTCCTTCCTTCTTTCTCCTCTTCTTCCTTCTCCACCTTCTCCATCCTCTTCCTCGAAGTTGTTTTCGGGTATCATTGATCGTCGTTTCTTATCTGGGATTTGGAAAATGAATCATCATTTATATATGGTAAGACTTCTATATTTATGAATCTTTATATCTCTCATGTATCTTTACCTCTCTTTTGTTTTTGTTTGGTTATATTAGAAAGGTAGGGTTTTGATTTTGTAGTTAGGGTTTATGTGGTAAATTTGATGATTTTGTGGTTAGGGTTACCAGATCTTGTATAAATTTCAATCTTTTTCCTTCAGATCTACTGTTCCGAGTGGTTAGAGGTGTGATATTGATCTCAAATATGAGTAAGGTAAAAAGAAAACTACTTCCATATCCATTTATTTTTATTGTTACTTTTCTTTTACGATGAATTTTTTTTATTTTTTTTATTTCTTTCTTTATTTTTTTTCATGTCTGAAAATGAAGAATAATAATAATAACACGATAAGAAATCATAATTACTTCATACACCATACAACATTTCTCTTTTATACCTTAACTTTTGATAATAACTTATTATTCTTTTTTTTTTTAAATTCTTTTGTAGAAAAAATAAAACTTATACAAATCTAACTCACATTTTTTATGAAGGTTGTGGAAGAAGATTGAATGTTGTGAAAAAGAAATTGGTTGTATTTTGGAGATGATTTTTCAAGGTTTTCTTAGGTTTTCAGTGTATGGAATGAATTTTGGGTATGTAAAAAGAAGATGTGAAAAGTTTTGATTTAGTGAGAAAAAAAATTGTTGGATTTTGGAGAAATGAGAGGATATGAGTTATGGACACTATGTTGATTCTCTGGTGCAAAAAAGATATTGTCTGAGATAATGGTTTGAAGAAAATGTTAGAAGATGGAACACAAGATGGAAGAAAATATTGATGATGGTGGTAACACTGAACCCTAAACCCTAAATCATAGAGATAAAAGTGATTGAATGACGATATATTTCTTATTTTATTTGGATACCATTTAATTTTGATAGTGCATCATTTAATTAATTTTATTTAGATATCATTTTATTTTGACAGTGCATCATTTAATATTTTATATTTTTGATAGTGCATCATTCAATTATAATAGTATATTAATTACTTTATATCAATATATTAATTTTTTAATTATGATATAAAGTAGGTAAAAAATATAAATATGTTTTATTATAAATAAATGTATATCAATTTGAAATAAATATAAATATGTTTCATACCTGACCTAAGGATGCAATAGTATTTTTTTAATATACCTTAAAAATGAGATATGACTTTGTATCAATTTGAAATATTATTTATTACTACTTAAAATGGTAATAAATGTGATTTACTTTTTACTTAAACTTAATGTTGTATAATTTATTTTACTAATTAATTTTAATATACCTATTACATTTAAATTAAAGAATTACTAAATAATTTTTTAATTAAAAAACTATTAATTATTAACTGATATTTCATTTTAAATATTTGAAAAACTATATTATATTATTAGCAAAAAAAAGTTTATAATATAGATCATATATTTCATTTTTATCATTATTTACTTATATTTATTAATACTATACAGATTAAAATATAATTAATAATATTAAAATTTAAAGTTATCATAAATTTATCATTAATTAAAGAAATTAAATTTATCAATATTGACATTAAATTAAGGGTTAAATATGTGTAAGGTCCCTATAAACATTCTATCTTTAAGGTTAGTCTCTCCCAAATTTTCCTTCAAACAATGGTCCACTGAAAGTTTTTCGTCTCTAACTTTAGTTTCTCCCGTTAGTTTCCACTAACGATTGATGATGTGGCACGTCATGTGGTTTTTTTTTATGATATGGAAGATATGTGACAATGCCAACGTGGCAAAAAATGCTGACACAAATGCCACATGTCAATTGTTTCAAATTTAATTTGTTATATTAATACCATATTTAAACCCAGAAATGGTAACTAATTTGAACACCCCATTTTATTAGTAATAACCTGTAGCTAATTCTTAGATATTTCATAGCTAATTTGTCGTTAATTCCACTTCCCTAGCAGCATGAATACTAAGACATGTAGATTGTTTTAAAAACAGTTACAGACACTCAAATCAAATCACTATAATTAAGAAAAACATAATGAAAAACAAAACATGAACATATCAAATGGATACAAAAAGGGTTTTCATTACATTTGAAAATGAATAAAAAAGTCTAGCAAAGGTCCTAGTAATACATAACATGTCATGATAATAAATTAAGATTGAAAAGGGGGAGTCACTTCTTGTCATGAGCTTGCCACCATCCTGATTCTAAATTCACTTCCAAGCTGCAACAACCTGCATTCACAAATCAATTTAACATGTTTTTATGCAATATCTATGAAAAACTTAACCAACAATTGATATGACACAAAGTCTATCTCATCACAGTTAACATAAATATTTCTTTGGGAAGATATCTAAATTATACATACATAGCATGTACTTTCCTTTAATATTTGTCCAAAGTTCACCTGCTCACAATTAACTGGTGAAAAAAAAGCTTAAACCAAACAAATTCCACGAAAACATATTATCACTAAAGAAATTTAAAATATATATATATATATATATATATATATATATATATATATATATATATATGTTTTTATGTGTGGGTAGTTATGGTATGGTACACAAACGTCGTATGCTTTGTGACATTCTTATAAGTCAGAGTGACTTGAACCATCTTAGCTGGTGCATACATAGAGCTACATAAGTTGGAACACAAATGTCGTACTAGAACAACACATGATGCCCAATCAATACATGCATCTATTCCTATTAGGATAATAAAGATTAGAAGTTTACAATATCCATTTTCAGTGTTCTTTTAGTTTGTAGAGTACCTAACACAAATAAACATTAGAAATATTGTAATTTGTAAAACTATCCAAATGTTACGTTCTAGTTTTTGGCTATGCTTTTGGGTGGGTTGTGACGGTGATTTGCAGAATCTATTCTTACTGCGAACAATTGTGTCGGTTATAAATTACAACTGACACATAGAAGTAAACATCAATTGGAAAATGAAAATTAGGGGCATCATTGAAATGTCTAAAATATTGAGCAGAGGACTCACCGAGCAGAGAATTTGTTATTTGTGCAATCTAACCAAATTATCAGTAACATTACATGTCGGACCTTTAACTGACATCAACATGGAATCCTCCTCTCCTTTTTGAACCATCGAAGAAATTTCAGCTGCATCAACTAAATGAAGGAGTATCCCAACCGAAACAACACCAATCCATTTCACATTCTGAATTTCACCAAACATATCCATTGAAGTGATTTTAGGGTTAGGGTTTGAAAGGGGTAGTGAAGTGGAAGAGAGAGACGACTGAGAGAGAGAGAGAGAGAGAGAGAGAGAGAGAGATTTGTTTAAGATTGTGAGTTTGTGCTGATTGTGTGACCATATATTTGGTGAAGATGTTTGAAGAGGAACTTGAAGGATCAAGGGTTTTATCATTGAAGATGAAGGTTGATTGTATTATGTAAAATAATTATCTTAAAACAATTCTGACGTGGCATGAGATTAATATACAATAGGCCTAAGATTATTACACTTGTGGCGTGCCACATCATCCATCGTTAGTGGAAATTAACGAGAGAGACAAAAATTATAAACGAAAAACTTTTAGAGGATTATTGTTTGAAGAAATTTTTTGGAGCGACCAAACTTAAAAGTTGGAATATTTGTAGGGACCTGATACATATTTAACCCTTAAATTAAATTAATTTAAAAATTTATAACTATATATAAATAATTATTTTAGATATTAAAGGAAAATTGAAAGTAATTAAAAATGACAATGAATCTTCGTTACGAAGAATTTGATTAAATATAAAGAATATATGTTATTATCTGTTTTGAAAAGGTATATTATAAAGTCTTTATTATTGTTTTTTTTTTCAATAACAATAATAATTTTAGGACAAAACCCCAAAATGTAACGGGCTTAAAATATTTTAGGCCTATCATAAAAAATTGTCATGTCATTACTTTTGAAATAAAATTTCACCTCATACCTCTATCTTTATCTCTATACCCCTACATTTTATTAAAAATATCAATTTGATTCTTGTTATTTTTAATTAATTTATTATTTTATTTTTTAAATATTTTTTAAATTTTATTTTGCATACCGGAAGTCTTTGTAAAAGCGTTTCGGTAGTCATTTTTTAAATACTTTTTTTAATTTTTGTGTGTGTACCGGAAGACTTTGCAAAAGAGTTCTGGTAGTCAATATTTATGTACCAATATACTTTGCAAAAGAGTTTCGGTAGTCATTTTTAATCATTTTTTATTTAATTTTTGTGTACTAGAAGACTTTGCAAAAGAGTTCTGGTAGTCATTTTTCAACGATTTTTGTGTATTGGAAGACTTTGTAAAAGACTTCCGGTCGTAATATTTTAAAATATGTTTTAACTTTTATTTTGTGTACCGGAAGACTTAACAAAAGAGTTCCGGTATACAAAAATAAAATAAAAAAAGATTGAAAAATGACTACCACAACTCTTTTGCAAAGTCTTCCAGTACACAAAAAAATTAAAAAAATACTTAAAAATGACTACCGAAACTCTTTTGCAAAGTCTTTCCACACACAAAATTAAATTTAAAAAATAAAATAATAAATTAGTTAAAAATATACAAGGATAAAATTGATATTTTCATTTTATAAAATATAGGGGTATAGGGATAAAGGTAGGTGTATGAGGTAAAATTTTCTTTTTGAAAATCAAATTATTTTATGTCCTAATCACATTTATTATTATTATTATTATTAAATAATTTTGCTAAAATATTTTTATTTTTCTTTTAAAAATATGATTTTCTTTTAATATGATTTTCTTATTAATATGTTTAGTATATTTTAAAAACAAAAATGTGCGCCCCACATCAGTACTGTGTGAACGCACGGGTAACACACCAGTATCGTGTGAGTGCACGAGTAACAAACCAAAATAAGTGTGAAAGCATGAATAAACATCTTTATTTTTATTTTCGTTAATAAATAATTAACAATTTTTATAAAATTATTTTGTTTTTCTTATTAACATTTTTATTATATTTTGAAAATATAGCATTCGTACCACACTAGTACCCTACAGACACACGGGTAACACATCAATCCATTTCTTTTTTTTTGAATTTACAAATAAAAGATGTATTAATTATTTTTAATTTTCTATTAAATAAAAATGTATCATTTTAATTTAATTTAATTTAATTTTAAAATGTTAATATTTTCTTAATTTAAATCTAAAGCGTTAATATTTTCTTTTAATTTATTTTTAAAAGTTTAAGATTTTCTTTTAATTTGAAATCTAAAATGTTATTTATTATTTTTTAATTTATATTTAAAACTTTAATATTTTCTTTTAATTTATTTTAAAACACTTTCATTATTAAAATTAAATGTTTGCTGGCTATGTTTTGTGAGAATATTCAAGTAGCAGCAATCATGGTATATTTATGAAGATGGAAATATTCAAGCAACAACAATCATAACAATCATACATGGGAGTGTATATAAAAGTTATCATGGACAACAATATCCAATGATAGATATTCATTTGAAGAAAAAAAAATCTCTCACAGTAAGAGACCTATAAGTTTTTCAAACGTGTTCAAGTGAAGAAAGAAAATGTTAGAGAGAGAAGGTCCAACCTCTCTCTAACTGGGTGTTTCGGTTCCAGCAAGATACGCTTTCTTTTCTCTTTCGGTTTTTTATCCATGGCGTGGCAAACAGTTAACAGAAGGAAGTCAAGCTACAATCATTCAAAATGGGATATTTTTCCATTCGGTGGTGGTGTAAGGAAGGACGCGAAAGATCTGCAATCCTTTTACGTCTCGCATTTCCCAGTAAGAACTTCTGCTAGGGATTTATTTGCTCTTTTCGGGTGTTTAGGTAATGTTGTGGAGGTGGTGGTATCACCAAGGAAGAATGCCCAAGGATAGAGGTTTGGATTTGCAAGGTTCTCACAGGTTGAAGATGCTAGATGGCTTGGAGTGAAACTTGATAATGTTCTGATTGATGGGGTGAAGATTCATGCAAATCTGCCACGTTTTGATAAAGGATCGGTAAATTTTGCTAAGAAGGATGAAGGAAGATACGGTGGAAGGGATCGTCACATTGAAGAAATGAATAGGGTTCCTTTGAGAGGGAAAGACGCAACACAATTGAGGTTTGTTTCCACTTCCAACTCTTACGCAGATGTTGTTGGGTCTTCACTCAAAAACTCTGGTGAAAAGACCGAGCCGATGATCAAAACCCTACCTGAGAATCTAGGAGTTTCTTTCCACTCATCCACGGTACAAAAAGAAAGATTAAATAAGGCTTTTGTCGAAATAACCATTTTACCTGGAATGGCTTACAACCTTCAACGAAATTTCGATTTCGAGGGTGTGTTCGCCATTAAATTAACAGTCCTTGGTGCATCTTTAGTCCTGTTAGAAGATTTGGAAGAAGGTGTTGTGGGAGGCTTGTTGGAAGAGGGCTCAACGTGGTGGAGGGAATGGTTTTCTGATATTCGAAAGTGGGATGTAACGGATGTAGCGAACGAAAGAACGATCTGGCTGTGCGTTTTCGGAACACCTTGTCATGCTTGGTGTACTGAGTTTTTTGAGAAATTAGCAAACTCATTTGGAAAGTTTGTTTGCTCAGATGAAAGAACTATGAAGGTTGACCATATGGAAACGACAAGATTGATGGTTACCATTCCTTTTGGCCTGAAAATCCGGGAACATTACAGGGTGGATATTGATGGGAGTTTTTTCTCTATTTACCTAAAGGAAGAACCGATCACAGATTCAGTGACAAAGAATATTCCAGACGGAACAAACTCTTCAACCACTAGTGGATCAGAGGAGGATTGGGTCGGTGAAGAAGAGTGTATGAGGGATGGGGTTCCGATTGAGGATGGAGAAATCATGGAGGAGGAGGATAGGGGGAGGGTAGGAAGACGACGATTGATGACTATGGTGATTCACGTCGGGAAGAGGAAGATCTGATGTTGAGTATTAGCAGGGTCGGTACAGTGATGGGTCATTGTCAAAGCAATACGGCACAGTCTCTTGATGGAACGTTTGACGTAGCGGTGGGCAAATGTAAGAAGGTACAGAATGTGTCCTATTATCCTTTGGACAAAAAGGTTTCTTCTTCTGATACTATTGAAGAAGTGGATGAAACCATTGACCTAGGATTTGAAAAGGTGGCAAAAGGCGTTCCCACTAGAGGCAGTAATATTACCAATACGCCCTTCAAAGTTAAATCCAAATTTATGCGCTTTAAATATATTGGGGGTGACAGACCTGTAACCAAGAAAAGGGGCAGAAAAAGTACAGCAAGAGGCAACAATTTAAAAGGGAAACTTTTTAATAGCAAAGTTGTTATCAATTCAGGAGGTAGTTTTTCCAAAGAGGACAGTCAGGCAGAGTCTACAACACCACGGTTTTATAGCAACAACTCAGTTGAATCTGATATAGTAATGATCAATAAGAGGTTATGGGAAAATTTTGACTCTATGGTGGGAGGCAAACTATGGGAAGCAATTTCAAATCTCGGGATAGTGGCGACAAATTTAAGATTGGATTATAAAAGAAGATTGAATGATCTAGAGAGGAACGATAAGGAAAGATTGTTGGAAGGGAAGAAGAAAACATCGATTCAAAATTGATTATAGGCAATTTCAACATAAGAGGGGGAGGCAAGAAGATCAAAAGAAAAAGAATTATTCAAATAATTAAGAATGGGAAGGCAGACATGTTCTTGATTCAAGAATCCAAAATTTCTGATTTAACGGAGGAGTTGGCGAGAAGTTTCTGGTCAAATGATAATATTGGTTAGACCTACAACAATGCAGTGGTTATTTTGGGAGGTCTCATCATTTTGTGGAAGATCGAGAAGGTGGAGGTTTTGTGCAGTTTCAAAGGAGTCGGGTATGTGGGAGTTAAAATAAGGTGGAAAGATTCTTTTTTCTATATAGTTAATGTTTATTCTCCGTGCGATTTGGTTTCTAAGAGAGTTTTATGGAAAGATCTCAATGCTTTGAAGAATAAACATTCGGATGGGGATTGGTGTTTGGGGGGAGATTTTAATGCTTTCTTGTCCTATAGAGAAAAGAAAGGTAGCGGGAGTAATAATCGTAAGAGGGAAATGAAAGAGTTTGCGGACTTTATCAAAGATAGCGATCTAGTGGATATTCCTTGCAAAGGAAGGAAGTTTTCTTGGTTTAGTGGAGATGGTTCTTCAATGAGTAGAATTGATCGATTTATTCTTTCAGAAGGTGATATTGCAGAGTGGGGAGTAGTGGGGCATTCATTGGACCTAGAGACATATCCGATCATTGCCCGGTGTGGTTAGTTGTAGATTCTGAGGATTGGGGACCAAAGCCTTTTAGATTTAACAACGATTGGTTTAGTAACAAAAGTTTCATCCCGTTTCTTGAAGAGGAGTGGAAGAAGATTCAAGTGGTAGGCCGTTGTGATTATGTTTTAAAAGAGAAACTCCGATTGTTTAAAAAGAGCATCTTGAAGTGGAGAGTTGATATTTTTGGGAAGTATGATTTGGAAGTGGAGAGCGGAGTGGAAGACATTAACCTAAGTGATAGCATGGCCGAATCTTTTGAAGGTCTTTTGCCAATGGAAGAGCTTGAGAAGAGGAAATGGGTGACTAGCAAATTTTGGCTAAACTTGAGAGTTAAAGAAAACATCTTCATTAAAAAGGCGAGGATTAAGTGGCTCAACGATGGGGATAACAATTGCCGGTATTTTCATAGTATTATGAAAGAAAGAAGGAGACAGAACTTTATCGGGTCTATTAACTCTCATAGAGGCGTTTTGGTTGAGGTGGAAGAAGTCAAAGAGGAGGTTAGGAGGCACTTCTCTTTGAAATTTTTGGAAACGGATCTAGATAGACCAATCTTGGAGGGAGTTCCTTTCAAAGCTATCAACCCAGATGAGAGGAAGGATCTAGAAAAGCCTTTTTCGGAGGAAGAAATTACTAATGCGGTTTGGGATTGTGGTGGTTCTAAAAGCCCCGGACCGGATGGTTTCTCCTTAATTTTCATTAAGAAGTGTTGGAAGTTCTTCAAGGGGGATTTCGTCAATTTTGTTAATGAATTTCATAGTAGTGCGGTATTATCCAAGGCAATCACATCCTCTTTCTTAACCCTGATACCTAAAAGCGATAATCCTTTAAGGCTCGATGATTATAGACCCATCTGTCTTGTCGGTTGCTTGTACAAGATTTTGGCAAAACTTTTGGCTACTAGAATCAAGAAGGTCCTTAACTCGATCATTTCCCCTTGCCAAAGCTTTTTTTTCTCAATAGACAACTTTTAGATGGAGTTCTAGTGGCAAACGAATTGGTGGATTTTGCTAGTAAAGAGAACAAGGTGGTTTCCCTTTTTAAGGTGGATTTCGAGAAAGCCTATGACAAAGTTAGCTGGGACTTCGAGCTAGTTTCGGGATTGGGGATCAATTTCATAAGAGTAAGTTAGTTGGAATTAACGTCATTCCTTCGTTTCTTGAAGCGACATCTTCATTTTTGGCTTGTAAAACCGAGACGAAGGAATTTAACTTTCTTGGCATTCCCATAGGTTCCAATCCTAGAAAAATTTCTACTTGGGCTTCTCTTGTGAAGAAAGTGGAAAGAAGACTTCATAGTGGATGAAGATTGACGCTTTTGAGATCGGTTCTATCTAGCCTTCCTATCTTTCAATTGTCTTTTTACAAGATCATGGTGAAGATTAGGAAGGAAATTAATAAACTCCAAAGCGGTTTTTTGTGGGGTAGCTCCAAGGAGAAGCGAAAAGTGCATTGGATCAATTGGAATTCTTTGTGTCATCCCAAGGACAGGGGGGGTCTAAATCTAAAAAGAATTGAAGATTTTAATGTGGTGTTACTTCATAAATGGAGATGGAGAATTTTGGTAGGGTCGGATGCTATTTGGTACAAGATATTGAAAGCTAGATATGGAGATATTTGTCTTCATATGTCGGGGTACCGGGTTTCGAAATCAGTTTGGACATCTTGTTCCACAAGGTGGATGGATATTTTATCCATTATTTCATTTTATAACGAAGACGTGTTTATGGATAATTGCAAATTCCAAGTGGGAAACGATCACTATACTTCCTTTTGGAATGGAGATTGGACGGGGAAAATGCGTTTCGTTAATTTGTTTCCGGAAGAGTTTGCTAGTTCTTCCCTAAAAGATATTTCGGTTGCATCTCTAGGCGGTTGGACGAGAGGAAGGTGGATATGGGGAGAACTTGGCATTAAGTCTCGGGATGAAGACATTATTCCTGCAGCTGTTGATACCCTTCCAGAGGAACTGTTTTTGAACACTAACACGTTTATTTCTGCAGGTACAAGGTTGGACAATGCTGCTTCATTCCTTATTCTTTTGCATATGCATGTTCCGAATGACTTGAGGCTGGATACTGTTATATCTCAGCGGCATAATGGTGCTCCTACAACTCCTGTTGGCGGTTCTCTTCCGGAGCAGTGCGGGACTGTTTTCACAGCAAACTTCCAGCAAAACCCGCATCAGCCTGTAGGCGACATGATGTCCGGCAGCCAGCTCTGCTTGTCGGATATTGAAGACAGCTTTGACAGTACTGTTTGTTATTCCAGACCGGAAACGATTTCCAGCGGGGCTGCTTCTCGGGCTGGCGGTTTAAGAGACGTCATCCGTTTTTCGAAACTTGCAAACCTTGCTAGAGACAAAATAACTTGGAATCACGACTTTACATTCTCGGTGAGCTCGTTTTATTCTTTGTCTAATGGTTGTCGATTGTTTTATGGCCCTAGGAGTAGAGATGATATTGCTTTTGAGTTGATTTGGAATGTGTCGGCTCCTCTCAAAATTAACACTTTTGGATGGTGGTGTTTCTTGAACAGAATACCAACAAAAGATAATATTATTCATAGTGGAATTTCCATTCCCGAGAATAGTTTTATTTGTTGTTTTTGTGAAAGACATCCCGAAACGATCAATAATTTGTTGTTTGAGTGTTCCGTGTCGAAGTTAATTTGGACGGAAATGGCGTCGTGGGTGGGTTTTCATTTTGAGGGAGTTAGTGATGCCAAAAGATCTTTTTTGGAATGGTATCGATTCGAAAAATCAAAGTCTTTGAAGGACGGTAGGGAAGGGAGCCTTTGGATAGCAATTTGTTGGGCCATTTGGTTAAAGAGAAATGATATTTTGTTCAAGAAGGATAAATGGAACATTTTGGATTTGGTTTGGAAAGCGAAATTTTTGATTTGGAGATGGTCTTTTATAGGGGAAATTAGTCGATCCAATTGTGATCTTTATTTTTTTGACAAAGATCCGCTTTATTTTTTATCATAACGGTACAATTGGTGGGTAATTTCTACTCTTTGGGGGAGGGGGGGGGGATTTTTATATTAACTCTCTCTTGTATATATCTCTTGCTTTATAAAAAAAAACAGTAAGAGACCTATATATGTTGCGCAACATAAACAGGACCTTAAACTCATTGAAACTTTTTAATCTATTAAAAAATTTCACAAAAGCATCCTGTTTATCGATTGAATATCACTTTAATAATAAACCCATCGTCATAGTAATTAATATTTATTTATTCTCCAATTTAACAATATTATCATAAATAGTTCATTACTTGATTTATTTGTATATAATGTTGTTTTATAGACAATAATCATGAACATCTAATGAAGAATAAAACATTTAAAAAGAAATGTAGGGTTCATGTATCCACCTTTAATGAACATATATGATCACAATCGTGACAAAAGAACAATGGAGGGTAAAACACTAAGCTCCAATGTTGAGATAAATTTTGTGAAGGCTCAAAATGTGTCGAGTTGAAATTGGAGGAGTATTTATTCTTCGAATTCTAATATATGTGAAGTAAAATGAAGCTTTGTAACATGTGAAAAAGAGCTACTAGGATTATGAAACGTGGCCAATCTCAATGGAAGTGAACCTTATGTCATATAATAATCACTTTTATACATGGTTCAACGACATGTAGGGTAAGGTTTCCAAGAGGATAAAACAAAAAAGTACAAGATAGGTTATAGATGAGATTGAAGTGACACACAGTGACTTTGGAATCATATGTCAAAAAGGAACACTATTGTGTTAACTTAATGGAAAACAAATGCTTAACATTTGAATGGCTATTAGGGCTGAAAAATGAAGTATATGTTAAAAATTATACGAGGTGATCGACACGTATCACTTTTGTCACTTTCTTTAGTTATCTTCCTAAGTATAAATACTTGACAACTTGACATGGATTCACAAACAACCATGTTACTGCCTGAGAAAGTGGCTCAATTGACAAGATAGCATCATGATGGGATGAGAAAATTCAGTTACATTTTGTGGCTTTTTCTTATAAAAGCTATGATAGAGGCATCTTTAATTTTCTTTCTTAATATAATTCTTAGGGATTTTAATTGTAGCATTATAGTGGGAGAATTTTGTTGGCTCTATATTAGAGTCAAATAGAAGTTTCAAAAATAGAAACTCTTGCCACTAGAGTTAGAAATATAGTGAATGAAATGAGAATTTATAAGGTTTGAATTTATTTATTTTTAAAATTTAAAGTTTAGACCATATCAAACAAAGTGAGGTACATATTTCTTTCCAAAGTTGTTTGTCATATAGGAAAAGAATTGAATTAATTCTTAAGATTGAGAAATTTTTATTGAAATATTCCTGTTTTTCAAACAAAATTTCCAAAAGAATTTATTTTTTAAAACTATTTCTCCATCTATCTTATTTTTTTTTGCTATTTTTAAAAGGAGTAGTCATGTCAATTAGCGATCATATTTAAAGGTTAAGAGATGTCGCCAATTGGAATGGAGACACCATATGCAGTCTCCAATTCAATTGACGACTGTGTGTTAAGAATGTGAAGAGTCGCCAATTCAATTGAAGACAATGTATTTTTGCAAAATTTAATTAAAAAATAAAATAAAAAAACTTTAATAAATAATGAAAAATATGATTATATTAATGAATAATTAAAAATAAATTACATAATTTAATGCTGACGACCGGGTTGGGCATATCGACCATCAGTTCCACATCCCCTAAGTAGTATCACTCGTTGTCCTCGTTGTTGATTCACTCCAAGTGTTTGGGGAATTGAGGTCTCCGGAACATCGCTAATCTCCCTTAGTAATTCTTGCACCTATACGTAGTCTTGTGTATGGAAAGACGACATGCCGTAACTGAGGTCGTGACCCATGCCAGAGTAGTTTGGAAGTGATGATGGGGTCATCAGTGTACGACCTGGATGATTGAAAGGGGACATTGGTGTGAAGACTTCGTTGGTGAAAGGTTGAAATGGTTGTGGGGTTTGAAAGCCATATGGTGGTTCTGATGGTTGTGTTTTTCGGTTGTGGTGTGATGTTTGTGTGTCTTGATAATAGTCATTTTGTTGGACATGGAGTGTAGGATGCTCCTGGTATTGTGGTTGGGTGTCTAGCATGTTTGGAAAGTGGGTTTGTGTGTTATTCGCTCGATAATTTAGTTAGGTAGAGGGTTGTGAGTACCAAGGATGATAACTTCCTCGTTGGTTAGATGTGGTTGCTTTGTGTGTGTAAGTTGTCTAGCGTGGGTCATATAGATACCTATCTTCGGAGAGAAAACCAGTTGCAACCGATCTATACCAAGCCATATAAGTATTAGTTGGTATAGACGGGGTTGCCATCACTGGTTCATGTAAGACATATTGGCGCAATTCCTCCATTTACAACACTAAGTTTTTTTGCAAAGTCTTTCCAATTGTTAAGATTCCATTGGTCGTTGACATTTTTTTTATGCCATTGACCAAGATCAGTCGGGGGATCTGTGATGTTCTGATGCATTCTGAACTGTAGTTTGACACGGTCACTGTGGTGCATCTACACAGTTGTGAATCTGATGATCGACACACATGTAATCCAAACGGATGTGTCTTCATCTTTGACTTGGTGATCATGGTCCATTCCTAGATATGGACGCCAAATGAATTGTAAAAGAGAATATTGTTAGATTATAAAAATGTTAGGATTAATAATAAATTGGTTAATTTAGTGACATTACATCTTTAGGCCTGAGGTGATCTAAGAGATTGCGGTATTGAATGATACATATCTTGGACATCTATTGTAGGTCATACCGCGTGCCGACCATCTAACACAAAAAAATTAAGATATATTAGTTAGAGACAATAATCAATAAAGTGTAATATTTAAAGTGAAGTAACTAATATGAAACAATTAACTTACTTTTGTGCATACGGGAATGAGAAGTTGTTACCGTTGACGGGGGTAATGGATGGGAACCTAGACCACCCCTATGCTTGGAGAAAAAAGATGCATCCAGAAAATGTAGATGTGCCTTTCGTTGCATTTTTACATAAAGAGCTATATAGGTAGGATAAACACGGAACCCCAAATATACTCTCTAGTCTTTTCTAGGTTTGCTAGTAATGGTAAATACATAACATGTACAGAAGAACCAGTTCCTTCGGGAAATAAAAATGAACCAGATAAAATCATAAGATAACACCTAGTTTTAATTATTTTTATCTCTTCTGTAGAGTCTCAATACTGCGAATTTTTTCACCTTCATCAATTTCTTCCTCTAACCACTGATTCAACTCCCTCTTCAATTGATTGAGACTTTGGATATTCCAGAACAACATATCGATCATAGGCTTCTCTCTTGAAAATATCACTTTCCCATAGCAATGTGTATACATGATATCAATATTACTTGTATATCACAAGAGATGTGAAAATACTTGAGCACACAATCACTATTTATAACAAACTTCACTTAGAACCTTGTCTCCAATTGAATTAGCGACCCTTCATATTTTTTACACACAGTCGCAAATTGGATTGGAGACTGCATATGGTGTCTCCAATCCAATTGGCGACACCTCTTACAATTTCTACATGGTCGCCAATTGGTATGGCGACTCCTCTAAAAAATGGCAAAAAGTGGGGTAGATGGGGAAATAGTTTGAAAAGTGGGTTATTTAGGGAATTTTGTTGAAAAATTGGGGTATTTCAGTAAAAAATTCTAAGATTGATGTTCTTAGATATGTATCAATAAACAAGACAAATAGACGCTAACAACAAAACAAGCATATCAAGTCTCGTCTTCATTCTCCTCTAAAAATATCACTAAATTAACGATTGTGGAGTTTAATGTTATTAGGTAGGACACAAGATATTTCTAGCCATTTGTAAAATATCATCAGAAACATTTTCAAAAAAGCATTGCAATCTACAAGAAAATGATGGAAGTTATCCACCTTTCCATACCCACTACAACACAATAAAGAATATGAATTAATAATATCTTGATGAGTGGGATTTACTTTAGTGAAAGTATAGTTTTCATCAACTGTCAGAAAAATAAAGATGCCTTAAGATTATGTTTGGATTGATGGACTAGAATGGAGTGAAGTGAAATAGAGCAAAGCAAATGGAATTTGGTGGAACGAAGTAAAATGAGGTGGAATGGAAGAGGGATTACATTTAATTATATGAGTTTTTTATTTATAAATTGACATAAAGGAACAAAACAAGTTAGTTCATTCTATTACATACACCCCAAATTAGGGGGAAAGAAAGTTGAATAACTAAATGGAATATGATGGAATGGATTCTCTCATGTTTTATCTCACTCATTCCTTATTTTTAAATCCAAACAATGAAATATGATTATATACCACTATATTTCATTCCATTATGTTCCATCAATTCAAACATACCCTTAGGGGAATCACTTCTTTATTAGACTATTCCTCATTACCTTTACGTCTTTATAATCATTTGTTCTGAAAATTCACATGCAAAATAAAGTTTACTAGTAATGCAAAACATTTGTTTTTACTAACTCCTTATACCACACAAAAGAATTAGCCTTCATTTTCACCCTCGTCGAATAACGCCCATTCCATGCTCTACTTCTCAACTACTAATACATTTTTAATTAGAACTAGTCCAAAAATTACATTTTATCTCTCACGCGACACTCTCCCTTCCAATCAAGGATCGTACAAAAAAGATGTATTTTTAAAATCACTTACAACTCAAAATAGGTGATCGTCGGATCAATTCTTTGCATTCTCCATCCCCTCTTGATAACAGGTTTCAAATCTTACCACCTAATAGAAGTTTTCCTTCCCACACTCAAAATAAGACATCCTTCTTCCCCATATTTATGAGATCATACTCTATACCACAATGAACCTTGGTTCACCCTTAGTCTTTACAAATTTTCCTAATAAATACACGATACAAAATTATTGCACTTGATGCACATCAAAACCACCTTTACATCGCTATAAATCAACAATATCCAATTTAGTCAAGTGAATCTTATGATGTTCCTCATTCTCTTGTCATGTAAAATATTAAAACAAACATTCAATTTTAGAGATTATACTCAAATATGCCTTTAAGAAGGAAAATATAACCACTTGAGGTGCATCACCTAACCGAAAAAAGAGACATGTTTATGTCAATGTGCTAGCTTTCATAAAATTTGACCTTTAGACTTGATATAATCTTAAAAATAAAAAGATTAACCTTGATTTGTCTCACATTCTCCTAACTCTTCTCCTCAAAATTAAGCATATGATTTTCAAATTGCATAGGTTATAAGACCCTAAATTGAGCATCATCATCAATCTTATAACCTCTAAACAAGTAAGCATTAATAGATCCACCGCATATAGAGTTAAGACCTTTATGTAGCTATTAGAAACAATAAGAGGTACTAACAATTTTCATGTTGTAATTATATTTTTGTGAACAAGAATCGATGGAGAGGGAGAACAACTATATTTAAATATCAATTTTATTTATATGACTATAAACTCCATCTTCTTCATCATTGCATCCAAGTACACTCACTCAATATAATTAGAGAATTTTACAATATCCACTTTAAATAGTTTAATTTATTTCTTAAACTTTTCCGCTTTATCCATCCCAACATTGGTTATCCATCTCACTTTATGTCATAAAAACAATTGGTTAGCAATTTCTTTTGGGTCGACTTTATTTTGCTAGTCGTCTTTTTTGTATCAGGTTCGAGAACCTTTAGTTCTCTCTTTATTGAATCACTAGTAAAAAAAAGAATACCATCTAAGATTTAAAACTCTTTCTCAAAAGAAGATTGAGCCTATAAAGAAGATTGATCCTATAAGGGGGCTACTAGCTCTATCGGCGTGCAGTAGGGTACAACATCAATCCGGAGGAAGATTAATACATACATTAAACCCACCAGAGACATGTGTTATCTATGTAATGGAAGAGGCCACAAATCAAATATTTGTCCAACAAGGAGAGTCAATGTTGTTGCGAAAGAAAGAGAATATGAGGATGAAGGAAAAAAGGATATGTAGTTGAGAACGATAAATATGTAGAGGAAGAATTCGGTGAGCGGATAAATTTTGTATTGCAACGAAGTTTACTATCATCCAAAGATCAATGGAAACACAAGAATTTGTTTAAAAGACATTGTTTTGTCATGAATAAGGCGTGTAATATGATCGTGGATAATGGAAACATGAAGAATCTAGTGTCGTAGAAATATGTAAATTATTCGATGTTTCCATAGAATCCCATGAGAATCCACACACCCTTGGTTGGGTAAGAAAGGACTCCCAAGTTCGAGTAACACTAGTCTGCAGAGCTCTTATCTCCACTGAAAAACATTAAAAAGAAGAGGTACTTTGAGACGTTCTTCATATGGATGTTTGTCATATTTTTCTTGGTAGACCTTGGCAGTTTGATAATGATACCACTTATTGAGGATGGGATAACATGATAATGTTTACATGGGGAACACATAAAATTGATATGGCTCCTGTTTTGCACTTCGATAAAAATTAAGGATGAAAGAAGCCTAATTTCTTGGTTATAACATAAAGTGAAAAGGAGCTGGATGAAGTTATTAAAGAAACTAAATGTTTCTGTCCAATAGTGATTAAGGGGCTAATGTGTGTTGTAAAGGAGGAATTTTGTATTGCAACGAAGTTTACTATCATCCAAAGATCAATGGCAACACAAGAATTTGTTTAAAAGTCATTGTTTTGTCATGAATAAGGCGTGTAATATGATCGTGGATAATGGAAACATGAAGAATCTAGTGTCGTAGAAATATGTAAATTATTTGATGTTTCCATAGAATCCCATGAGAATCCACACACCCTTGGTTGGGTAAGAAAGGACTCTCAAGTTCGAGTAACACTAGTCTGCAGAGCTCTTATCTCTACTGAAAAACATTAAAAAGAAGAGGTACTTTGAGACGTTCTTCATATGGATGTTTGTCATATTTTTCTAGGTAGACCTTGGCAGTTTGATAATGATACCACTTATTGAGGATGGGATAACATGATAATGTTTACATGGGGAACACATAAAATTGATATGGCTCCTGTTTTGCACTTCGATAAAAATTAAGGATGAAAGAAGCCTAATTTCTTGGTTATAACATAAAGTGAAAAGGAGCTGGATGAAGTTATTAAAGAAACTAAATGTTTCTGTCCAATAGTGATTAAGGGGCTAATGTGTGTTGTAAAGGAGGAAACAACAATTACAGAAGAAGTGATAGAGATCCTAGAGGATTTCAATGAATGAGGTCAACCTGATGATAAATATCTCGCATATGAAACTTTCCTACATCAAATTGATACTTTAAGAATATTCGACCTCAACTTTATCATATTTATACATAATGGGGATACCTTTTAAAGAAGAAAATTATGGGCGAAAACATAATCTTACCCCATCAAACTCTACAACAACTCACAAACAAAGGTATTAAACACTTCTACATTTGTTTCCCCTGATCCTATGGCATTACAACATAAAATCTTCATAATTCAATCAGACATCATCAAACAATGCACTAGAACATAACCAACCCACACTTAGACATGCCTCCCCCTCCCTTTAAGTCTCCATGCCTTCTTCTATATCTCTTAAAACCAATTGCATTAACTTTTACACAACGATATTGACCTTTACACAATGATTTTTTTAAAAGCAAGAAATATATTAATGAGAGTACAAAATGTACTCAAACCATATACAAAAAGAGAGAACAAAAGCCCCATCAAAGCTAAAGAAATTACCCACCAATTATACCCTAAGATAAAAAATGAAGCGGATCTTTGTCAAAAACATAAAGATCACAATTGGTTTGACTAATTTCCCCTATAAAATACCATCTCCAGATAAAAAATTTCTCCTTCCAAACCAAATCTGAAACATTCCATTTAGCATTCTTGAAAATAATATCATTCCTCTTTAACCATAAAGTCCAACAAATCGTCAACCAAATGCTACCTTCCCTACCCTCCTTCATTCTCTTTGATTTACCAAAATAAAACCAATCAAGAAAAGAGCTTTTGAATTCGCTAACTCCACTCAAAGAAAAAACCAACCACTCCTCCATTTCGAACCAAAGTACCTTCAAAACAGAACACTCAAACATTAAATGTTTTAAAGTTTTGGGAGAACGATAGCAAAAGCAACAATTTAGATTGTTTTCAGAAGTTATGGTTCCATGATGAAGAGGTTTATCCTTCGATGGTATTTTATTAAAAAAAACACTGCCATCCAAAAGCGTTGATTTTCAGAGGAACCAAAACTTTCCAAACCAAATCAAAAGCTTTATCATCTCTATTCCTCAGACCAAAAAGGATGTGACTATAGTTCGACAATGAATAGAGAGAGCTTACCGTAAAGGTATTTCCATGATTCCAATAGATTTTATCTCTGTCATTGTTTAATGGTATAGAGAAAGCAATGATGTTCCTTAACTCATTGAGCCGTAAAATAGCCCCCGCTGAATGTTCATAGCAGAACCAAAAGTAGCAGGAATTTCTTCAAAAATATGTATTGTTTGAAACTTGTTGATGGACGAAACCGAGATCTTCCTGAAGCTAAAAACCTACCTAGATTGCGTGACCTCCTGCTGATCCGAAACATAAATGACATTCGGAACATTCAAGGTTAAGGTTGAATCAATCCGAATTGCACCAAGAGACTGCACTGAACTCGAGCTGGATACAGTCAAAATCTGAGGAGAGTTATCCCGCAAGTTGAAATTAGACTGGATGGCATTATTATGCCTTTGTTGATGCGCTGAATTAACACTACCAAGAGGTGAAGAAAAACCTTCAGTACCATTTTTTGTACCTGCATAAGACAAAATGTTAGTGTTCAAAAATTGTCCCTCCTCATCTATGTTTTCAGTGGCTGTATTCGAAACATCCTCCCGAGGATTTATTCTGAGATCACCCCAAGTCCACATTCCTCCCCCCACCTAAGCTTTCTATAAAGACCTCTTTAAGAAAAGATCTAAAATACTCCTCCGGAAAATCCTTTGCGAAACAACCTCTACCCATCCAATTACCATTCCAAAACAGAGTATTGTGACCATTACCCACTTGGAATTTGCAATTTTCCATACAAATTCCCCCCTTAAAAAACTTATTAATGGATAATAAATCCATCCACCATGAAGAAAAAGACGTCCAACTAGATCTCTTAAACCGACACCCCGATATATGAAGACTAATATCACCATATCTAGCTTTCAACATTTTGTACCAAATCGCCTCCGACCCTTCAAGAATCCTCCATCTCCACTTATGGAGTAAAGAAACATTAAAATCTTCAATTCTTTTCAAATTTAAGCCCCCACAATCCTTCGGGTAACACAAAATGTTCCAATTGATCCAATGCACTTTATGCTTCTCCTTTGTACCCCCCCTACAAAAAAACCGTTTTGAAGTTTATAATTTCCTTCTGAGTCTTCACCGAAACCTTGAATAAAGAAAGTTGGAAGATAGGCAAGCTAGAAAGCACCGATCTCAAAAGTGTCAATCTACATCCGAAACTCAAAAACCTACCGTGCCAACTTTGAAGTCTTTTTTCCAATTTCTTAATGAGAGGGGTCCAAGTGGATAATCTTCTAGGATTGGAACCTACGGGAATTCCTAGAAAATTAAAATCTTTCCTCTCGGTTCTACAAACCAAGAATAAAGCCTCCGCTTCTAGAAATGAGGGGATAACATTAATTACTATTAACTTACTCTTATGATAGTTAATCCCTAAACCCAACACAAGCTCAAAACCCCGCAAAACCGCTTTTATTGCCCAAATATGTCTCCAACTCCCGTTGCCTATCAAAAGGGTATCATTCGCGAATTGGAGGATGTCAATAAAGCATTTAGTCTTAAAATTTACACCCGTGAACTCGCCTAACCTCACAGAGTTTCTTACCAATCCCATAAGTCCTTCCGCCACTATCACAAAAAGAAAAGGCGAAAGAGGATCACCTTGCCTCAAACCTCTTCCCACCTCAAATTCCTTCGTTGGACTACCATTAACCAAAATGGACTTCTTATTAGTGAAGATCAACGCCTTCATCCATTTCATCCAAAGATTGTTGAGTCTCAGTCTTCGCATCATGTATCTAAGGAAATTCCAAATAACTTTATCGTAGGCTTTCTCAAAATCCATCTTAAAAAGAGAAACCTCCTTATTCTCTTTGTTAGCGAAATCCACCAATTTGTTAACCACTAAAACTCCATCAAGAAGTTGTATATTAGGAACAAAAGCACTTTGACAAGCAGATATGATTTAGTTTAAAAACAATTTCATTCTAGCTGCCAAAAGTTTTGCCAAGACCTTGTACATGCACCCAACGAGACAAATAAGCCTATAATCATCTATATTTAAAGGGCTATCACTCTTGGGAATAAAATTTAAAAAGGAGGAAGTGATCTCCTTTGACAAAATCTCTCCACTATGAAACTCATTAAAGAATCTAATAAAATCCCCTTTTAGGAATTTCCAACACTTTTGGATGAAAAGCAAAGAGAAACCATCGGGTCCCGGACTTTTGGAACCACCACAACCCCAAACCGCACTCTTAATTTCCTCCTCCAAGAAAGGCTTATCTATATCCTCTCTCTCTTCCATATTGAGCGACTTGAAATGGACCCCCTCCAAAGTTGGTGTACCCGAATCTGGTTCCACAAACTTAGACGCAAAATGATTTCTAACCTCCTCTTTAACCTCTTCAACCCCTACCAAAATGCCTCTATTAGTGTTGATAGATCCAATGTAATTCCGTCCACTCCTTTCTTTCATAATGCTATGGAAATAACATATTTTATTATCTCCATCATTTAACCACTTTATCCTAGCCTTTTGGATAAGAATTTTCTCTTTAATTCTCAAGTTTAACCAAAACTTTCTAGTTACTATCTTTCTTTTCTTCATTTCATCCTTAGATAAGAATCCATATAAGTTCTCGGCCATGCAAATGCTTAAGTTGATATCTTTTACTCCCTCTTCCACTTCCAAGTCATATTTCCCAAAGACCGCCCTTTCCACTTTGTAATGCTCTTTTTTATTAATCGAAGTTTCTCTTTCAACACAAAATCACTCCTTCCTTCTACATGTAACTTTTTCCACTCCTCTTCAATAAAATGATTGAGGCTTTTGTTGTTAAACTAATCATTGTTGAATCTAAACGGTTTTGGTCCCCAATCCGATGAATCCACCACCAACGACACCGAACAATGATCGAAAATGTATCTTGATTCAATAAATTTCCCCACCACTCCCCAATTCAAGATGACACCTTTCGAAAGAATAAAACGGTCGATTCTACTCCTCGAAGAACCATCCCCACTATACCAAGAAAACTTCCTCCCTTTTCAAGGAATATCCACTAACTCGCTATCCGCTATAAACTCCGCAAACTCCTTCATTTCCGTTCTACGACTATTATTCCCCCTACCTTTCTTCTCCATCAAAGACATAATAGAATTGAAATCTCCTCCTAAGAACCACTCCCCATCCACAAAATTACTCTTCAAAGAGATAAGATCTTTCCATAAAATTCTCTTGGCTTCCAAATCACAAGGTGAATAAATGTTCACAATGTAATAAAAATCATCTTTCCACCTAATTTTAACTCCTACATAACCGACACCTTTGAAACTACAAATTACCTCCACACTCTCGATCTTCCACATAATAATAAGACCTCCCGAAAACCCTAAAGAATTATTATGAGTCCATTCAATGTTTTCCTTAGACCAAAAACTTCTCGCTAACTCCTCCGTCAAATCTGAAAATTTGGATTCTTGGATCAAAGACATGTCCACTATTCCGTTCTTGATAATTTGACTAATTCTTTTTCTTTTAATCAAATTACCCCCCCCCCCCTCTTATGTTGAAAGTTCCTATAATCATCATTGAACCGATGTTTTCTCCTTCCCTCCCAACTTTTTGTCCTTATCATTCATCTCCATATCATTCAATCTCTTTTTGTAGTCCATTTTTAAATCTGCCGCAATGATACCCAAATTTGAGATAACATCCCAAAGTTTTCCTTCCACCATAAAGTCTAAATTCTCCCATTACGCCTGTTGCTCCTTGCAATATCGGACTCTGTTGGGTTGTTCTCGTAAAACTGAGAAGCCGCTGATTCTGCTATACTTCCTCCACTTGATATGATTCTCCTGTAAGTAGTGTCTCCTTTTTGTTGTATTTGCGATTAAAAATGTTGCATTTTTTTTGTTATTCTACCTCCCTTTTTTCACTATCCTTTTCCTTGAAACGCTGGTCCACACATATTTTTATTTTTCATTAATTTTGGTTTGAAACCAAAATACCTTTTTATTATTGTGGTCCCCTCCAAGACTTGTTCCTTCTGCCTCCTTGTTGTTCCCAATCTCTCTAGTCTCATCCACCTATTCAATGGTGTCAGAAGAAAGTTCCCTATTATCCTTAAAATATGAAAAGGTTGAATCAACCACCGGATCATCTCTCAAAAAAATTTGTGAATAACTTACCATCAATTTCCATCTCCAGTTTTTTTTTTGCAAGCAAAGAACAAATGGAATTATTACCATTAATATTGCCACTTCCATCGATGATCCGTTTTGAGTTTTCTCGTCCGCGTAAACATATTTACCGAACGTGTTCACTATCTTTTCAAAGAAATCTGTGCTCCAAGCGTGACAAGGTGTTCCAAAGACACTAAACCAGATTATTCTTTTAGTATCAAATTCCGTCGCAAATAATATGGTGGACGACAGTGAACGTGGAGGACGATGGTGGCGAGAAGCTCAGTTAGATTAATGGTGGCGAGAAGCTCAGTTAGGGAAATGATGGCAAAAAGCTGAGTTAGGACGACGATGATGTTCGTTCGTAGAAAGTGAGAGAGTTCGCAGAAGAGAGGGAAATGAAAATAGAAACTGTATATTTTTAATATAATTAGACCTTAGACAGCGCTTTTGGGAAAGCGCTGTCTAAGGTCAACCTTAGACAGCGTTTTTGATTTTAATTTTTTTTTAAAATTGAAAGCCTTAGACAACGCTTTTTTAAAAGCGCTGTCTAAGGTCTATCTTTAAAAGCGCTTTCTAAAAGCTCTGTCTAAGGTCTATCTTAGACAACGCTTTTTCAAAAGCGTTGTCTAAGGTATGACTTTAGCAGCATTATTATTATTTTTTTGAACAGTTTCCGTGTTTTCTTTTAATTTTGACTTATAGCAGCAGTTTCTTTATAAAGCGCTGTCTAAGGTGCGCTGTTAAATGTCAATTTTGGCATAGTGCATTCCTTCTACCACATTGACCCCTCTTCCATCAAGCCTTCAACTGCTCCTTCTTCCAAATCCTCCAACAAAACTAAAGAAGCTCCCAAGACAGTTACTTTTATGGTGAAAACCCCCTCAAAGTCGAAGTTACGTTATATGTTGTTAGCCATACCCGGAAGGATTTTTTTTGCTTAGATAAGCCTTGCTCATCCTCTCCCTGTTCACTAAAGAAGAAAAATAAGAAAACCCGAGATTCTCTGGATTAGTTTTTCCCGAAGTTCTGACTACATCTACGAAGGATATCGAAGTTGAAACGAACTTCGTCGGTGCCGCTTTGTCCCTTCTCAAATCTTCCCTATTCATTCCTTCTGATAATAATATCATCCCCTCATTCCTTCCTCCATCCTTAATATTAGACTGTGACTCTCCCCTTTCATAGCGAGGTTGATTTGCATGGATCTTCACCCCGTCAATCATTACGTTATCGAGTTTGACTTCTAACCTTCTTACATCTTCCACCTCAAAGAACCGTGCAAAACTAAATCTCTTCCCAAACGCATTTCTTATTGGAGAAATTACCACCTCCACGATATTTCTGATACAACCAAAAAGAGAGAATAAATCGCTAGCAGATGTTCTCAACGGAAAATGCGAAACATAAAATGACTGCAAAGATGAATATTCCTTCCCTAACAATCCCCATCTGAATGGAAAGATATCCCACATGTTACGATTTG
Source organism: Lathyrus aphaca (assembly GCA_963966055.1). Classification (NCBI taxonomy): domain Eukaryota; kingdom Viridiplantae; phylum Streptophyta; class Magnoliopsida; order Fabales; family Fabaceae; genus Lathyrus; species Lathyrus aphaca. The sequence goes on from OZ014519.1 coordinate 261,291,374, forward strand.
TCCCCAAATTCCTTTTAACTGTTTGCCAAGCCATTACGAAACTAGAAAATAACGAGTATTTAGTTTAGAGAGAGGCTTTGACCTCTCTAGAATTCATATGCACACGTATATATAAATTTCTGCTAACAGGTTTAATGGCATAATACACTTACCTTTACACAATGATAATATTGTCATATTTAAAAATCATATTGATTTTCTTTTTGGATTTCTCTCACTCTATTATTTACCTAATAAAACTCACCAAATTCCTCCTATCACTATTTCTTGATGAGTTGTATTTAAGAAATATATATATATATATATATATATATATATATATATATATATATATATATATATATATATATATATATATATATATATATATATATATATATATATATATATATATATATATATATATATATATATATATATATAACATTGATACCTCTTAAACTCTAAGTTATATCTATTTTTGAAGTAGTTTATAACAATTGTGTTATTGTATGAAGTATCTACATACTTTGTCAATAACTAATTTCCATCTAAAAATTAAGATATTTCTTTAGTGGGTTATCCTCACCCAACCGCATTATTTTCATCCACAAAAAATGTGATTGAAATTATCATCAATACATATATATATATATATATATATATATATATATATATATATATATGTCATAAAATAATTTGACACGTTAAAAGTTGGTCTCTAAATCAAATTAACACATGATTACATAGAATTGTTAGAAAATAATCGGATCAAAACATGGTTTATATCCTACTCATTTTTATAATTTTTTTAATAGTCTAATTTGTATTATGTTAATAAAATTTTAACCTTAAAAAATGTTTTCAATAAGTAATGCTACTCATAGTAGTTTGCAAATCAGGGAAACCTCTACTTTGCAATGAATTCTTTTGGTCGTATATAATGAGGCAAATGGTAGTAGGTGTCAGTTTCAAATAGAATTTTAACTTTCTCTTTTTATGGATTGAGTTGAATAACTATATCTAGATTATCATTCCTTAGTTGAGTGATTCCTCCAAAGAGAAGCATCACAAATATTTTTCTTTCAAAGTATTTTTGTTTTGATGTTTTCTATAACCTTTATTCTTTTATTTAATGAAATTTATATGGATTCTGCATTTTTTAAAAATGTATTCCACGATGAAAAAGAGTTGCATAAAATTCAAATTTAATAAAACAAAAATTCAGTTTTATTTTTCTGTTTTACCAAATTAATGGTTTTAGTCCCCATATTTTTTTTAAAATAATTTTGGTCCAAAAAAATATTGATTGTGCATGATCCGTATATAAACAGTGTATAAGTAGTACATGAACAATAAATCAAAATTAGGATGTAAGACCAAGACTATTTAAACAAAAAATAAGGGGACTAAAATTATGAATTTAATAAAACAGGAAATCAAAACTATAATTTAGCAAAAAGAAAAAAAAAATTCCTTCAATCTCTTTTATATAGTAAATTTTAACTTTTAAGTTTAATGAATAAATAGTATATTTAAATTATATGTAAATTAAATACATCAATTATTTAATTAATTTAAAAAATTAAAATGAGTTTATAATATGATATTAATAGAATAATTATTAAAAACATAAATATTTTAAGTACTATACATTAAATTATTATAGTTGGTTTATAATTTAGTCCTACATCAGTATTTATTTATAATTTAGTCCTATATCAGCAAATTAAAAAACAAAAGAGGGAGAGTATAATTATCACATTAATTTAGGTAAATCCAATTAAAAAAAGTCAATATTTTCGTAAATTATCTTCAATGACTAATATATTAAAAAAAAATTAATTGTATAAAGGAATTACTTTGATTTTTGAACTAAGAGTAATTTAAAATATTATTATTAAATAGGAGAGATACAACAGAATAAAATTATCTCCACATATAACTTTACGGTTTCAAAATTAAAGCGAATATATTCTCTTTTTTTTGTTGTTAAAAAGGATAATTTATTCATTCTAACAATATCAATTTTGTCGGTTGAATTAGGTCTTATAAACGATTTTTATTTATAAATAATTTTAGAAAGAATAAAAAGAGTTATTCTTACTTGCATTTTATTGGTGAAGAAGTATATATATAGTGAGTGAAGAGAAAGCATTATAGTAAAAACATAGAAAGAGAAAGAGAGAAGAAAAATGGGAAGAGGGAGAGTAGTTTTGGAGAGAATAGAGAATAAGATCAACAGGCAAGTAACATTCTCAAAGAGAAGAAGTGGATTATTGAAGAAAGCTTTTGAGCTTTGTGTGCTATGTGATGCTGAAGTTGCACTTATCATCTTCTCAAGTCGTGGCAAGCTTTTCCAATACAGTAGCACTGAGTATTCGTTTTTCTCTTTCAAATTTCTTTTTTTAATTACTATTTTGTTCGTCTTTTTCTCTTTCGAAATTAAAGAACTCTATCTCTGCTGTTGTTTTCTAGTGCAAATAATTCTATCTATCGCACAATAAAACAACAGAAGAGATTTAGTTTACGGATATTATTTGTATGGTAGTTATGCGTAATCGAAATCGAAATGATCTTTTATTAATTTTAGAGTTAATTTTTTTTAGATCTTGTCGAATTATTATTATTTAGCTAAAATTGTAATGTTTTTAATTTTTAAAATGTGATCAGTGTAAACAAAATCATTGAAAGGTATCGTCAATGTCGTTACAACAAGTCACAAGCTGGAAATTCGTTTGGCCAAAATGAATCACAGGTTTTACTTACCTTTCAATAATTTATATAAAAAAAAGTGCACAAAAATAATTAAAATTTTGTTAGTGCAGTGTGTAAAAGTATTATAATTATTTTAATTAATTTATTGTGGCTTGCAGAACTTGTACCAGGATTACTTGAAATTAAAGACTAAATATGAATCTCTTGACAGAAAACAAAGGTAGGTACCTAATTCAATTGTTTACTTTATAATTAGGTTGGAAATAATCAGTAAAATTAATTACACCAAATTTTCTATCCATTTTAACAAAATATAGGAAGGCTTGTAAAAAAACAAAATATAGGAAGGTCAATTATTGGTTTTACTTATCCTATGTGAAAAGGAACAAGTTGAAATTTTTTTTATTTTTTATTTGAAGGCATTTTAGTGGTGAAGAGCTTGAGGCACTAAACTTGAAAGAATTGCAGAGCCTTGAAGAACGACTAGACTTAACTCTCACACAAGCTAGACAGCAACAAGTATAAACACCATTACCAATGGAATTTATTAAATTATTTTTCTTTTAGAATACTAAAAAAAAGTATCATAACAATAGTGGAGAAGAAAATGAAAATAATCCATTTCATGTGATTGCTAATAGCATGATTTTACTGTAGATGAAAAAGCTCTTGGCACGAGCTGAGGAATTACGTGAAAAGGTATGCAATTATTTAAATTACTAGGTTAATTGTTTATGGATTTTTTTTTATCTAAAATAAAATTATATCAACAAAAGTTTTGTTTATTAGTTTTATCATCAATTTAAATTGGTTCACTTAATTTTTATTGCTTTCTAATTGAATTGATTAGTTACAATGGCAATATAACTTCATTTGACAGGTGCATAACTTGGAGGAGCTTAATAAAACATTGGAGCCTAAGGTTTTTACTTAAAACTTCATGTCACTATAGTTAAGGGATAAATTAAAATTGTTGAATATTGCATATGTTTTTATTTATTTTGCAGATAACAGATGAACTCTCAAACTTAGTTCCGGACAATACAAATCATATTCAATTGCATGCAATCCAAGCCAATCATTTCGAATAAGGGAACTTTAAAACATGTATACTCTGTTTCTTTTAGCCCTTTTATTTACTTTGTTTTTTTTTTATGGATTAATAGACATTTACACCCCTGTAATGTTAGCGAATTTTGTTTTTCCCCTCCTTGTCTTTTGACAACAGTTTTTTCAAAAAAATCGTTGTCAAAACCTGCTTTTGACAACGGTAGAAGATAAATCAAAACACGTTCATATTGTAGGGGGTGAATATCTATTAACCTTTTTTTCCATTGATGTAGCATTCCCCAAAACAAGTTTTAAGAATTGCTTCGCCCCAAAACAAGTTTTAAGAATTGCTTCGCATCTAATAAAAGTATTTGTTGCAGTTGGTCTCTGCACCATGAAGCATCCTCAAAGGAGAGTGCACCTGACACAAGAACAAAGGGCTATCCTCCTAGCAATCATAATTCACCACAAAATATTAGTGGATGGTTTCAATGAACGTTCACTTATGTATCTCAAATGCTTCTCACAATTATAGTTATTAGTGGAATGTTTCAATCAACATTCACTTATGTATTTCAAATATTTCTCATAAATAGTTTTTATATAGCCTATACATTTCTACTAAATAACATCTTTAATATAAGATATAATTATTTTTATTAGTAAATAAATATTAATAAAAAAATATATAAAAAAAATCATATATAGTTTAGTGGTTAAACCGACCCGTGTAACATATAGGGAAATAGTTCGGAAACATATACTCAAACTTCTATATCTATATACCAACACCTTTATGACTATCAAGTGAAAAACATTCTACTTGTCACCTCCCACATAAACCTGACACCCCCCTCTCTAAAACATAATGAAAAGATGAAACTACCTCAGAACTGAAAATTTTACCATTTTTATAATATCTGGTTGAAACACATATTTTTCAAAAACCAAGTGCGATACCGTGAATTTGGATACACCACTGGAAATTTTCATTTTACAAATTTATCGGATATTATGTAATTACCGATAGACATTATCGGGAATTTCATAATTCCGATACTTTTTACCAGGAATTCCAATATTTTCGATTGAAAGTACCGGTAATTATGAAATTACCGGTAATTTTAGGATTTGTACTGGGAATTTGAAATTATTGGTAGTATAAAAATCTTGTTTTATACCGGGGATTCCAAAATCTTGGTAGTTATAAAATTTTGTTTGATATCGGAGATTTCAAATTCCTGATAGTTGTATAATTCTATTTTATTCTTTATCTTATTGTTTTTTTATTTTGTTTATAGTAAAATCTAGATATCATGACAGTACTATCACTGGGAGAGCGTTTGATCTAGTTAGAGGTGGTAGGGGTAAGGGTATGGGTGCTCCGGATGCTGAGTCATCTCATGTACGGGCAGAACAGGTGGTCCCAATCGGTTCACACCGGAAGTGGTTGGTAGAGCAGGCGAAGTAGAGTTGTTTTCAGCCACCTCATACTATTCGACGACGTGGAGGTTGTTCTATATCACATGCCACAAATGAGGTGGATGTAGACATTACCGTAAATGATCTAGTTATTCAGCCGGTGAATGTGGCTGTTAAGGGTGTTACTGATGAGGTTACTGCTAGAGATGTTACCGAGGAGGTTGTTGTGGGTGATACGTGTAACGCCCCATTTTTATTTTTATTATCATTCGTAAGATAATTGTGAATTGATGTAATTGATCATGTGTTTTGATGTATTTTGGTTGTTTTTGGGTGTAACCATTGTAATGCCCTGTTTATTAATAAATTATTTAATTAATTATATTCTCATTATTGGTGTTGATTTATGTTGAATTGTCGAAGTTGGTTGAGATAAGTTTCTAAGTTGATTTTTGTTGAATTAAAGTAAATTGAGTTGAATTAAGTCATATTATAGATTGGACGAATTAATTAAGTTGATTAATTCGATTAAGTTGATTAAGTTGTGTCGTTGTTAGTTGGAATAAGTGAGTTGATTAAGTTGTTGATTTAATTGGTAGAATTATGCTAAGGATAAATGAGCTTGTTGGTGTATAGAAGTAGTAATGGTGGGCGTAGAATTGAGCTCAATAAAATTAATAAAGAAATTAGAATAACTATAGGAAGTTATTATTATGATTATTATTTTTAATAATTAATAATTGGGTGGAAGAGAAGAAAACAAGGAAGACTAGGTATTATTATTATTATTTTAATAATTATAATAGTGGGGTCAAGTGGGATAGAAAAAGAAGGAGAATTATAGGGTAAGTGGAAGTAGTAAGAGAATTGAGTTTATCAGAAAAAGAAGAATAAGGGTTTGGAGAGAAAGACGTGAAAGTGGAAAGACTGCAAAGAAAAGGCACAAAGGTTTGTCATAGAACACATAGAGACAACGAGAGAATCCAACCGAAAATTTGAGCTGCCTTTAATCCAAGGTAAGAGTGGGGTTCTAACCTTATAATTGGGTTTATGTGATGAATTCGTATTGGGATTGGGTACATAATTGTTGTTGTCAATTGTTGGTTCGTGTGGAAAAATATGTTGTTTTGATAAAAAGTTGTTTTTGATTTATAAGTTGTTTGATGAATTAAGTTGTTTGTGAGAAATAAGTGGTTTTGGTGTATAAGATGTTGTAGTAGATTATTCGTTGTTTGTGTATGAATATGTTGAGTGGTGGTTGAATTGGTGTACTGAGTTAATTAGGAAATTAGTCTGAGATGAGATTGTGAAGAAGTTACAGAAACGGAAGAAGAAGCAAGAGAAACAGAGACATATTAGGTTTGGCTATGGGACGACCTTCCATTAGGTCAGACGACCGTCACATCCATTGGGACGACCGTCCCTTAGGCCAGACGACCGTCACATCCATTGATCATGAACCACTTCCAGTAGCATTATTAGGTTGGGAAATATTAATTGAAGTATCACAGGTTCAAGTAATTAATTAACAGAAAATTAATAAGTGATACAAAAAGGAATTAATAGGAGGAAACTAGTTAACAGTAGTATGAAATTAGTAGTAGATTGGTGTATTGGTGTCTGTGATGGAATTAACAGGAGCATGATAATAACTAATAATAAGTGGTAATAACATAACATATTAATTAGTTTAATATTCGATTTAGTCGAAACTTGGGAGGATATGGATGTTATTGTGTCGGTTGTTTTTGTTGTGTTGCTTGGTTGTAAGTTGTGAAGTTGTTTTTTTATGTTCATGTTGAGGTGCTTTGTAAATGGAAAGAATTATGAGTTGTAGGCCTTTGGCCAAAGTTGAATGTTTTTATGTAGTTATATTGTTGTAGTTGTTGGTTGATAATCATGTTGAGTCGCATAGCATATCATGATTCAAGTTGGAGCTGATTGCTAGGTAAGTTGGCCTGGATTGGTAATATAAAGTTGAAGGCTCATGCCTTGTATTACTCCTCAATTAATTGGCATGATTTTAAGTTGGTAGTTTTGCTCCGTTGGTACCACATGCATCGCATTGTCTAAGCTGTATATCAAGTTGCATATTATGTTATGGTGTTGTATCTTATGTTGATTCTGAGTTGTTGGTTGTTTACGAAGTGGTGATTTGTGTAAACTAATTCAATATGTTATTTGTCACATGCTTGATTATATTATTAGATATCTCACCCCTTCTGTTTGAATGTTGTCCTCTGTTGGTAACGTGCAGGTAACCAATAGTCAAGTACTTAGTAGCTTCGAGTTGGTGTTTGTCGCTCTGATACATAACACTTTGGGGGGATGAATGTAACACCCCATTTTACTCGACTTATAAATTAAATCAGAGTTATAAGTAAATTCACCAAAACATGGGATATTACATTTTCAACTAGATAATCAAATAACAAAACTGCATTAATAAAATACTTTGAAAACAACACATCGGATTCATCAAGTTACAACTTTAAAATAACATCAATGCTTGCAACTTTAAACTACTTCAACATGGTTTTCAACATGAAACAACTAAAAAAAATCTTTTAACTAAATAGAAATCCAACATAAAATAAAACATGCGTTCATCCCCCCAAAGTGCTACGTATCAGAGCAGCAAACACCAACTCGAATCTACTAAGTACTTGACTCTTGGTTAGTTGCACGTTACCAACAAAGGGAAATATTCAAACAGAAGGGGTGAGATATCAAATAATATAAACAAGAGTATGATAATCAATACGTAAGCAAGAAATCATATAATCATACCACTTCACACAACTAGCAACATCAACGTACATCTTGCAACCAAAAACAAATATCAACATAGATAAAATGCGACTTGAATGCGACTCAACTTATATATGCATGGGTTGGAGTAAAACTCCCAACTTGAAAATCCTGCCAGTTTATCGAGGCATCAACAACTTATTTTCCAATCCAGACCAACTTGATTTGAGCATCCAATCCAACTTGAAAATATGCACATGTATTGTAATACCCATATACAAAAGACATACATAAAGCACATTTTTCATATATATATAATATTAGAAATTTGGTATTGAATTACAAATAAGTTCTTAGCAACACATTGCACAAGTATAGACACTACAACATAAGGTACTAAAATAGGGCTATAAAATAATGCAAGATGTTCAAACTACAAAAATCTAAGAACTAGATCCAAAGATCTCAAAAATCCACAGCGGAAGACAAAGCCATCAACCAGTAAGGATAATCAAGTCACCTTATCCTTACCCTTAACGGAACCTGAAGTACCTGAAATAACAATATCAACATGGGGTGAGATAAAACATCTCAGTGGGTTCCATATTTTAGAGTTCTCTCGGCTCTAAGGATCAAACCTAATAATTCCACGAATACAAAGGCTCCTCACAAAAGTAACTGAGCCGAATCGGAAACATTCAAGCAACACTTCGTACAACACTTCCAGTGGAACTCAGTGAAACACCCATCTCAAGTATGAACCACTAGACTTCTCAGGGGACTCAATGAAATACCCATCTCAAGTTATCACTCGCTTCCCATGGGACTCAATATAATACCCACCTCAAGCTAACACTCACTTCCCGCGGGACTCAATGTAATACTCACCTCAAGCTAACACTCGCTTCCCGTGGGACTTAATGTAATACCCACCTCAAGCTAACACTCGCTTCCTATGGGACTCAATGTAATACCCACCTCAAGCTAACACTTGCTTCCCGTGGGACTCAATGTAATACCCACCTCAAGCTAACAAGGGAATTACGATCGAATGCGATTCTCATTTCTTACTAATCTATGGAAATCCTAGGTACCTCACAAGCATTACCATTCCATTTCTTTAAGCTCATACTTTTCATAATTTAGCATTCTTACGTCTAAGTCGGAAAACCAGGAAAAAGTCGGGTAAAAATAATATTCTTCAACATCATAAGAAAAATACATGATTTTAGCTTCAAAAAGGTGTGTGGAACGCTAAAAATGGATGCCCGGATCAAAAGTTGTGAATTAAATACCACACTTGAAACCTACAGGTCTCGCTGAGCGAACCCTCAGCTCGTTGAGTGAAAAAACTTCTGGAACTCTCGCTGAGCGAGCTACACCAGTTCAGGAAATTCCAGGCTTACGGGAAATCACTTCTCCAACCCAAACTCAACTCCAAACATCAACCAATGCAGAAAAACATAGTCAAACATTTTCATAGACATAATGTGAGCATTATAGTTAAATTTTAATCGAGTTTTAACCGTTAAACTTTCAATTTGTCGGATTTTCCAATAAAACTCTAAACCACAAAATCTCTAAAACTCAACCAAAATCAAAGATAAAAGCTTCTAACTAAGAACCCACCTCGAGAGATGAAGATTGGCGGAAAGATTGAGTCGATTCGACGGACGGATGGTAAAGTAAGATGAATTTGAAGTCTTGGGGTTTTTCCTCCTTTTCTTCTCTTCTCTCTCTTTTCTTTCTTCTTCTTTATATTCTTTTCCTTAATAACTTTTTCTTCTTCTTATTTCCTTTCTATTTATAAATATAAAAACATAAATTTTTCCTTTGCGTCCAAAATTAGAGAGTATCCAAAATGTCTCTTAATCCGATATTTCATAAAACCTATGAGTCAGCTAATAACAATTAATAAAATAATATCCCGTTGATTGCTCTAGTTAGTTCCGTTAAAATTTCTTAGAGTAGTCCGGAATACTATTATTACCAATTAATATTATTCAGAGTTTTAAATAAAATACAGGGTATTACATCCTGCCCCCTTAAATAAAATTCGTCCACGAATTTAAAGGATTACCTGAACAAGAGAGGATATGATTTCTGCATCTCTAATTCCAACTCCCACGTAGCATCGCCCAGATGCGTCTTGTCCCATTGCACCTTAACAAGTGGTATCTCTTTATTCCTTAGCACATTGGTTTCTCTCCCAAAAATACGGCTCGGTTGGGGTTCAAAACTCAAATCCATTTCTATCTCTATAGAATCCGGTAGAATAGGCTGAAGAGGATCGGGAACAAACCTACGAAGTTGAGAAACATGAAAAACATCATGCATTTTAGACAGAGAGGGCGGCAAGGCTAAATGGTAAGCAACTTCACCAATTCTTTCTAGAATCTGATACGGTCCCACGTATCTCGGACTTAACTTACGCGACTTAAACGGTCCTTTCAACCTCAATCTCAGAGTGACTTTCAAGTATACATGATCACCTTCATCAAATTCCAAGGGTCTCCTTCGATTGTCATCATAGCTCTTCTGACGATCTTGGGCTTGTTTAATCTTTTCTCGGATCATACAAATCTTTTCTGTAGTCTCTTGAATAACTTCCGGTCCTAAAATCCTATCTTGACCCACTTTCTACCAACACAACGGTGTTCTACACTTTCTTCCGTACAAAGCCTCATACAGAGCCATTCTAATGCTTGCATGGTAACTGTTATTGTACGAAAATTCGATCAACGACAAAAGTTCTTTCCAATTTCCTTTACTTTCCAAGACACACGCTCTCAACATATCTTCCATCGTTTGAATCGTACGTTCTGTCTGACCATCTGTTTGAGGATGATTAGAAGTACTCAAACGCAAATTCGCACCCATGGCTTGTTGGAACACCCTCCAAAATCTCAAAGTGAACTTCGGATCTCTATTCGATACAATACTGGACGGGACACCATGCAATCTCACAATTTCAACAATAAACAACCTTGCAAGCTGACTTGCCTTAAATGTAGTCTTCACGGCTAAGAAATGCGCAAGTTTCGTTAGTCGGTCTACAATCACCCAAACAGAGTCATAGCCACCCTGAGTACTCGGTAAACCTACTACAAAGTCCATAGAGATACTATTCCATTTCCAAATTGGGATGTCCAAAGGTTGTAACAATCCGCCCGGTCGTTGGTGTTCAATCTTCACTTGTTGACACACCGCACATTCAGACACAAATACCGCAATGTCCTTTTTCATTCCGGACCACCAATATTCCCTCTTCAAGTCTTGATACATCTTCGAAGAACCCGGATGTATCGTAAAAGAACCTTTATGTGCTTCTTCCAGAATCTTTCTCTTTAACACATCATCATTCGGAATTCAAATTCTTTGGTTGAATAGGATGATCCCATCTAACTCTCTTACGAAACCCGGTTGGAGTAACAACCCTTGCAACTTCTCATCTAAAACTTGCACTTGTTGAATATCATTCCTCAAAGTAGAATTAATATTTAAGTTTCCCAAGATTACACCATTCAGAGTCCAAACAAACTGAAGATTAAGATCTCGAAACTTTTCCAACAATGCATACTCCAACACCATCAATTCGGCACTATGAATCACTTTTCTGCTTAAAGCATCTGCCACTTTATTCGCTTTTCCTGGATGATACTTCAACTCAAGGTCATAATCTTTCAAATACTACATCCATCTCCTATGTCTCATATTCAGTTCCTTTTGATCAAAGAGGTACTTCAAACTCTTATGATCACTAAACATCTCAAAACGCACACCATACAAATAGTGCCGCCACACTTTCAAGGTAAACACCACGGCCGCTAATTCCAAATCATGCGTAGGATAATTCTTCTCATGAACTCTCAATTGTCTAGAAGCATACGCTACTGTAACACGGTGGGAGAACTGACTTTAGTTAAATGTTGCGGATAGCAAGAGTCGCCACCGACTTTTATTTTATCCAAAGGAAAGGCATAAAAGAACAGGAAAGACCTTTTAAAAGATTTTTGGGTCCGGGGGGTAGGTTATGTAAAGGGAAGGTGTTAGCACCCTTTACATCCATGGTTATCCATGGGCTCTTAGTTACTTAGCTCACTTTAAAATGTTTTTGAAAATGTGAAGTGTGTGAATAGAAATTTTCATAAGAGTTTGATAATGATCCATGTACGGATGCGTAAAAAACTTGTGTTTGAAAATTGTTTGAAATTGTGAAGTGTTTGAAAAGTTTTTGAATAGTGAGCAAGTAACTATGAGAAACCTACCCTAAAGTTTAAGTCTTTCTGTTCTTGAATTCTTTAAATGGTAAGACTATCCCTATTATTAAGGAATAGGTAGTCATTACCTTGGATGTGTGGGACAAGTAAAGATCATCTGTTTAATGTAGGCAACTGTGGGGTGTATTAAGCAATTTTGGAGGGACTGTCATCTTTATTCGGAAGGGACGAGATCATTATGAAGGCAACATTCAAAAAGGGACTTGATCTTTTATTGTTAAGGGACTAGATGACTTTATTTTGAGGGACTTTTTGCTTTATACACCCTACTTGACCTTTTGATTAGGCAAACAATGAGAGGTATCCCTAAGGAAGTGAGATGGCGATCAAAGATCGACTTACGTGTGTGAGTGTACAATTTAATATTTATCTTTTGAATTAAGTGATCTAAATTAATTTTAAATAACATACATGTTACACTCCCTATTTACTAACCATAGCCTAAAATATAAATACTTAAACATTATAAATATTACACCAAGGAGCAATTACAATAATAATAAATAAGCAATTTAAATAAATAAAGCAAAATATTAAATAATAATAAAAATTGGGTTAGTGAAAATAATAATAATAAATTAATGGGGTTAGTAATAAATAAATAAACATAATAAATAATAATAATGAAATAAACAAGGATATTATAATAAACAATTTTTTTTTTAAAGGTTAATAAGAAGGTATGAACAATTATATTAATTATTATAAAATTTGAAGTTATATGTAAATTATAAAATTAAATCAATTATGAACATATTATGAAAATAAATTATAATTACAAAAATTAAATTAGCAATTTTTACATATTTTTAAACATATAATAAAATTATTTACATGCAAAAATTAAATTCTAAACAATTAGAGAATATTTTCATATTATAAAAAATAAATTAAGCATTTTAATTTTTAATTATACTTATATACAAAAATTTAAATTATAACAATTTATATATTAACAAAAATTAACTCAAGAGTTTTAATGAAGTTTATGAATATAAATAATAAAAGAAGAAAATTAGGGTTTGAAAAGAATATATTTTTTAGGGTTTTAAAAATAAATTAGGTTTTTTTTTATTTACAATATCAATTTAATTATTAAATACCACATACATATAAATAAAAACATATAAAGAAATAAATATATCAATTTAGGTTTTAAGAAGATAATATAAGTTTTTTAAACAAAAGAAGATGATTTACATATAATTTAGAAATTATTTTAAATTAATTTAGAAAATAAAAGGAAGAAATAACAAAGGAAATAAAACAAGAAACCAAAAAAACAGGACCTGGGATTTGAACCCAGGTCCTTTACCTGGATACTGAAGAGCCTTGCCACTGGGCTGCCTGCGTGCAGGTATTAGAAACAGAGCTTTATTTGCTTTTGTGCCTTAATCCTGAAAATCAAGAAAAAAAGAAAGAAAACAAAAGGCCTGGGGGAATCGAACCCAGGACCTTGCAAGCAATCACACAAACACGTTACCATTCCAGCTGGGAGAGCGAACCTGTTGATATAACCACTTTAATTCATAATATATTATAATGACTAAATATCTGGAAAAATAAGCAAAAGGTGTTGAAGCCAGGATTCGAACTCCTGCCCTCCTACAATATACGCGCATGATTTACCACTGGGACAAGCATAAGCTTGTGAAATAAAAACAGAAACAATTCATAATATTTTAAAACAACATTTTGAATTTGAAATTCGCGCGCCACTGGTCATCTTCTTCCTTGGATTACCTGCGAAATTTGATATGAATTTTCCTGCGAAATTTCCTGGGTGTTCATAAACCAGAATTCCTAGGTTTTTGGATCATCACGCAAACAACAAGATTAATACAAATTGATAGTCCAGATCAAACATACAATACTTATACATCATAACCATGTTCTCAAAAGTCATTTATCTCCACTAAATCACGAATTCCCAATTTGAGAACTCAAACCCTAACAATGGTGTCTTTCGGTTTAGGGCATATTTCTTCAATGTTTTTGTCCAGAATCCATCTAAGCATCATGATAAACAAGATTAAACACACAAAAACGATTCATAATGGTTAAATAAATGAAATCGAAAAATCAAAACAAGAGCAAGAAAATGCATTCGGGTTGTCCAATTTATGAAGCTATGGATGCATATGAGAGTGTAAATCGTATCAAGGAGGTCCAGGGATCCTGTCTATGTCCATAGAATTCCTTTTTACCTTCTCTAAGAACAAAACCGAAAGTTCACTTTTTGGAGAATTTTTTGATGTTGGGAACTTACTCTTGGGGCTGGAATTCGTGGTCAATGAGTAGGGTTCAATCATGTACTTATAGAGCAATGAATTAGGTCAGAAAAGATCAATGCTTGTGTGAAAAGTTTGATCCAAAAAGATTCAAAAAGATAAGCTTTAAAAATCAAATATTTTTGCATAAACACTTGCTATTTTAGGCCAATCATCATGATCCTCTTACCTCTTTGATTCCAATCATATTTATGAATTTCTAGAAGCTTAATCTTTTTTAAATCTTAGACTTTTATATTTTATTTTAATTTAAAATGATTTTTAATGATTTAAATCAAAATAAATAAAAATAAAATGATAAAAAATCTGATTTTTGTTGACTTGGGTCGTGCATGAGGTCATAGTATGGATTGGGTCATCATATGGCAAGCCCATTTAGAAAAAATTGGTTTTAGACCTCCATTTTCTTCATAAACCAACCAAAAATTTCCCAACTTTGCAAGGGCACACATCCTTCAATTTTAATGCTATGAGGGTATTATTGGACATTTTGGAAATATTGAAGAGTTCTCTAACCAACCCCACTGGTTTCATGTCCATATCATTTACCATTCTCAAGTTATGCTCTTTTGAAGTTGTTGACTTTTTGTTGACTTTCAAAAGGACCTATAATGTCTTAGCTCATACCTTCCAAATGAAGCATTTTTGGGCTTGGCTTGTGAGACACAAAGTTGTAGAGAATTCAATTTCCTTCAAAATGAGCTTTGGATGGAAAATTGGTGATGAAGCATGTGAAAGTTATGGCTGGTCAAAGTTCAGTTGACTTTTCCTAAGGAAACCCTAATTTAGAAACTCCTGATTCTTGATGATCTGAAATAGACTTGATGACTCATGATCAACCCTTGATAAAATGATGAATTTTACTTCATATACTTGATGTTGGCAAAAAATCATGAAGTTTGACTTTGGTTTGACCACAGTTGACCTCAGTTTGACTTTTTAACTGCTTTGACTGATTTTGACTTATCTGATCATCTGACTGAGCAAACTTTTGAGAAAAGTCTTGAAACTTGTCATGGGGGTTCTTACACACATATAAGATGTTATGAAGCTCACTTGAAGTCTTGGAAGTTCATTTAGCCTGATTAAAGTCAAAACCCTAGTTTTGGATGCACTGCCTAGGAGGTGCATTGTTTGAGGGAATTGTCAACTCTTCTGACTATTTGTGAACTTTGTGAACCTTGTGAACCATCATAAGATGTCTTGTGAACCTTGTGAACCTCATGGGAGGTCTTGTGAACCTTGTGAACCTCATAAAGTATCTTGTAGACTTCATGAACCTCATGAAAGGTCTTGTAAGTATTGTGAATCTTGTGAACCTTGTGAACCTCATAAAGTGACTTGTAGACTTCATGAACCTCATGAAAGGTCTTGTAAGTATTGTGAATCTTGTGAACCTTGTGAACCTTCTTAGCACACAAAGTCTTGTACTGTGAATCTTGTGAACCTTGTGAACCTCATAAAGTGACTTGTAGACTTCATGAACCTCATCAAAGGTCTTGTAAGTATTGTGAATCTTGTGAACCTTGTGAACCTTCTTAGCACACAAAGTCTTGTATTGTGAGGACAAATTTTGGGGTGCAATAGCTGCCCCTGTTCAATTTTCTGAAACCTGAGGGGTTAGATTGATATATTTGCCAGTCGTGACCTGGAAGGTTGAAGGGGATTGAACACAAAAGCCCAAAAATTTGCACTCACCGGTGCGTATAGTGATACTGATGTTTGGTTGTACATGCTTGAGTGGGCTTAAAGATGCCACTTGGAGAAAAGTTCTTCAAATACATTTCTTGGAGGATAAAGCAGTCCAAAATATGAAGATATAATGATAGCTTTCAGGAGGATAAAGCAATCCTGAGGTAGTGATATGCTTTCAGGAGGATAAAGCAGTCCTGAGGTAATAATATGCTTTCAGGAGGATAACAACGTCCTGAGTGAGTGATATGCTTTCAGAAAGATAAACAACGTTCTGAGGTATAAGAAACTTTCAGGAGGATAAAGCAGTCCTGAGGTAATAAATATGCTTTCAGGAGGATAAAGCAGTCCTGAGGAAGTGATGATAACCTTTGGGAAGATAAACAACGGCCCAAGGTAATAATATGCTTTCAGGAGGATAAAGCAGTCCTGAGGTAGGGGTGATAGCTTTCAGGAAGATAAACAACGTCCCGAGGAGATAATATGCTTTCAAGAGGATAACAACGTCCTGAGGAGGTACTATGCTTTCAGAAAGATGAACAACGTTCTGAGGTATAAGAAGCTTTCAGGAGGATAAAGTAGTCCTGAGGGAATGATATGCTTTCAGGAGGATAACAACGTCCTGAGGTATAGGAAGCTTTCAGGAGGATAAAGCAGTCCTGAGGGAATGATAATTTTTTCAGGAGGATAACAACGTCCTGAGGTATAGGAAGCTTTCAGGAGGATAAAGCAGTCCTGAGGTAATAATATAACCTTCGGGAAGATAAACAACGGCCCAAGGTAATGATATGCTTTCAGGAGGATAAAGCAGTCCTGAGGTAGTGATATGCTTTCAGGAGGATAAAGCAGTCCTGGGGGGATGATATGCTTTCAGGAGGATAAAGCAGTCCTGAGGGAATGATATGCTTTCAGGAGGATAAAGCAGTCCTGAGGGAATGATATAACCTTAGGGAAGATAAACAACGGCCCAAGATAATAATATGCTTTCAGGAGGATAAACAACATCCTGAGGTGATGATATGCTTTTAGGAGGATAAAGCAGTCCTGAGGTAATAATAACTTTTGGGAAGATAAACAACGGCCCAATAGTCACAATTTGTTGATGAAATTTGTCTTGTTGGAGAATTAACCTGAAAACAAGGTAGCATCCTGTATGATAATATTAGTTTATGCATTATGGATGCATGTATAACATGATGCACTTAGGTAATGTATTATGTATCTATGGATATGTATGTTATGGTATGATGTAAATGATGTATGTATGATATGATGCTGCCGGAAGCGCCTGGATATCTTCGTATAGCAACTGCTGGCCAGGGAAAATAAATCCCGGTTTGTTGCTGAAGAATATGAGGAACTTGTTCCTGTCTTGTTTGATAATATATTATACATAACCTCCCGTCTACTGGGGATAGCAAGGTATATATAACCTCCCGTCTGCTGGGGATAGCAAGGTAAACATAACCTCCCGTCTTCGTTCGTCGTACTCTTATTGGAAAGTAAATTCCCGAATATCCGTATGAGGATAAAAGAGATGGATATAAATTCCAGGGGAGATGTGACTTTATGAAGATGGATTTGTCCTACTGAGGGTTTATAGTTGTTTTGTAGAGATGAACCGGCAAAGCTTCGTTGAAATCCTTCCCTCGTTCGTCCTTAGTAAATACTATTACTGCATTTTCATGCATTTCTGGTAAACATCAATCATATTAAGCATACATGCATTTCTGGTAAACATCAATCATATTCAAAAGCATACATACATTCAAACTCAACCAATGGATGTTTCGCTTAGGGTAAAAGTAAATCTGGATTCAGAGGGAAAAGTAAAGCTGAACTTGAAAACATAATCGTTTCAACCTCGAGAGTGTATAACCAATTGGATTTGGAGCTCCTGAAATTTTTAACTTTCCTGAATACCTTCCCAGAAATCCTCATAGCTGGATCTGAAGACATGATACTGACACCATCTGATACTACTGGCGTGGACAATCAATTTTCACCATGGCTTCTGCTGAGAATCCAATATCAAGGTAACATAATGAGAGAAATGTGTCTTCAAATTGTGATGGACCATATACGTTCCGGATACTAGATTTGAAAAGAAAGCATTGCCCCTTTGGTTGATGATGAATTGTCCCATAATGGAAGTATCTGAAATGAGCTACCTCAAGAGAAACAAATAAAATGCCCCATAAGCATATGCCCCTGGTATTGTGAACTCTGTAATGTCACCTTTGGTAATTCAACTGTATGAGGAAAAATTCCCCTGGCTATTAAGCACAGTTGAATCTGGACCTAATTGCCCCAAATGAATTGAACAGTAACTTGGTATGCCTCTTGACTGGGAAACAGTGACTATGCCCCTGGCATTATGAACTTTGTAATGTTACCCTTGGCACTTCAGATAGATGAGGAGATCTGCCTCTGGCTGCTTAAACATAGTTGAATCTTGTCCTGATTGCCCCAAATGAGTTAGGAAGTATCATGGCCTGCCCCCTTGATTGGGAGATAATGACTATGCCTCTTTGTATACATGGACTTTGATCCAGGAAGCAACTTTGTTTATCGGAAGGACTTTGGTTCATTGAACATTCATCCTGTAAGTTTCTCCATTTGTCAAACACTCAGGTATCTGCAAACAAATATATTCAAAAATGCAATGCTTATGTCTGTCTTGAAGTTTTGAAACAAGTTGTTTTAGAAAAACTGTTTTTTTTTTTTTTGTGAAAACTGTGATATTAACTCAAGTTTTATAATAAGCCCTAAAGGAGTCAGGATACCTTTTTGTAGCAGTACGCTTTCGAACTAACCATGCTTCAGTTAGGACTTTTAAAGGGTTATAACGTGGCCTGGTTCATGGTTTAAGAAACAAAGGATATAGGCTCAAATTTTATTTGTACCCAACCCAATCTCCATGATGTTCTTCAGTCCTATGCTCAGTTAACTTATGCATTGAAGTTCCAAAGAAGTTTGGTATTGTAACACTGACATTTATGATGGTTCAGCCACCAAAAATTTATTTGAACATCCAGTCATCTTTCTTTGTTGAGGATTCATAGTAACCTCTTTTTTTTTCTCTTTTGACTTTATTATCCCTTCTTTTTGCCTGAACTGCTTATTTCAAGGTTACAGTCAGCGGGATGTCTTAATGTTTTACTAAGTCTCCTTCATAGGTTTTGACTTAGTGAATTGTTCTTTTGTTGGATATTGACTGTCAGGTTTCATGATTACAGAGAACCATCATTAGTTGTGTACAACACATATAATTGGCATATTTGAGTTAACTGAATAACTACCCTGTCCCAGGTTATGAATAAGGGTTTTAATTTGTGCGAGAATAAAAACTCCTACTTCATAGGCTCAAAAGGGTTGACTAGGGATTAACTTCCTTATATCTCCACTGTTTAGGAATTGAAATAATGCCTGTACATCGTCAGCATAGTCTGTTCAAAAGCATACTGCCTAATATTATGGTATTGTTTTCGTCATCCTCCCTCTACAGGCTTATAGCTTTATCAGGAGTTAAATATCACAGGATAGAAATAAGAAGCATAATTCAAAATATAGTGGAACGAATGGATTAATTCAAGACAAACATATGCAATGCATTAATGAAAACAAAAGTTTAACATAATAGTAAGTGTTCAAACAAATAAAAGAAATTACAAATGAAAATTCAAATGTTGTCCCATCCAGTTGGCTGAATGTCCTCAATTGCAATCTGTGAACCTTGAGGAGCAGTATACTTCACCATGAAATCAAATTTACCACTTGGATGTCCCAAGGTGCCCCATATCTCAACAGGAACAGGTAGGCTTTCTTTCTTGCAACCTTGGGCAACTTGTCTTGCAGCTTTGGTGTTTGATGGACGATAGTAGAATTCAACTTGACCTTCTGGAGTAACCTCTAGGATTCCTTCGTCAATCAGGTCTTGGATCTTTTTCTTTAATGTCCAACAACTATTAGTATCATGTCCAGGACAGTTGGAGTGATACCCACACCTTGCCTTGGGATTATAGCGAGGAGAGGAGGTTTTAGGATTTTGAGGAGAACTTTTCAAAGAAATTAGTTCCATCTCCAACAAGCATTGCAGAACTTGTGACATTGGAGTGCTGAACTTGATAAACTGCCTTCTATATTTCTTGTGTTGAAGTGGATTAACCTTATCAGGTCTTTCTTCTTCAACTGAAGAACAATCAATGGCAACCTGTTTCTTACCTTCTTTTATCCTCATCTTCCTTTCAACTAAATCAGCTTGTTTTAACGGAGGTTGACTGACAATTAGATCCCTGACTCTATCACTTTGAAGTTTGTGGACAAAGGTTCTCAGCTCTTCTTGCCCCTGAGCTAAATTTTGAATAAGAGCCACCTGGTCATTCATCTGGGTCCTCATTCCTGTCATCTCAGCTTGTAGTTGTTTCAGCTGATCATCCTTGTTGTCCTCAGGATTCTTCTTCTTAGCCAGCAGTGTCTTTAATTCATCCTGCCCCTTGGACAAGTTCAGGATCAACTCTTGGAACTATGCATTTTGTGCCTGGAGATCCTTAACTGTTTGTTCAAGAGCCATTGCTGCTGAAATAAACAGCGAGAAGATAAGAAACCTGTGCACAATAAACCTGGAATGTAATGATATGATATGTGAATGTATATGCAATGTATTCAAGGACCGCAGGATTTAAATTTGCTTAAGCAACCAAAAAGGTAAACTTTTATTAGTAATAAATTTGTTTTTCCCCTTGGGCTTACAAAATGAAATGTAATAAATACAAGAGATGGGGTTTTAAGTCTCCCATGGACGTTTCCTCTTTGTGTTGAGGTATGAGTTGAGATTCCGTTCCTCGTGAAGTTGCTTTGTTAGTTCTAGGATTCTTTCTTGGCTTGCTTTGTAATGAGCCTCGAAAGTATCCCTTTGCTCCTTCAGCTGGATCCAGGATCTCTGTAAGTCTTCCATGTCAGTAGGCATGTCTGGGTGAAGGATGGTATAAGCAGTGTCTCCTTCAGCAACAGGTTCCATGGTAACTGGCAGGATAGCAGGATATGGCATCATGAGAGTCTGAGCACGAGATCGCACCCATCTGAGATAAGCCTCCATAGGAGAAGTGTACTTAGGCTCCAGAGTCTTGCTGTCAACCTTGTTCACTTTTCCCCAGGCTCGTATGAATCTCTGACGGTAACCTTGAAGATCGTTGTCGTAGTCAAACACAATGCCCTGAATCAATATGTCATGTGGGACATCGCTCCGAGCGTAACCAAACTGTCGTAAAGCTAGAGAGGGGTTGTAGGTGATGCCTCCTCTTGTGCCTAGAAGTGGCACATTAGGGAATTCCCCACAACGGTCAATGATAGTGATATTCTCCATAGATCTGGAGCACCAATGAATATCTGAATGCGAGAGTGACATGATCCTCTTGGACCACCTGAACCCTTGCTCATTCTTCATTACTGAGCGAGGAAGGTGAGAAATAAACCACCTAGATAACAAAGGTATGCAACACATCAAAGTTCCTCTTGCCCTTGTAGTACGGGTATGAAGAGAATGTAGGATGTCTCCAAGCAAAGTAGGCACTGGATTGTGACTCAGGAAAATGTTGATGGCATGAACATCTATGAACTGATCTGGATTGGGGAACAACACTAAGCCATAAATTAGCAAGGCTAAGATCTCCTCAAAAGCATCATGACTCATAGCCTTCAAGAACACTTGAGCCTTCTCTATCAACACCTTAGCAAGAATACCCTTAACTCCGCTTCTCGTTTCTAGAACAATGTCAGCCTTCTTCAGATGTAGAGCTGCAGCAATAACCTCAGGTTTAGGCTCCCTCTCCAAGCCTGTGAATGGTTTCTGATCAAGAACAGGTATGCCCAGAAGTTTAGAGAACTCTTCCATGGTTGGAACCAGCTGGTAGTCGGGGAATGTGAAGCAATGGTGCTTAGGATCAAAGAACTGAAACAGAACACTCATCATGTCTTCATTGAACCCTGAGGTGACTAGATCCAATAGGTGACCATGTTTCTTGATGAACTGGGAATGATCAGGCATTTGAAAAACTAACTCTTTAAGCTTAGCAGATATGCCCACAAAGTTGATCCTGATGGTGTTTCTACGAGCAGAAGCCATGACCTGCAACAAAGAACAAAGATAAATCCTTTGGTCCTTGAAATGGTTAGTGAAAATGCTATGCTTATGATGCATGATGATGTCATGATGTTATGTTCAATCACAAACATGTGGCACACACAAATAAGTCACACAATAGCCCTAGGTTTAAAGGCTTGCATGAGGTTCAAAGGTAAGTACCCTCCCCTGAAGTTAGTTGGTTCATCCTGTCCTACAAAGTAACCAGGTTCTAAGGGATCTCAATATCATTGATCCTTCACAAGGGTGGTTGTTCAGTAGGCAACTTACTTGCCAACCAAAACCCTCCAAGTTTAGAATCTCAATGAGCGTAGTATCGAGTATCAACAAACTTCAGTCTGCACCAAAGCCGGTTATCTCACTACTTTTCTAAAGGCCAAGATGGGATAATTAGGGTTCTAAAAGTTAGTTAGTGTATTGACAACATATGGCAGCCTCATATTATCCTCAACTTGACTTAAGGAACATAAGCACCAACCAAGAAGTCACACTAACTATGGCCACCAGATCAACCATATCGGTATACGCCGTACAGTTTCCTTGGTCTATTGCCATTTACCTAAGGTACACTAGATCCGGGTTAGGATCTTTCACACATATAAAGCCCAACAAGTAATATAAAGCAAACAAGGCAAACAATTTTAAAGTGATCTAATTCCTAAGGGTACCCCTCTTTAATATTAAATCCCCAGCAGAGTCGCCAGTTCTGTAACACGGTGGGAGAACTGACTTTAGTTAAATGTTGCGGATAGCAAGAGTCGCCACCGACTTTTATTTTATCCAAAAGAAAGGCATAAAAGAATAGGAAAGACCTTTTAAAAAGATTTTTGGGTCCGGGGGGTAGGTTATGTAAAGGGAAGGTGTTAGCACCCTTTACATCCATGGTTATCCATGGGCTCTTAGTTACTTAGCTCACTTTAAAATGTTTTTGAAAATGTGAAGTGTGTGAATAGAAATTTTCATAAGAGTTTGATAATGATCCATGTACGGATGCGTAAAAAACTTGTGTTTGAAAATTGTTTGAAATTGTGAAGTGTTTGAAAAGTTTTTGAATAGTAAGCAAGTAACTATGAGAAACCTACCCTAAAGTTTAAGTCTTTCTGTTCTTGAATTCTTTAAATGGTAAGACTATCCCTATTATTAAGGAATAGGTAGTCATTACCTTGGATGTGTGGGACAAGTAAAGGTCATATGTTTAATGTAGGCAACTGTGGGGTGTATTAAGCAATTTTGGAGGGACTGTCATCTTTATTCGGAAGGGACGAGATCATTATGAAGGCAACATTCGAAAAGGGACTTGATCTTTTATTGTTAAGGGACTAGATGACTTTATTTTGAGGGACTTTTTGCTTTATACACCCTACTTGACCTTTTGATTAGGCAAACAATGAGAGGTATCCCTAAGGAAGTGAGATGGCGATCAAAGATCGACTTACGTGTGTGAGTGTACAATTTAACATTTATCTTTTGAATTAAGTGATCTAAATTAATTTTAAATAACATACATGTTACACTCCCTATTTACTAACCATAGCCTAAAATATAAATACTTAAACATTATAAATATTACACCAAGGAGCAATTACAATAATAATAAATAAGCAATTTAAATAAATAAAGCAAAATATTAAATAATAATAAAAATTGGGTTAGTGAAAATAATAATAATAAATTAATGGGGTTAGTAATAAATAAATAAACATAATAAATAATAATAATGAAATAAACAAGGATATTATAATAAACAAATTTTTTTTTAAAGGTTAATAAGAAGGTATGAACAATTATATTAATTATTATAAAATTTGAAGTTATATGTAAATTATAAAATTAAATCAATTATGAACATATTATGAAAATAAATTATAATTACAAAAATTAAATTAGCAATTTTTACATATTTTTAAACATATAATAAAATTATTTACATGCAAAAATTAAATTCTAAACAATTAGAGAATATTTTCATATTATAAAAAATAAATTAAGCATTTTAATTTTTAATTATACTTATATACAAAAATTTAAATTATAACAATTTATATATTAACAAAAATTAACTCAAGAGTTTTAATGAAGTTTATGAATATAAATAATAAAAGAAGAAAATTAGGGTTTGAAAAGAATATATTTTTTAGGGTTTTAAAAATAAATTAGGTTTTTTTATTATTTACAATATCAATTTAATTATTAAATACCACATACATATAAATAAAAACATATAAAGAAATAAATATATCAATTTAGGTTTTAAGAAGATAATATAAGTTTTTTAAACAAAAGAAGATGATTTACATATAATTTAGAAATTATTTTAAATTAATTTAGAAAATAAAAGGAAGAAATAACAAAGGAAATAAAACAAGAAACCAAAAAAACAGGACCTGGGATTTGAACCCAGGTCCTTTACCTGGATACTGAAGAGCCTTGCCACTGGGCTGCCTGCGCGCAGGTATTAGAAACAGAGCTTTATTTGCTTTTGTGCCTTAATCCTGAAAATCAAGAAAAAAAGAAAGAAAACAAAAGGCATGGGGGAATCGAACCCAGGACCTTGCAAGCAATCACACAAACACGTTACCATTCCAGCTGGGAGAGCGAACCTGTTGATATAACCACTTTAATTCATAATATATTATAATGACTAAATATCTGGAAAAATAAGCAAAAGGTGTTGAAGCCAGGATTCGAACTCCTGCCCTCCTACAATATACGCGCATGATTTACCACTGGGACAAGCATAAGCTTGTGAAATAAAAACAGAAACAATTCATAATATTTTAAAACAACATTTTGAATTTGAAATTCGCGCGCCACTGGTCATCTTCTTCCTTGGATTACCTGCGAAATTTGATATGAATTTTCCTGCGAAATTTCCTGGGTGTTCATAAACCAGAATTCCTAGGTTTTTGGATCATCACGCAAACAACAAGATTAATACAAATTGATAGTCCAGATCAAACATACAATACTTATACATCATAACCATGTTCTCAAAAGTCATTTATCTCCACTAAATCACGAATTCCCAATTTGAGAACTCAAACCCTAACAATGGTGTCTTTCGGTTTAGGGCATATTTCTTCAATGTTTTTGTCCAGAATCCATCTAAGCATCATGATAAACAAGATTAAACACACAAAAACGATTCATAATGGTTAAATAAATGAAATCGAAAAATCAAAACAAGAGCAAGAAAATGCATTCGGGTTGTCCAATTTATGAAGCTATGGATGCATATGAGAGTGTAAATCGTATCAAGGAGGTCCAGGGATCCTGTCTATGTCCATAGAATTCCTTTTCACCTTCTCTAAGAACAAAATCGAAAGTTCACTTTTTGGAGAATTTTTTGATGTTGGGAACTTACTCTTGGGGCTGGAATTCGTGGTCAATGAGTAGGGTTCAATCATGTACTTATAGAGCAATGAATTAGGTCAGAAAAGATCAATGCTTGTGTGAAAAGTTTGATCCAAAAAGATTCAAAAAGATAAGCTTTAAAAATCAAATATTTTTGCATAAACACTTGCTATTTTAGGCCAATCATCATGATCCTCTTACCTCTTTGATTCCAATCATATTTATGAATTTCTAGAAGCTTAATCTTTTTTAAATCTTAGACTTTTATATTTTATTTTAATTTAAAATGATTTTTAATGAATTAAATCAAAATAAATAAAAATAAAATGATAAAAAATCTGATTTTTGTTGACTTGGGTCGTGCATGAGGTCATAGTATGGATTGGGTCATCATATGGCAAGCCCATTTAGAAAAAATTGGTTTTAGACCTCCATTTTCTTCATAAACCAACCAAAAATTTCCCAACTTTGCAAGGGCACACATCCTTCAATTTTAATGCTATGAGGGTGTTCTTGGACATTTTGGAAATCTTAAAGAGTCCTCTAACCAACCCCACTGGTTTCATGTCCATATCATTTACCATTCTCAAGTTATGCTCTTTTGAAGTTGTTGACTTTTTGTTGACTTTCAAAAGGACCTATAATGTCTTAGCTCATACCTTCCAAATGAAGCATTTTTGGGCTTGGCTTGTGAGACACAAAGTTGTAGAGAATTCAATTTCCTTCAAAATGAGCTTTGGATGGAAAATTGGTGATGAAGCATGTGAAAGTTATGGCTGGTCAAAGTTCAGTTGACTTTTCCTAAGGAAACCCTAATTTAGAAACTCCTGATTCTTGATGATCTGAAATAGCCTTGATGAATCATGATCAACCCTTGATAAAATGATGAATTTTACTTCATATACTTGATGTTGGCAAAAAATCATGAAGTTTGACTTTGGTTTGACCACAGTTGACCTCAGTTTGACTTTTTAACTGCTTTGACTGATTTTGACTTATCTGATCATCTGACTGAGCAAACTTTTGAGAAAAGTCTTGAAACTTGTCATGGGGGTTCTTACACACATATAAGATGTTATGAAGCTCACTTGAAGTCTTGGAAGTTCATTTAGCCTGATTAAAGTCAAAACCCTAGTTTTGGATGCACTGCCTAGGAGGTGCATTGTTTGAGGGAATTGTCAACTCTTCTGACTATTTGTGAACTTTGTGAACCTTGTGAACCATCATAAGATGTCTTGTGAACCTTGTGAACCTCATGGGATGTCTTGTGAACCTTTTGAACCTCATAAAGTATCTTGTAGACTTCATGAACCTCATGAAAGGTCTTGTAAGTATTGTGAATCTTGTGAACCTTGTGAACCTCATAAAGTAACTTGTAGACTTCATGAACCTCATGAAAGGTCTTGTAAGTATTGTGAATCTTATGAACCTTGTGAACCTTCTTAGCACACAAAGTCTTGTATTGTGAATCTTGTGAACCTTGTGAACCTCATAAAGTGACTTGTAGACTTCATGAACCTCATGAAAGGTCTTGTAAGTATTGTGAATCTTGTGAACCTTGTGAACCTTCTTAGCACACAAAGTCTTGTATTGTGAGGGCAAATTTTGGGGTGCAACAGCTACCACCTGACATTCTTGCATGAGAACACCTCATAATCCCATCTTCGAAGCATCGCAGAACACTTTATAAGATTTGTTAGGACCGGGAATAATCAAAACTAGAGAAGTTGCCAATTTCTCCTTCAACCACACAAAACTTTGCTTACAATTAGAATTCCATTCGTAAGCGAAGTCCTTCCTAGTGAGTTTAGTTAATGGTAACGCCATCTGAGAAAAACCTTTAATAAATCTTCTATATTAACCTGCCAAACCTAGGAAGCTTCTCACTTCAGTAACGTTCTTTGGTCTCTCCCAATTAATTACAGCTTCTACTTTCGACGGATCGACTGCTACACCTCCCTGTGATATAACATCTCCAAGGAACTTGACTTCCGACATCCAGAACTCACACTTACTAAACTTAGCAAAAAGTTACTTTTCTTGCAGTATTGATAGGACAACCCTTAGATGCTCTTCGTGCTCTTGCGAAGTACGAGAATAAATAAGAATATCATCGATAAAGATCACAACAAATTGTTCTAAATAATTCTGAATTATCCGATTCATGTAGTCCATAAAAATAGCTGGAGCATTCGTCACACCAAAAGGAATCACTAAGAATTTGTAATGACCGTAACGGGTTCTGAACGCAATCTTCGGAACATCAGAACTCTTCACACGAATCTGGTGATAGCCCGACCTCAGATCAATCTTCGAGAACACGCAGGCTCCTTCCAATTGATCTAAAAGACCGTCTATCCTTGGTAAGGGGTATTTATTCCTGATTGTCACCTTGTTAAACTTACGATAATCGATGCACAGCCGCATACCACCATCTTTCTTCTTTACCAATAACACAGGAGCTCCCCACGGTGAAACACTAGGCCTTACAAAATGCTTTGCCATCAAATCCTCCAATTGATCCTTCAACTCTTTCAACTCAAGTGGAGCCATCCGATAAGGGGAAACAGATATAGGAGACGTTCCTGGTATCAGGTTGATTGAGAACTCAACTTCCCTCACCGAAGGTAAGGAAGTGACATCTTCAGGAAAAACATCAGGAAATTCACAAACTATCGAAATGCTCAAAACTTGCTGGTCACTACTTTCCTCTTTAGTAAGGACAAGCAAAACATATTTCTCTTGTTCAAACAGAAAATTTACCATACCAATTGTACCTTCTAAGATCATTATCAAAACATCCTTCGGAGGCACTTCAACGGACGGAATAAGGATTAACTTTTCTTCACATCTAATTAACACAGAATTGGCAGACAACCAGTTCATTCCCAGGATAACATCAATTTTCTTAAGAGGCAAACAAATGAGGTCAATCTGAAAGATCCTACCATCCACGGACAACTTACAATTCTCACACTTAAGGGGTGTCTCAACAGCTTCCTCCATGGCGGTAGTAACCACCATCGGAGGAGACAAAGGAAATACTTGCAACCCAAGTCGTTTCGCACAACTAGTAGATATAAAAGAATGCGTGGCCCCATAATCAAATAAAACAAGACAAGGATGATTGCTAACAATACAATTACCCGTAATCAAGGAATTGTCGCCCTTCTCCTTCCTAGCGTCCATATTATAAACTCTCGCTTGCACTTGGTCCTTCTTCTGGGGACAATCTTTAGAAAAATGTCCTTCTTTCTGACAAAGGAAACAAATCACGACACCCGAATTGCATCTTCCAAAATGATTCTTATGGCATCGGGAGCAAGAAAGAGGAGCACTGAATCTAGGACTTAACACCTGTTTCCTCTTGATGGGTTGAGGCCTCAGCCTAAAAGATTGACTAGTTTTTCCCCGATCTCCTTGAACCGCCCTTCCAGCACTTGCTTCTGTTTGCACTTTCATCAAACTATGTTCTACAACATAGCATTGTCTCAACATCTCGGAGTAGGTAGTGAACTCCCTTTGAGAGACACTATGCGAGATTTCGGCCCTTAGTCCAAACAAAAACTGGTCAATTTTCCACCTTTCATCAGGGGCATACATAGCTTGCCTAGAGTAGGCTGCCATGTTCTCAAACTTTTCTGCATAACTGGCCACAATCATGCTCCCTTGCCTCAATTGTTGAAATTCGAACTTCTTTTGTGTCCTCAAGGAACTCGGGAAATACTTATCCATAAAAATTGTCTTAAATTATTGCCACACTCTCGGAACCCCTTGCACCATCATCAAATTGGAAGCGCTCTCCCACCACCTAGCAACAGGACCCTTTAGTAAATGCGAAGCGAATGTGACCTTGTCCTTTTCACTACAAATCATGATCTGAAATATTCTCTCCATTCCAGTCACCCATTCATGCGCCTTAACCGGGCCCAATCCGCCATGAAACTCCTAAGGGTTCATGCGGAAGAAGTCTCTAAATGTTCCACCCACAGCTCCAGGAGCAACCACATGAGGGTGAAGGCCCCCGCTCATCTGATGCATCATTTCTTGCATGGATTGGTGTTGTTGTTGCTGCATCTGCTGCATAAATTGGAACATAGGAGCATTCCCATCACTACCATCTTGATCGCTACCGGGAGGAGTGACACTGGGTCGAGCACAAGTTCCACGTCTACCAGCCATATTCCTAAATATCATCAAAACAGGATTAAGTTGATCAGGCTCAATACCATAAACATAACATTTAGTCCTACCGCAAGTCAACGTGTATGAACGGAAGGAAACACTTATAATATTTCAAGCCTAGGTCGAGGATACGACCTGCTCTGATACCAACTGTAATACCATATACAAAAGACATACATAAAGCACGTTTTTCATATATATAATATTAGAAATTTGGTACTGAAATACAAATAAGTTCTTAGCAACACATTGCACAAGTATAGCCACTATAACATAAGGTACTAAAATAGGGCTATAAAATAATACAAGATGTTCAAACTACAAAAATCTAAGAACTAGATCCGAAGATCTCAAAAATCCACAGCGGAAGACAAAGCCATCAACCAGTAAGGATAATCAAGTCGCCTTATCCTTACCCTTAACGGAACCAGAAGTACCTGAAATAGCAACATCAACATGGAGTGAGATAAAACATCTTAGTGGGTTCCCTATCTTAGAGTTCTATCGACTCTAAGGATCAAACCTAATAATTCCACGAATACAAAGGCTCCTCACAAAAGTAACTGAGCCGGATCGGAAACATTCAAGTAACACTTCGTACAACACTTCCCGTGGGACTCATTGAAACACCCACCTCAAGTATGAACCACTAGACTTCTCATGGGACTCAATGAAATACCTATCTCAAGTTATCACTCGATTCCTGTGGGACTCAATATAATACCCACCTCAAGCTAACACTCGCTTCCCGTGGGACTCAATGTAATACCCACCTCAAGCTAACACTTGCTTCCCGTGGAACTCAATGTAATACCCACCTCAAGCTAACACTCGCTTCCCGTGGGACTCAATGTAATACCCACCTCAAGCTAACACTCGCTTCCCGTGGAACTCAATGTAATACCCACCTCAAGCTAACAAGGGAATTACGATCGAATGTGATTCTCATTTATTACTAATCTACGGAAATCCTAGGTACCTCACAAGTATTACCATTCCATTTCTTTAAGCTCATACTTTTCATAATTTAGCATTCTTATGGATAAGTCGGAAAATCGGAAAAAAGTCGGGTAAAAATAATATTCTTCGACATCATAAGAAAAATACATGATTTTAGCTTCAAAAAGGTACGTGGAACGCTAAAAACGGATGCCCGGATCAAAAGTTGTGAATTAAATACCACACTTGAAACCTACAGGTCTCGCTTAGCGAGCCCTCAGCTCGCTGAGAGAAGAAACTTCTGGAACTCTCGCTGAGCGAGGGACTGCTCAAGTACATGTTCATTCCATTCCCACTACCACTTGAGCAGCTCAAGTGGTAGTGGGAATGGAATGAACATGTATTTGAACCCCAGGGTACAGGGTTCGATTCCCACGGAAGGAAAAAACTCTACTAGTGAGGGGGTAGAGAAGATCATGAGGTAATATTTCTGGGAGTGCAGAAGGCTCGGGCTGTTACAAAAAAAGGCGCCTTTTTTTTTGTAACAGCCCGAGCCTTCTGCACTCTCGGCACTATTACCTCATGATCTTCTCTACCCCCCTCACTAGTAGAGTTTTTGCCTTCCGTGGGAATCGAACCCTGTACCCTAGGGTTCAAGTACATGTTCATTCCATTCCCACTTTTTTGTAACAGCCCGAGCCTTCTGCGCTCCCGATACTATTACCTCATGATTTTCTCTACCCCTCTCACTAGTAGAGTTTTTGCCTTTCGTGGGAATCGAACCCTGTACCCTGGGGTTCAAGTACATGTTCATTCAATTCCCACTACAAATTGAGCTACTAGCTCAAGTGGTAGTGGGAATGGAATGAACATGTACATGAACCCCATGGTACAGGGTTCGATTCCCACGGAAGGCAAAAACTCTACTAGTGAGAGGGGTAGAGAAGATCATGAGGTAATAGTGTCAGGAGCGCAGAAGGCTCAGGTTGTTACAATATGCGTGACACACTATCGCTTACGCATAACACCTCATGCCTAACTTTCTCATACGCGTAAAGTTTTCCAATACACGTAACATACCTTTTCTCGTCCATCCTTACGCGTAATGGCCTACGCCCAAACGCGTAACCCCTGCGTAAAAGCCTCCAATACGCATAACTCAGATCTGTTACGCAAAATCTTTTTCTTTACACCAGTCCAGGTTTCTGCTACGGGTTCATCAATTCTCACTTCGATTCAAGCCTAAATGGGTTTCTACATTGATTTTACATGTCACTTCATTTGTATCTCTTCATCTAATAATTCTACAACTGATTTATGAGTCCTAAATCTCCTCCTCTACATGATTTTCCTGCAACAACTAGTCCAACAAATACAACAATAGAAACAACTTCCATGACAACAACACAACAAGAACATCATATTATACATATCAGATTCATACGAATTCCAGCAACAAATCATACGAAAACACAACAATAATTATACGAAACCCCAACCTACATACAAATTATCTAATCCCGATTATGAAATTCGAACCCCACCCTTACCTAGGATTGAAGGCAGCTCGAATTCGCAACAACAATTTCCATGAAAATCCAACACCTAGCCTCTTCTTGATCTTCCTCTAAGATTTTTTCTCTCTCCAAATTCTAATTAACCTTCTAATTAGGTTTTTCAACGAATCAAAAAGGTTAGTATTTGGAGTTGTGGAACTGCCAGTCAAAGTAGGACCACGAGTGTTCAATACTACTTATTACGTCATGGATATCCAACCGACCTACAGTTGTTTGTTAGGGCGACATTGGATACATGCAGCAGGCGCAATGTCTTTTACCCTTCACCAAAAGCTTAAGTTTGTCTGGGAAGGACAAATTGTGATAGTATGTGGGGAAGAAGATATCTTCATCAGCCATTTGGCCTCGCTCAAGTACGTAGGGATGGATGGAGATATCTTTGAAACTCCTTGACAAGCCTTTGAGCCCATCAATCCTGTAAGTACATCATAATCAGCTGCCTTATCAGAGGATACAAAGAAGGGAGCATCCATAGCCTTCTACTAGCAAGCCCTAAAAGTTGTGGAGTCATGCGCAAATGAGGGTTGGGGAAAAATGATTAAGGTCCCAGAGAAGAAGGATATGTTTGGGGTTGGCTACCAACCAGGACAGTCAACACCAGAGCAAAGCGCTAGAGGTCGGAAAGGTCCAATCACCTTCACCAGTGTGGGATGGTTTGATTATAGCAATGCTTGTGTGGTGCAAGAAGAAATGATTGATAGTGATTGCGAACTGGATGAGTGGATAAGGCTTTGTGTCCCGAGGATGCAACTTAATAACTGGTCGGCTGAAGCGCTCATTTCCATCACTCAACCTGAAGAGTAATGGTTTTATGTTTCTATTCTCTTGTATACAAGCTCTATGCCTTACCCGGGGCATAGCAACTCATTGTAAGGGTTCATTGTTCATGATGCAATATCATAATCATTAATAAAATGGACGTTTTTGCATTCATTCATGTCGTTCCTTGACTTTCATTTTTTTATTTATTATTTTTAAAAAATAAATGGCAATGTTTTTCCACGTCTCCCACTTTTTCTAAAATCTAGCATGAATCACATTCATGCAGATGCCCCTTATCGGGTCTCATTAGTGACGACCTTGTTATGGCTCAATATGACTTCGACAATCCGACTTACCTAGCCAACGAGGAAGGTGAAGAAGATTGTGAATTACCCAAAGAACTAGCTAGATTGCTCAAGTAAGTGGAGAAGATGATTCAGCCACATGAGGAAGCTATTGAGGTGGTAAACATGGGTACTGAGGGAGACAGAAAAAGGTCAAGACCGGGGCCGCGTTGGAAGAACTTGTCAAGAGCCGCTTGATCTCCATGCTCCGAGAATATGTCAACGTCTTCACCTGGTCTTATCAGGACATTCCAGGGTTGGATACCGATATTATGGTGCACAAGTTACCGCTCAGAGAAGACTTCCCACTGGTGAAGCAAAAGTTGAGACGAACTCGACCTAACATGGCCATCAAAATCAAAAAAGAGGTGCAAAAGCAGTTTGTTGTTGGATTCTTGGTCGTGACAAGTTATCCTCCATGGGTTGCGAACATCGTGTCGGTCCCTAAAAAGGATGGTAAGGTCAGAATGTGCGTGGATTATCGGGACTTGAATCGGGAGAGCCCCAAAGATGACTTCACGTTGCCGCATATTGATGTGCTAGTTGATAACATTGCCCAATTCTCCGTGTTTTCCTTCATGGATGGCTTTTCAGGCTATAACCAAATCAAAATGTTGCCAGATGACATGGAGAAGACTACATTCATCACCCCATGGGGCACCTTCTTCTATAAAGTAATGTCGTTTAGTTTGAAAAATGTTGGAGCTACATACCAACGTGCAATGGTGACTCTATTCCATGACATGATTCATCACGAGATCGAAGTCTATGTCGATGACATGATTGCGAAGTCACCAACAGAAGAAGAACATCTAGTCAACTGAGCCAAGCTATTTGACAGGCTTCGGAAGTTCAAATTGAGATTGAACCCGAACAAGTTCACATTCGGGATGCGTTCCAAAAGCTGTCGGACTTTATTGTCAGTGAAAGATGTATTGAGGTCAAACCTGCGGAAGTAAAATAAATCTAGGAGATGCCTGGGCCGAGAATTGAAAAGGAAGTATGTGGATTCTTAGGGAGGTTGAACTACATTGCACGGTTCATCTCTCACCTAACAGCCACGTGGGAGCCTATTTTAAAACTTCTGAGGAAGAATCAGACCATTGAATAGAATAACGACTGCCAACAAGATTTCGACCAAATCAAGGAGTACTTGCAATAACCTCTGATTCACATGCCTCCAGTACCAGGGAGACCCTTAATCATGTACCTCACAGTACTCGAGGGATCAATGGGTTGTGTACTGGGTCAGCAAGACGAATCTGGTCGAAAAGAGCACGCAATCTATTACCTTAGCAAACAATTTACCGACTGTGAGACCCGCTACTCACTGCTCGAGAAAACTTGTTGCGCTTTGGCATGGGCTGCTCGCCGACTAAGACAGTACATGTTGACTCATACCACTCTGTTGATTTCCAAGATGGACCCTGTTAAGTACATCTTTGAAAAGCCAGCTCTAACCGAAAGAGTAGCCCGATGGCAAATGATTCTGACAAAATACGATATTCAGTACACTTCATAAAAAGCCATCAAGGAAAGTGTATTGTCAGATTATCTAGCCCAATATCCAATTAATGATTACCAGCCAATGAGGTCCGAGTTTCTGGATGAGGACATCATGTTCCTCAAGTCGAAAGACTGTGAAGAACCACTCCCGGAGGAGGGGCCACACCCCGAATCTAAATGGAGTCTGATGTTTGACGGAGCCGTTAACATGAACAGTAGTGGAGTTGGTGTTGTCATTATCTCGCCAGAAGGGATCCATATGTCTTTCACTACCCGACTGACATTCGAATGCACTAACAATGAAGCAGGGTACGAAGCCTGCATAATGGGGATCGAGGAAGCAATCAATTTGAGAATCAAGAACCTCGAGATCTTCGGTGATTCGACTTTGGTCATCAACCAAGTTAACTACAAATGGCTGGTTCACAGACCTCATTTGACTCCTTACAGGGACTATACCAGGAGGTTATTAACTTTCTTCACGAAAGTCAAGTTGCACTACATACCTCGGGACGAGAATCAATTTGTCGATGCCTTGGAAACCTTGTCTTCCATGATCAAGGTTCATCGAAAGAACTATGTGCCTAGAATCAATGTATCTCGTCTTGAAAGATCGGCATATGTATTCGCAGTTGACAGAACTGACGATAACAAACCCTGGTATTACGATATCAAGCAATTTCTGAAGTCTCAAGAATACCCGACAAATGCATCAAAAAAAGAATAGAAGACCCTCAGGAGGCTGGCAGGCGGGTTCTTCTTAAACCAGGATGATGTTCTCTACAAACGGAACTTCGACATGGATAGACACGAAGCCAAGCTGTTGATGCAAGAAGTTCACGAAGGCTCCTTAGATACCCATTGTCGATCCCAGGATTTTCATCCTAGTACAAACGCAAAAGTGGCGCGGAAAAGGTAGAGTCGCCAGCCAGGCATTTTCATTCCGAAGGAATGAGAAAGGTAATGATGCACAAACCTGAGGAAGAAGGAAAGGACGAGGCCTTGCAAACCAAAGATCTGGTTCAGAAGTCGGTTACTACCTGGGAAGGTATTAGCACCCCAGACCGTCCGCCGTACCCGACGGGATCCACGCTTGTTAGTTTGTTTCAAAGGGTGAGAAATAAGATGCTGCTGAACAAAAGAATTGCTAACTGGAATAGGAGTGAAATGAGAAAAGGAATTGGAAAAGAAAATGGAAAGAAAGGGGGAAATGTAGGGAAAATAAAGAATGTGCTCGAATGAGCCCTACCCACTGCCTACGTACCTCATCGGGAAAATGAGGATCAGAGTCTCCGTAGTTCGTCTAACTAAGGCGGGAACTTGCTTGTGTTTTTTCAGGATGACGTTGCCATAGCTCTAGCTCAGGTGTTACCGGATTTGACTCGAGGGTGTTTACCGTATCGTTGTTTGAACGGTCGAGGCAAGTCGTATTCGTCCTCAAAGAATGGGAGAAGAGAAGAGAAGACACGATGTCTTTGTTGATTGTCTTTTATGAGAAATGTTTTGAGTTTATCGTTTGTGGAAGTAGCCTCATGATTAGACTTGTACTTCATGCTAGACAAGCTCACATTATTCCAAGATGGAATGAATATGAGTGCCACATGGAATAAGGCTATACACAAGAGAACTCCTTCATGCCTTTATTGAATGTCTTTTAGATTTTGTTTGAAGATGAGAAAGAAGGACTCAAGTCGGAGAAGGACAAAAACTAAGGGGGACTAACACCAATCCTAAGTTATTTATTCAATGGATGTCCTAATGGTAAGTGTGGCTTCTAAATCTAATAATAAGAAAAGAGAGTTAGAAACTAACTTACTTCCTAAGGAAGTTAAGTTGTTTCTAAGAGAGCAAAAGGGAAAGCCTATGATCAAAGCACAATGTGCTAAGGCAAACACAATTAAAATGCATAAGAGATGAGAATGAAGGGATACTTACCACAATCTTCCCCCTACAAAAAAATGTTAGCAGGGTAAACATGACAAAAAATAAGGTAAACAAATACCAAATTAATTCCTAAGGGAACTAGGACCTAAATTAGACACAATCTAAGGTTTAGTGAACCTAAAGGCAATGCAATGCAAAATCCAGCAGCCTATAACAGCTACCAAATGCAAAAACAACAATGAAATTTCATGTAACACACAATCATTTTTTTATAGCACATACACATCATGTCAGACAGGTGTAAAAAGTCACAAACAACATGAACATCATAGCAAACAGCATACATTTTACAGCTCTTATATGCAAAGACAGCTATGAAATGTAAAATGCAGCTTTGATTATTTTTATTTTTAATGCACAAACTCAATCATGAAATGCTCAATTAACATGAATATGCAATATGAATATGGATCAAGCACATAATTGAATGTCATGATTATTTTTTGAGGGATTATGCAAGAACTCACCACATGATTTATTATGCAACAAGTATGCAAAATATGGCACATGAACATGGCATATGAACATAATGAACATTGATCATGAAAATGAAACATGATACATCAACAAGAATGCCAAGCTTAATGCAAAATTCAGAATTGAATTGATGTGAATGATATGATCAAACATGCAACCAAAATGCAACCAAATGCACATACATACATGGTTATGTGAAATGAAACATATATATTGATACAATGAAATGCAAATGAGTTAATAAATTGTGTGAAATATGCAAAAACAGAATGCAACATGATTCATGACAAAAGGTGCATGGACATAGCAACAATATGCAATAAGTTAATTCATGCACAAACGAACACATAAACACAAAATATGCCAAATGGACGGAAGCGCGTCGAAACGACTCGAAATGGAGGAATGAGATGTCGAAACTAATCTTGAAAATTCCCTAAAATAAGGACATATTAATCTATGGTGGTAAAGGGAGAAGTAATGCCCAAGAAAATGAGGGAAAAGGCACTTCTTGCAATCGACTTATTTCCTAAAGCTCCTAATGCAACTATTATCTAGTGAGCACAAATTTTACACCTAAAAGCCATAATTTAAACCTTAATGGCACCAAGAATAAGCTATAATTATAACTACAAACAAATAAAGTGACCAAATCATAATCAAGACGAAATTAAACGGTCAAGCGCATACACAACGATAAACACACGAAGAATGTCGTCATGGCGAGATGAAGAGAATAAGTTAAATTGAGAAGCGGATTTAGATCACCAACCTACGAAGCGGAGGATAGCTTCGGTGAGTGTTGCGATGTAGATTGTATTGAAAATGGAGAAGAAAACTGGAGAGTCGAAGCTTCGATCTGCGAACGCGCAAAATAAATGCAGTTGATGATGCTTCTTGATGAACACTTGATCAATAACCTTCAATAAGCTCAAAACTCTTCCAAAATTTGAATTGATTCTTCAAATAAGCTTCACAATGAGATGATTGATGAAGGTTTTAGCTTCAAGTTCTTCAAATTCCAATGAAGAATTTGAAGAACTTCTAGGAAGAAGCTTTGGTGAGAGGTTGAAAATGGTGGAAACGTTTGAGAGAAGAATGAAAGAGATGAAGTGAAAATGACAAAGAATAGTGAAAAAAAAGAGAGAGAGACTTTAGCTTTGGGATGAAGTGGGTTATATAATGTGTAGGTTTGGCATGAGGTTCGGTTTTGGAGGTTTCTTATGAGTTAGGTTAGGTTTGGAGTTAGTTAGGGCTCTAGAGAGTTCTAGAGTGTTCTTTGGAATATTAATATTCCTTGGAATTTCCTTTGAAGTTGGTAGGAAACTCTAGAATATGGTAGAGTAATCCAAGGGAAAAGGAAATGTGAAGAGTGTGGAACAAATGGGAATAGTGTGGAATAAGGCAAAGGAAAGGAAAGGAAAAAGTGGAGGAGAAGAAACTGGAAAAATAGCAAAAACAACTTATGTATCGATATGAAACTCATATGTATCAATACATGTTAGTTATATAACATGTATGTATCGATACAAAGATGTATGCGTCGATACATACTGAAGCTTTGGTTATTTCCAACAAATTAACTTACTCATGCATCGATACATACCACGAATGTATCGATACATAATGAAGCATGTATCGATACAAAACTTGTATGTATCGCTACAATTTTTTTAATTTTTTTTTCATTTCTTGATCAAAATTGGTCCAT
Source organism: Lathyrus aphaca (assembly GCA_963966055.1). Lineage (NCBI taxonomy): Eukaryota > Viridiplantae > Streptophyta > Magnoliopsida > Fabales > Fabaceae > Lathyrus > Lathyrus aphaca. The sequence continues at coordinate 261,330,498 of OZ014519.1, forward strand.
GGGACTCTTGTGACCCTTTGCACAATGTTGTGAAGACATATTGCCCATTTTTATTGCTTTTGGATGGCCCTCAATTGCTTCAGCCACTGATCACAAGCCTCACCTCAGCTATGATGAATATGATGCAATGTTTTTGGTTGTGATATGACTTTGAGTATGCTAAATGCTATGCTAGATGTTATTCAAAATGAGAGGGAAAATTTTGGGGTGTTACAGCTGCCCCTATTCAATCATTGTAGACTTGAAGGGATGATAGCAGTTGCTTTCAGACGTTTGAAGTATGCAGGGATTGAATACTAAAAACAACCGGAAAATTTGCACTCGGTGGAAGAAGAAAAGGGAAATAAACCCATCCATCTAAACTCTGCTTGGGGAGAACTCTGATGTGAAAAATAGTGAACCAGTGAATGTTTTGGGATAACGCTGGGAGGTTGCTAATTTGCCATGCTATGGGTGGACTATTATTGGGCTGTTAATGACGTGCCACATAATGGGTGGTCTCCTGAATGCCTTGCCACACTATGGGGGTCACTGCTCTCTACGAGAGACTTTTATTTTTGCCACACTACGGGGGTCACTGCTCGCTACGGGAGACTTTTATTTCTGCCACACTACGGGGGTCACTGCTCGCTACGGGAGACTTTTATTTCTACCACACTACGGGGGTCACTACTCGCTACGGGAGACTTTTGATACCTTGCTTGCCACCCGGAGGATGGACTTTTGCTCACTCTACAGGGATACTCAGCCACACTGCAGGGGACTTCTGCTCGCTACGGGATACTTTTGCTCACTACGGGGGCTGCTACTCGCTACAGGAGACTTTTGTCACACTACGGGGAACTTTTGTTCACTACGGGAGACTTTTGCCACACTACAGGGGACTTCAATATCTTGCCACACTACGAGGGTTGTTGCTCGCTACGAGAGACTTTTGCTCACTACAGGAGACTTTTGCTCACTACGGGAGACTTTTGCCACACTACGGGGGATTTCAATTTCTTGCCACACTACGGGGGATGCTTCTTGCTACGGGAGAATTTTGCTCACTATAGGATAATTTTTCTCACTACGGGAGACTTTTGCCACACTACGGGGGATTTCAAGAATTTTGCCGCACTACGGGGGCTGCTGCTCGCTACGGGAGACTTTTGCTCACTATGGGAGACTTTTGCCACACTTCGGAGGACTTCAATTTCTTGCCACACTACGGGGGCTGCTTCTCGCTACCAAAGAGTTTTGCTCACTACAAGAGACTTCTGAAATTTGCCACCCTGAGGATGGACTTTGGCCAGTCTGTGGTTGGACTTTGGATACGTTGCCACGCTGTGGGTGGACTTTGGATATCAACCTTGGATTGAGCATGCATATGTTGAACTGCATGACATGATTCCCCATGACATTGGGGGATAGGTATAAAGGGAATTCCTAATGCGGAAATAACAAACCTTTGCTGACTCTGTGGGGAATACAGATGATTGTCGATATTTCTGTCGGGGAAGAGGGTGACTAATCTGTCTCGACTTATTTCCTTTGCCAAAAATAAATTGGACTTTATATTTGAAGTCCGTGCTAGGGGATGCCTCAACTGCTTTAGATTGAATCTCACTCATAAGATTTCGCTGGTGATCTGCAACTTTTCGACTTACCTGGGGAAAGACTTGTCAAGGCTCTGCTGAGAACTTTATGTCTGTCTATCTGAATTTCTCGAACCTAAGTGAGGAGGGAAACCGTTGATCTGACTGCCAGGTATTCCTGGATTCTTGTAAGAAGTGCTTCACTACGGGAAGATGGCTCTTGCTAGGGATAATCCTTATTGCTCTGTTGGGAAAGAGAAGGATTTGGTTTGAGATATGCTGGGAAATAAGATTAAGGAAACCTGCTGAAGAAAAGTTTGACGACTTTACTGGGGATAACTTCCATGCGTCTGCTGGGGATAACGAAGTTGAACCCCGTCTTGCTGAGGAGGAAAGACTCCTCGCCGTTTCATGCTAGGGATCATTTGCTCTTACCTTTAGAGGATTTTACAAAAGACTTGGTGTCTTTAAACTCTTCAGGAGTATAATTTCCCCGGTATTCTGAACTTCCAATTATTTGTCTTCGGGAAAGAATGAATCCTCGTGCGATTGGGGTGGCTTTCCCCAGGATGAGTCTTTGACTAATTGCTCTGGGAGAGATATGAATCTCGAGGTGATTGCCCCAGGTTGGCTGACTCTTGAGGAGATTACTCGACATAACTGCCCCAGATTGGTTGGCTCTTCCCATGATTGGATGGGAAAGTCCTTTCTCAATGGAGCATTCTCAAAAAAGTGCACCTTGACGTGACTATCTTTTAAAAGTTTTAGACTTCTCAACTTGGCAAGCCTAAGCTTCTGGACTGAATTTTCGTATGTGAACTTCTTATGATGTCAAACAAATGTATGCAGGCAGAAAATGTTTATTCTGAGAATGGAAATTCTAATGCAACACACATGTTAATCTTGAATTTTTGAAAAGGGGTCGCAAACCTTTGTGAGCAAATCACTGGTTGAGATACGACATTATTTTTTACTGAAAGAACGCATGCACATGAAATACCAACAAGGTCTTTTAGCACAACTCATAGGAGTCAGGAACACGGTCTCGTGGTAGTATGCTTCTCAAATTAACCCTGTTTCAGTTAGGACTTTTGTATCGTGGCCTGCTTCACGGTTACAGAAACAAAGGATATAGGCTCGAAGTTTATATGTGCCTACCCCTCTTCGTGATGTTCTCCATTCCTATGTTCAGCTAATCTTCACAAGCGCTCACCTTTCATAAGGGTTTCTTGTTGGTTGAGGAACCATTGCTGCTAACGGTTTAGGCACCAATCAAGTTGTTGTTTGAAGTCAGTCACCCCTTGGTCTTTCGTGTTTGTGCCACACGACTTTGTTCTTGCTTAAGGATCTTTCTTGTGTAATCCTCTTTGCATTTTTCACCTTTCATTCTTTTGCTTATCCCTAACTTTTTCCTGGACTGATTCTTATGAATCTTTGATTGTGAAGTCCAGCGGGATGCCCTAACTTTTTCCTAGGTCACTTGTTTTAGAGTTTCGACTTAGCGGACTCTTTTTTTTTTAACAAATCGTGTGACACTATTTGTCTTGATTGCTTTGTGAGGGTTGTGACTGCCTCATTCTTTGGTCGATGAAGGATAACCATTGTGGTTTTCAATCTTTGGACCTCTTGATTTGGATAACCATTGTGGTTTCTGGTCTTTAGACCTCTTGATTAGCATAGTGTAATGGATCCTCAAATACACTCCTTTATGAAAGCTTGGACGCTTGGTCCGACTAGCTGACATATGCCATGTCCCTGGGTTACATGTGAGGGTTTTTTGTGCAAGAAGAAACTCCTACTTCAAGGCTCAAGGGGATTAGCGAGGGTCTATCTCCCTTATATCTCTGGTGTTTAGGGATTTGAAACAAAGCATGTACATCTTCAACAGGGTCTTATTCAAGAGCACACAATTAGAGATTCTTGCGTTTTTATTTCGTCATTCTCCCTCATAGAGTTTGAGCATGACAATTGGTATTGCAATATACACATACATAATTATAAGTGAATGCAAATGAATTACTTCAAGAAAAAGCATGTGAGTTTTATTATTGATAACATTCAAAAGTAAACAATGTTCGTACATGTATACAAATGTTTTGCAAATAATAGAAACTACAAATGAAATGCAGTAAAGAAGCTGAACATTGTCGTTGTTGAGGAGGCTTGACTCCGTCTGGACCTGTCAGTCTTGGATACTTTCAGTGATCAATAGCTCTTTCACAGACTTGTAATCTTCAAGTTGCAGCCGTATACCCAACCATGGTAATCATACCTTTTCTTCTAGTTATTCTGACTCTGACACGAGATGTCTGGAAGAAAGAGTAAAGTTGGGGAATAAATTTGCCCCATAAGGTTGCTCGGAAAGACCTAACGATCTTCTGCCTACGTATCTCCATTGTCCCATGACCAATGACGAATCAGAGCGACGTAGTTCCCCTCAATAGGGAAGACAATGCATTGAAGAAAAACAAACAAACAGTTGATATTGCTGAGAGTATCTGACTACTGATGGCTTTATTTGCTTCTTGAAGATTCCCGCTTAATGTGGACCATCTGGTAAAACAACCGTGACACCGGCTCCGTTGTGATTAGGCATTGGGTTTTGGAGTACATTTGGGCGAGGAGCGAAATTGATCGCTTTGTGGTCCCGAATGGAACTCGCATCTGGCATTTGCATCAAAATTTAGAGGTAGATTATCAGGAGAAGGAGCTCTCATGGTACGAAGCTCGATCATGTTCAACTTTAGCAGCTCTGGAAGCAATATAGCATACGGGCATGGGATGGGATCAAGTCTGTGGTTCCTCGCTCTTGTTCTTTCCTGATTTGGTCTATGTGCCTGATGTTGTTGACCTTGAGATTATTGAACCTATGGCGTAATAGTTACTGCAGCTATTTGGTAGTAACCTTGAGAACGACCTCTGTCTCGGCCCCTATACACATCATTGGTCTCGCCTTCTCTTCGTCTTTGTCCATTGCCAAAAGGCTTTTTCACACCAGAAGAACCAACATTATTTGCATCCTGGACCTTTCCATATTTCAGGAAGTTTTCTATCCTTTCTCCAGCGATGACAATATCAGCAAAACTGATAGATGGGCAAGCGGCTAGATGATCCAAGTATGCCCCTTGCAAGGTGCCCATAAACATGTCGGCCATTTCCCGATCGAGTAATAGAGGTTGAACCTGTGCAGCCAATTCATGCCACCTTTGGGCGTACTCCTTAAAGCTTTCCTTAGGTCCTTGAGACAAGTTCTGCAACCGAGTGTTGTTCGGAGCCATATCAATATTATATTGATATTTCTTGAGAAAAGCTTCAGCTAAATTTTTCCAGCTTCGAATAGAGACCCTTCTCAGCTTCATGTACCAGCTCAACGAAGCTCCAGGTAAACTATCTTGGAAGAAATGCATCCAAAGTTTCTCGTCATCAGTGTGAGCCGAGATTCTTCCAAAGTATGCGTGAATGTGAGTTCTAGGGCACCTGCTATCGTTGTACTTGCCAAATGATGGTGTCTTGAACTTAGGAGGGATTCTGACTCTTGGCACTAACCCGAGACTGGTTACATCGATCCCAAGGAATTCTGACATTCCATGGCCTTAATCTTCTCTGCCAGCTCTTCATACCTACGGTCATTGATCTCATTTATATTACCCATATCAACATCTAGTAGAGTGAACTGGTCCTCTTGAATGTCTTCTAAACCCACATTACGAGTTGCAATCCTATTTGGATTTGGCTCTCCGTTACGGGCAGCATTAGGATCCACATTCTCAGTCGGTGTTCTGGTGTTAGCATTATTAGCATTTTCCTGGGGTTACTCAACCACCAACCTGAGACGCTCTTGATTCTGAGCAATGTTAGTCATCATTTCCATGAACTGATCCATTCTCTGTCGGAGCTCATTGAGATCGTCCTGCATTCCTTCAGCCATTCTTACTCGGTTTCTTTTTGTTGGATATCGATGAACGCGTTGACCAGCTATATTTCCTGAAGTTGAATAAGTTAGGAAATCCGGATAACCTGTAAAATGAAAAATATGAAAATCGTGCAGTAAATGCGTATGATATGTTCATGAGGATGCGACATGCAACCCTGCAAATGAGTAAGCATGTGTTAGTAATGCAAGCATGTAGAGGATTTTATGCAATGCACTGACATGTGATCAAAGGTATGGAGATCACTGGTCTAATGTTGGTGCTGAGAAGACAATCATGTGCTTTTGAAAATTCATAATAACAGTAGCACCGAAATCCCGGATCTCAGGACCAAAGGACCATGTAAAACCTGATCATAATACTGAACAATGATGATAAAGCGGGTATGTTGGAAGTTTCAAGGTTCCTGCAAACCTGTAAACCCCTCTCATCTCACGGGTATGCTACTCCAAGTCAACATCACGAACTCTCAAAGCCGGATAGCAATAATAAATTCACCATTTCCAAGAAATGGCTCATGACCAAATCAGGGAATCGGTTTGGCATTATATACTACCCAAGGAGGTCTCAGCTGAGTACGGGGAAAACAAACATCCCTCATAAGTCCCCAGCTTCAAGCACTGAATCGAGAAACAATAGTACATTCATCCCAAAGGGTACAATACTATCTTCATACGAACAGTTTGCCTTGACTGGGTTCCTATGAGAGAATCGGGCCATCTATGCGAGTTCCCAGTGGGCCCTCGGATGCGAGTGGGTTTGCCAACAAATGTGGTCTGCCAGTGTCATCACTAGAGAGGGATGTTTCCACAAAGGTTCTCAATGATCGGTCCCCTGACTGCACATAACTATCAAGGTTGTGTATTACCCCAGAAAGATTCTGGCATCAATACATTCCCGAGAAGGTCGCAAGTCAAGGCGTGAAACTCACTAATACCAACATAGATAAATTCCATGAAACCAAAGTGGAACCACTCTAAGTCCTAGGTGCACTCAAGCCGGGTATTTGGCTTATCTCACAGTAACAAATCCCATCCCACAGAAAAAATGAAACCAGCACAGTCCAGTATATGATGCAAGATAAATACTAAAAGCAGTAAATAAAGCTGTAAAGTAAAACTGTAAATGAAAACAGTAAAACTAAACTAAAGCACACAACAACAAATAGATAAACACCCAACGAAACAAAAACAGACAAGCGCTAGGATTGACTCTCAAAGGGGAAACCAGATATTCTGGGTTCGGTCCCCAGCAGAGTCGCCAGCTGTCACTCCCGGGATTTTCATCCTAGTACAAACGCGAAAGTGGCGCGGAAAAGGTAGAGTCGCCAGCCAGGCATTTTCATCCCGAAGGAACGGGAAAGGTAATGCTGCACAAACTTGAGGAAGAAGGAAAGGAAGAGGCCTTACAAACCAAAGATTTGGGTCCATATGTCGGTTACGACCTAGGAAGGTATTAGCACCCCAGACCGTCCGCCGTACACGACGGGATCCATGCTTGTTAGTTTGTTTCAAAGGGTGAGAAATAAGATGCTGCTGAACAAAATAATTGCTAACTAGAGTGGGAGTGAAATGAGAAAAGGAATTGGAAAAGAAAATGGAAAGAAAGGGGGAAATGTATGGAAAATAAAGAATGTGCTCGAATGGGCCCTACCCCGCTGCCTACGTACCTCATCGATAAAATGAGGATCAGAGTCGCCGTAGTTCGTCTAACTAAGGCGGGATCTTGCTTGTGTTTTTTAGGATGACTTTACCATAGCTCTAGCTTAGGTGTTATCGGCTCTGACTCAAGGGTGTTTACCATATCACTGTTTGAACTGTCGAGGCAAGTCGTATTCATCCACAAAGAATGGGAGAAGAGAAGAGAAGACACAATGTCTTTGTTGGTTGTCTTTTATGAGAAGTGTTTTGAGTTTATCATTTGTGGAAGTAGCCTCATGATTAGACTTGTACTTCATGCTAGACAAGCTCACATTATTCCAAGATGGAATGAATATGAGTGCCCCATGGAATAAGGCTATACACAAGAGAACTCCTTCATGCCTTTATTGAATGTCTTTTAGATTTTGTTTGAAGATAAGAAAGAAGGACTCAAGTCGGAGAAGAACTAAAACTAAGGGGGACTAAGACAAATCCTAAGTTATTTATTCAATGGATGTCCTAATGGTTATTGTGGCTTCTAAATCTAATAAGAAGAAAAGAGAGTTAGAAACAAACTTACTTCCTAAGGAAGTTAAGTTGTTTCTAAGAGAGCAAAAGGGAAAGCCTATGATCAAAGCACAAGGTGCTAAGGAAAACACAATTAAAATGCATAAGAGATGAGAATGAAGTGATACTAACCTCAATATCCCCCTACAAAACAAATGTTAGCATGGTAAACATGACAAAAAATAAGGTAAACAAATACCAAATCAATTCCAAAGGGAACTAGGACCTAAATTAGACTCAATCTAAAGTTTAGTGAACCTAAAGGCAATGCAATGCAAAATTCAGCAGCCTATAACAACTACCAAATGCAAAAACAACAATGAAATGCCATGTAACACACAATCATCTTCTTACAGCAGATACACAACATGCCAGACAGGTGTAAAAATTCACAAACAGCATGAACATCATAGCAAACATCATACATTTTACAGCTCCAATATGCAAAGACAACTATGAAATATAAAATGCAGCTTTGATTATTTTCATTTTTAAAGCACAAACTCAATCATGAAATGCTCAATTAACATGAATATGCAATATGAATATGGATCAAGCACATAATTGAATGTCATGATTATTTTTTGAGGGATTATGCAAGAATGCACCACATGATTTATTATGCAACAAGTATGCAAAATATGGCACATGAACATGGCATATGAACATAATGAACATGATACATCAACAAGAATGTCGAGCTTAATGCAAAATTCAGAATTGAATTGATGTGAATGATATGATCAAACATGCAACCAAATGCACATACATACATGGTTATATGAAATGCAACATATATATTGATACAATGAAATGCAAATGAGTTAATGAATTGTGCGAAAGATGCAAAAACAGAATGCAACATGATTATTTACATGACAAAAGGTGCATGGATATGACAACAATATGCAATAAGTCAATTCATGCACAAACGAACACATAAACACAAAATATACGAAATGGACGGAAGCGTGTCGATACGAATCGAAATGGAGGAATGAGATGTCGAAACTAATCTTGAAAATTCCCTAAAATCAGGACATATCAATCTATGGTGGTAAAGGAAGAAGTAATGCCCAAGAAAATGAGGGAAAAAGAAATTCTTGCAATCGACTTATTTCCTAAAGCTCCTAATGCAACTATTATCTAGTGAGCACAAATTTTACACCTAAAAGACATAATCTAAACCTTAATGGCACCTAGAATAAGCTATAATTCTAACTACGAACAAACAAAGTGATCAAATCATAATCAAAATGAAATTAAACGGTCAAGCGCATACACAACGATAAACACACGAAGAATACCGTCATGGCGAGATGAAGAGAATAAGTTAAATCGAGAAGCGGATTTAGATCACCAACCTACGAAGCGGAGGATTGCTTCGGTGAGTGTTGCGATGTAGATTGGAATAAATGTGGTTGATGATGCTTCTTGATGAACACTTGATCAATAACCTCCAATAAGCTTAAAAATCTTCCAAAATTAGAATTGATTCTTCAAATAAGCTTCACAATGAGATGATTGATGATATTTTTAGCTTCAAGTTCTTCAAATTCCAATGAAGAACTTCTAGGAAGAAGCTTTGGTGAGAGGTTGAAAATGGTGGAAATGTTTGAGAGAAGAATGAAAGAGATGAAGTGAAAATAATGAAGAATAGTGAAAAAAATGAGAGAGAGACTTTAGCTTTGGGATGAAGTGAGTTTATATAATGTGTAGGCTTGGCATGAGGTTTGGGTTTGGAGGTTGCTTAGGAGTTAGGTTAGGTTTGGAGTTAGTTAGGGCTCTGAGTTCTAGAGTGTTCTTTGGAATATTCCTTAGAATATTCCTTGGAATATTCCTTGGAAGGTTGTAGAAAACTCTAGAATGTGGTAGAGTAATCCAAGGGAAAAGGAAATGTGAAGAGTGTGGAACATGTGGAATAAGGCAAAGGAAAGGAAAGGAAAAAGTGGAGGAGAAGAAACTGGAAAAACAACAAAAATAACTTATGTATCGATATGAAACTCGTATGTATCGATACATGTTAGTTATATAACATGTATGTATTGATACAAAGATGTATTCTTCGATGCATACTGAAGATTTGGTTATTTCCAGCAAATTAACTCACTCATGCATCGATACATACCACGAATGTATCGATACATAATGAAGCATGTATCAATACTAACTCGTATGTATCGATACAAAATTTTTATTTTTTATTTTTTTTCATTTCTTTATCAAAATTGGTCCATAGGACTCTTGTGACCCTTTGCACAATGTTGTGAAGATATATTGCCCCTTTTTGTTGCTTTTGGATGGCCCTCAATTGCTTCAGCCCTTGAACACAAGCCTCACCTCAGCTATGATGAATATGATGCAATGTTTTTGGTTGTGATATGACTTTGAGTATGCTAAATGCTATGCTAGATGTTATGCAAAATGAGAGGGAAAAGTTTGGGGTGTTACACCCATGCTGGAGGACATGCTATGGAAAAGAAGCTTCTCAGTTCGGGGTATTATTGGGTCACCATGGAATCTGATTGCTGTAAGTACTCGCGCAAGTACCACAAGTACCAAATTTACGCTGATAAGGTCCATGTACCCCCAAATCCATTTAGTGTCATGTTTTCACCTTGGCCCTTCACCATGTGGGGCATTGATATGATTGGCAAGATTGAGCCAATAGCTTCTAACAGTCACCGCTCCATCCTAGTTGCCATAGACTATTTCACGAAGTGGGTCGAAGCGGCGTCTTATGCCCATGTGTAACACCCCAAATTTGCCCTCTTCTTTTTAATTATCATATCACATCATATTCATCATGAACATATCATATTTTCAGCATCTTAGCATAGAAAGATGAGGCATAACATTGTTCATGACCTAGCATTAGGCATATGATCATCTGTGGAGGTTCTTGAAGCATCACAAGCTATGAAAAGGGGCCCAATGGATTTTTACATGTCCTATGAGGGGTCTATGTTGCATTCACAAGTTCATGATTACACACAAAAGCTCAGAAGGTTGGAAGATCATCAGGGAATCCAGGCTAGGGCAAAGCTCCTACACAATGATCCCAAATTAGGGTTTGAGTTTCAAGCATGAAAACCTCAAGACTTTGGCCATTTCATTTGGGCAAAGTCTCTCATATGATAAGAGGATCCTAAGGGTGAAATTTGGTGAGAAAAGTCCTCAGGGAAGTCAGTTATTTCATCAGAAGTTCAAGATGCAACTTTTTCTCCTGTACAAGGAAATCCTGATTAGGGTTTTGGGCCAAACACTCCTATCTTCTGAGTTTTGACCATTTCTTGAGGCCAAAGGCTTTTATTTAGTCTGCATAGCTTATGTATGAAGTTTGAGGCAAAAATTCACTGAAGAAGTCAAGACTTGGTGCAGTTGCTTGGAGGTGAAGCAAGAAACTCAACTGCACAGTCAGAAAAGTCAAAATGACAATTTCAGAGTTTTTTAGTCAGGATTATCATTTTTTGAGGTCATATTATGTCAAGGAGTATTTCATTTGAGCTTAAATGTCAAAATTCGGGAGTATGCAAAAAGTTACTAAATTTGGAAGTTTCTATTTTTAGAAATTATTTGATCCTTAACTTCAGGCTATTATTTCATGTGCGAAAAAGCTCCGAATGATTTTCCGGTAAACACGAAAGTTGTGGAGCACGATTTTCCCTTTCCGAAAAGTCGTAGAACACTTTCGTAGCATTTATAGAACTCAAGTTATGATTTTTTTGAAGTTTGGGTGTATTTTAGGGTTTTTGTGTGACACTTGTCAAAATACTATTGGGTTCTCTCATTTTGTTGTGTCACATTTTTTAATTTCTTTGTTACTATACCTTTTATGTGCCCATTTATATGTATGTTTACGTGGTACAATTGAGCATGTATCCAGCATTTGTTTTTTTTTTACCTTTTTCGTTGTATAAAGAGAATGATAGAGTGAGGCACTTGTTTTTCGATTTTAAGGAAAAAAGAAGATCAGCAAAAGGTATCACCTCACCACACACCACTTTTGTGACTCACTCCACTCACAGATTCCCAAATCACACACGCACACTGCATGCCTGGGGGGAGAAATGCTACATGTGAAAAGGCTTACTATGTACCTTCACTTGACAAACAGTCCACGCCTTTGAACTCTTCATCATCACTCCATTAACCATTGTGATAACAACAACATATCACCACTCTCATGTGCACTACCTTACCCGAATATAATGAGAAAAGAAAAAAAGTTTCACACGGGATTTGTTATGTTGGTGGTGAAGAGTAACAAAACTTGTGACCTAATACCAACTAGTGCATCAACTCTTGGATATAAAATCTTGGCCAAGAATTTGAGAGGAGGAGAGCACCACTGTATCACTAAAAAACACACGAAAGAACCCCACACCATTCTCTGCATTTTTTCTTACTTTCAAAGGAATCCAGATTTCAATCCCTTTGTCCATCACATTCTCAAAGCTTCTCCTGCGTCTTCTTGATCCTGCTTCCATTTATGTGATCCTTTTCCTTGTTCCAAGTGTGGTAGAGTTTATCTTTTTTGCAACTTTTCGGTTTCTGCTTTCTCACATTCATCTTCAGGAGCTAAGCCTTTATTTGGCCAAGCAGAAGCTCAGGGAAGGTCCTAGTGCCTCTGGTTGTGGTTGGATCTGCAGGAAAGCTTTCACTACAGGTTGGTACTCCATTTGTTTTGCTTCTGATTTTGCCATGCTTATGCGTGTTTTATGTTGATAATGCTTGATCTGAACTGTTTGTGGTGAGTGTAAGCTCTGGGAAGCTTTGTTTTGTGCTTTTCGTTTTTGTGACCCGAGCTGTCTTTGCCTGAAACTTTGTGTGTGTTGGGTATTTGTGAATTTGGTTTGTAGATTTGTAAACTTCATTGTTAGGGCTGCAATTTTGGCTTTTGCAATTTTACTTTTCATGGAGATTTGAGGGAGATATTCGATGTTGAAAACATTATGATCTTGCTGCATTTGCTCTGTTTCGATGTTGCTGTTTTTTTTATTCATGGCATGGGAAGAAGACGAGTTGGTGTTGGCTGGTGATTGGCCCGAGTTTATTTTATTGGTTTCTTTTTATTTTTTATTTTTATTTCACTTAAGTGAGAGTGACCAATTGATTAGCAGGTCACATGTTTTTTTTGTTATTTCATTTCAATAATTAAACATAACACATGATTAATGAATAATCCTGATTTAATTAATGGGATAAGTGAGATTTTCATTTGGGCCTAGGGCCATCCACTAACCACACCCCCCCTGTTGGGCCCAAGCCATATCTGAACTGATAATCCTTGCTGGTTGCACCACCCCTGGCCATTTCATCTTATTTCTTTTTCTTTTTATTTCTTTTTAATATCATTTAGATTTTAATTTTTAAAAATAGTTATAAGTTTCAAAAAATTATGAAATAATTCGTGGATGTCACTTTGAGTTTTCTTTAATTTTTCATATTTTTATTGTAATTTATTTTATGTTGACACGTGGATATTAAATTCCCCGTTTAATTATTTCATTTTTATTCCTTTTTAAGCATGTTGTCTTGTCCATTTTCCATGGTGATCCTCATTTTGAATTTTTGAGTGGTTCTTTTTGCTCTGGACTCTTGATAGAGTGTACTTCACATGTGATTTTTGTTCTGATTTTTAGGAACTTGTTTAATTGGTTTTGGTCATTGACTTGTGAGTGAAGTTTCTTAACCCTAGTTGTTGTTTGAGCCCTCATTTGACTTACATAGCTTCTGAATTTCCTCCTATCCTTTTGGCATGTTGTTATATCATGATTGAAGATCTTTTGTCCAAGGTTGTGGAATTTTTTGGTTGCATTGTTGAGTTGATTTGAATTTTGGTTCTTAACTTGTCCCATTTTGTTTCTTTTTGATCATAAGCTCTTTCCTTAGCTTAGAAAGGCACTTGTGCCAACTTCTTCATCTTGTTTAGGGCCTCTTTAGGGCATTGCTACTTCTCTGATCTTGGGTTGGGATTTGTGTTTTGGAAATCTTGTATTTGGTTTACCTTTGAAGTTCTTTCTTTCTTTTGTGTGTCCATCTCACTTCTTTTGTTTCTTTCTTCCTATAATGTGATTGTTTAGCTTTGTGCTTCTCTTCTCTTCATATTTCTTGCTTCTAAAGCACTTCTCTAGCTTGATTAGGGTTCTGGTCTTATGTTTTAAGTTTGTGTTTTGTGTATTTTTGCTTTATATCTTCTTAAGTTTACTTTGCCTTGCCATGTGATTCATGTTGCCTCATATTGACTTGTGTGATTCTTTTCTCATTCTTATGACTTGCATTTGCATTGAGCCTTTATGTGTATGACTTCACTTCTGTTTGTATGATGTTAGTATGACATTATGTTCATTTTGTTGTGCTTGTATGCTTGTGTTGCTAACCTTTCAGGGGCTATGGTAAGTGAGAGGTGTGGATGTGATTCCCACATCTCCAAATCTCATCTCTTCTCTTCTTATTCTTACATATGCTAACCTTTGATTGTTGGGCTTAGGCCTTACTTCCTCTTCTTCTATTCTTCTTTCTTCTTCTTCTCTCTTTCTTTCTTTCTTCTTTAGGATAGTAAACCTCACTAACCTAGGTTCATCCATGCATGACAACATTTAGGATTCTAGTCTCCCTTAGATTTTTCACCTTTTGAGATCCTTTTGGTGCTCTCTCTTCTCATCTTCAAACTTGATTTTAATTCACTTTAATAAATGTTGAGTCTTTTCATGTGACATGAGACTTTGCTATGAGATGCTTGCACGCGTTCCGTTTCGGGGCGAGGTGTAAGTTATCCCTCGTGGTGGATAGGTCTTAGCATGAGATTATCTCACAAAGAAAAGCATAAAAAACACTTCTTAACCAAAAATCACAAAAATACTTAATAAATGCTAGTAGGTCAGTGTGCCCAAGCCTTCACTTGTGGGACTAGATTTGGGGATTTCCTCCATAGATAGGTGTGCCTCTTGTGCATTCCATTTCGGGATGATGTGAGACAAATACATCCCAGTGAGTAAGACTTAGGTACACTTACCTATGCAAACTTCAAAACAGAAAACTCATAAAAAAAACACCAAACAAACAATAAGCGTCTCCTTTGGGACTTCTTTTCTCATCACCTTCGCTCCGTACGCGAACTTGCTCCTACTTGTCATTTTGCAAGACGGTAACGCACTCTTCGTCCGAGCCTGCAACACCTGAGCATTGACATAGGCAGTTCAAGCCTTAATACACAAGAAATCCTTTCCACCCCTAGTTAGGGGAACTACGGCGTCTCTGATCCTCATTGTCCTGATGAGGTACGTAGGCAGCGGGGTAGGGCCCGTTCGAGCACACTCTTTTATTTTCCCTACATTTTATCTCTTTCTTTTCTTTCTTATCCAGTTTTAGTTTCAGTTTTGCAGCAGCTTTCATTTCTTCACCCTTTGAAACAGATTTCTTTGCAAGCGTGGATCCCGTCCGGTACGGCGGACGATCTGGGGTGCTAATACCTTCCCAGGTCGTAACCGACTCCCGAACTCAGTCTCTTTGGTTCGCAGGACCCGTGTCCTTCCTTTTCTTTTCCTCTGGTTTGTGCAGCATTACCATTCCCGTTCCTTCGGGATAAAAATGTCTGGCTGGCGACTCTACCTCTTTCCGCGCCACTTTCGCGTTTGTACCAGGATGGAAATCCGGGGAGCGACAGCTGGTGACTCTGTTGGGGATATCGAACCCAGAATCTCTGGTTCCCCTGTGAGTCTCTCCTAGCCCTTGCGTGTTTCTGTTTCTTTTGGTGTTGATTGTTTGCTGTTGTGTGTTGTATTTTACTATTGTTTATTTACAGTTTTGTTTACAGCTTTATTTACAGTTTTCAGTATTTATTTTCCGCATCATATATCATACTGGACTGTCTGAACTGGTTTTCTGTTTGGTGGGCTCGGGTGATACTATTTCTGAGAGATAAGCCAAGTACCCGGCTTGAGTGCACTATAGGATTAGAGTGGACATATTGTACTCACATGTGACATGATGAGTGGCGATGTGTTTCACGCTCAGACTGCGACCATCTTGGAAATATCTTGTGTGGGGATTTCCTCCACTTTGGGATAGGACCTCGATAGTTATGTGCATCTGGGGACCGATTATTGAGAACCTTTGTGGAAACAACCCTCTCCAGTGGTGGCAGTGGCAGACCACATTTCGTGGCAAACCCATTCGCACCCGAGGGTCCACTGGGGACTCACATAGGATGGCCTGGTTCTCTTATAGGAACTCAGTCAAAGCATCTGGTCGTATGACAATAGTACTGTATCCTACGGGCTGAATGTACTATTGTTTCTCGATTTCAGCGCTCGAAGCTGAGAACTTATAGGGGATGCTTGTTTTTCCCGGACTCAATTGAGGCCTCCCTGCGTAGTACATAATGCCAAACCGATTCCCTGATTTGGTCATGAGCCATTTCTCGGAAATGGTGAAAGCATTATTGCTATTCGGCTTTGAGGGTCCGTGATGTTTGACCCGGAGCACACCTGTGAGATTGGGAGGGGTTTACAGGTTTGCAGGAACCCTTGACTCCATCATACCCTTGTTAACAGTGCAGTCTTATGATCTGATACAATTACTTTGGTTCCGGAGTTTTTGAGTTTATCTGGTTCTTGATCGGGTGTATCTGGGATTATCTGAGTGTTTGTGGGTTGTTATCCAGAGGATTTGGGTTTCTGATCACTTGGCCTTGGTGTAACACGGTGGGAGAACTGACTTTAGTTAAATGTTGCGGATAGCAAGAGTCGCCACCGACTTTTATTTTATCCAAAAGGAAAGGGCATAAAAGAACAGGAAAGACCTTAAAATATTTTGAGTTCGGGGGGTAGGTTATGTAAAGGGAAGGTGTTAGAACCCTTTACATCCATGGTTATCCATGGGCTCTTAGTTACTTAGCTCACTTTAAAATGTTTTTGAGAAGTGTAGTGTGTGATTAGAAATTTGCTTAAGTACTTTATAATGATCCATGTACGGATATATATAAAGCCTTTGTTTTGAAAATTGCTTGAAAAATGTGAAGTGTTTTGAAATGTTTTGAAAAGGTGAGCAAGTACATAAGAGGAACCTACCCTAAGTTAAGTCTTTTCTGTTCTTAAATATCCTTTAAATGGTAAGACTATCCCTATTATTAAGGAATAGGTAGTCATTACCTTGGATGTATGAGGGACAAGTGAAGGGACATCTGTGATTAGGCAACTGTAAGGTGTATTTAGCAATTCGAAGGGACTTATCATCTTTATTCGAAAGGGACAAGATCATTTACGAAGGCAACCATGAAGGGACTTGATCTTATTATCTGTTAAGGGACTAGATGATATGAGAGAAGGGACTTTGCTTTACACCTTACTTGACCTTTTTGTTTAGGCAACATGAGAGGTATCCCTTAAGAAGTGAGATGGCGATCCAAGATCGACTTACGTGTGTGCGTGTACCAATTCAAATATTTATCTTAAGATTAGTGATCTAGATTCAATTTTAAATACAAACATGTTTTACACTCCCTATTTTACTAACCATGACAATTTAAAATAAATAATAAGAATAACTTACAACTATTACATAGTGGATACAATTACATTATAATAATTAAAATAATTAAAATAAATAAGCAAATAAATAAATAATTAAAAGGGTTAGTAATAATAAACAAAAATAAGAAGGTTAGTATAACAATATAATATAGAAATAAATTAAAATTTCAAAATTAAATAAACAATTATTTTTAAGATTTTTAATAAAAGAAATAAATGATAAATATTATATACTAATAAATATGACTAATAATTCTAATAATTTAAATTTATATATATATTATAAAAAATATTTGTTAATTATGATTAAGTAAGCATATAAGAATAATAAATTAAATTCATAAAATAAAGTTAGGGTTTTTAATTGTTTAGAAAAAATAAATTAAGGTTAACTACTTAATCTAATCCTAATTACATTATTTATAAAAAAAAACTACATATAATAACAAATTGTAAAATAAATATGCATAATTCAAATTTATAAACAAATAAATTAATATAATTAGGGTTTATGAAAAAAATTAGGATTTATAAAAATAATTAGGGTTTTGTATTTAATTTACAAAATAAAACAATTTATTTACCAAAATATGATAATTATACATATATACATATTATGAAATAAATATAAAAAGATTTTTTAGGAAAATAAATTATGATATTTTAAGAATATAAAGAAAAGTATTTTAATGGTATTTATAATTCATATTTAAATGAAATAGAATTTAATATAAGAAAATAAATTAAAAGAAGAAAAAAACAAAGAAATTGATCAAAAAGAAAGGACCTGGGATTTGAACCCAGGTCCCTTACCTCCATACTCAGCATCAAAACCACTCGGGCCAGCATGCGCTGTTGATAATACTATGGAGTGAATCCATTATATTTTAATCCTACAAAATAACAATGAACAAAAATATGTGGAACCTGGTACATCAGTTTGTACAAGTTCAATAACATGACCTTTGCCCCGAGCATCAGCAGCGGAGGTGGTAGCTGGAGTAGATGTATTCTTGGAGGTAACCGGAGAAGAGAAAACTCTTCCACTTCGTGTGATCTTACTAGATCCATCAATATTATCAACATCAGGACTTTCATCAACAAGAGGTGTCTCAGCTAAGGGTTCCTGCTTAACACCATGAATATAAACATCGGAGCCATAATGCCAAGGCACAACTTTATCAGAAGTATATGGAATATGACCCGGAGTGATAATGATCATAGGAGCCACTCTAGCTTCAGCAACAACCTTCATAGGGCCTTCAGCAGTAATTTTAATTGGACCCTTAAGAGTGATTTTTACAGGTCCCTTGGAAGTAATCCTTACCGGCACTTTATCAACCATATCCACCTCTTCAACCTTCGCACCTTTAGTTATATGCTCAACCATGCTCTCCACAGAAGGTGGTGTCCTCTCAAACAATATTGTGTAATTGTCCATGAGGCGTTGAATTCCGTCCTTCAATCTCCAGCAACTATCCGGCTTATAAGCACAATAGAAACAATCTTCATGATAACCTGGAAAGAACCCAGCTTGTACCAACTTCTTCTTGATAACAAATAATGGTGTAGTCACGTCTGCAACTGAGGAAATACGTGAACCTTCATCAATAGCATTGACAGTCTTTTCATGATTTGGCATGGGAGCAGTAATCACATTTGGAGTACCCGGAGGGTCAAACTCAATCTCTCCCGCATCAATCATATCTTGAATTTTATTCTTCAATATCCAACAACTATTGGTATCATGTCCTTGACAATTTGAATGATATGCACATCGTGCATTATGGTTGTACCTGGGAGAGGTAACATTGGGATTCTGAGGAGGGTCCCTCAAAGTGATGAGTTCACCCTTCAACAAGTGTTGCAAGGCTTGGGCCAGTGACCTGTTGAGCTTAGTGAACTGCCTTCTAG
Source organism: Lathyrus aphaca (assembly GCA_963966055.1). Classification (NCBI taxonomy): domain Eukaryota; kingdom Viridiplantae; phylum Streptophyta; class Magnoliopsida; order Fabales; family Fabaceae; genus Lathyrus; species Lathyrus aphaca. Next base: position 261,349,664 of record OZ014519.1, read on the forward strand.
GCCTCTGTTGATTGCCCTGTGGTGGCTCTGGTGTTGCAGGAGTAGGATTGGAGATATGAACTGCACTCACAGATTGATGCCTCCTATTACGATCAGATTGACCATAAATAGCATTCGACTCTTTCTTCCCACTAGGGGGCTTCTTTGTAGTACTGGATGAAGAAGCACCCGCTTGTATCTTGCCACTCCTTATACCACTTTCTACACGCTCTCCTGTCATTATCAAATCAGTGAAGCCAGATGATGAGCTTCCAATAAGATGACTGTAAAAAGGACCATTCAACGTACACATGAACATATCCACCAACTCCCTGTCAGTTAGAGGAGGTTGTACTTTACCTGCCAAATCTCTCCACTTCTGGGCATACTCCTTGAAATTTTCTTTAGCACCCATAGACATGCTCTGTAGTTGCATGCGGGTAGGGGCTAGATCAGCATTGTATTAATATTTCTTATAAAAAGCTTCAGCAAGATCATTCCAATCACGGATGTTGACACTCTCCAACTAATAGTACCATTCCAATTGAGCTCCAGATAAGCTCTCTTGGAAGAAATGGATCCACAACTTCTTATCAGCAGTATGGGGTTGGATTCTCCGGACATAAGACCTCAGATGCAGCTTGGGACAAGAAACACCATCATATACTACAAAAGCAGGAACCTTGAAACCAATGGGTATGACCACCCCAGATATCAAACTCAAATCTTCAAAATCCAACCCAGAAGACTTTTGCAATTCCATGGCATCCATTCTATCCACCAGCATCTTGAACTTATCTTCATTAGGCTCATGATAGTAGTTAACTTCAGAATCAGAGTCCCCCATTGTATTATTGAGACTGCCTCCCTCTTTCTCAGACTCTTCAGACTCATAATCTTCAACCTGTTCCTTGGTCTTGACAGGACCTCTGAACCTTCTTCCCATGTTGATGAGGCCTCCTGACCTTCTAGTCTTCTTAGTCTTCTTGGCCAGTAGTGTCTTCAATTCATCCTGCCCCTTTGACAAGTTCAGGATCAGCTCTTGGAACTGTGCATTTTGTGCCTGGAGATCTTTAATTGTTTGTTCAAGAGCCATTGCTGAAATAAATAGCGAGAAGATAAGAAACCTGTGTACAAGAAACATGTGATGCAATGATATGGTATGTATATGCTTATGCAATGTTTTCAAGGACCGCAGGATTTAAATTTGCTTAAACAACCAAGAAAGTAAACTTTAATTAGTAATAAATTTGTTTGCCCCTTGGGCTTACAATAAAAATGAAATGAAATAAATACAAAAGATGGGGTTTTAAGTCTCCCATGGACGTTTCCTCTTTGTGTTGAGGTATGAATTGAGATTCCGCTCCTCGTGAAGTTGCTTTGTTAGCTCCAGGATTCTTTCTTGACTTGCTTTGTAATGAGCCTCGAAAGTATCCCTTTGCTCCTTCAACTGGATCCAGGACCTCTGTAAGTCTTCCATGTCAGTGGGCATGTCTGGGTGAAGGATGGTATAAGAGGTATCTCCTTCAGCAATAGGCTCCATAGTAACTGGCAGGATGGCAGGATAGCATCATGAGAGTATGAGCACGAGATCGCACCCATCTGTGGTAAGCTTCCATAGGAATAGTGTACTTAGGCTCCAGAGTCTTGTTGTCAACCTTGTTCACTCTACCCCATGCTCGTATAAACCTTTGACAATAACCTTGCAGATCGTTGTCGTAGTCGAACACAATACCCTGAATCAACATGTCATGAGGACCATCACTCCGAGCGTAACCAAACTGTTGTAAGGCTAAGGAAGGGTTGTAGGTAATGCCTCCTCTTATGCCTAGAAGTGGCACATTAGGAAACTCCCCACAACGGTCAATGATAGTAACATTCTCCATAGATCTGGAGCACCAATGGATATCTGAATGAGAGAGTGACATAATCCTCTTGGACCACCTGAACCCTTGTTCATTCTTCATCACTGGTCGAGGAAGGTGAGAAATAAACCACCTAGACAGCAAAGGTATGCAACACATCAGAGTTCCTCGTGCCTTTGTAGTACGAGTATGAAGAGAGTGCAGAATGTCTCCAAGCAATGTAGGCACTGGATTGTGACTCAGAAATATGTTGATGGCGTGAACGTCTATGAACTGATCTGGATTGGAGAACAAAACTAAGCCATAAATCAACAAAGCTAAGATCTCCTCAAAGGCATAATAGCTCATAGCCTTCAAGAACACTTGAGCCTTCTCTATCAACACCTTAGCAAGAATACCCTTAACTCCGCTTCTCGTTTCTAAAACAATGTCTGACTTCTTTAGATGTAGAGCTGCAGTAATAACCTCAAGTTTAGGCTCTTTTTCCAAGCCTGTGAATGGTTTCTGATCAAGTACAGGTATACCCAGTAGTTTAGAGAACTCTTCCATTGTAGGAACCAGCTGATAGTCGGGGAATGTGAAGCAATGGTGCTTAGGGTCAAAGAACTGAAACAGAACACTCATCATGTCTTCATTGAACCCTGAAGTGACTAGATCCAGTAGGTGACCATGTCTCTTGATGAACTGGGAGTTTTCTGACACTTGAGAAACCAACTCCTTAAGCTTAGGAGGTATTCCTACAAAGTTGATCCTGATAGTGTTTCTACGAGCAGAAGCCATGACCTGCAGCAAAGAACAAAGATAAATCCTTTGGTCCTTGAAATGGTTAGTGAAAATACTATGCTTATGATGCATGATGATGCTATGATGTTATGCTCAATCACAAACATGTGGCACACACAAACAAGTCACACAATGGCCCTAGGTTTGAAGGCTTGCATGAGGTTTAAAGGTAAATACCCTCCCCTAAAGTTTAGTTGGTTCATCCTGTCCTACAAAGTAACCAGGTTCTAAGGGATCTCAATATCATTGATCCTTCACAAGGGTGGTTGTTCAGTAGGTAACTTACTTGCCAACCAAAACCCTCCAAGTTTAGAATCTCAATGAGCGTAGTATCGAGTATCAACCAACTTCAGTCTTCACCAAAGCCGGTTATCTCACTACTTTTCTAAAGGCCAAGATGGGATGCCTAGGGTTCTAAAAGTCAGTTAGTGTATTGACAACATATGGCAGCCTCATATTATCCTCAACTTGACTTAAGGAACATAAGCACCAACCAAGAAGTCACACTAACTATGGCCACCAGATCAACCATATCGGTATATGCCGTATAGTTTCCTTGGTCTATTGTCATTTACCTAAGGTACACTAGATCCGGGTTAGGATCTTTCACACATAAGAGCACCCAACAAGTAAAGTAAAGCAAACAAAGCAAACAATTTAAAGTGATCTAATTCCTAAGGGTACCCCTCTTTTATTAAGTCCCCAGCAGAGTCGCCAGTTCAGTAACACGGTGGGAGAACTGACTTTAGTTAAATGTTGCGGATAGCAAGAGTCGCCACCAACTTTTATTTTATCCAAAAGGAAAGGGCATAAAAGAACAGGAAAGACCTTAAAAGATTTTGAGTTCGGGGGGTAGGTTATGTAAAGGGAAGGTGTTAGCACCCTTTACATCCATGTTTATCCATGGGCTCTTAGTTACTTAGCTCACTTTAAAATGTTTTTGAGAAGTGTAGTGTGTGATTAGAAATTTTCTTAAGTACTTTATAATGATCCATGTACGGATATATATAAAGCCTTTGTTTTGAAAATTGCTTGAAAAATGTGAAGTGTTTTGAAATGTTTTGAAAAGGTGAGCAAGTACATAAGAGGAACCTACCCTAAGTTAAGTCTTTTCTGTTCTTAAATATCCTTTAAATGGTAAGACTATCCCTATTATTAAGGAATAGGTAGTCATTACCTTGGATGTATGAGGGACAAGTGAAGGGACATCTGTGATTAGGCAACTGTAAGGTGTATTTAGCAATTCGAAGGGACTTATCATCTTTATTCGAAAGGGACAAGATCATTTACGAAGGCAACCATGAAGGGACTTGATCTTATTATCTGTTAAGGGACTAGATGATATGAGAGAAGGGACTTTGCTTTACACCTTACTTGACCTTTTTGTTTAGGCAACATGAGAGGTATCCCTTAAGAAGTGAGATGGCGATCCAAGATCGACTTACGTGTGTGCGTGTACCAATTCAAATATTTATCTTAAGATTAGTGATCTAGATTCAATTTTAAATACAAACATGTTTTACACTCCCTATTTTACTAACCATGGCAATTTAAAATAAATAATAAGAATAACTTACAACTATTACATAGTGGATACAATTACATTATAATAATTAAAATAATTAAAATAAATAAGCAAATAAATAAATAATTAAAAGGGTTAGTAATAATAAACAAAAATAAGAAGGTTAGTATAACAATATAATATAGAAATAAATTAAAATTTCAAAATTAAATAAACAATTATTTTTAAGATTTTTAATAAAAGAAATAAATGATAAATATTATATACTAATAAATATGACTAATAATTATAATAATTTAAATTTATATATATATTATAAAAAATATTTGTTAATTATGATTAAGTAAGCATATAAGAATAATAAATTAAATTCATAAAATAAAGTTAGGGTTTTTAATTGTTTAGAAAAAAATAAATTAGGGTTAACTACTTAATCTAATCCTAATTACATTATTTATAAAAAAAACTACATATAATAACAAATTGTAAAATAAATATGCATAATTCAAATTTACAAACAAATAAATTAATATAATTAGGGTTTATGAAAAAAATTAGGATTTATAAAAATAATTAGGGTTTTGTATTTAATTTACAAAATAAAACAATTTATTTACCAAAATATGATAATTATACATATATACATATTATGAAATAAATATAAAAAGATTTTTTAGGAAAATAAATTATGATATTTTAAGAATATAAAGAAAAGTATTTTAATGGTATTTATAATTCATATTTAAATGAAATAGAATTTAATATAAGAAAATAAATTAAAAGAAGAAAAAAACAAAGAAATTGATCAAAAAGAAAGGACCTGGGATTTGAACCCAGGTCCCTTACCTCCATACTCAGCATCAAAACCACTCTGGCCAGCACGCGCTGGTGATAATACTATGGAGTGAATCCATTATATTTTAATCCTACAAAATAACAATGAACAAAAATATGTGGAACCTGGATTCGAACCCCTGAACCCTCAGCCAACAAGCACACACTCCAACCATCCAGCTAGATGGGCGCATCTGCTATACCATCCACAACAAATCATAATATATTAAGTTATACGAATAAATGGAAAAATAAGAAAAAGGAATGTTGCACCCAGGAATCGAACCAAAGCCTTGAGCAACCCTACGCGCAATCCTTACCACTGGGCTAACCTGCACTTGTTGAAACAAAACAGCAAACAACTCTAAAAATATTAAGTTAAATTTTGAATCTTTCAGATGGCGCCAATGGACCATATTCTTCCCCAGATTACCTGCGAAATTTGCTACGAATTTAGCTGGGATTTTTCCTACGAATTTGTTTTCGCAACAGAACCTAGGTTTCTCCAATCACCATGAAACCTGTAAAATCTTAACAAATTGATTATGCCATAGTGATCCTTACATCATATACAATCCAACCATGTTGTTAGAATTTATTTATATCACCCTAATCATAAAGCCCCAAATCGGGAGCTTAAACCCTAACAATGGTGATTGTTGATACCTGCACAAAAGCTTCAAACAAACCAGCCAGAAACAATGTATAGAACACTACAAACAACATACAATCATCAAAATCTAGTAAAAGATCATAAATCTATGCATTCGAAAAATTCAAGAACACACAAAAAATGTGATTCGGCCTATGCATATGAGCATGTTTCTGATGATAATAATGATTGGGATGCGTTCAGTAAGGGTCAAGGAACATCTTTCAACCTTAAAATTGTTTTGAAATCAACTTAAAAGCCAAAACCGAAAATTTATTTTCTTGTCAAATTTGAAGTTTGTGAAGGGTGTTCTTGGCTGCCAAAATTCGTCCCTTTGTGTTTGGATGAGTTATACATATATAGTAGAACATAATTAGGTCAAAAAATCAGACTATCCTTTGGATTTTTGGATCAATTGAGATTGAAAAAGATTATGCCTTAAAATTTGATTTTCATTTGATCTAACCTTGCTATTTTAGGACAATCATCATAATTTGTATATCAATCTGATCCAAACAATGTTTATGACTTTCTAGAAGCAATATCCCCTTTTAAATATTTGATTTCATATTTTATTTTAATTTAAATGATATTTTAATGAATAAAATTCAAATAAATATAAAATAAAAAATAAAAATTCAGAAAATAAGTGGGTTGGGCCGTGCTTGGTGTTTTCATAAAGATGGGATGGCAATTTGGTGGGCTCATTTAGCAAAAATTTGATTTTAGGCCTTATTTGCTTCATAAACTTCCCTAAAATTTCCCAAATTTGCAAGGGCACAAATCCTTCAATTTTAATGCTATGAGGGTGTTCTTGGACATTTTGGAAAGCTTAAAGAGTCCTCTAACCAACACCATTTGTTTCATGTCCATATCTTTTACCATTCTCAAGTTATGCTCTTTTGAAGTTGTTGACTTTTTGTTGACTTTCAAAAGGACCTATAATGTCTTAGCTCATACCTTCCAAATGAAGCATTTTTGGGCTTGGCTTGTGAGACACAAAGTTGTAGAGAATTAAATTTCCTTCAAAATGAGCTTTGGATGGAAAAAATTTGATGAATCATGTGAAAGTTATGGCTGGTCAAAGTTCAGTTGTCTTTTCCTGAGGAAACCCTAATTTAGAAACTCCTGATTCTTGATGATCTGAAATTTCCTTGATGAATCATGATCAAACCTTGATCAAATGATGAATTTTAATTCATATACTTGATGTTGGCAAAAAATCATGAAGTTTGACTTTGGTTTGACCACAGTTGACCTCAGTTTGACTTTTTAACTACTTTGACTGATTTTGACCTATCTGATCATCTGACTGAGCAAACCTTTGAGAAAAGTATTGAAACTTGTCATGGGGATTCTTAAACACATATAAGATGTTATGAAGCTCACTTGAAGTCTTGGAAGTCCATTTATCCTGATTAAAGTCAAAACCCTAGTTTAGGATGCATTGCTTAGGAGGATGCATTGTCTGAGGGAAATGTCAAATCTTCTGACTAATTGTGAACTTTGTGAACCTTGTGAACCTCATGAGAGGTCTTGTGAACCTTGTGAACCTTGTGAGAGGTCTTGTGAACCTTGTTAACCTTGTGAACCTCATAAGATGTCTTGTGAACCTCATAAGATGTCTTGTGAACCTTGTGAGAGGTCTTGTGAACCTTGTGAACCTTGTGAACCTCATAGTACACAAAGTTTTGTCTTGTGAGGGCAAATTTTGGGGTGCAACACTTGGCATCCAGATTCCAGACAGTCCCAGATTGATCATATGTCTTTGCATTTGCATTGCATCATTTCATCATTAATCATGTTTTGTTTTCATTCACAGGTTCATATCCTTGCTTTTGGTTCCGGTATCCTGTTCAGAGATGGAAGATCCTCGCAAGCCGAATATTCATTTCAAGTTTTTCGACACTAAGGTTGGCCTGTTAAAGAAGATGGTGAAGCTGATCACACCCAATCATATAGAGAGGTTCAGGAAGGCTTATGGGAGTATTCTGGATGTGGTGGTAGAGTTAGATCCTTCTGAGAGAAGTGCCATTCACACCCTGCTGCAGTACTATGATCCTCAGCTTCGTTGTTTCACTTTTCCTGATTTCCAGTTAGGTCCTTTGCTGGAGGAATATGCTTTGATCTTGGGAGTTCCTGTTCGAGACCAGATTCCGTTCAATTCTGAGATGAGTAGACCTGCACCTAAGGCTATTGCCAAGGCTCTTTACTTGAGCACTTCTGCTGTGAATTCTATGACTATCATTAAGGGAGGTGTACCTGGGTTTTCTTTAGAGGCTTTAGTACAAAAGGTGGAAGAGTTGGCTGTTGAGGAAGAATGGGATTCTGTCTGTGCTATCTTGGCTCTTTCTATCTATGGCATTATTTTGTTTGCAGATATGGAGAAGTTCATAGACATGAATGCCATACATCTCTTCTTGTTGAAGAATCCTGTGCCTACGCTGCTCGGAGATTTATACTACTCGGTGCACTACAAGACTGAGAAGAAAAAGGGAGGTTTAGTTCGTTGATGCACTACTTTATTTCACATGTGGTTCATGAGGCACTTGCCTAGTACTGGTGTGTTTAGTGATCATACCTTGGTGTGGGCTCAGAAGCTGGAAAAGTTGCTTGCCAAGGAAGTCAGGTGGATTACTCAGAGGCTTCAAGGTGCACGTTTCATCACTAGCTGTGGAAGCTATCTTAGTGTACCTTTATTGGGAGTGTCTGGAGGGATCAACTACAACCCGATCTTGTTGAGAAGACAATTGGGATATGCCTTGAGAGAGGTACCAGAAGAATTGAAGTTGACCCCTATTTTCTACTTCCCAGTAAAGGACAATATGCTTTTAGTGAGGAAAGTTACTGGAGCTTGGAAGTGCATTAAAGGAGAAGGGATAGCTAGTTTTGGAAAATGCAACAATCAGACTTTCCCGGAGTATGAGGCTTGGTTGAAAGACAGAGCCAAAAGGGTATTGTTGCCATTTTCCTCTCCAGTTCCTACAGCTGTTGAGTCTAATGATACTGTGTCTTTGGAAGAGTTCAAGAAGTTGGAAGCCCAACTGCATAATGTCAAGGTGGAGAATGCTGAAATGGTCAACCTGTACCATCTTGCCAACAGGGCCAAGCATTAAGCAGAAGGAAGGATGCAGAAGATCCAAGCCTCTTTGGAAGCTAAAGAGAGAGACTTTACTGGAAGGGAAGCTCACTTTCAAAGACTAGGTCTGATGGAGTCCAAAAGAGAAGCAGAACAAAAGAAGAATTCGAAGACTCTCAAGGAAGCTCGTCAGTCTATTGTCTGGTTGCAGGGACAAAGAGAGCAGGAGTTGGAGAGATATAAAGAAAAAGATGAGTTTTTTGAAGCGCAAATGACTTTCAAGAAAGAGGAAGTGGAACAAGCCCACCAGATTCGAAGGGAGAAGACTCAACAGTTAGCAGATAGTCAGCAAGCCTTAGAAGTAGCACTTAAAGAGATTGAAGACCTCAAGTTAATGACTGGAGTCAAGAGGGCTAGGTATGAGTAGGGACCTAGTGAGGGAGGTTTAGGGTCCTCAGGCAGCGGTCATGCTTTTTAGTTTGTTTCCCTTGTATTTGGATTACCTACAGACATGTTGTAGGAATCCTGGTTGTTTGTTTTTCTTCTTAGAAACTTGTACCCTACGGGGAATTCTGTTATTTTTGCCTAATAGGTTAATTTATGTTGTGCAATTTCTTCAGTTCACCATTTTTTTTGTGCCTGCTATTATGGTTTGAATGTGGCTTCTGAAAGTCGAGGATCAGTATCCATATGGTTTTCTTTGCTAAATACCGGAACCGAGGCATGAATGATCTGGGATTGAAAACATAAACAACTGCATTGTATACATATCACCTGTTTTCTTGTTTTGTAGGTATGGCTACAGGGTTCCTAATGTCTTTCCTGTTTCAGGCACTATAGCTCCCAGGAAAGTTCGAGAACAGCCAGTCATACACATATATCCTACAAGAGTTAATAGAGAAAGAGTCATGGATCAAATGCAGGCTGATTTAGCTAACTTGAGGCTGAGGATGGACAATTTTATGACCCTTATGGCAGGAATGGGTCAGAATCAGGAACGTCTGCGTGAGTTGGTTGAAAATAGTCAAGCCAGGAACAACGGTACGACTGATGGAGGTAATCGTAACGGTGCGGGCGCCCGTCAAGTTGAGATCCCTGTAGCACAGCCAGGGGTTACCATTATCAATGATGGACTGAACAATGTACAGATGGACGGTCAAGACGAACAGTTCACTTTGCTGGATGAAACTGAAGGCCAGGGGGCTGAAATGAACAGGAAGTTTGAGGAGATGGCAGAACAGATCAGGGCTATTCAATCTCAGAACTCCTTGGGGTTCGACATTACTGACTTGGGTTTGGTTCCAGGGGTTAGAATCCCTTACAAGTTCAAGGTCCCGAATTTCGAGAAGTACAACGGCACATCGTGTCCAAAGACTCATATTCAGTCCTTTGTAGGAAGGATTGCTGCTCACACTGATGATGAAAAGCTATGGATGTACTATTTCTAGGACAGCCTGGTAGGGGCCTCCTTGGAATGGTATATGAAGCTAAGCAGAGTCAACATTAAGAGCTGGAAGGACCTGGCAGAGGCTTTCGTGAGGCAATACCAGTATAATTTGGACATGGCTCCAAATCACACTCAATTGCAAAACATGTCTCAAACTGCTAAGGAGGGGTTTAAAGAATATGCTCAAAGGTGGCGTCAGCTCGCTGCCAGAGTGCAACCACCATTGCTGGAGAATGAGATGGCCGATATGTTCATGGGAACATTGCAAGGGGTGTTTATCGGAAGATTGACGTCTTGTTCGGCTACCACGTTCAATGATATAGTAATTGCTGGAGAGAGGGTCGAGACTCTGTTAAAGTTGGGAAAGATTCAGGATACAAGTGCAAGCAGCTCGAGTGGAGTAAGAAAAGCTTTAAGTGGACCCCCGAGAAGAAGGGAAGGTGAAACCAATGCTGTGTTTGGCCGAGGACGGGGCCGAGGGTATAGAAGATCATATGAGCAAGTGGCAGCTGTCACAATTCCTTCTAGTCCTGTGCAGCAGGTTCAGACTCAACAGCCTCAACAACAACAACAACAGCCACAATGTAACAACTATCAACAAAGACCTTATCAGCCAAGGCAGACTCGGCCGACTAATAGGGTGCTTGAGGCAATTCCCATGACTTACACTGCATTGCTACCGAGATTGTTGGACCTGAATTTGATACAACTGAGGACTTTGGCACCATCAACACCTGGAGAGCTTCCAGTGGGGTACGATGTCAATGCTAGATGCGCTTTCCATTTAGGGGAACCCAGGCACTCAACTGAGAAGTGCAGGGCGCTACAGCACAAAGTTCAAGATCTGATAGACTCCAAGGCGATTAATTTCGCACCACCGCCTAATGTTAATTCAAACCCTATTCCGAATTATGGAGGGGCTAGAATAAATGCTGTTGAGGGTGGTGAAAAACTAAGTCTGATTCTGAGCATAGAAGAAGTGAAGACTCCGCTGTTGGTAGTGAAGAAGAAGCTGTTGAAAGGACAAATGTTTCCGGGATGCAGTTCTGATTGTGAGAAGTGTTTGAATTCAGTGAACGGTTGTGAAGACCTGAAGATGGGGTTGCAGAATCTGATTGATGAAGGGTCTTTGCAGTTTGACAAGGTTGGTAATGAAGCTGATGATGTGTCCACTATAACCATATTTTATGATGCAACTGAGACGCCCGCTAGAAGAGAGCCTGTGACCATTTATGCTTCTGAAGTCAGTCCTGTGACGATCACTGTTCCTGGGCCTGTTCCTTATACAGACGATAAAGCCATTCCATGGCATTACGGCTCAGATGTTTACGTGGAAGGACAGAAAGTGGAGAGCAAGTCTGTTGTTATTGACCCGACTGTAGTGAATGTCGGAGGAGTTGAAGGTTTCACAAGAAGTGGTCGTCTATTTGCTCCCCCAGTGCTGAGAGGAGATCCTGAGGCTGAGGCTTCGGCAAAGGCTAAAGGAAAGCAAACTATGACTGAAGAGACAACAACTCCTGCTGCTGGACAGGGTACCTTTGAAAAGGAGGTCGAGGAATTTATGCGTATCATTAAAAAGAGTGACTATAAGGTGGTCGAGCAGTTGAACCAAACACCTTCCAAAATATCAATTCTTTCATTGCTGATGTGTTCTCCTGCACATAGAGAAGCCTTGTTGAAAGTGTTGCAGATGGCCTATGTTCCTCAAGAAATAACTGTCAATCAACTGGAAGCCGTAGTGGGCAGTGTGAATGCAAGCCACGAGCTGGGCTTTACTGACAGAGACCTCACGTTAGAGGGCCGTAACCATAACAAAGTGCTGCATATTACTATGGAGTGCAAGGGTGCTGTGTTGTCCCATGTCCTTGTTGACACAGGCTCTTCTCTTAATGTACTTCCGAAGAAAGCATTAATGAAGCTCAATGTTGATGGTATCGTCCTAAGACCCAGTGATTTGATAGTCAAAGCCTTTGACGAGTCCAGAAGATTAGTGTTCGGAGAAGTTGAGTTACCCGTGAAAATAGGTTCTCAAGTATTCAAAAGCACCTTTTATGTCATGGACATTCAGCCCGCGTACAGCTGCTAGTTAGGACGCCCATAGATTCATGTTGCCGGAGATGTGACTTCCACTCTGCATCAAAAGCTCAAATATGTGGTTGATGGTCAAGTAATCACAGTGTGCGGAGAGGAAGACATCTTTGTAAGCCACTTATCAACTTTCAAATATGTGGATATGGATGGAGAGATCCATGATACGCTGTTTCAGGCCTTCGAAGGAGTGAATGTCAGCATTTTGACTCCTGTAGAGAGAAGCAGTGAGAAAGAAGGTACCTCCATTCACTCCTACAAGCAGGCAAAGGAAGTGGTTCAGTCAGGAAGCGCCCAAGGCTGGGGCAAATTGCTGGAGCTAGAGAAGAAGGATGACAAGTTTGGTTTGGGTTACCAACCTGGTGGGTCTACTCCAAGTTGTAAAGTCATTACTTTTACAAGCGCTGGGATGCTCGACCGTAACCAGATTTGTGCAACTACTGAAGAGGGAGACAGTGATGGTGACTGGGACAACTGGATTCATTCGTGTGCGCCCGGAGAGGAGCTGAAGAACTGGTCTGCTGAAGACATCGTCCAAGTTACCTGGCACTCAGAGTAATTTATTTGTTTCCTTTCTTATCATGCTGCATTGTCAAATCCTGCGTTCTGCCCAAGATGCTAGGATCCATTGTATGGGCCACCATGTTTTGTATATATTGATTTTACCATGAAATAAAGGACATTTTCAGACAAATTGTGTTCTCTTTCTTTTGTTTTAAATTTTTCACAAAAAAATATAAAAATGGCAATGTGTTTTTCCTTTTTGTTTTGTGTTTGCGTCTCTTTTAAAAATAAGCAGATTCTGAAATAAGCACATCATCTGTGTAGTGTTGATCATCCGGATTCCATTGATAACGTTCCTGCTATGACCACGCATGACTTTGATAATCCTATCTACCAAGCTGATGAAGGGGTTAAGGAAGACTGTGAACTCCTTGAAGAATTGGTCAGATTGTTGAAACAAGAGGAACGGGTTATTCAGCCTCATCAGGAAGAAATTGAGATCATCAACATCGGCACTGAAGATGAGAAGAAAGAGATCAAGATTGGGGCCAGTCTTCAGGCCGAAGTAAAGAAAGAGCTGATTAGTATGCTGCGTGAGTATGTGGATATCTTCGCCTGGTCGTATCAGGATATGCCAGGGTTGGATACCGACATCGTTGTGCATAAGCTACCATTGAGAGAAGAATGTCCTCCTGTGAAACAGAAGTTGAGAAGAACTCGTCCTGACATGGCGATGAAGATTAAGGAGGAAGTTCAGAAGCAATGGGATATCGGCTTCCTCGCCGTAACTAGTTACCCACCTTGGGTAGCTAACATTGTACCTGTACCAAAGAAGGACGGCAAGGTCTGGATGTGCGTTGATTACCGGGATTTGAATATAGCAAGCCCAAAAGATGACTTTCCGTTGCCACACATTGACGTGTTGGTAGACAATACTGCTCAATTCTCGGTATTTTCCTTCATGGATGGCTTCTCCGGATATAATCAGATTAAGATGGCACCGGAAGACATGGAGAAAACAGCGTTCATTACCTCGTGGGGTACATTCTGCTATAAGGTCATGCCCTTTGGTTTGAAGAACGCCGGAGAAACTTATCAACGGGCCATGGTCACATTGTTCCACGACATGATACACAAGGAGATAGAGTGTTATGTGGACGATATGATTGCTAAGTCCCGAGACGAAGAAGAGCATCTGGTCAATCTCAAGAAGCTGTTTGATAGACTGATAAAATATAAGCTGAGGTTGAACCCAAACAAGTGCACTTTCGGAGTGCGTTCCGGGAAACTGCTGGGTTTCATCGTTAGTCAGAAAGGAATTGAGGTAGATCCTGCAAAGATAAAAGCAATTCAAGATATGCCTGCACCGAGAACAGAAAAAGAAGTGCGCGGGTTTTTAGGGAGGTTGAACTACATTTCACGGTTCATATTTCATCTAACTGCCACGTGCGAACCAATATTTAAATTGCTAAGATAAGAGCAAACGGTCAGGTGGAATGAAGACTGCCAAAGAGCTTTCGACAAGATAAAAAAATATTTGCAGGAGCCTCCAATTCTTATGCCTCCAGTTGAAGGAAGACCTTTAATCATGTACTTGACTGTGCTAGAAGGATCAATGGGGTGTGTTCTAGGCCAACATGACGAGTCTGGTCGAAAAAAGTACGCTATTTATTACCTTAGAAAAAAGTTTACCGACTGTGAATCCCGTTACTCACTGCTCGAGAAAACTTGCTGCGCTTTGGTATGGGCTGCTCGCCGACTAAGACAGTACATGTTGACTCATACCACACTACTAATTTCCAAAATGGATCTTGTCAAGTATATTTTTGAGAAACCAGCGTTGACCGGAAGGGTTGCTAGGTGGCAAATTATCTTAACTGAGTATGCAATACAATATACTTCTCAGAAAGCCATCAAAGGAAGTGTATTGTCAGATTACCTTGCACAACAACCTCTTGAAGATGATTATCAGCCAATGAGGTTTGATTTCCCTGATGAGGACATCATGTACCTCAAAGCAAACGATTGCGAGGAACCACTTCCGGAGGAGGGGCCAGACCCTGAATCCAAATGGAAGTTGATGTTTGATGGGGCAGTCAATATCAATGGACGTGGAGTTGGTGTCGTTCTTATTACTCCCGAAGGTGTTCACTTTCCCTTCGCTGCCAGAATTACTTTTGGTTGCACAAACAATGAAGCAGAATACGAGGCGTACATAATGGGAATAGAGGAGGGTATTAATCTTCGGATTAAGACCCTCGACATATTCGGAGATTCAGCCCTCGTTATCAACCAGATTACCGGCAAGTGGTATACGCATCAAGAACATCTAATTCCTTACAGGGATTATGCCAGAAAACTGTTGACGTTCTTCACGACAGTTAAGCTTCAGTACATACCACGTGATGCGAATCAATTTGCCGACGCATTGGTCACTCTTTCTTCGTCTATCAAAGTCTTGTGTTGGAATTATGTGCCCAGAATTGACATTTCCAGGCTTGACGTACCTGCTCATGCTTTCTCTGTAGACGCCGTGTCTGATGAGAAACCTTGGTACTTTGATATCAAGTTATTCCTGGAAAAGCAAGAATACCCAGCTGGGGCATCTTCCAATGACAAGAAGACCTTAAGGCGACTTGCTGCCAGCTTCTTCTTGAATACAGACGGGGTTTTGTACAAGATAAACTTTGACATGGTCTTGCTCAGATGCATGGATAGACACGAAGCAAGCCTATTAATGCAGGAAGTCCACGAAGGATCTTTCGGTACTCATGCAGGAGGGCATGCTATGGCTAAGAAGTTGTTAAGATCGGGGTATTACTGGATGACAATGGACGCAGACTGTTGTTCATACGCCCGTAAGTGCCACAAGTGCCAGATTTATGCAGACAAGGAGCATGTTCCTCCAAGCCCGCTCAACGTCATGTCATCTCCTTGGCCCTTTTCTATGTGGGGCATTGACATGATCGGGAAAATAGAGCCCACTGCTTCAAATGGTCATCGCTTCATCCTGGTCGTGATCGATTACTTCACTAAGTGGGTTGAAGCAGCATCTTATGCCAATGTCACTCGACAAGTGGTAGCCAGATTTTTGAAAAGAGACATCATTTGCAGATACGGAGTGCCCGAAAGAATCATTACTGACAATGGTTCTAACTTGAATAATAAGATGATGGCAGAGTTGTGTCGGGACTTCAAGATCCAGCATCACAATTCTTCTCCTTACCGACCAAAGATGAATGGTGCAGTGGAGGCAGCAAACAAGAACATCAAGAAGATTGTGCAAAAGATGGTTGTCACTTACAAAGATTGGCATGAGATGTTACCATTTGTGTTGCATGGGTACCGAACGTCAGTCAGGACGTCGATTAGGGCAACTTCTTTCTCTTTGGTATACGGTATGGAGGCAGTCCTGCCTGTTGAAGTGGAAATTCCTTCATTGCGTGTGATGATGGATGTGAAGCTTGATGAGGCTGAATGGGTGCGTGCTCGTTACAATCAGCTATGTCTAATTGAGGAAAAGAGATTAGCGGCTATCTGTCATGGTCAGCTTTATCAGAGGAGAATGAAGCGAGCATTCGAACAACGAGTACGTACTCGGGAGTATCAAGTAGGAGAGCTTGTGCTCAAAAGGATCGTTCCTCCAGGTTCAGATCACAGGGGCAAATGGACCCCAAACTACGAAGGACCATTTATAGTGAAGAAAGTTTTCTCAGGAGGAGCACTGATGCTCACCACTATGGATGGAGATGACTTCCAATCCCCTGTTAACTCGGATGCGGTTAAAAAATACTTTGCATAAAGAGACCCGTTGGACATAGAAACAGAATTAAAGTCCAGGCAAGAAAAGGGCATCCCGGCGAGCTAAAAACAGAATAAAAAGCTCGGGCAAAAGTTAGGGAAATAAAAAAAAAATGTACACCCGCTGAGTTGAAAAGCCACATTGGACAGCTCAGGCAAAAAAAGGGTATCCCGGTGGATTGAAAACCCGCAAGGGCGATCCACGCAAAACAAGGGAATAAGCAAACAACTGCGATCCGAGCAATCTGAACCAAATCATCGTTTCGTACAGTTTGACAATATCAGAAGGATAGGAATCAGTCCCCTCATCTTCTCAGAAAGCAAAGGCATGAATGGAGAGTTTTGAAGACATGCTGGTCATAGCAGAAAGGGAACTCATTGGGATGCCATGCCCATTGCCATTAGGATAGTTTATTTTCTCAATTTTATGGTGGCTACCTCTTTCCAGGTGGTTGCTTCCTGATGTAAAATCTTCGCCTATTCAGAGGCCTTTCAATAAAAAGAATATTCAGTCAAACAGTGGTGTCGTGTTTATTTTTGTTTGCAAAATGTCCTGAATTTTTGGCAACAAATAGCATTGCATTTAATACATGGTGATAATTTGCAAGAAAATGACATTGCAGGGAAACATTTGAAACCCTCTTTGAGTGTCGGGTGACGATGGATGAACAGGTCATACCATGCAAGTCCCCGGGGCACATATGTGTTTTCTATTGTTGCAGGTTACAGGATGGCGTCACATTATCCCTAAATAGAATCTTCCCCAGCTAAGTCTTGGCAGGTAGCCCAAGCAGTCTTTTCTTCCCCAGAGGAGTATGCCCAACAATAAGCTGAATGCCTGCTTCCCTCACAGTGGTCGTATTTGGGTTTCATCCTTATCAGTAAGAGATCCCCAAGAGAAGTTGCCAATTTATTGTTGGCCAGTGTGACGACACAGACAGTTATTCATTCCCCAAGCATAGTTAAGCATCGTCCAAAACTCTTGACCTGGTTCTCCCCTGCAGAGTTGTGAATCTTGTTGCCAATCAAGGCACGTTGCTGCTGCTCGTCCGCAACTTCCAACATTCGTCTGTGTTCACATTTTATTGCTCGTCCGCAACTTCCAACACTCGTCTGTGTTATCACTTTGTCGTTGCTCGTCCGCAATTTCCAACACTCGTCTGTGTTATCACTTTGCCGTCACTCGTCCGTGTTATCACTTTTTTGTTTGCTCATCTGCATTTTCCAACACTCGTCTGTGTTTGATATTACTCTGATGTTGCCCGTCTGCATTTTCCAACACTCGTCTGTGTTTGATATTTATCTGATGTTGCTCATCTGCACTTCCCAAAACTCGTCTGTGTTTGATAGCTAATATCTATTGCTCATTTGCATTCTCCAGCACTCGTTTGTGTTATATTATCTGCTTGAAGCTCGTCTGCTCTGTTTGGATATTCGTCTGTATCATTTCCAACACTCGTCTGTGTTAGCTTATACCTGTATGTGTGGATTTGTTGATTATCCTGGTACTCGTCTGTATCACCCCTTACACTCGTCTGTATTGCTACTCCAAATGCTCGTTTGTGTTTGAATTTCTGGTATTCGTCTATGTCGGTGACTAATATTCGTCTGTATCATTACTTGAAGCGCTCGTCTGTGTTTCTCAGATTATCGTCTGGTACTCGTCTGTATCATTGACTTATGACACTCGTCTGTGTTATCTTGATGATCATCCAATACTCGTCTGTATTGAAGAGGTTTAAAATCCTGACTGTGGGAATAAATGTCAAAATGGTTACCGGTCCTAGCGTAACAGGATTATTCGAAGGAGGCTCATTTGTCTCAAACACCACTTATGGATGTTGCACCTGGCGTAACAGGTTTGCTCGAAGAAGGATCGTCTGCCTTATACCATATATCCACGGATAATATATGAAGAGGGTTCGTCTACCTTGATTATGCATGTCTATCCCACAGACCTAAGTGCATCACCGGTCCTGGCGTAACAGGTTTACCCAAAGGAGATTCGTCTGTCTCAAGTTATATGTTTGCAAAGTGTTTGAGGACTCGTATGCCCAATCCCTAGTGTAACAGGATTGTTCGAAGAAGACTCGTCTGTCAAAGTATTCTTATTCCAAATATCAGTTTCAACTTGGAAGAGGCTCGTCTTCTTTCTCTCCACTTCAGTCACCGAAGCGTCATTTGGTTGGGTTTATTTCCCAGTTTTGCATTCTTCGTCTGAGTGCAAATTTCAGGTCTTCTTGGTATTCAACCACAGTTTATCTTGAACGGTCGATAGCCCGTGCTACCGTCCTTTTCAGTTTAACAATTGCTTGAATAAGGGCAGTTGTAACACCCCAAATTTTCCCTCTTCTTTTTAAGCATCATATCACATCATATTCATCATGAACATATCATATTTTCAACATCTTAGCATAGAAAGATGAGTCATAACATTGTTCATGACCTAGCATTAAGCATATGATCATCTGTGGAGGTTCTTGAAGCATCACAAGCTATGACAAGGGGCCCAATGGATTTGTACAAGTCCTATGAGGGGTCTGTGTTTGTAAACACCCCAAATTTTCCCTCACTCATTCACATCATGGCTTGTGATCTTCTCATATGCATAAGTTCAACCATAGCATCTCATATTGCATATTTGCTTCACTGCATAGCTTCTAAGTCATCTGCATCTAGGGTTTGTGATCTGAGCAATCCAAGAGCCATTTGAGCCACTCCAAAGGTCAGCAATCACTTCAAAGGGGTCCATGTATGTTCAAGCATCATATTATATCCCCACAAAGTCAAGAAAGCCAAAGAATCACAAGAACTGGGATCGGCATGGAAGCAGAGCCAGGTTTAACTGCACAGATGACCTAGAATTAGGGTTTTGGTTTCAGAGGCCATAACTCCAAATTTTTTTGGTCATTCTTGTTTCTATTGGTCTCTATATGGTACAAGGATCATACATATCAATTTTCATGAAGAAATTCCATGGGGAAGGCATCTAATCAAGAGTTGACTTCTTGAGCAAGTCAGTGCAAAATCAGGGCATCTGAGGCCCTCAATGACCCAACCAAAGGGTGTTCATCATCATTTTGATTATGTATAATCTTTATTTGATCATAGAATATGTTAGAAGTTCACAAAATCAAAGAATTTCAAGCCATTTGCAAAGTTGACTTTTTGGGAAAATGACTTGTAATGGAAAATTGCCATTTTGGGAAACTTCTTCAACCCTTGCTTTTGATTCAAAAATACTTCAAATGAAAAAACTTTGGTCATGAAAGTTGTAGAATGGATCATTCCCTCTTCAAAAAGTACAAGAACTTGTTCTAATTCATTTTGGATCAAAAGTTATGGCTTGTCAAAGTTGGGAAAAATCACATAATTTCAAGTTTGGTACCAAAGAGGCATTTTGCAAAATGGTATGATCAAGTGTTCTAAAGGCTTCAAATGTGCACAAACTCATTACAACATATTCACATGACCTCTAATGATCAAAATGGGCCCAAGAATATTGAATTTTGATGCCTTGAATCTCATGAATTTCCAAAGTGGCCAAACTTTGGGAAATTTGCAAAACATCTCATAAACTTCATTCAACTTGCTGAATCATCTCAAAACTAATTCCATGGACCTCCTTAATCTCAGCTGAGCAAGGACAAAACAATGAGCTAGCTACACCATTTCCCATACCTCAAGTACAACACTTTTGACTTTTTGGCAAAAACACCCATACCAATCACAACAGTCCACAACAACTCTCTGCCCAATCCAGACCTTACAAACACACTCCAAGGATTCATTTGCATCACACACACAAGCCTAAAACATACCATAAGCCAGCATTCTCATTTTCCACCTCTTATGCAACTTCCTTCGAAACTCATCATACAAACATCAAACACAAAAACAAACTTCACAAAACATCTCAGCATGTTCCACTGATCACAAACCAACCATTGAAACAGCCTGAAACCTCACATAAACCAAATACGATTTCTTCCCCTCTTTGAACAGAACTCAAGCAATCTCTCAAACTAGCCCAAATAAACTCCAGATAAGCTTTGCAAGCACTTGAGGGAGGTCATTGGAGCTGATTGGAAGCAAAAAACTGGTCCAGAAGCTCTTGGGTTGAAAGCTTCGATTCAGGTAGCCATGGAAATTCATTTTTCCAGAACTCTTATTTCTTGTTTCTAAATGATAAAGCATGCTCTCATGATCACACTAAACCTTTTATTTTTGAAAATGATTGAGTTTTGAGGTAGTATGGATGTTCTGAAATTTTGTTCAGTTTTAAGTTTTTGTTCGAATCTTGTTGTTGATGATGAATAAATGAAATTTGATGCTGGATTCTTGTTCTAGGGGACTTGGGGATCATTTCTGGAGATTTGGGGGGTTTGATTTGACCTAGGGAGTGTTTTTGAGATTTTCAGGGAGGGAGGTCACCGGAGAAGACGACCGGAGCTCGTCTCCGATGACCTGAAAATAATTAGGGCTAATTAATTAGGGTTAGCCAGGTTTGAATATGGACCCTTGATCTAGTTGACTAAGTCAATCTCCCGCGCGCGTGTGTGGCCCAGATTCGTCATTAAACCCTAATTCAAATTAATCAGCTTAATTAATTAGGTTTAAATTTAAATTTTCCAGAAGCAATCTCAACCGTCCATGAGCGCGCGCAGTCTTTCCCTCCCCCCTGAGTTTGAATGCTGGCCCTTGATTGCGCTGACTTTCTCTTTATTTGTATTTTTATTTCATTTTATTTCATTTGTTTTGCACATTTAATTTAAAATAGCAAAAAACCTTTAAAAATTATGAAAATTTTTGTCAAGGTTTTCATTATTTTTCAGAACACAAAAATATTTTTATTTTTATTTTTTGCGTTACAAATTATTTTTAAATCATTTAAAAGTTTATTTTTAATTAGTTAATGAAAATTAATTAATTAAAAATGCTTTAAGGTATTTAAAAATCACAAAAAAATTCATGTTGCATTTAAAAACATTTAGAAACATTGTCCAACTCTCAAACCAAATTTCTTTTTTGTTCTTAATGCCTTTTGATCATTTTTATTGGAATTAATTTCATTTCAAGGCAATATTTTGTTCCAAACTTCAAAAATTCATTTCTGCCTAACCATTGAGAGTTGGACAATGATTCTTTTTGCATTGCATCTTGCATAGCATGTAGTTTATAGGATAAAATTGGCATGAATTGATCTTGCATTTCCAATTTGTTTTGCATTTTTCTTGACAAGGTACCTTAAAACCCTATCAACCTTAGGAAATTCATAACTCTCACTAGGTTAAGAGTTGGATCCCCTCCTTTGGGCAGTGAGTTTGTATAGGTTTAGGTTTCCTTTGATTGCATTTTCAAATTTTTATCATGTCATTTGCTTCTGGTTTTGGATTTTGCTTTGTATGTTGCATATAACCCTAATTTATGCCTTCCTTTGCATCCATCTTCCATTTGCTTGCATACCATGACTTGCCATGACATTTTGTGCATCCATTTGATTCATAATACATCTTAGGACATATTAGAATCATGCTTGATCATTGCATCTTTCATTTGCCATGTTATATGTCCATTGCATTTCATAACTTTTCATGAACATCCATGGTTCAATGCATGTTTCTCTTGCATCCATATGTTTGTATGATCATTCCCTTGCCTTGCCTCATGTTTGCATCATCTCTTAGCATCATTAACATCATACTTATGCTTCTGGTTTTGGTTTGCATCATGACATTGCATCTCATTTGCATTGCATTTCATTTTCTTTCACTAACTTTTCAGGTGGTAAGCTATTTTGAGAAGTGAATTTGCCTTCACTTCTCACAATTTCTTTTCATCTCCTTTGTGCATCATTGCTGCATTTCATCTTGTGTATTGGATTTAGCTTGCTCATTCTTGTTCATCTTACTTTCTTTCTTCAAGCAACTTGACTTCTTAAGTGAAGCAAGTTGTTTTGCTTCTCTTTGCTCCTTTCATCTGCTTCTTTCCTTGATGGTTCCTTGAAGATTCTTCTTGTAAACCTCACTAACCCTAGGAATAACCAAGCATGATAACAATTAGGGTTGATTAGTCCCCCCATTTAGCTTTTACCTTTGTGTCATCTTTGAGTCTTCTCTTCTCATCTCATAATCAGGGACTAAACCCTAAAGGCTTTAAGGCTTTGTGATTAAGCTTATGCCTGCATCCTTCTATTAGGATGGAGTGTATAACTTTAATCCTAAGTGTTAAACCCTTAATGTGTTTAAATCCTTTAATCAATTCCTCTAATAATCATCAAGACATCAAGCTTGTAACTTGGGCCTTGCATTAGGGTTCTAATTCTTCCTTAATTGGTTAAGAAGGACTAACCCTAGTGTTAATGGACAAGTCCCCCTCAAGTTGTCTTACAAACCATAAAAATCATTTCTTAATCTCACCATTAACTAAAATCCACTTAATAAAGGCTTTGTTTTGTCATGAGTTTAATCCCTAATCATGGATTAAGTTGAGGAGCTTTCCTCAGCTTAAACATTCTCATCTATTATCCTTCTATTAGGATGGTGTAATGAGTCTGTTTAATCCCTGATTATGGCTTAAACTCATTACTTAACACTAAACAAAAACAACAAAAACATCTAACTAATCACAAGTAGGTTAATGATCTTAATCTTACACCCTGGTGATTAAGTGTGAGATGCTGACTTCACACTTAAGGTATTCTCATTACCCCTAATCAGAGGGAGGATGTGATGAGTTTACTAACCCATTGGTTCAGGCTTAAGCTCATTAACTTATGACACATTTCCAAAAGCAATAAAAGACTGAAAACTCAAAAACAAACAATAATCGTCTCCTACGGGATTCTTTTCTCATCTCATTCACTCATAAACGAGAACTTGCTTCTTCCATCTAATGCAAGACAGTTTGCACCTGAGCCAGACAGGTCATACACTTGAGCATAGACAAGCAAGCAGTTCACAAGTCAATTTATCTTTCAGTCTCTTTGAGTCGAACTACGGTGTTCTGACTTCCTCATTGCACGAGAGGATACGTAGGCATAACTTAACAGTTATTGAACAAAAGTCTCTGTATATTCCCCCTCCTTCCAGCATCATTCTCTAGCCTCATGATCTTGAGCATTTCATTCCTGTTCTTACACTGACACTCTACATTTATACACTTTACACTTCTTTTACACTGACACTTGCATTCTTTCCCAGCTTTGATACACAAATTGCACTGACACTACCCCTTTAAAACACAAATCTTTTAAGCGTGGATCCCGTCGAGTACGACGGACAATCTGGGTGCTAATACCTTCCCAGGTTGTAACCAACCCCCCTTTCTCAGTCTCTCTGGTTCGCAACCGTCTTGTCCATCTTTTCTTAGGTTTATGCAGCATTACCTTTCCTTCGGGATAAAAATGCCTAGCTGGCGACTCTTTTCTTTTCCTCTTTCGCCGACCGTTCGCGTCTGTACCCCTTCTGACCCCGGGTGTCATTTTGGTGGGAGCGACAGTGTTGCATTCACAAGTTCATGATTACTCACAAAAGCCTAGAAGGTTGGAAGATCATCAGGGAATCCAGGCTAGGGCAAAGCTCCTACACAATGATCCCAAATTAGGGTTTGAGTTTCAAGCATGAAAACCTCAAGACTTTGGCCATTTCATTTGGGCAGAGTCTCTCATATGACAAGAGGATCCTAAGGGTGAAATTTGGTGAGAAAAGTCCTCAGGGAAGTCAGTTATTTCATCAGAAGTTCAAGATGCAACTTTTTCTCCTGTACAAGGAAATCCTGATTAGGGTTTTGGGCCAGACACCCCTATCTTCTGTGTTTTGACCATTTCTTGAGGCCAAAGGCTTTTATTTAGTCTGCATAGCTTATGTATGAAGTTTGAGGCAAAAATTCACTGAAGAAGTCAAGACTTGGTGCAGTTGCTTGGAGGTGAAGCAAGAAACTCAACTACATAGTCAGCAAAGTCAACATGACAATTTCAGAGTTTTTTAGTCAGGATTATCATTTTTTAAGGTCATATTATGTCAAGGAGTATTTCATTTGAGCTTAAATGTCAAAAGTCGGGAGTATGCAAAAAGTTACTAAATTTGGAAGTTTCTATTTTTAGAAATTATTTGATCCTTAACTTCAGGCTATTATTTCATGTGCGAAAAAGCTCCGAATGATTTTCCGGTAAACACGAAAGTTGTGGAGCACGATTTTCCCTTTCCGAAAAGTCGTAGAACACTTTCGTAGCATTTATAGAACTCAAGTTATGATTTTTTTGAAGTTTGGGTGTATTTTAGGGTTTTTGTGTGACACTTGTCAAAATACTATTGGGTTCTCTCATTTTGTTGTGTCACATTTTTTAATTTCTTTGTTACTATACCTTTTATGTGCCTATTTATATGTGTGTTTACGTGGTACAATTGAGCATGTATCCACCATTTGTTTTTTTTACCTTTTTCATTGTATAAAGAGAATGATAGAGTGAGGCACTTGTTTTTCGATTTTAAGGAAAAAAGAAGATCAGCAAAAGGCATCACCTCACCACGCCACTTTTGTGACTCACTCCACTCACAGATTCCCCAATCACACACGCACACTGCATGCCTGGGGGGAGAAATGCTACATGTGAAAAGGCTTACTATGCACCTTCACTTGACAAACAGGCCACGCCTTTGAACTCTTCATCATCCCTCCATTAACCATTGTGATAACAACAACATATCACCACTCTCATGTGCACTACCTTACCCAAATATAATGAGAAAAGAAAAAAAGTTTCACACGGGATTTGTTCTGTTGGTGGTGAAGAGTAACAAAACTTGTGACCTAATACCAACTAGTGCATCAGCTCTTGGATATAAAAGCTTGGCCAAGAATTTGAGAGGAGGAGAGCACCACTGTATCACTAAAAAACACACGAAAGAACCCCACACCATTCTCTGCATTTTTTCTTACTTTCAAAGGAATCCAGATTTCAATCCCTTTGTCCATCACATTCTCAAAGCTTCTCCTGCGTCTTCTTGATCCTGCTTCCATTTATGTGATCCTTTTCCTTGTTCCAAGTGTGGTAGAGTTTATCTTTTTTGCAACTTTTCGGTTTCTGCTTTCTCACATTCATCTTCAGGAGCTAAGCCTTTATTTGGCCAAGCAAA
Organism: Lathyrus aphaca; assembly: GCA_963966055.1. Lineage (NCBI taxonomy): Eukaryota > Viridiplantae > Streptophyta > Magnoliopsida > Fabales > Fabaceae > Lathyrus > Lathyrus aphaca. Next base: position 261,375,358 of record OZ014519.1, read on the forward strand.
AGCTCAGGGAAACTCCTAGTGCCTCTAGTTGTGGTTGGATCTGCAGGAAAGCTTTCACTACAGGTTGGTACTCCATTTTTTTTGCTTCTGATTTTGCCATGCTTATGCGTGTTTTATGTTGATAATGCTTGATCTGAACTGTTTGTGGTGAGTGTAAGCTCTAGGAAGCTTTGTTTTGTGCTTTTCGTTTTTGTGACCCGGGTTGTCTTTGCCTGAAACTTTGTGTGTGTTGGGTATTTGTGAATTTGGTTTGTAGATTTGCAAACTTCATTGTTAGGGCTGCAATTTTGGCTTTTGCAATTTTACTTTTCATGGATATTTGAGGGAGATATTCGATGTTGAAAACGTTATGATCTTGCTGCATTTGCTCTGTTTCGATGTTGCTGTTTTTATTTTTGATTCATGGCATGGGAAGAAGACGAGTTGGTATTGGCTGGTGATTGGCCCGAGTTTATTTTATTGGTTTCTTTTTATTTTTTATTTTTATTTCACTTAAGTGAGAGTGACCAATTGATTAGCGGGTCACATGTTTTTTTGTTATTTCATTTCAATAATTAAACATAACACATGATTAATGAATAATCTTGATTTAATTAATGGGATAAGTGAGATTTTCGTTTGGGCCTAGGGCCATCCGCTAACCACACCCCTCTGTTGGGCCCAAGCCATATCTGAACGGATAAGACTTGCTGGTTGCACCACCCCTGGCCATTTCATCTTATTTCTTTTTCTTTTTATTTCTTTTTAATATCATTTAGATTTTAATTTTTAAAAATAGTTATAAGTTTCAAAAAATTATGAAATAATTTGTGGATGTCACTTTGAGTTTTCTTTAAATTTTCATATTTTTATTTGTCATTTATTTTATGTTGACACGTGGATATTAATTTCCCCATTTAATTATTTCATTTTTATTCCTTTTTTAAGCATGTTGTCTTGTCCATTTTCCATGGTGATCCTCATTTTGAATTTTTGAGTGGTTCTTTTTGCTCTAGACTCTTGATAGAGTGTACTTCACATGTGATTTTTGTTCTGATTTTTAGGAACTTGTTTAATTAGTTTTGGTCATTGACTTGTGAGTGAAGTTTCTTAACCCTAGTTGTTGTTTGAGCCCTCATTTGACTTACATAGCTTCTGAATTTCCTCCTATCCTTTTGGCATGTTGTTATATCATGATTGAAGATCTTTGTTCCAAGGTTGTGGAATTTTTTGGTTGCATTGTTGAGTTGATTTGAATTTTGGTTCTTAACTTGTCCCATTTTGTTTCTTTTTGATCATAAGCTCTTTCCTTAGCTTAGAAGGGCACTTGTGCCAACTTCTTCATCTTGTTTAGGGCCTCTTTAGGGCATTGCTACTTCTCTGATCTTGGGTTGGGATTTGTGTTTTGGAAATCTTGTATTTGGTTTACCTTTGAAGTTCTTTCTTTCTTTTGTGTGTCCATCTCACTTCTTTTGTTTCTTTCTTCCTATAATGTGATTGTTTAGCTTTGTGCTTCTCTTCTCTTCATCTTTCTTGCTTCTAAAGCAATTCTCTAGCTTGATTAGGGTTCAGGTCTTATGATTTAAGTTTGTGTTTTGTGTATTTTTTCTTTATATCTTCTTAAGTTTATTTGCCTTGCCATGTGATTCATGTTGCCTCATATTGACTTGTGTGATTCTTTTCTCATTCTTATGACTTGCATTTGCATTGAGCCTTTATGTGTATGACTTCACTTTTGTTTGTATGATGTTGGTATGACATTATGTTCATTTTGTTGTGCTTGTATGCTTGTGTTGCTAACCTTTCAGGGGCTATGGTAAGTGAGAGGTGTGGATGTGATTCCCACATCTCCATATCTCATCTCTTCTCTTCTTATGTTTATTTGTGCTAACCTTTGATTGTTGGGCTTAGGCCTTACTTCCTCTTCTTCTATTCTTCTTTCTTCTTCTTCTCTCTTTCTTTCTTTCTTCTTTAGGATAGTAAACCTCACTAACCTAGGTTCATCCATGCATGACAACATTTAGGATTCTATTCTCCCTTAGATTTTTCACCTTTTGAGATCCTTTTGGTGCTCTCTCTTTTCATCTTCAAACTTGATTTTAATTCACTTTAATAAATGTTGAGTCTTTTCATGTGACATGAGACTTTGCTATGAGATGCTTGCACGCGTTCCGTTTCGGGGCGAGGTGTAAGTTATCCCTCGTGGTGGATAGGTCTTAGCATGCGATTATCTCACAAAGAAAAGCATAAAAAACACTTCTTAACCAAAAATCACAAAAATACTTAATAAATTCAAGTAGGTCAGTGTGCCTAAGCCTTCACTTGTGGGACTAGATTTGGGGATTTCCTCCATAGATAGATGTGCCTCTTGCACATTCCATTTCGGGATGATGTGAGATGTATACATCCCAGTGAGTAAGACTTAGGTACACTTACCTATGCAAACTTCAAAACAGAAAACTCATAAAAAACACCAAACAAACAATAAGCGTCTCCTTTGGGACTTCTTTTCTCATCACCTTCGCTCCGTACGCGAACTTGCTCCTACTTGTCATTTTGCAAGACGGTAACGCACTCGTCGTCCGAGCCTGCAACACCTGAGCATTGACATAGGCAGTTCAAGCCTTAATACACAAGCAATCCTTTCCACCCCTAGTTAGGGGAACTACGGCGTCTCTGATCCTCATTGTCCTGATGAGGTACGTAGGCAGCGGGGTAGGGCCCGTTCGAGCACACTCTTTTATTTTCCCTACATTTTCTCTCTTTCTTTTCTTTCTTATCCAGTTTCAGTTTCAGTTTTGCAGCAGCTTTCATTTCTTCACCCTTTGAAACAGATTTCTTTGCAAGTGTGGATCTCGTCGGGTACGACGGACGATCTGGGGTGCTAATACCTTCCCAGGTCGTAACCGACTCCCGAACTCAGTCTCTTTGGTTCGCAGGACCCGTGTCCTTCCTTTTATTTTCCTCTGGTTTGTGCAACATTACCATTCCCGTTCCTTCGGGATAAAAATGTCTGGCTGGAGACTCTACCTCTTTCCGCGCCACTTTCGCGTTTGTACCAGGATGGAAATCCGGGGAGCGACACCATGTTACCAAACAAGTGGTAGCCCGGTTCATCAAAAGGGATATCATCTGCCGATATGGAATTCCTAAAAGAATCATTACTGACAATGGTTCTAATCTCAACAATAAGATGATGGCAGATCTATGTCAGGATTTCAAGATTGAGCATCACAACTCTTTTCCGTATCGCCCAAAGATGAATGGCATTGTCGAAACGGCCTACAAGAACATCAAGAAGATTGTTCAGAAGATGGTTGTGACATACACAGATTGGCATGAGATGCTACCGTTTGCACTGTATGGGTATCGGACGTCGGTGTGAACCTCAATTGGGGCAACCCCGTTCTCACTTGTATATGGTATGGAGGCAGTCCTACCAGTTGAAGTCGAGATCCCTTCGCTGAGACTAATGATGGAAGAGGTTGAGTGGCTCCGATCCAGGTACAATCAGTTGAGCCTCATTAAAGAGAAACGCCTAGCAACTGTATTCCATGGATAGTTGTATCAACGACGGATGAAATGGGATTTCGACCAGAAAGTACGGCCTTAACGGTGCATACCCTGTAATCTAGTGCTGAAAAGGATTCTTTGTCCTCTAACAGATTACAGGGGCAAGTGGACACCCAACTATGAAGGTTCATTCGTGGTTAAAAAGATCTTCTCGGGCAGAGCCTTGATGTTAACAACCATGGATAGTGAGGACTTCAAATCCCCTGTCAACGCAAGCGCAGTGAGAAAATACTTCATGTAAAGAGACCCGCTGGACAAAAACAGAATGAAGGTCCAGCCAAAAAAAGGCATCCCGACGAGCCAAAAACAGAATAAAAGTCTCGGGAAAATGTTAGGGAAATATCTGAAAAGATGTACACCCGCTAAGCTGAAAAGCCACACTGGACAACTCTGGAAAAAAAGGGTATCCCGGTGGATTGAAAACCCGAAACGACAATCCATGCAAAAGAGGGACTAAGACGAACCACTGCGATCTGCGAGATTTGTGATGTGACACCAGCAATCAAAGGTAATCTAAAGGTTGAAGATCAATTCAGTCGTCTTCCTCAAAGTGAAGTAAGCGGAGAATCTAGAGGACATACAAGTCATAGCCGGGTCGGAGCTTGATGAGACTTGGTTTTCACATTGCCATTAGGATAGTTTATTTTCCTTTTATGCAATTTCCTCTTTCCAGGGATTGCTTCCCGGTGTAATTCCTACTCATGGCCATTCTTCTATCAATAAAAGTGAAATTTCATTCAAATTTGTTTCTGTGTGTTTTTGTTTTTCATCTACCATTGTTTGATTGCAAAAACGTCCAACAAATTATGATAAATGTTGCTTTGTGAATACACGAATGCCTTATAACACATGCAGGAGAGTAAAAACATTTGACACATATCTGATGTGTTGGGTGATTAGAATGGTGATTCAGACCATGAACCCGGGGCATGCAGGCCAAACTAACTCTCATTTTGTAGGTATTATCAGTTGTGTTCATTAACATGCAGGTACTAGCATTGCCAACAAATTCGTCGCCAACACAGAGTTTCAAGAAGCCTCTTCCTCAGCAGATCTTGAAGCATGACTCCTCAACTAGTCAGGCCATCCTTTCTTCAGCAGAGCAATAGCAAATAGAATGATATTTCCCGAGCAGGAGGGCACTATCTCTTATCCCCAGCGAGGGACTCCTTCCACTTATCATCCCTAACATAAGACACATCCTACCTCTCACTCCCGGCAAGAGGTGGTCAAAACTCTTATTTTCAGCAGGAAATATCCCCTGCGGAGTTCTCCATTATCTCCAACAGATTTGGAAATGGAGATCTTTCCCAGCATGATAATAGAAAGTTGTGGTTGTACTCCCTAAGAAAAGAGACCTCCTTTGATAGAGGAGTATCCCCAATCAAAGTCTTCATATCTCTAGTAGTACGGGAGAATTCATCATTCCTCAGCAGAGGTGAAGATGTAGAAGAGCCCGAAAGTCCTCTTCTTTGCCTAACAGTGTTCTCCTCTTCCCCAAGCAGAAGATGGTGCACCTAAGGGATGCCCCCATAAGGTCTCTTCCTCAGTGGAGTGCCAACACATATGGTTCCCCAGCCGGGTCAGAAAAGTATCAATTCCCCAACAGACTTCGGCGGGTAACGTACCTTCCAAGTCAAGTTCATCCTCAACAGGGTCTTGGCTCTCCAATCTCAAAGTCCAATTTTTTTTGCAATGGTGGCAGTTTAGAGCTGGTGTATCAAACACTATTCCCTACAGAGTTGATTTCCCCACAGGGATTCATCACAATCAATGTAGAAATTGGTTCTTCCCCAGCGAAGCCGTCAAGGATATCTATTGTCTCCTCATCAGGAGATCTCTTTGCATTTGCATTTATCAATCATCATTACATTCGCATCCTCAAAAAGCGTAGCATTTCCATCATTATGGAGCATTACGCCATCGAAAAATTCAAACATATGCATATGAAGCATAAGCTAGTTTTGGTACCTTGCACAGAAGCCTGAAACAACATTTCTGCAACCAGACCGAAGTATCCCCATAGAATGCCAAGTTCATTTCCCAGTGTGGTTATTTCTACCAAGTCTTGTTTGTTATTCCCCAGTTGATTCTCGTTTAAGTACAACAATCTCATTTTTTTGCGTCTCCGTTTAAGTACAACGACCGCGTCTCGGGTAGTCATTTAAGTACAATGATCATGTTTCTTTGATCTCATCTAAGTATGATGATTTCAATTCTTCGATTCCATTTAAGTATAATGGTCTCGTCTTTGAGTCTCGTTTAAGTACAACGATCTCATTTCTTTTCGCGTCTCCGTTTCAGTATAACGGTCGCGTCTAGGGTTTTCATTTAAGTAAAATGATCCCTTTTTATTCGATTCCATTTAAGTACAATGGTTTCGTACCTTTGAGTCTCTGTTTAAGTACAACGGTCTCTCATTTTCCCTCATCTCCGTTTTAGTACAACGGTCACGTGTCGGATTGTCGTTTAAGTACAACGATCTCGTTCTTGCTGATTCCATTTAAGTACAATGGTTTCATTTTTGATTCCGTTTAAGTACAACAGTCATATCTAGGGTTATCATTTAAGTACAATGATCTCGTTTTCTTCGATTCCATTTAAGTACAATGGTTTCGTACCTTTGAGTCTCTGTTTAAGTACAACGGTCTCTCATTTTTCCCTCGTCTCCATTTCAGTACAACGGTCACGTGTCGGATTTTCGTTTAAGTACAACGATCCCGTTCCTGCTGATTCCATTTCAGTACAATGGTTTCATTTTCGATTTCGTTTAAGTACAACGACCGCGTTGTGGGTAATCATTTAAGTTCAATGATCTCGTTTCTTTAATATCATCTAAGTACGATGATTTCATTTCTTCTATTCCATTTAAGTACAATGGTCTCGTCTTTGAGCCTCGTTTAAGTACAACGGGCTCACTTTCCTCGTTTCCGTTTCAGTATAACGGTCACGTATTGGGTTATCGTCTAAGTACGATGGTCTTGTTCCCTTCGAGTTATCATTTAAGTACAATGAGCTCACTCCCTTTTGTCATGTCCGAGGTCAATTTCATATTTCAAGATGTCATCTGAGAGTGGCATTTGTTCTCATCTCCCACAGAGTGCAAATTTTCTGGTTTATTCAAGTATTCAATCACTTCATACCTTAAAAGTCTGAAAACTATTGCTATCATCCATTCAGGTCTACAGATGATTGAATAGGGGCATCTGTAATACCCTAAAATTTGCCCTTTTAATTTATTGCCAACCTCAAGTGGTTTATGCTTCGTCATCTTGCATATCCTTCCATATTGCATCGCATTCAGAAAAATAATAAGTAAAATAAATCATCATCTGCATGTGCACGAGGCTTGTGATCAAGTGTCTCTTGTCAATCTTTGGAGTTCAAGAAGGAAAATAATACCACAAAAATAATCAGATCATTTCCAAGTTGATCCACTGAAGGAAAGGAAAATTCACATTTTTCATCCGTTAACCGGTTAACGCCTGGGGTTAACCGATTAACGGGGGCGAAATTTATGAAGGAATTTCAAATTATGGTTGGTTTGCCACAATTCTCTCCACTTTTTTCCACATTGCATTACACTTCATTTCCACTCCACTTTGCCTTAGATTCTCCACCATATTCTAGACTCTTCCACACTCTTCCAAGGAATATTCCAAGGAACATTCTAGAAACCCTAACCAACTTTAACTAACTCTAAGCCTAAATTCAAACCTCACTCCAAACCTCACTCCAAACCTAGCTCCTATATAAGTTGATTTCACTCCAAACCTCACAACTTCAGCCATTTTTTACAATTTCACTACATCTCTCCCATTTTTCTCTCAACTTTTACTCCATTTTCAACCTTTTACCAAAGCTTCTTCATCAAAGATTCTTCAAGTTTCACATTGAAACTTGAAGAGTTTGAAGCTAAGCCTCCATTCAAGCATTAATCCCATAACTTATTGGATAAGTTGCTGCTGTTTTGGATTGATTGGAGCTTATTGGAAGTGCTTTTGTGCAAGTGTTCATCAAGATCTTCATCAATTATATTTATTTTGCATTCTCGCGGATCAAAGCTTGAAATCTACGGTTTTCTCTTCATTTTTCACATTGATCGACTCGCAAAAATACCAGAGCAAGCCTCCTCTTTGTAGGTTGGTGAATCCAAAACCGTTTTTCGCTTTTAATTTATTCACTTCATCTCGTTGTATGGCATTCTTTGATCGTTTGCTTGCGTTTTGATCACTTTTATGATTTGATTGCGTTTCGTTCGATTTACTTGTTAGTAGTTATAATTGTAGCTAATTCTTGGTGTTAATAGGTGTTAGAGGACTAGGTTTGAGTAGAAATTTCGTGCTAGCATGTTCATAAATGTATTAGGATCTCTTAGAAGTAGGTTGGTGGCTAAAAGTCTTTTTCCTAATTGATTTTCAGCATTTTGTTCAGTGTTAGTCGGTTAACACCCTGGGTTAACTGGTTAACACGTTGATTTTTGCCCCTGGATTTGGTTTTTTAAAGCCGTTAACCGGTTAACTTTCCATTTGAAAAAATTGCTTTTTTCGTGACATGTTTATGCATCATTCATTCTTTAGTCATCATAGCTTGATAGATCATGATTTTAGGGAATTTTTAGGATCACTTTAGGTGCATGATTATGTAGTTTAGGTAGCTTTCGACATGAGTTTCGTTAGTTTCCGTTTTTGTGCGTAAATGTTGCATAATATGTCCATAACATTTTGTGATCATTGTTTGCATAATTTAGCATCCTTCATAGTGTCGTACCTCGAAAAATACGACCTCGCGATAAAAAGATACCACGGATAAAAATTAAAACAACAGAGTCGCCACCGAACTTATTTTATTCCAACTAAGGAAAAGTAAAATATCGAGAAACCTTTTGAAAAACGGATAGAACAAGGTCTTTGAAACCAGATTCTAGGTTCGGGATTCGATTCCGTAAGGGGAAGGTATTAGCACCCCTTACGTCCGTTGTACTCAACGGGAACCTCTTAGTTTAACTTGCGATCTAATGTTGACTTATGCTTTTTGTTTTCTTCGAATAATAAAGTAAATGCGGACGATTCTAATCTAAGTTTAATAGGGGAAATGGGTTATTTTGTTCCTAGGGTGCTCGGCAAGGAGTAAGATCTGTGTGCCTACGTATTCCCTTGTACAATGGGAAAGTCAGAGCCTCGTAGTTCGTGGTACTAAGGTTGGTTGGTTGGTTTGTGTTATTCAATGATTATTTAGACCGCATTCTAACTACTAAGTGTTGGCTTGTCTGCTCGCGATAGGAGGCGGAAGCGCTAGCTTGTTTGTGAGATAGAAAGGATTTAAATAATGTTCGTTTAAAAAAAATGTTCGATTTCTTTAATGTTTTAGGAATGAAAGGGTGAATGAACCGCGTCCCGTGGGGCGAGCCTTAGGAGAGTTCATTCAAGAATTCGAGGAATGCAAGACTCCAGAATTCAGTTCTTTCGTTATTTGATGTGTGGATTAAAAGTTTTAATTACGGAAAGTCGAATGAACCACATCCCGTGGGGCGAGCCTCAGGAGCGTTCATTCAAGAATTCGAGGAATGCGAGACTCCAGAATTCAGTTTTTTCCATTATTTAATTATAAAAATATTTGAATATTTGAGTTGAAAGAAGTTTGATGGCGAGGCACGGCGCGCTCGGCTTACATGGCTTGCGACTAAATTAAAGCGATAGAATGTGGGGAAAAAATAATTAAAGGCAACTATTCAGAGGCGTTGGACCTTTTGGAAATCGGATGCGTCGAAATATGGTTCGTTAACTTCCTTAGAGCCGATTTAAAGTTTAAAATCGTTCTAGGAGGAGTCGAATCGTTTTAAGTATTAAAATGTGATAAATAAATTAAACTAAATTGATTAAATTAAATTACGGAAATTAAATCGGAATTGAATAATAAATACAAAATAATAAATTAAATTGATAATATGGCGAATAATCAGAATAATACAATAAATAAACTAAACTAAATTAAATGGCCTCATATTGATTAAATTTTCTGACTTAATGAAAACGGAAATAGTTTAACCGTTTAATATATCATCGGCCCGAGAATAATAATAAAAAGAATGAAAATCTAATTGACAAACAAAATAAACGTAATAGATCACTATATTCAAAATATATTAATAACTCTAACAATTAAAAAAATCTAAAAATTGAAACAATTAAATAAATAAATAAAAAATTAAAAAAAAAATGAAGCACAAAAAGAGGATGCAAGCCGTTAAGGGTAGTGTGTTTAGTAGCAATTATCAAGGGCCTAGGAAACACACAACAACAACAACAACCCTAAAGGTTTTCATATAGAATATGAATTAAAAAAAAAAACCAGCCATTATATATAAAAAAAATGTGAAAAGATTTATATCCCTTTTTTTCCAGAGAGAACGATAACGAACAAAAAGAGCGCCCACCCTCAAAACGGAATCCCGATGGTGCTCCTCGACTCTCCCTCTTTCCGTCCGCGACTTCGAATCGCAAAGGTTCGATCTCACTGGGTTTCACGATTTTGTTTTCAAACTCGTGATTTCAAATCTGGTTTTGGATTGGGCTCGCGTTTGGATCAGTTTCACGGGTTCATAACGGTTTCAGTTTGCGCGGTTTCAACAGGTTAGTGGTGGTGATATGAGGTTTCACAGCGGATTGTTTTTCGTGATGGTGGGGTAGTTTCAGATCGGTTTTTTAGAAGGTTCGCGATTGAGCTTCTCTATCACTACAGCTTGGGTCATTTTCGCGGAGGTGTTTGGGCTTTTATGGAATCATTTTTCTTTCTAGGTTTGTGATTTAGATGGTGAGTTTGTGTTTTGGTAGGTTCTGGTTTGTGAGTTAATGTTGAAGCTTGGTGATACGATGATTTAGTGGTTATTGCGGTGATTTATGGCTGTTTTGTGTTGGGTTTGGTGTTGAGGTTGTTTTGATTTTTTTTGAAGGTTTGTGAAATTTTCTGAGTTTTTGAGACTGGGTTATTTTTTTGCCATGTAATTTTGTGTAATCCAAGCATGTTATTGAATGAATGAAGGTGTTGTTTTATAGAGGAAAACTTTGAAGGGTGAAATGGGATTTTCTGCAAGTTTAAGGATAAGAATGAATCGGTGTGAGAATTTTTTTCCAGAAAGTTTGTTGTTGTTGTTGTTGTTGTTGCGGAACACGTTTGTTTGTTGGTATTAGTGGAAGACACAGTTTTTTTTTTGCATAAGGTGAGGTCATATGGGATTATGAGTGGTGTGTTAGAATTGGATTGAAATAAATATAAAAAGTGGTTGTGTGGGTTGCTGAGAATAAAAGTGGATGGACAAAATAATAATAATAATAATAATAATAATAATAATAATAATAATAATAATAATAAGAGTAAAAAGGATAAAAATAATAATAATAATAATAATAATAATAATAATAATAATAATAGTAATAATATTAAGATGGTAATAATAATAGAAAGTATAATAATAATAATAATAATAATAATAATAATAATAATAATAATAGAAATAATAATAAGAATAAAAAGTTAATGATAATGGTAATAATGGAAAATGGTTTGGTAATAATAATAAAGTAGTAATAGAAAATAAAAATGGTAATAATATTGATAGAAATAATAATAGCTATAAAAAATGGTAATACGCAAAATTGTGATAGAAATTGAATGTAGACAGTATGGATTAAAAAAAGACATAATTTTTTTAATTTTGTGAAATGGGATTAGAAGAAGAAAAGGTGACAATGGATTTTGAATTAAAATTAAAATGATTTTAAAATAGAATAATGGAAAATAAAAGAAATTAAAATATAGGTGGGATTTTTTTTGTAGAATTTTTTATAATGACTAAATAATAAAGAAAAGAATAAAAACTTGAAATAAGAAGAGAATGCATTTTTTTTGAATTCTCCGAATAAAAGGAAACGAGACATATTTTGAATTTTTATAATATCTGACAGAAAAATAAAATGGTACATATTTTTTGATTTTTTTTAATAAAGGTGAAAACGAAAATAAAACAATATGACAAAATTGTGGTATAATAGCATGTGTTGTGCTGGTAGAAAGATAAAGAAAGTGATAGAAAAATAACTATATGGAATTAATAATAATAATAATAATAATAATAATAATAATAATAATAATAATAAAATAATAGAAATAATAGAAATAATAATAACACTAAGAATAGAGATAATAAACTAGTAATAGTAATAAAAATATTTTTTTGTGATCTTGTTTAAATAATAGTAAATGGATTTAAGAAGAGAGATAATGGGCTTATGAGATATTTACAAATGAGGTCTTATAGAATATTGAAACACGTGAAATCTTTGTGATGGTTGTATTAGTTAGGTAGTGGTGTTGAAAAAATAAGAAACGTATGGAGGTGGGGTCTTGGTTGTAGAAAGTGTGAGTTTTGAAATTGTGATGCTATAATAATAACCGAAAATAATACTAAATATAATATAAAAAATAATAATTAAAAAAAAAGTAATACTAATGATAATAATAAATTAGTAACAATGATAGAATATTTTAATAAAATGTGGTAGTATGAAAAATAATAATAATAATAATAATAATAATAATAATATGTGATGAATTTAAAAAGTAATGGTTAAAATGGATTAAAAATGGATAGTAAGTATTTAAAATAGTGAATAAAATAAAAAGGGATTAGAATTTTTTATTTTAAAAATAAATAAATGCATTTTTTTTGGGATTTTTGGTAATTGATTGTCACACCCCAAATTTTGCCCCTAACATTTCATTATGCATTCATCTCACCATTACAACTTTTCTTTGTTCATACCAAATTCAATTTCAAGTTTCTAAGTCATTTTCAAAAGCTCAAGTGTTAATTTCAAATTCTAGTCACATTTCAAATGCAAATTGCGAGTTTAAATTTCCATTCCATTTTTATAAAAAAATCTACTTCGAGCTTCCTATTCTAATTTCAAGTTCAATTTCGTTTCCAACTTCCAAGTCTAATTCAAGTTTTCAATTCAATTTTGATTTCTATTCATAAGATTCAAATTCCAATTTCATTCTATTTTCATTTCAAAAATTCAATTCCAAGTTTCAAATTCAAGTTTAATTCAAATTCTTGTTTCCAAATTCAAGTTCTAAGTCTCAAGCCTATTTCATGTTACCAATCACAAATTCAATTTCAAGTTTTCAATTCAACCCCTAAGTTTTATTCTAAATTTCTAGTCCAAACTTTCACTTCCAATTTCAAGGTTCCAATTCAATTTACAAGTTCATTTCCAATTCATGTTCAAGAATAATTTCTATTTTCCATTCAAGTTTCAATTCCTATGCAAATTTCAATCTTAAATTTACAAATTCATTTCATTTCAATTCTCGTTCAAGTACTAAAATCATAAACACTTTTCAAATTTTTTACAAATTCATTTCATTTCAATTCTCATTCAAGTACTAAACTCAAACACTTTTCAAGATTCAATTAAAAAATTCCAACCATGTCAAAAGTTTCAAGTCTCAATTCCAACTTCATTCAAATCCAAGTTCTATTTCACATTTCCCGAATTCATTCCAAATTTAAAATTCAATGTTGTTTCATGTCCAAATTCATTTTGCATTCATATTGTGTCCATTCTCAACTTGTTCATATTTTTTTTCAAACCTTGTCTATTTTCTTTTCAAGCAATTCATATTTAGTTATCATGCATTTCTATTTTTTTTTTAAATTACATGTTACTACATGAAAGTTTATTCATTAAATTACATTCATTCAATTTTTATTCCAATACACATATCATTCATATGCATTCAAGTTACATACATAATTAGGAATTTACGAATTTTCAAAAGATCCATTGTTACATCTAAGGAGCATTGTCATTACAAGCTATTTTAAATACACGAGGCAAGAGTTATAGGCCTATCTAGAACCTAGTTTCATACCAGACTTTCACTATCCTACTTCGCCAAGCTAGCCGATAGTTTTCGTCGTGCCAAAGTTCTACCACCAAGGCTCCAAATGGACTTGCCATTGCTTACCACTCTTTCCCTCATGCACGTGATGATAAGAACAAGCATTAGTATTCAAATATTTCCTACATAAACATCCAAGTTTCAATTCATCCATATTCATACATGATCATATTCATCATAATTAAATTCGTAGAAATTTCACTCAAACATCATACATATAATCAAGTAATTTCATTCAAACATATTCAAATCATATCATCATTCTAATCGAATTCACATCAGCATTCTAGTTTTATTTCATTCACATATATCATTCATATCATTACATTTTTGTGTTTTCATATTTTCACAATTTCAGTACAAGAAGAGCACATTTGTGGGGACCATTTTCTCTCTACAAACAGACAAAAAACCAACAGAATAATAACAACAAATAGCAGGACAAAGCAATTTCACAGCACACAAAATCAGGCCTTTGCTCTGCAGCATTTTCAGACCACTACACCACTACCACAAAAAATCAGAACATGTTCCCCAACGGATTGATTCACTACTCTTGCTCCACAAGTTTTCAGTACATATTTTAAATTCCAAAACCCTAATTCACATGCTATATAAATTAGTGTTCACATCAGTTGAAAGAAAGAGGAGGAACAGTCACAAGAAAACCAGAAAAAACCATCACAACAAGAATCCTACTACAAAAGCTCAGTTCTTCAGAAAAAAGCATTTTTGAACCTTACATTGAGGTTCAAAATTCATTTAGAGCTAAGCCACATTGCCACAGAAACAGAGGAATACGAGAATTGACGCAGAAGAAGGAGGAGGAACAAACCGAAAATCATAAGGAGTTTGAGAACAAACCTCTGAGCATCACCGGAAGGTATCGCCGGAACTACTCTGGTCAGGTAAATTCGTTGCCTTGCTGTCAAAATCTTCACTTCTACGTTTGTTGTCATAGCCTATTCTTGCATCATTCTCATTTTCGCCCGAGCTTTCTTGTTTTTGTGCTAAGTTGTGGTTTCTGAAATATAGATTTGAGGGTTTTATTTTTTTTTTCTTCTGAGTTTTATCACAGAGAGTTTCAGATTGAAGATTTCGATTAGGTTAGGAGGTTTTGTTGTTGTTTCACGGTGACACCGCCGTGGTGTTCAGCTTTTAATCGTGAGAGAGAAATTGAGAGTGAGAAACGCATAGAGATTTGAGAAATGACCATGAGCGTGAGAGAGTTACAGGAGAAACACAAGTTTGTTGGGGTTGGGGTTTTTGTTTTAATATTTATCTCCTCTGTTTTTATTTCTTCTTTTTATTTATTTATTTATTTATTTGATTTATTTACTAGGATTTATTAGGATTAATGAGTTTTTATTAAATTGATTATTTAATGGGATTAATGGGATTTTGATTTTCATTCTGAGATTTAATGGGATTTTGATTTTTATTGTATTGTAATTATAACACAGTCTTCATTTAATTTTGTTTCTTTTCTATTAGTTTTTTATTTAAATTCTTTATTAGTTATTTTTATAACATTTCTTAAAACAAAAACTATAAAAATATTTCTTTATTTTATTATTACCTTTTTTTAAGCATTTGGGTTTTAATTTTTATTAGTTTTTGTCTCTTATATCTAAAAAAAATAAAAATATTTTTTCTTTACTTTGATTAATCATTTTATTAATTTTTTTTTCATCCTTAATTTTCATGATATTAATATTCATGTGTCATATTCTTTAAAAATATCTATAAAAAAATAAAAAAAAATTCTTCTATTTCAATTTATTCTTTTTTAGATTTTATTTTGTTTCATTTCAAACATAGGGTTATAGTATTAATTTCCATTTATCCCTTTCTTCGAAAAATTCAAAAAATATCTTCTTCTTTTTTTTTTATTAAACTTTTTTATTTAAGATTAAACTTTTTTTGTAGGGATTTTTAATTAATCTCTATTGGTCATATTCTTTTAATATATAAAAAAAATCAAAAATATGTTTTTTTTTCTATATCTAAAAAAATCCAAAAATATATAGAATATGTAGTAATATCAAAATTCAAAAATAAATGTTTATTTATTTGATAGCTCTAAAAATCCAAAAGATATGTTAGTACTAATAAAAAAAAATCTAAAAATATATATACGGTAATAGTATTAGGAATCCAAATTTTTTTAGTATGAATCTTAACTTAAAAATCTATAGATGCTTATTGTATACTTTCTTTAACATTTTTTTAGTGTGGGTCTTAATCATTAGTGTTAATTTTAAAATTCAAAAAAATATGTTTCTAACATTAAGGAAAAATTCAAAAAAATAGTTTCTTTTAATTTGATTTTGTTTTATTGAAGAATTACCTTTATTTAATTTTTATTTATTTATTAATCTGCATTTGTTACATTCATTTAATGTATAAAAAAATCAAAAATATTATTTCTTATTTTATTTTAATTATGTTTATTTTAGATTTAATATCAAACTTAGGGATTTAGTATTAATTTCCATTTATCTTTCTTTAACAATCCAAAAAAAATGTTTATTTTCTTAATATCTAAAAAAATCAAAAAATATTTAGTTTCTATATCTAAGGAGATTTAAAATAGGTTATCTTTCTATGTAAGTAAAAAAAAAAAGCAAAAAAATTAAGGCATTTATCCTCATTTTTTTTATAGATATTTTTTTTATAATTATATATAAGATTATGTTCTTTTTTCATTATTAAGGCATTATTGTTTTGCGATAGGTCATCTTTTTTTTCTCCCTCTTAAATAGCCTTTAGTTAGTTAATTTTTTTTAAATTACAAAGTTTATTTTTTTATCTTGTTTTAAGTCAGTAGGTTAGTTTAACACATAAAAATTCATAAAAAATTAATATAATAATATATGTTAGAAAAATCTCTAAAAAATATTCTTAGTTTATTTTATTTTAATTTCAAATTTAATAATAATTAAAATTCCTAGTTAGTTTCTTTCACTCCATTTAAAACTCTAGTTTTGTTTTTAAGCTTTATAAAAAATTCTTTTTTTTTTTGGAGTAATTAGTATAGTAATAATATGAAAAAAATCTAAAAAAAATATTTATCTTTTATTTTTGTTAAACATTTTTATTTAAGTGTTGACTTTATTTTATATATAGGTTTTTTTTAATTATTAATCTCCATTTGTTACTATCTTTTAAATATCTCTAAAAAAATCAAAAATATCTTTCTTAATCTTTATAATTAATTTTGTGAATCCTTAATTTAATTTTAGCTTATCTAATTAGGTTTTATATTTTATTTTAATTTTTTAACTCAATTTATTTTAATTTAATTCTAAAAAATCCTAAAAATAATGTCTTGTCTATATTTCCTCTAAGTAGTTAGTTTTAGATCATTTAGGGTGAGAGGTTTGAGCTTGAGTTTATTTTCTCTTTGGTGTGAGTGTGTGTTTAATTTTGCTATCATTTCGGTTGTATGCACACTATGTTTATATTTATTGTATCTCACATCATGACCATATACCTGTTAAAATAAAATTGAAAGCGCACATTAATTTTCAAGATAATAATCCTTGGTCCAACGCCAAGTTGAGTTCATATACACTTCACTCACACACGTAAGTCGGTCGTTTTACGATCGCCATCTGCACAGTCTTTACACATCATAGCTTTCCAACTTAAGCAAATTGACGCACCACGTTTGTCTTCCACCCCCACATTCTCGATCCATATATCGAGTCATAGCCCGGTTATTAAGCCTTTTATCTTGTACACTTCAATGTACTTTATTTATTTTTACCATGTCCATTTTTTCTGCAAGTAGCAACATTTGCCTAGTCTTAGGAGCTTGCACCTTTTTATTTACTTTCTTTTTCCATTTCAATCCAAAAGGGAAAGAACTCATGCAGTTGACTCAATGTCATAGGAAGTTTATCCATCCCTAGCCATTAGGACTTTTTATTTTAGAACTTTTTGTGACTTTGTTAAGTCACGTGAGTGTTTGCCATAACACTTACCTTCCCCCGCAAACCTTGAGCGTAACCAAGTGTTCGTTAATCCTTAGGAGAACTACGAGTGCTCTGATTCTATACCCGATACGTAGGCATCGATGCGATGTTGTGCGAGCACCATTAGAAATAAAAACCTTAGGTTCCCTTAGTTTTAGCAAGCAATAAATAACAAAAACGCAAATATTAACAAGAGGTTCCCGTAGGATACTGCGTATGCTTAGGATGCTAACACCTTCCCTAGGTATAACCAACCCCCGAACCTAGATTCTCCTCAATTAGGGTTTTTACGATCTTTTTCCCTTTTCCCTTTGGATTAAATTAAAGTCAGTGGTGAACATAAAAGCTTTACGATTCAAGCTTAATCAATAGTTTGGTATCCGATTCTCACCGCAACATTGATTTTTTTAATAAAATATAAAAGGATATTGGATATGGATGAAATTAGATAATGGACAAAATCGGGTATAAAATAAAATAAAAACAAGTGACATATTTTGGATTTTTGAATATTTGTTAGACAGTAAAATAAAATGGTGCGGGTAGGACAAATTTGGGGTATGACAGTTGCCCCTATCGAATTGGCTTAGACCGAGTAGGATGAGCTGGTTTGCGTTCAAACTTTCAAGGTATAAGACAATTAGATATTAACAGACTCTGAATTTGTCCGACAAAAGAAAATGTGTAATGATAAAAGCTAAACATTGAAAACTGAAAAGATGGGTGACACTGAAAGGAAACAAGTTAACTGAAAGTAAATAAATCGCTATCACCAAAAGAATGATAAGGAGACTCCAACACTCGAACTAGGTCGATATGGATGCCGAGTGACAGAAAATTAAATAATTACTTACCACCGCAAGGATGATAATGCGACCCCAGCACTCGAACTAGGTCGATATGGATGCTGAGTAACAGAAAATTAAATAATCGCTTACCACCTCAAGGATGATAATGCGACCCCAGCACTCGAACTAGGTTGATATGGATGCTGAGTAACGGAAAATTAAATAATCGCTTACCACCGCAAGGATAATAATGCGACCCCAACACTCGAACTAGGTCGATACGGATGCTGAGTAACAGAAAATTAAATAATCGCTTACCACCGCAAGGATGATAATGCGACCCTAACACTCGAACTAGGTCGAGTGACAGAAAATTAAATAATCGCCTACCACCACAAGAATGATAATGCGACCCCAGCACTCGAACTAGGTCGATATGGATGTTGAGTGACAGAAAATTAAATAATCGCTTACCACCGCAAGGATGATAATGCGACCCCAACACTCGAACTAGGTCGATATGGATGTTGAGTGACAGAAAATTAAATAATCCTTACCACCGCAAGGATAATAATGTGACCCCAGCACTCGAACTAGGTCGATATGGATGCTGAGTGACAGAAAATTATATAAATGACCCCCGCTACCAAAGGGAAAACCGGGTGACTGAAAATTAAACAACGATCTGGTTGAGAAATACTGGTAAAATGAGTAAAATTTTTTGGGGAGCAAAGGGTTGAAGAAAAATTATCCAATGGGGGACGACCACTGGAATTTTCCAAGGAGATGCCTGGAATCTTCGATCGATCCTGGATTCTGACTTATGTATGTATGCTTGTTATTTTTCAAATGGTATTCCATAATGATGGAAATACAATGCAGATTTTTATGCACTAGAATGAAAGTTGAAATGTTGGGGATATGAAAAGCTGATTTATTTAGGTATGCAAATGATGTGTATGAGGTAAATGATGCATAATGATGCTTATGACTGATTAGAATGAAAGGTGCCAGCTTGGTGGACTTTTGGTTTGGTAGTTGCCAATAATGATTGGACTTTGGGTGGGTGGAGGGTTTGATTCCCCGACACTCGATCTTCGACGATGTATGGTCAGAAGATGGATCTGAATGCTCCAAGTTTGGTTATTTGCTGGTGAGCAAAGCGACTTAATTGACACATGAAGACTTCTTTGCTTTGAATGGTTGCCAACATCTGGTAAGATCTGCTTGTTCAGCTGGGGAATAGAGGTAGGAAGATTTTCTCCTTTTTTGTTTGCCCCTGCCTGTAGGGTATTTGAAAAATTCTAGTGGGGAAGCTTTGAGAGTGACCAAGACATGATTTGCCCCAGTATTTGGATTTGGTAAGCGTCTGCCCCTGATTGAGCTGTTTGAAGATAATTTGCCCCTGATTGGGCTGTTGAAGATGATTTTGCCCCTGATTGAGCTGTTGAGAATGGTTTTGCCCCTGATTGAGCTGATTTTGAAGAAGTATTGATTCAAGTTCCTCTTTCGATTTCCCTTTGTTGGGATTGCACTAATGTCAAGCACTGATTTGCAATTAAATTGTTCATACATAAATGGTAGTGTTAATGCAACGTTCATATAAGTTTTGAAAAAGTCAATTATTTGAATGATTGTGATAGTGTGACGAATGGACCATTAGCCCAAATGAGGTGCTGATTTAGAAAGTGCGTGAAAGATGCAGCAAGAATAATGTGCAAACGAGATTGAAGATTAGCAAATATATGGGAGTCAGTTTACACAGCCTTGTTTGTAGCATGCTTTCAGAATAAATCGCGCCTCAATTAGGTCTTTTTAGGGTTGTAACGTGGTCTGGTTAATGGTTCGAGAAACAAAGGATATAAGGCTCAAAGTTTGATTTGTAACCACCCCTTCTTCATAATGTTCTCCAGTCCTACATTCACTTAACTTCTACACATGCATTTGTATTGACGTTGCAAGAGTGAAGATGAAGCTTCAACGTTTGCTTGAAAATGGCAGTCATCTTATTTTGCTGGTGACCCTTTGATTCTTGATTCGGTGGTCACTGATATTTGTTTTGCTTTTATTGAGGATTTGAGCTCCTCTTTTGATTTGTTTTTTTTGTCGACTAAGTCTCCCTTCGAGTGCTCAACTTAGTGGTTTTTCTTTTCTATTTTTTTGTATTTTGTTGAATGTTGTGACTGCCAAGTCATTTTTTGATGGTCCTCCGACGGGATGTCTCATCTTGCGATTTGAAAGTGTAGTCAGGTTAACTAAAACAACTACCTTGCCCCGGGTTAAACATAAAGGTTTGTATCAGAAAGAAACTCTTATTTCTAGGCTCGAAGTGGTTGACTATGGATTAACTCCTTATCTCTCTAGTGTTTGGGGATTTGGAAAAAATGCTTGTACATCGTTGACGAGGTTTTATCCGAAAGCCTACCTCAACAGTTATGGGTATTTCATTTTCATCATCCTCCCTTAAATACTTGCTAAAGTGAAGTGAGAGAATATTTTGTGATTTTGTGATAAATGATAAATGACGAGCAAATGCGAATATATTGATTCAAAACATGCATAAACATAATATTAACATAACCAAATATGAAATAACAATGTCCAAAACAAATAGTAATTAAGAAAACGATACAAAATAACAAGAATGCGGAAATGATAAATGGCGACAACTGCCTTGATTTGAGGAATGAACTTCTCTTGATTTGACTTCTTCAGAGTTGGAGACCACTCAGCTCGATCTTCAACAACCCCTTCAAAAGTTTTCACTTGCGGGCCTCGTGTGGTGGCAATGGATTGACCTGAACGTTCGGATTCTTCTGAGTGAAGGTGAGATCTTTAGATTTGATCAGATCTTGAACCTTGTGTTTGAAGGCATGGAAGTTCTCGATTGTGTGACCTGGAGCGCCTTTGTGATACTCACAGCGAGCATTGGCATCATAGTTTCGAGTGTTACCAGTCTGAGGTGGCATATATTTCAAAGTAAGAGATCCTTTTGCCATCAGCCCATTAAAGATTTCGGAATATGACATAGGCAGGGAATCAATGTGTCTGTCAGATCCTCTTTGTTAATATGTTGGGCATTATTGAGGAGCGCGTTGCTGTTGTTGATCAGGCTGTGGTGGATAAGTCGGTTGCTGGTATGGAACAGGTGCATATTGCGCAGTAGCAACTAGAGGATATGGACGTGATTGGTAAGGCATATGAGGCGAAAATGGAGCTTGAATGGCCTGTTGATAAGGCATTGGAGGAACATGTTGATATGGCATTGGAGCATATTGCGCAGCAGCAACATATCGATACTGATAGTAGGGTAGTGAAGTAGGTGCACCCTGTTGAGGATTCCCACTTGCGGTAGAAATGGCATTGGTTTCTCCCTTCTTGTACCCATTGAAAGGCTTCTTGGTTCCAGATTGGCTGCTAGAACCTCCTTGAATCTTTCCACTTTTCAGACCTTCTTCGATTCTTTCTCCAACAATCACCATGTCTGAAAATCCAGAAGATACGCTGCTGATTAGCTTTTCGTAGTATTGCCCTTGTAAGGTATCCATGAAGATATTGATCAGTTCACGGTCAACCAATGGCGGATACAGTCTGGCAGCTAACTCCCTCCAGCGTTGGGCGTACTCCTTAAAGGATTCGCTCTCCTTTTGAGTCATACTCTGAAGTTGAGTGCGATTTGGAGCTAAGTCAGTGTTGTACTTGTATTGCTTTTTGAATGCATCGGATAGATCAAGCTAAGTACGAACATTGTTGCATTCGAGCTGCATGTACCATTCTAGAGATGCTCCAGACAGGCTGTCTTAGAAACAATGGATCATGAGTCTGTCGTCTTTGGCATGAGCGGCCATTTTTCTGCAATACATCCTCAAATGGAGTTCAGGACAACTGAGGCCTTTGTATTTTTCGAATTCTGGCAGTTTGAACTTAGTAGGGATCGCAACATCCGGAACTAAGCACATGTTTGAAGCACTCAAAGAAGTTGAGTTGTGTCCTTCCATGATTCAGAGTTTTTCAGCTAACTCACGACACATCTTCATAGCTTCGGAATCTAGGACAACATGGGGGTTGGTGATTGGAACAGCAGTATGCATCTCGTACTCAACTTGTTGATCCACTTCAGCATGAGGAATGTGAACTTTAGTAACGGCAGGTTGAGCTTGAGGAATAGCACCAACAGTAACATTAGAGGTAGGTATTGGCTAAGAAGTGACTTCTTCAACAACAGGAGTGAAGCCTGGAGGAAAACCATAGACCAAAGGATTTGGAACTGGAACTGAAGGCATTGTGCGCGAGGTAGATCCTTGCACGAGAACATTGTTCATTGTAGCAGTAGCTTCCCGACGTTCTTCCATTCTGGCCAAAGCTTGTATGGTCTCATAAATCTGGTCAATCTTGCTCTTGATTGAGTCAATCTCTTCCCTCATAGCAGCTTGCTCTTCTTGAATCACGTCCATCAGTTTTCTAGTGTTGGCTCGAGTTAGGTACGGGCGTCGAGAACGATACGGACGTCGGGAAACCAGCTTGATTTACTGAAGGTGAAGAAATATGCAATGAGTTTACGGCTTTGGAATGAAATGCAAGATGAACAATTAATGCAAATGAAATTAATATGTGCATGGATGCAATGCAAGATCCAGGATCACGAGTATAATCTGATCTGAGTTTAACCATAGTAACGAGTAAATAACTGGTATCTCTGATAAAAGTAACCTTAACAGGTAGGCTCTTATAGGATTGTTCTAGGTTCTTTACCCATAAAACCACTCACAGGATAATTTCTACGGTTATGGATAAGATACTCAAGGTCATGGACGCTAATCGTACTAACGTCTTGCCACAGGCTAATTGTATTATGACGATAATAACGATAGGGTCTACCTTAAGTGGGGTTCTCATGTTAGCCGTATGAGGAAAGGATCCTCAGAGACTAACACTACACAACTTCCTATATTGAAACCGGTTCTAAAAGTGGGTCCCAGAGTCACAACCCTTTTCATGAATCAAGTCATGCGACAGGCTAGCTGCATTATGATGAGATCTATAAATAGGTCTACTCTCTAGGGGGAGCTTTCATGCTAGGCTTGCAAGGAGCGAGTCCTTGGAGACTAACACTAATAACTTCCAATTCTAAACTAGGTGTTCCCTCTTCTTTTTCGAAAACTCAGATGTCGTCCCAGGATCCAACAAGCAAGTATGATCATGATCATAATAAGAAGAATGAATAAACAAGAATAAATAAAAAAGCGTGAAGAAAACAGATAAGCAAAGTCGACATTGATCGTAAAGTAAACAAAGTTAGGCTTGACTCTCGGACAGTCCCCAGCAGAGTCGCCAGCTGTCGCACCTCGAAAAATATGACATCGCGATAAAAAATACCGCGGATAAAAATTAAAACAACAGAGTCGCCACCGAACTTATTTTATTCCAATTAAGGAAAAGGAAAATATCGAGAAACCTTTTGAAAAATGGATAGAACAAGGTCTTTGAAACCAGATTCTAGGTTCGGGAGTCGATTCCGTAAGGGGAAGGTATTATCACCCCTTACGTCCGTTGTACTCAATGGGAACCTCTTAGTTTAACTTATGATCTAATGTTGACTTATGCTTTCTGTTATCTTCGAATAATAAAGTAAATGCGGACAATTCTAATCTAAGGTTAATAGGGGAAATGAGTTATTTTGTTCCTAGGGTGCTCGGCAAGGAGTAAGATTTGTGTGCCTACGTATTCCCTTGTGCAATGGGAAAGTCAAAGCCTCGTAGTCCGTGGTACTAAGGTTGGTTGGTTGGTTTGTGTTATTGAAAGGTTATTTAGATCGCATTCTAACTGCTAAGCGTTGGCTTGTCTGCTCGCGATAGGAGGCGGAAGCGCTAGCTTGTTTGTGAGATAGAAAGGATTTAAATAATGTTCGTTTAAAAAAAATGTTCGATTTAATTAATGTTTTAGGAACGAAAGGACGAATGAACTGCGTCCCGTGGGGCGAGCCTTAGGAGAGTTCATTCAAGAATTTGAGGAATGCGAGACTCCAGAATTCAGTTCTTTCGTTATTTGATGTGTGGATTAAAAGTTTTAATTACGGAAAGTCGAATGAACCACATCCCGCGGGACGAGCCTCAGGAGCGTTCATTCAAGAATTCGAGGAATGCGAGACTCAAGAATTCAGTTTTTTCCGTTATTTAATTATAAAAATATTTGAACATTTGAGTTGAAAGAAGTTTGATGGCGAGGCACGGCGCGCTCGGCTTACATGGCTTGCGACTAAATTAAAGCGATAGAATGCGGAAAAAATAATTAAAGGCAACTATTCGGAGGCGTTGGACCTTTTGGAAATCGGATGCGTCGAAATATGGTTCGTTAACTTCCTTAGAGCCGATTTAAAGTTTAAAATCGTTCTACGAGGAGTTGAATCGTTTTAAGTATTAAAATGCGATAAATAAATTAAACTAAATTGATTAAATTAAATTAAGGAAATTAAATCGGAATTGAATAATAAATACAAAATAATAAATTAAATTGATAATATGGCGAATAATCGGAATAATACAATAAATAAACTAAACTAAATTAAATGGCCTCATATTGATTAAATTTTCCGACTTAATGAAAACGGAAATAGTTTAACCGTTTAATATATCATCGACCCGAGAATAATAATAAAAAGAATGAAAATCTAATTGACAAACAAAATAAACGTAAAAGATCACAATATTCAAAATATATTAATAACTCTAACAATTAAGAAAATCTAAAAATTGAAACAATTAAATAAATAAAAATAGAATTAAAATAATAAAAAAATGAAGCACAAAAAGAGGATGCAAGCCGTTAGGGGTGGTGTGTTTAGTAGCAATTATCAAGGGCCTAGGAAACACACAGCAACAACAACAACCCTAAAGGTTTTCAAATAGAATATGAATTAAAAAAACCAGCAATTATATATAAAAAAACTGTGAAAAGATTTCTATCCCTTTTTTTCCAGAGAGAACGATAACGAACAAAAAGAGCGCCCACCCTCAAAACGGAATCCCGATGGTGCTCCTCGGCTCTCCCTCTTTTCGTCCGCGACTTCGATTCGCAATGGTTCGATCTCACTGGGTTTCACGATTTTGTTTTCAAACTCGTGATTTCAAATCTGGTTTTGGATTGGGCTCGCATTTGGATCGGTTTCACGGGTTCGTAACGGTTTCAATTTGCACGGTTTCAACAGGTTAGTGGTGGTGATATGAGGTTTCACATCGGATTGTTTTTCGTGATGGTGGGGTAGTTTCAGATCAGTTTTTTGGAAGGTTCGCGATTGAGCTTCTCTATCACTACAGCTTGGGTCGTTTTCGCGGAGGTGTTTGGGCTTTTATGGAATCATTTTTCTTTCTGGGTTTGTGATTTAGATGGTGAGTTTGTGTTTCAGTAGGTTCTGGTTTGTGAGTTAATGTTGATGCTTGGTGATACGATGATTTAGTGGTTATTGCAGTGATTTATGGCTGTTTTGTGTTGGGTTTGGTATTGAGGTTGTTTTGATTTTTTTTTAAGGTTTGTGAAATTTTCTGAGTTTTTTAGACTGGGTAATTTTTTCCCGTGTAATTTTGTGTAATCCAAGCCTGTTATTGAATGAATGAAGGTGCAATTTTATAGAGGAAAACTTTGAAGGGTGAAATGAGATTTTCTGCAAGTTTAAGGATAAGAATGAATTGGTGTGAGAATTTTTTTTAGAAAGTTTGGTGTTGTTGTTATTGCGGAATGCGTTTGTTTGTTGGTGATAGTGGAAGACACGATTTATTTTTTGCATAAGGTGAGGTCATATGGGATTATGAGTGGTGTGTTAGAATTGGATTGTAATAAATATAAAAAGTGATTGTGTGGGTTGCTGAGAATAAAAGTGGATGGACAAAATAATAATAATAATAATAATAATAATAATAATAATAATAATAATAATAATAAGAGTAAAAAGGATAATAATAATAATAATAATAATAATAATAATAATAATAATATAAAGATGGTAATAATAATAGAAAGTATAATAAGAATAATAATAATAATAATAATAATAATAATAATAATAATAATAATAATAATAATAATAGAAATAATAATAAGAATAAAAAGTTAATGATAATGGTAATAATGGAAAATGGTTTGGTAATAATAATAAAGTAGTAATAGAAAATAAAAATGGTAATAATATTGATAGAAATAATAATAGCTATAAAAAATGGTAATACGCAAAATTGTGATAGAAATTGAATGTAGACAGTATGAATTAAAAAAAGACATAATTTTTTTATTTTTGCGAAATGGGCTTAGAAGAAGAAAAGGTGACAATGGATTTTGAATTAAAATTAAAATGATTTTAAAATAGAATAATGAAAATAAAAGAAATTAAAATATAGGTGGGATTTTCTTTGTAGAATTTTTTATAATGACTAAATAATAAAGAAAAGAATAAAAACTTGAAATAAGAAGAGAATGCATTTTTTTGAATTTTCCGAATAAAAGGAAACGGGGCATATTTTGAATTTTTATAATATCTGGCAGAAAAATAAAATGGTACATATTTTTGGATTTTTTTTTAATAAAGGTGAAAACGAAAATAAAACAATATGACAAAATTGGGGTATAATAGCATGTGTTGTGCTGGTAGAAAGATAAAGAAAGTGATAGAAAAATAACTATACGGAATTAATAATAATAATAATAATAATAAAAAAAAAAAAAAATAGAAATAATAATAACACTAAGAATAGAGATAATAAACTAGTAATAGTAATAAAAATATTTTTTTGTGATCTTGTTTAAATAATAGTAAATGGATTTAAGAAGAGAGATAATGAGTTTATGAGATATTTACAAATGGAGTCTCATAGAATATTGTAACACGTGAAATCTTTGTGATGGTTGTATTAGTTAGGTAGTGGTGTTGAAAAAATAAGAAACGTATGGAGGTGGGGTCTTGGTTGTAGAAAGTGTGAGTTGTGAAATTGTGATGCTATAATAATAACCGAAAATAATACTAAATATAATATATAAAAAAATAATTAAAATAAAATAAAATAAAAGTAATATTAATGATAATAATAAAATAGTAACAATGATAGAATATTTTAATAAAATGTGGTAGTATAAAAAATGATAATAATAATAATAATAATATGTGATGAATTTAAAAAGTAATGGTTAAAATGGATTAAAAATGGATAAGAAGTATTTAAAATAGTGAATAAAATAAAAAGGGATTAGAATTTTTTATTTTAAAAAGAAAAAAATGCATTTTTTTTTTGGGATTTTTGGTAATTGATTTTTTTTGAATAAAATATAAAAGGATATTGGATATGGATGAAATTAGATAATGGACAAAATCGGGTATAAAATAAAATAAAAACAAGTGACATATTTTGGATTTTTGAATATCTGTTAGACAGTAAAATAAAATGGTGCGGGTAGGACAAATTTGGGGTATGACACATAGCATATCAACAAACATGTACACCTCTTGTTTTTGCATTGCATCATGAAGCAATACACATTTTGGTTCAATCAATGCATATTGAAAGTTGCATATTGTTAAAAAAAACTCATAAATCATGTAGTTTACATCACTTAATTGCATAATATTGTTGCATTCCATTCTTAATAATCCATTGCATGTCATTGCATAAACTTGCATATATTGTGCATTACTTGATATGCATTAAAATTCATGTTTTGTGCATAATTGAAAAATAATTCAAATCTGCCTTGTTTTCATAGCTGTATTTTGAAACAGGAGCTGTAAAAACATGTTGCATTCATGTTGTTTGACTTTTTACACCTATTTTGCATGTTGTTTGTTAGCTGTAATAGGTTGTTTGCATTTTGTATTGTATTTGGTAGTTGTTTGTGCTATAGGAGCTGTAATAGTCGCTGGATTTTTGCTTTACATAGCTTTAAGGTCCCTTAGACTTAGGATTGAGTCTAGATTAGATCCTAGTTGTATTAGGATTTGTTTGGTACTTGTTTCCCTCTTTTCTTTTATCATGTTTATCCTACTAACTTTTGTTTTGTAGGTAGGTGTGTAAACACCCCAAATTTTCCCTCACCCATTCACACCATGGCTTGTGATCTCTTCATATGCATAAGTTCAATCATAGCATCTCATATTGCATTTTTAATTCACTGCATTGCTTCTAAGTCATTTGCATCTAGGGTTTGTGATCTGAGCCATCCATGAGCCAGTTGAGCCACTTCAGAGGTCTTCAATCATTTCAAAGGGGTCCATGTATGTCCAAGCATCATATTATATCCCCACAAAGTCAAGAAAGTCAAAGAATCACAAGAACTGAGAATGGCATGGAAGCAGAGCCAGGTTTAACTGCACAGTTGACCTAGAATTAGGGTTTTGGTTTCAGAGGCCATAACTCCAAATTTTTTGGTCATTCTTGTTTCTATTGGTCTCTATATGTTATAAGGATCATTCATACCAAGTTTCATGAAGAAATTCCATGGGGAAGGCATCTAATCAAGAGTTGACTTCTTGAGCAAGTCAGTGTAAAATCAGGGCATCTGAGGCCCCCAATGACCCAACCAAAGGGTGTTATCCATCATTTTGAATGTGTATGATCTTTATTTGATCATAGAAGATGTTAGAAGTTCACAAAGTTGAAGAATTTCAAGCCATTTGCAAAATTGCCTTTTTGGGAAAGTGACTTGTAATGTAAACTTGCCATTTTGGGAAAGTTTTTCAACCTCCTCAAATTGATTCAAAAATGCTTCAAATGAGAAAACTTTGGTCATGAAAGTTGTAGAATGGATCATTCCCTTTTCAAAAAGTACAAGAACTTGTCCTAATTCATTTTGGATCAAACGTTATGGCTTGTCAAAGTTGGGAAAAATCACATAATTTCAAGTTTTGTACCAAAGAGGCAAAGTTGCAAAACCACTTGCCAAGGTAAAATGTGACTTCAAAGTGGTTTCTAACCTTTGCACAAACATAAACCAATGCCTAAAAATCAGAATGCACCAAAGATTTGTCCATTTTCATGACTTATGCTTCAAGTAATCACAAAAGGGCCAAAAGATCACAAAGTTGCAAAACCTCTCACAAACCCTAATCCACTTGCTAATTGGCCTCAAGACTGATTCCATGGATCTCCTCAATCCTTGCTGCGCAGGACACCCCTTTGTCCTTGGCCTGCCATTGACCCATACCTCTCTTACACAAAAAATTGACTTTATGCATTTTGCTCCATACCAATCACACTGCTCCACAACAACTCTCTGACCTATCAAGGATTGAAATGTGTACCAAAAGCAACCCAACACATAACACAACTCATCCTAATCTCTCCCACAAGCCAGCATTCTCAAAATTCACCTCTTGTGCACTTTCCTTCGAAACTCATCACACAAGCATCAAACATCAAAACAAACTTCATAGAATCACTCAACATGTTCCCCTGATCATTTCCCAACCCTCATTTGTCCCTGAAACCCTACATATCAAAAACACGATTCTCATCCCTCACTGAGCAGAACTTGATCAATCTCACAAACCAGCCAAAATAAACTCCATACAAGCTTTGCAAACTCCTTAGGAGGTTCATTGGGTTCATTTTGAAGCAAGGAAGCAGTCAAAAAGCTCCTGGATTGAAAGCTTCATCTCAGGTAGCCATGTGAAAACATTTTTCCAGAACTCTTGTTTTAAGTTTCTAAATGATAAATGATGCTCCACTGATCACACTGAACTTTGAAATTTTGAAAATGGTGTAGAAATGAGCTTGTATTGATTGACTGAAATTTCTGCCATTTTTGTTCTTCCTTTCGAATCTTGAGTTTGAGTGAGAATAAATTTATTTTGAGAGTAGATTTGGACTCATGGAGGTGAGAGGAGTTGATCTGGAGCTTTAGAGCTCCAGAAATAACCTAGGGAAGAAGTTAGCAATTTTCAGGTGAGGGGGTCACCGGAGAAGACGACCGGAGCTCTTCTCTGGTGACCTGAAAGTTATTAATGTGTAATTAGGGTTAGGGCTCCAGGTTTGAATGTTGGCCATTGGATGATGTTTCCCGCGCGCGTTTGGAAGGTCAGGATCATGTCATTAGTTATTAATTAGGATTAATTTAATTAATTAATCAGGATTTAGGAAGTTTGAACTTGGGCCGTAGGATTGCGCTCCAAGTCAATGAATCCAAGCCCAGATTGCATCCTGGCTCTCCATTGTGCATACTTTCATTTATTTTAATTTTTATTTCATTTTATTTTCATTTAATTTGCACGAATTATTAAAAATAGCAAATCATGTTTAAAAATTCTAAAATTTTTTTTCAAAGATTTAATTAATTTTCAGAACCCAAAAATATTTTTATTTTTATTTTTTGCATTAAAAATTATTTTTAAATCATTTAAATGTTTATTTTTAATTAGTTAATGAAAATTAATTAATTAAAAATGCATTTAGGTATTTAAAAATCACCAAAAAATTCACATTGAATTTAAAAACATTTAGAAACATTATCCAACTCTCAAACCAAATTTCCTTTTTGTTCTTGATGCCTTTTGGTCATTTTCAATGGAATAAAATTCATTTTAAGGCATTATTTTGGTTCAAACTTTGAAAAATTCATTCTGCCTAACCTTTGAGAGTTTGATGATGGTTATTCTTGAATTGCATCCTTCATGGCATGTAGTTTATAAGATAAAATTGGTTTGATTTGATCTTGCATTTTCAATTTTTTTGGTATTTTTCTTTGTGAGGCACCCCAAAACCCTAGTAATCTTAGGAAGTTCATAACTTTCACTAGGTTAAGAGTTAGGTCCCCTTCTTTGGGCAGTGAACTTGTATAAGTTTAAGGTATCTTTGATTGCATTTTAAATTTTTTATCATGTCATTTGCTTCTGATTTTGAATTTTTGCTTTGTGTGATGATCATAAACCCTAATTTGTGCCTTCCCTTGCACCCATCTCTCATTTGTTTGCATCCATTGACTTGCCATGACATTTTGTGCATCCACATGATTCACAATACATCTTAGGACATGTTAGAATCATGTTTGATCATTGCATCATTCCTTTGCCATGTTATATGTTCATTTCATTTCATAAACATTCATGAATCCTTATGGTTCAATGCATGCCTCATTTGCATCCTTATGCTTGTATGATCATTCTCATCTCTTGTCATGTACTTGCATCATCTCTTAGCATCATTAACATCATGTTTATGCTTCTGGTTTTGGTTTGCATCATGGCATTTCATCTCATGTGTATTACATTTCATTTCTTTTTCTAACTTTTCAGGTGGTAAGTTGTTTTGAGAAGTGAATTTGCCTTCACTTCTCACAATCTATTCTCATCTCTCTCTTGCATCATTGCTGCATTTTATCCTTTGTATTAGAGTGAGCTTGCTCATTCATGCTCTTCCCCACTTTCTTTCTTCAAGCAACTTGTCTTCTTAAGTGAAGCAAGTTGTTTTGCTTCTTGCTCCTTTCATCTGCTTCCTTCCTGGTGGTTTCTCTGAAGATCTTCTTGCAAACCTCATTAACCCTAGGAATGACCAAGCATGATACTACTTAAGGTTTGATTAGTCCCCCATTTAGTTTTGCCTTTGTGTCATCTTTGAGTCTTCTCCTCGCATCCCATAATCAAGGACTAAACCCTAAAGGTTTTAAGGCTTTGTGATTAAGCTTATGCCTGCATCCTTCTATTAGGATGGAGTGTATAACTTTAATCCTAAGTGTTAAACCCTTAATGTGTTTAAATCCTTTAATCAACTCACTTAATAATCATCAAGACATCAAGCTTGTAACTTGGGCCTTGCATTAGGGTTCTAATTCTTCCTTAATTGGTTAAGAAGGACTAACCCTAGTGTTAATGGACAAGTCCCCCTCAAGTTGTCTTACAAATCATAAAAATCATTTATTCATCTTACCATTAACTAAAATCCATTTAATAAAGGCTTTGTTTTGTCATGAGGTTAATCCCTAATCATGGATTAAGTTGAGGAGTCTTCCTCAGCTTAAATGTTCTCATCTATCATCCTTCTATTAGGATGGTGTAATGGGCCCATTAAATCCTTGATTATGGCTTAAACTCATTACTTAACACTAAACAAAAACCACAAAAACATCTAAATAAATGTAAGTAGGTTAATGATCTTAATCCTGCATCATGGTGATTAAGTGTGAGGTGCTTACTTCACACTTAAGGTATTCTCATTACCCCTAATCAGAGGGAGGATGTGATGAGTTTACTAACCCATGGGTTTAGGCTTAAGCTCATTTTCCTATGACAAACTCCAAAAAGAAATAAAAGACTGAAAACACAAAAACAAACAATAATCGTCTCCTCCGGGATTCTTTTCTCATCACCCTCACTCACAAACGAGAACCTGCTTCTTCCGTCTAATGCAAGACAGTTTGCACCTGAGCCAGACAGGTCAAACACTTGAGCATAGACAAGCAAGCAGTTCACAAGTCAATTTATCTTTCAGTCTCTTTGAGTCAAACTACGGTGTTCTGACTTCCTCATTGCACGAGAGGATACGTAGGCATAACTTAACAGTTATCGAACAAAAGTCTCTGTATATCCCTCTTCTAGCATTGTTCTTTAAGCCTCATAGTCTTGAGCATTTCATTCTTGTTCTCACACTGACACTTCTCTTATACACTTAACACTTCTTTTACACTGACACTTGCATTCTTTTCCAGCTTTGATACACAGATCGCACTGACACTACCCCTTTAAAACACAAATCTTTTAAGCGTGGATCCCGTCGAGTACGACGGACAATCTGGGTGCTAATACCTTCCCAGGTTATAACCAACCCCCTTTCTCAGTCTCTCTGGTTCGCAACCGTCTTATCCATCTTTTCTTAGGTCTATGCATCATTACCTTTCCTCCGGGATAAAAATGCCTAGCTGGCGACTCTTGTCTTCTGAGTTCACCCTTGTGTGTTCTCTTCCTCTTTCTCCGACCGTTCGCGTCTGTACCCCTCTTGGCCCTGTGTCATTTTGGTGGGAGCGACAGCTTGGCGAATCTGCTGGGGACCCTTATACTGTAACCAGGGCTTCTGGTTCTTTTTGTGGGTTCCTCCTAGCGCTTGTTTGATTTGTGTTTACTGGGGTGTTATGTGCTAATTGTGTTTATTTGCTTGCTTTATTTATTGCTTTATGTACAACTTTATTTATTGCTTTCTTTACAGTTTTTCATATTCCATACTGTCATTATCATTGCTGGATCTGGTTTTTTGTTTTGATGGGTGGGGTTTCATTGAGAGTTTGAGGTCCTATACCTGGGACCTGAGTGACACCTAGGCTAGAGTGGTTCATGTTCTTTCCCATTCCATTTCGGTCTGGTGCGGGAATATGAAACACGGTTCAGATGTGGGCTTCTTCTTGAGAACTCTGTGCTACAGATCTCTTGTAGTGCTAGGGCTATCTGGGAAGCCTGCTAAGTCTGGATGACCTTTATTATGACCTTCAGAAACTGAGGTGAATTAGAGGAGGATCTTTTATGGTTATTGTAAACACTGTACCTCCGGGTTAGAAGTGTTTACACTTCTCATAACTGATCCAAGTCTGAGGATCCTTGTTTTGGAACATCACCTGTGAGGGGGCTGGGCTGTTTACAGGTTTGCAGGTACCATTGGCCACATCATACCCTGTTACTTTTCCTTGATTAAGAGTACTCCACTTTGGACAGTTCTTGTGATTTAACCCTGGACATGTGGCTCTTTATTTGAGTCCCCCACCCTAGTTACTGGATTTCTGAACCTCCATCTGGATTTCTTGAACATACTTGGACTTTATATTAAGGCATTAATCAGATACAGCTCTTGATCACAAACCCTTGCATATCATTTGCATACTCATCATTTGCATCATTTAACATTTGTTTATTTGTTTTTCAGGGTATCCACATTTTATTTGGCTTGGTTTTGACCCCTTCATCTGCATAGACCTCTGTTCATCAGTTATCTGCTTCAGCTATCTTCATCAGTTGCCTGCTTCAGTTGCCTTCATCACCAGCACCAGCCTATCAGTGGCCCATCTCCAGTATCAGTCTTGATCCCTATCAGCACTTGTCTTCAGCTCTTCATCAGCACTCATGTCTGCACCCAGGAAGAGCAACATTTCATACCATTTCTTTGAGCATGTTTTGACTGGTATCAGGCAGGTCCAGGCACTTATCACTCCAGACCACATCCCATTATTCAGAGAGCATTATGGAGGCATCCTTGATATGGTTATGGACCTGGACCCTTCTCAGAGGAGTATGATCCACACCTGCTTACAGTTCTATGACCCTCCTTTGAGATGCTTCACTTTCCAGAACTTTCAGCTAGGGTCTCTTTTGGAGGAGTTTTCATCATTGATTGGAGTACCTGTCAGGGGTGGTATCCCCTTCAACCCAGAGATGACTTCTCCCAGCAATGGAGAAGTGGCAAAAGCACTGTACCTGGAACCTATTTTGATTGAGCAAAACATGACAACAAAGGCTGGGATCCCTGGTCTACACTTGGATTTCTTGATTTCTCAGGCCATCCTGAGGGCCTCTTTGGGAGAATGGAGGGCAGTTTGTGCATTGTTAGCCCTCAGCATATATGGGGTTATACTATTTGCAGATGAGCCCAAATTTATCAGCAAGAATGCCATTCATCTCTTCCTTTTGAGGAACCCAGTACCCACATTGCTGAGGGATTTCTATTATTCTGTTCACCAAAGAAATGAGAAGCAAAGAGGGAAGTTGGTGAGATGCTGTGCTCCTCTGTTTCATACCTGGCTACTCAAACACTTACCTAATACTGATGCCTTCTTGAACCCTCACCAACAGAAGAATTGGGCCAAGAGGCTCATTGCTTTAACTTCAGATGACATCAGATGGTGCACCCAGAGCACCAAGGGCAAGGACATCATCACTAGTTGTGGGCAGTACCCCAATGTACCTCTAGTAGGAGTGAAGGGTTGCATCAATTACAATCCTTTGCTGTTTAAGAGACAACTGGGCTATGCTTTAGTACACCCTCCTAGAGTGCAAGATCTAGCTGAGACCCTGTATTGTGAGATAAAGCCTAATCTAGCTGTTGTCAGGCAAGCATCCTGGGCTTGGGACAACATCCAGACAAAAGGGATGGCTATTCTGGGAAGGTGCAATAATGTTGCTTCAGCCCAGTACTATGATTGGTCTCATGCTAGAGCTCAGATTACTGGAATGCCTTTCATCATTGATGATACACCTGGACCATCAACAGTACAGCCAGCAGCCACTGTCAGCCTGGAAGAGTTTGAGAAGCTGAAGGAAAGGAATGAGAATTTGTCTCAAGCTCTGAAGAAGACCCTTTGGGAAAGGAGTGATGGTCATCTGGACATTGAGAGGTTGGAGAAGCTTAGGGTGGAGCATCTGGCCAAGATTGAGAAAACAGAGGACTACATCAAGAAATCAAGAGCTGGGGAGCAAATATTGAAGAATGCCTGTAAGGAGGCCAAGCTTCAGAAAGCTAGGACTGATCTCTATCTGCAAGAAAGTCAAGCTAGATGGGTCAGAATCACTGAAGCTCGGACACAAGAAGATAAGAGGACTCAAGCCAGGATTGAGCAGTTAGAGGCCAATGAAAAGAAACAACATGAAGCTTTGCTGGCAGCCCAGAAGGAAATTTCAGAATTGAAGCTTAGGGCTGGTTTGAAGAGGTCAAAGGACCAAGACAGGCACAAGAAGTTGACATATGCCATTGCCACTAGGAACCTCCTCATCAGGACCATTACAGAGCATCCGGCTAGTCCTGTAACTGAGGCACTTTTGAAGGAGGTTCAGGAGGATGAGTTTGGACTTTATGTCTGACTTTTTGTTTGTTGTTGCTTTCATTTGGTGTACTTTTCTTTTATGTTGTATTTTGACCCCTCAGGGGCATGTGTTGTAAAAAACAGACTATGTGTTATGCACCATTTGTAATATATTTGTTAGTTTGTTTCCATTTGGGTTTTCTTTTCACAAAGCAACATCAAAGCAAAGCATCTTCCTCGAGGTCTGGAAAGGTCAAAACCAAGAGCCGAGCCGGATACCTTGGAAAATAAATAAGCATACTGCATTGCATACTAACTTTTGTTTTGTTTTGTAGGTTTTGTTATTATTTGTTCTAACTCTGTTGTGTCTCAGGAAATATTGCTCGCAGAAGAGTGTTCCCCGTCAACCGTGCACACCGGTATCCTACACGCAACAACCTTCCGGGTATTATAATGGAGCAAGTACAGCAAGACCTGACAGAGGTCAGAACCCAGATGGCTAATGAAAGGGTGGAGATGAGAAACCAAATGGCCCAATTCATGACTGTGATGACTGGCTTGGCCCAGAGCCAAGAAAGGTTAAGGGCATTGGTAGAAAGACAAACCCCCGAGGAGCTTCATCCTGGGACTGGAGGCACAAGCAACAATGAGAGGGGTCAGCCTCATGTTAACCCACCTGTATTTGGACCTCATCTAGATCCGGAAGTCAACATCCCGGTTAATGTGCAAGGAAATACTATTGGGGGGAGGATCTTACAAGAAGACCCCTAAGAGGAGCAATTCACTGTCATGGGAGCTGGTGATGAAGTCTATGATAGGAGGTTTGATGAAATTGCTGAGAAGTTGAGATCTCTGGAGTCTCAAAATTCCATGGGTTTTGATGTAATGGATATGGGGTTAGTAGACGGGGTAAGAATTCCCCACAAGTTCAAACCCCCGTGCTTCGAGAAATACAATGGAACATCCTGTCCACGAACTCACCTGCAGTCATTTCTGGGAAGACTTAAAGCATACACCATGGATGAAAAGCTGTGGATGTTCTATTTTGAAGACAGTTTGACTGGGGCTTCAAGGGAGTGGTACTCACATTTGACCAGAGCTACTATCAGATGCTGGAAGGACCTAACTGAGGCTTTCATTATGCAATATCAATATAACCTGGACATGGCCCCTAACAGGACCCTTCTGATGGGAATGTCTCAATCTTCCAGAGAAAGCTTCAGGGAATATGCCCAAAGGTGGAGACAACTTGTTGCTGCTGTCCAACCACCCATGTCGGAAAGAGAAATGGCCGACATGTTCATGAATGCTCTGCAAGGAACATACATTGATAGATTGGCTGCCTTTTCTTCTACCAGCTTCGCAGACGTAGTTATAGCCGGGGAAAGAATTGAAAGTCTGCTAAAAATGGGCAAAATTTCTGATAATGGTGCAAGTTCGTCTAGTAATCCCAGGAAGCCTTTTGTGGGACCTCGAAGGACCGGTGAGACAAATGCCATTCATGCCAATAGGGGCAGACCTCAGTATGTCCACAGATCAGTAGCAGCTGTCACTATTCCAGCTCCGATTCCTCAGCAACCAGCATATCAACAACCACAACAACCACATTATCAACAGCAAGTTCAGTATCTGCCACAGAGAACATACAACAACAATAACAGCAATCAACAACAAAGACCCTTTCAGCAAAGACCATCACAGGCAAATAGGGTGATTGATCCTATCCCTATGCCTTATGCTGCCTTATTGCCACAACTCCTGAAACTTAACTTGGTTGAGTTAAGGACATTGGTACCACCAGATCCCTCCAACCTCCCAAAGAATTACGATGTCAACGCCAGATGTGCTTTTCACTCCAATGCACCTGGCCACAATACGGAAAAATGCAGGGCTTTGCAAATGAAAGTTCATGATCTGGTGGATTCTAAAGCCCTCAACTTCGCACCTCCTCCAAATGTCAACAAAAATGTTATGCCTAACCATGGTGGGCCAAGGATTAACGCCATTGAGGAAGACAAACCATCTACTTTGATCACCAGTGTTGCACAAATTCGAACACCTCTGGTCGAAATTAAAGCTCAGCTTCTAGAGTGCCAGGTGTTTCCCGGGTGTGAGATAGGTTGTGGGTATTGCAACATTGCAGTCAATGGGTGTGATAATTTGAGAAGCGGCATAGATGGTCTTATCAAGGATGGTATCCTTCATATCTCAACAACGGCGCCTACAAATCCAGCAATTCCTCTGACAACAATTCCTGATTCTTCTACAACAGCAGCAACAATCATTCCAACCGATTCATCAATATCATCAACAATGGCCTCATCCATCACTTCCACAAATCAAATGTCAACAACCATTTCTTCTACAACATCAGCATCCTTTTTACCAGCAGAATCTTCTACAACGCAAACAGAAATTAATGAAGATGTCTCAGCAGTCACCATTTACTATGATCCATCAGATGTTCCTCCAAACAACAATTTTCAGCAACAAGTAGTGGCACCTCCTGCCAGATCACCAGTTACAATTTACTACGATCCGCACACCATTTCAGTACCCTCCTCTGCAGCAGTAAGTCCAGTTACTATCACGGTGCCTGGACCAGTTCCCTATGAAAGCAGTAATGCCATACCTTGGCATTATGGCTCTGATCTCTACTGCAATGGGGAGAAAATCACTTTGGATTCTTCAAACTCTTCTCCACAGATTGATAATGTTGGGGGAGGCGGAGGCTTCACCAGAAGCGGACGCCTTTTTGCCTCACAAACTCAAAGACCTAATGTTGAAGCAGAAGCTGCTGCTAAAGCAAAAGGAAAGAGTGTGGTATTTGAAGAGCCGGCGGCCAAAGAAACTCAGAAGACATCTTTTGAACAAGATGTATACGAGTTCATGAGAATCATAAAAAGAAGTGATTACAAGGTGGTGGATCAGCTTCACCAAACTCCCTCAAAGATCTCCATATTATCACTGTTGATGTGTTCTGAAGCTCACAGGAATGCATTATTGAAAGTCTTGCACGCAGCATACGTGCCAGAGGAGATTACTGTTAACCAGATAGAAACTGTGGTGGCAAACGTAAATACCAGTCATGGGCTGGGCTTCACTAATGCTGACTTAACAACTGAGGGACGTAACCATTACAAGGCTTTACATATCACCTTGGAATGCAAAGGTGTTGTTCTATCTCATGTACTGGTGGAGACTGGGTCGTCACTCAATGTTCTACCAAAGAAAGCCTTAGTGAAACTGGAGTATGATGGCTTGGCACTGCGTCCAAGTAATTTGGTGGTGAGAGCATTTGATGGCTCTAAAAGATCAGTGCTTGGAGAGATTGATCTGCCTGTGATGATTGGCCCGCAGACTTTTAAAACTACCTTCTATGTGATGGACATTCAGCCGGCCTACAGCTGTTTGTTGGGTAGACCCTGGATCCATGTCGCTGGCGCTGTTACGTCTACCCTTCACCAGAAGCTGAAATTCGAGTAGGAAGGCCAGATCATCACCATCTGTGGGGAAGAAGACATCTTTGTTAGCCATCTGGCTACGTATAAGTACATAGAAATGGATGGAGAGATCCATGAAACTATGAGCCAAGGGTTTGAGGTCCTAAACATTAATGAAGCATCTGCTGTACTGGGAACCTCCATGACGTCTTATCAGCAAGCCCGAAAGGTTGTTGAAGAGGGTACTGCCCAAGGCTGGGGAAAGCTGTTGCCCGTAGAGAAGAAAGAAGACAGATTTGGGTTGGGTTACAGACCAACTCAACAAGATCAATCGGAGGCTGCAAAGAAGCCCAATTTTGTCAGCGGGGGAATGCTCACCCCAGATGCTGTAAACAACTTGGAAGACGAGGAGGAAAGCGACCGCAACCTGGAGAGCTGGATACGTCCAAGGATCCCGGGGAGCCAAGTCCTTAACTGGTCTTCCCAGGAAATTATAAGGGTTACTCCTGCAGAGTAATTATTATTTCCTGTATTTTAAAGCATGCATCAAGTCTTGCATCTTGCCCAGGATGACAAGACTCATTTTGTAATCGGGCCATCTTGTAATTTTGTGCAAATGGATTAATCAATGAATATCAGACGTCTTTTGCAAATGAGTCTTTTCCTTTTCCGCTCACTATTTTTCATTTTTCTTTTTGTACAAAAAATAAAATGGAAATGTTTTCCAAAATGATAACTTCATTTCACTTTTTCTAAACAAGATTAAAATTGGTCACTAAAATGAACAATCTAAACCCTTGCAGAGAGTGCCTTTCAGACTGCACCGACAACAACACTGCTATGGCTTCGTATAACTTTGACAATCCAATCAATCAAGCTGATGAAGGGGTTGAAGAAGATTATGAGCTTCCTGAAGAGCTAGCCAGGTTGTTAAGGCAAGAGGAGAAGGTTATCACTCCTCATCAGGAGGAGGTTGAAACAGTTAATCTTGGTACGGAAGAAGACATGAAAGAGGTTAAGATCAGGACCTGCCTACAAGATTCAGTGAAAGAGAAACTGATTGATATGCTTCGGGAGTATGTGGATGTCTTTGCTTGGTCTTATCAGGACATGCAAGGGTTGGACACCGACATTGTCATGCACAAGCTGCCTTTGAAGGAAGATTGCCCACCGGTAAAACAGAAGTTGCGCCGTACTCGCCCAGATATGGAAATGAAGATTAAAGAAGAGGTACAAAAGCAATGGGACGCCGGGTTCCTTGCTGTGACTAGCTATCCGCCGTGGGTCGCTAATATTGTACCTGTGCCTAAGAAAGACGACAAGGTGAGGATGTGCGTGGACTACCGGGATCTGAACAGAGCCAGCCCAAAAGATGACTTCCCTTTACCTCACATTGATGTATTGGTTGATAATACGGCTCAGTTCTCGGTGTTCTCCTTCATGGACGGATTTTCAGGATACAATCAGATCAAAATGTCACCTGAAGACATGGAGAAGACAACTTTCATCACACCTTGGGGCACGTTCTGTTATAAGGTGATGCCATTCGGACTGAAGAATGCTGGTGCAACTTATCAACGGGCTATGGTAACATTATTCCACGACATGATCCATAAAGAAATTGAATGTTATGTGGATGACATGATTTCCAAGTCCCTCACAGAAGAAGACCACCCGGTGAATCTGTTGAAGTTATTCAAGTGTCTGAGGAAGTACCAACTGAAGTTGAACCCCAACAAGTGCACATTCGGGGTGCGATCTGGTAAGCTGCTGGGATTTATTGTAAGTGAAAAAGGGATTGAAGTTGACCCTGATAAAGTCAAAGCCATTCAAGAAATGCCTGCACCAAAGACAGAAAAAGAAGTTAGGGGGTTTCTAGGTAGATTGAACTACATTTCAAGGTTCATATCCCACCTTACAGCAACCTGTGAA
The DNA here is from genome assembly GCA_963966055.1 of Lathyrus aphaca. Taxonomy (NCBI): domain Eukaryota; kingdom Viridiplantae; phylum Streptophyta; class Magnoliopsida; order Fabales; family Fabaceae; genus Lathyrus; species Lathyrus aphaca. Next base: position 261,416,767 of record OZ014519.1, read on the forward strand.
CCTTTTTTCAAGCTGTTAAGAAAAGAACAAACGGTCAGGTGGAATGAAGATTGCCAGAGGGCTTTTGACAAAATCAAGGAATACTTGCAAGAGCCTCCAATCCTTATGCCTCCAGTGGAAGGAAGACCTCTAATCATGTACTTGACAGTATTAGAAGAGTCAATGGGGTGTGTGCTGGGCCAGCATGACGAGTCTGGTCGAAAAGAGTATGCAATATACTACCTAAGCAAAAAGTTTACCGACTGTGAACAACGTTATTCACTGCTCGAGAAAACTTGTTGTGCTTTAGCGTGGGCTGCTCGCCGACTGAGGCAGTATATGTTGACCCACACTACCTTATTAATCTCAAAGATGGATCCAGTCAAGTATATTTTTGAGAAGCCAACACTTACCGGGCGGGTTGCAAGATGGCAAATGATCCTCACAGAATATGACATCCAATACACATCTCAGAAAGCCATCAAAGGCAGTGTACTGTCTGATTATCTTGCTGAGCAACCTATTGATGATTACCAGCCTATGAGATTTGACTTCCCTGATGAAGACATCATGTTCATAAAAGCAAAAGATCATGAAGAGCCTGTTCACACCGAAGGGCCTGACCCAGAAGAAGAATGGACTATGATGTTTGATGGGGCTGTTAACATGAATGGCCGCGGTGTTGGTGCAGTGCTCATTACACCTAAAGGAGTTCACATGCCTTTCTCGGAAAAGCTCACCTTCAACTGCACTAACAACGAAGCTGAATACGAAGCTTGTATTATGGGTCTTGAGGAAGCCATTGACCTCAAAATCAAAACTTTGACTGTATTCGGAGATTCAACTCTGGTGATTAATCAAACCAACGGAAAATGGTACACCCACCAAGATCATCTGATACCTTACAGGGATTATACAAGGAGGTTATTGACTTTATTTACAACGGTCAAGCTTGAGTATATCCCTCGGGACGAGAATCAGTTTGCAGATGCTCTGGCTACCATTTCATCCACGATCAAAGTTCAAGCTGCCAACTTCGTACCTCGGATTTCAGTGTCCAGACTTGACAGACCAGCATATGTATTTGCAGCAGATGTTGCCAAAGATGATAAGCCTTGGTTCCATGATATCAAATGCTTCTTGGAGGGTCAAACATACCCACCTGGGGCATCCTCCAATGATAAGAAGACATTAAGAAGGCTAGCTGGTAGTTTCTTCCTAAATGCTGACGGTTCCCTGTACAAGAGAAATTTTGATATGGTACTCCTCAGATGTGTTGATAAGGCAGAAGCAGACTTGTTAATGCACGAGGTGCACGAAGGATCCTATGGTACCCATGCAGGAGGGCATGCCATGGCCAAGAAGTTGTTAAGATCAGGTTATTACTGGATCACAATGGATGCTGACTGTTGTGCTTATGCCTGGAAGTGCCATAAATGCCAGATTTATGCAGATAAAGTGCATGTGCCTCCCAATCCTCTGAATGTGATGTCTTCACCCTGGCCCTTTGCCATGTGGGGCATTGATATGATTGGCAAGATTGAACCGACTGCTTCGAACATCCACAGATTCATCTTGGTTGCCATTGACTATTTTACCAAGTGGGTTGAAGCAGCTTCGTATGCAAATGTTACAAGGCAAGTGGTAGCCCGATTTCTGAAAAGAGACATCATCTGTCGGTATGGAGTGCCCGAGCGAATCATTACTGACAATGGTTCTAACTTGAACAACAAAATGATGGCAGAGCTATGCCGGGACTTCAAGATCCAACACCACAATTCTTCTCCTTACAGGCCAAAGATGAATGACGCTGTTGAGGCAGCTAACAAGAATATCAAGAAGATTGCGCAGAAGATGGTAGTTACCTACAAAAACTGGCATGAAATGCTACCATTTGCCTTGCATGGGTACCGTACGTCAATCAGAACATCCACTAGGGAAACACCGTATCAGCTTGTGTATGGTATGGAGGCAGTCCTACCTGTTGAAGTTGAATTACCCTCCTTGCGGGTACTGATGGATGTCAAGTTGAATGAAGCAGAGTGGGTCCGATCCCGATACGAACAACTGAATCTGATTGAAGAGAAGAGACTAGCTGCAATTTGTCATGGGCAGCTATATCAGAAAAGGATGAAGAAAGCCTTCGATCAGAAAGTCAGGTTCCGAGAATACCAAGTAGGAGATCTTGTGCTGAAAAGACTCCTCCCTCCTCATACAGACCACAGGGGCAAGTGGACTCCGAACTATGAAGGGCCATTCGTAGTAAAGAAAGTTTTCTCCGGTGGAGCACTGATTCTCAGTACTATGGATGGTGAAGACTTCCCGTCCCCTGTGAATTCAGATGCAGTTAAAAAATACTTCGCATAAAATGACCCGCTGGACATAAAAACAGAATGTAAGTCCAGGAAAAAATAGGGCATCCCGGCGAGTCAAAAACAGAATAAAAGACTCGGGCAAAAATAAGGGAAAATAAACAAAAAATGTACACCCGCTGAGTTGAAAAGCCGCATTGGACAATTCAGGCAAAAATGGGTATCCCGATGGATTGAAAACCCGAAAGGGCGATCCACGCAAAATAAGGGAATAAGCGAACAGCTGCATTCTGAATTCATCTGTATCACTTACGACCTGGCAAGCTCCGAAAGGTTCGAGCGTCGGTCAGAACCAGCCTTCTTCAGAAAGCAAGACAAGAAGAACGTCAATGTCATACGAGTCATAGCAAGAGGGAAGCTCCTTGAAGCGTCATCAACATTGCCAGCATCGTTTTGTTTCTCAATTTGTAACAATCTCCTCATTTCAGGGGATTTGTTTATATGACTGTATCTTTCCAATTCAGGGCGTTTGAATTAATAAAATCAGATTTTCAGTCACATACTGCCTTGTACTCTTTTATTTGCAAAAGTGTCTGATGTCATTAATTTGTCGATCGCATAAATACAGATGCGTCTTTCCTGAATTACATGCTTACAGGAAATATACTTACTCCCGGGAGTGTCTAAACTCCTATGATGGAATCCAGTAAGGGATACCTCGGGGTACTTGTGCGTTTCTTTGTCTTTACAGGATTGCAGGTATTCAAAGCGCGACATGGGGCATGAAAGCTTCTCCCCAGCAAGCTGTCAAATCATTATCTACTTAGTCCGTCTTCCAGATTAGCACCGGAAATGTTTTCTCCCCAGCTGAGTTGTCGAGTATCATCCTCAGCAGGATCCCTACAAAAATCTCTATGAAGATCTTCCAGTGATTTTTCTTATCCCCCAGCCAAGTGTCAACCAGGGAACTACCTCCCCCACAGAGTTTCAACCTCTATCAGAAGAGCAGCGCCGGAAGGTCGCACAACAGAGTGAAGAAAGCTTCTACAAACCCCAGCTGGGTCCCCCCATTGCTGAGATAGGTCTATCAGTGATCTATTTCCCCATGCAGATACATCTTATCAGATCTACCGATGATCTTATCCCCAGCTGGGATGTTCACTTCAAACAGATCAGCCAGAGATTTTCACAACAGCGGGATCCGAGTCCTGGATCGTTCTATGCATAATCATAGCATTCGCATCATATTTTCCCCACAGAGCGTGGCATTCCGTCTAAAACGGAGCATTACGGCAAAAATCAAACATGTTGCATAGTCATAAGCCATGTGTCGAACTGAACACTTGTGAATACTGACAATCCATCAATGAGGTACAGAATGCTCCCTAAAATTCCCCGGCAGAGAGCCAAGGCATTTTCCCTAAAGATACAGATACTCCTTGACACCCGTTCATGTTATACCCCAACAGAAAGCCAAAGCGTCCCCTTTGCACTCACCACATATTTGCCTATATCTATACAAATCCTTGGCACCCGTCCGTGTCACCTTCCCCAGCACAGTTGTCTAAACACTATGGAAACCACACACTTGTTTATAATACACTTTTTCAGACACCCGTTCGTGTCTTACCCATACTTGTTACTCATACTTTTTACTCATACAAATACTCGTCCGTATCTTGTATACACCACTTATCTTTCTTAGATTCGAAACTCGTCCGTGTTCTTTGTTAACTAGTTGATACTCGTCCGTATCATCATCTCTGAACATGTGTCAGCGTTTGTTTCTACTGACACTCGTCCGTATCATAGTCTTAGGGATGCTCATTCGCATCTTTAATCCATACACAATGCCGGTTACTTTTACCTCTTTTTAGAATTTAGACACTCGTCTGTGTCTATTACTCCCCAGAAGAGTCCCCTCGGAATCAACAATCGTCCGAGTTCTTTGTTAACTAGTTGATACTCGTCCGTATCATCATCTCTGAGCATGCGTCAAGCGTTTGTTTCTACCCTATACTCGTCCGTATCATAGTCTTAAGGATGCTCGTCCGCATCTTTAATCTATACACAGTGCCAAACACTTATACCTTTCATTTCTTGGATGTAAACACTCGTCCGTGTTTACTATTCCCCAGCAAAGTCCCCAACAAAACTTGTTGAACTATTTCCTTTCTATCTGACATTCGTCCTATGTCATGATACCTTTTCGGCAGCCGTACCCTGCCAGGTGATCGTCCTTCACCTTTTTGATGATCGTCCTTCATCATTCCCAGTGGAGTCTCTATTCATTGGAACCCCTCCTTATCCGACATTCGTCCTATGTCGTGATATTTTTAGTAGCCGTACCCTGCTAGGTGATCGTCCTTCACCTCTTGATGATCGTCCTTCATCATTTTATCCGATGGTCGTCCCCATCGTTGATCTTGTTATCTGACATTCGTCATATGTCATGATAAACCCTGAGAGCAGCCGTACCCTGCTAGGTGATCGTCCTTCACCTCTTGATTATCGTCCTTCATCATGCTTATCCGATGGCCGTCCCCATCGTCGACTTTTTCTATCCGGCATTCGTCCTATGTCGTAATATTTTCAGCAGCCGTCCCCTGCCAGGTGATCGTCCTTCACCTTAGATGACCGTCCCTCATCTTATCCCCAACAAAGCAGCCGTCCCCTGCTAGGTGATCGTCCTTCACCTTTTGATGACTGTACCTCATCATTTATTTCATTTACCTATAATCCCCAGAGAGTCTTAGCTTTACTAGATGGCCGTCCCCCATCACGATCTTTCATATCCCCAGCATGTTGGCCGTCCCCGTCATTGCCCTTTCCCCAGCAGTCGTCCTCTGCTCGACGGTCGTCTTCCGTCGCCCGCACTTTATATATATACTTTATTTTCTTTTACAATCTATATCCCTTTTCTTCTTCATTCTGTGAGTGCAAATTTTGGACTGTCCTTTGGTATTCAACCACAAGTTATCTTGTTTGCCTGTTAAGCTGTCGCTTACATCCTACACAGCTAACTCATGATTGAATAGGGGCAGCTGTAAACACTCCAAATTTTCCCTCACCCATTCGCACCATGGCTTGTGATCTCTTCATATGCATAAGTTCAATCATAGCATCTCATATTGCATTTTAATTCACTGCATTGCTTCTAAGTCATTTGCATCTAGGGTTTGTGATCTGAGCCATCCATGAGCCAGTTGAGCCACTTCAGAGGTCTTCAATCATTTCAAAGGGGTCCATGTATGTCCAAGCATCATATTATATCCCCACAAAGTGAAGAAAGTCAAAGAATCACAAGAACTGAGAATGGCATGGAAGCAGAGCCAGGTTTAACTGCACAGTTGACCTAGAATTAGGGTTTTGGTTTCAGAGGCCATAACTCCAAATATTTTGGTCATTCTTGTTTCTATTGGTCTCTATATGTTATAAGTATCATGCATACCAAGTTTCATGAAGAAATTCCATGGGGAAGGCATCTAATCAAGAGTTGACTTCTTGAGCAAGTCAGTGTAAAATCAGGGCATCTGAGGCCCCCAATGACCCAACCAAAGGGTGTTCTCCATCATTTTGAATGTGTATGATCTTTATTTGATCATAGAAGATGTTAGAAGTTCACAAAGTTGAATAATTTCAAGCCATTTGCAAAATTGCCTTTTTGGGAAAGTGACTTGTAAAGTAAACTTGCCATTTTGGGAAAGTTTTTCAACCTCCTCAAATTGATTAAAAAATGCTTCAAATGAGAAAACTTTGGTCATGAAAGTTGTAGGATGGATCATTCCCTTTTCAAAAAGTACAAGAACTTGTCCTAATTCATTTTGGATCAAAAGTTATGGCTTGTCAAAGTTGGGAAAAATCACATAATTTCAAGTTTTGTACCAAAGAGGCAAAGTTGCAAAACCACTTGCCAAGGCAAAATGTGACTTCAAAGTGGTTTCTAACCTTTGCACAAACATAAACCAATGCCTAAAAATCAGAATGCACCAAAGATTTGTCCATTTTCATGACTTATGCTTCAAGTAATCACAAAAGGGCCAAAAGATCACAAAGTTGCAAAACCTCTCACAAACCTTAATCCACTTGCTAATTGGCCTCAAGACTGATTCCATGGCTCTCCTCAATCCTTGCTGCGCAGGACACCCCTTTGTCCTTGGCCTGCCATTGACCCATACCTCTCTTACATAAAAAATTGACTTTATGCATTTTGCTCCATACCAATCACACTGCTCCACAACAACTCTCTGACCTATCAAGGATTGAAATGTGTACCAAAAGCAACCCAACACATAACACAACTCATCATGATCTCTCCCACGAGCCAGCATTCTCAAAATTCACCTCTTGTGCACTTTCCTTCGAAACTCATCACACAAGCATCAAACATCAAAACAAACTTCATAGAATCACTCAACATGTTCCCCTGATCATTTCCCAACCCTCATTTGTCCCTGAAACCCTACATATCAAAAACACGATTCTCATCCCTCACTGAGCAGAACTTGATCAATCTCACAAACCAGCCAAAATAAACTCCATACAAGCTTTGCAAACTCCTTAGGAGGTTCATTGGGTTCATTTTGAAGCAAGGAAGCAGTCAAAAAGCTCCTGGATTGAAACTCCATCTCAGGTAGCCATGTGAAAATATTTTTCCAGAACTCTTGTTTTAAGTTTCTAAATGATAAAGCATGCTCCACTGATCACACTGAACTTTGACATTTTGAAAATGGTGTAGAAATGAGCTTGTATTGATTGACTGAAATTTCTGCCATTTTTGTTCTTCCTTTCGAATCTTGAGTTTGAGTGAGAATAAATTTATTTTGAGAGTAGATTTGGACTCAGGGAGGTGAGAGGAGTTGATCTGGAGCTTTAGAGCTCCAGAAATAACCTAGGGAAGAAGTTAGCAATTTTCAGGTGAGGGGGTCACCGGAGAAGACGACCGGAGCTCTTCTCCGGTGACCTAAAAGTCATTAATGTGTAATTAGGGTTAGGGCTCCAGGTTTGAATGTTGGCCATTGGATGATGTTTCCCGCGCACGTTTGGAAGGTCAGGATCATGTCATTAGTTATTAATTAGGATTAATTTAATTAATTAATCAGGATTTAGGAAGTTTGAACTTGGGCCGTAGGATTGCGCGCCAAGTCAATGAATCCAAGCCCAGATTGCATCCTGGCTCTCCATTGTGCATACTTTCATTTATTTTAATTTTTATTTCATTTTCTTTTCATTTAGTTTGCACGAATTATTAAAAATAGTAAATCATGTTTAAAAATTCTGAAATTTTTTGTCAAAGATTTAATTAATTTTCAGAACCCAAAAATATTTTTATTTTTATTTTTTGCATTAAAAATTATTTTTAAATCATTTAAAAGTTTATTTTTAATTAGTTAATGAAAATTAATTAATTAAAAATGCATTTAGGTATTTAAAAATCACCAAAAAATTCACATTGCATTTAAAAACATTTAGAAACATTATCCAACTCTCAAACCAAATTTCCTTTTTGTTCTTGATGCCTTTTGGTCATTTTCAATGGAATAAAATTCATTTTAAGGCAATATTTTGGTTCAAACTTTGAAAAATTCATTCTGCCTAACCTTTGAGAGTTTGATGATGGTTCTTCTTGAATTGCATCCTTCATGGCATGTAGTTTATAGGATAAAATTGGTTTGATTTGATCTTGCATTTTCAATTTTTTTGGTATTTTTCTTTGTGAGGCACCCCAAAACCCTAGTAATCTTAGGAAGTTCATAACTTTCACTAGGTTAAGAGTTAGGTCCCCTTCTTTGGGCAGTGAACTTGTATAAGTTTAAGGTATCTTTGATTGCATTTTAAATTTTTTATCATGTCATTTGCTTCTGATTTTGAATTTTTGCTTTGTGTGATGATCATAAACCCTAATTTGTTCCTTCCCTTGCACCCATCTCTCATTTGTTTGCATCCATTGACTTGCCATGATATTTTGTGCATCCACATGATTCACAATACATCTTAGGACATGTTAGAATCATGTTTGATCATTGCATCATTCCTTTGCCATGTTATATGTTCATTTCATTTCATAAACATTCATGAATCCTTATGGTTCAATGCATGCTTCATTTGCATCCTTATGCTTGTATGATCATTCTCATCTCTTGGCATGTACTTGCATAATCTCTTAGCATCATTAACATCATGTTTATGCTTCTGGTTTTGGTTTGCATCATGGCATTTCATCTCATGTGTATTACATTTCATTTCTTTTGCTAACTTTTCAGGTGGTAAGTTGTTTTGAGAAGTGAATTTGCCTTCACTTCTCACAATCTCTTCTCATCTCTCTCTTGCATCATTGCTGCATTTTATCCTTTGTATTAGAGTGAGCTTGCTCATTCATGCTCTTCCCCACTTTCTTTCTTCAAGAAACTTGTCTTCTTAAGTGAAGCAAGTTGTTTTGCTTCTCTTTGCTTCTTGCTCCTTTCATCTGCTTCCTTCCTGGTGGTTTCTCTGAAGATCTTCTTGCAAACCTCATTAACCCTAGGAATGACCAAGCATGATAATACTTAGGGTTTGATTAGTCCCCCATTTAGTTTTGCCTTTGTGTCATCTTTGAGTCTTCTCCTCTCATCCCATAATCAAGGACTAAACCCTAAAGGTTTTAAGGCTTTGTGATTAAGCTTATGCTTGCATCCTTCTATTAGGATGGAGTGTATAACTTTAATCCTAAGTGTTAAACCCTTAATGTGTTTAAATCCTTTAATCAACTCACTTAATAATCATCAAGACATCAAGCTTGTAACTTGGGCCTTGCATTAGGGTTCTAATTCTTCCTTAATTGGTTAAGAAGGACTAACCCTAGTGTTAATGGACAAGTCCCCCTCAAGTTGTCTTACAAATCATAAAAATCATTGCTTCATCTTACCATTAACTAAAATCCATTTAATAAATGCTTTGTTTTGTCATGAGGTTAATCCCTAATCATGGATTAAGTTGAGGAGTCTTCCTCAGCTTAAATGTTCTCATCTATCATCCTTCTATTAGGATGGTGTAATGGGTCCATTAAATCCTTGATTATGGCTTAAACTCATTACTTAACACTAAACAAAAACTACAAAAACATCTAAATAAATGTAAGTAGGTTAATGATCTTAATCCTGCATCATGGTGATTAAGTGTGAGGTGCTTACTTCACACTTAAGGTATTCTCATTACCCCTAATCAGAGGGAGGATGTGATGAGTTTACTAACCCATGGGTTTAGGCTTAAGCTCATTTTCCTATGACAAACTCCAAAAAGAAATAAAAGACTAAAAACACAAAAACAAACAATAATCGTCTCCTCCGGGATTCTTTTCTCATCACCCTCACTCACAAACGAGAACCTGCTTCTTCCGTCTAATGCAAGACAATTTGCACCTGAGCCAGACAGGTCATACACTTGAGCATAGACAAGCAAGCAGTTCACAAGTCAATTTATCTTTCAGTCTCTTTGAGTCGAACTACGGTGTTCTGACTTCCTCATTGCACGAGAGGATACGTAGGCATAACTTAACAGTTATCGAACAAAAGTCTCTGTATATCCCCCCTCTTCCAGCATTGTTCTTTAAGCCTCATAGTCTTGAGCATTTTATTCTTGTTCTCACACTGACACTTCTCTTATACACTTCACACTTCTTTTACACTGACACTTGCATTCTTTTCCAGCTTTGATACACAGATCGCACTGACACTACCCCTTTAAAACACAAATCTTTTAAGCGTGGATCCCGTCGAGTACGACGGACAATCTGGGTGCTAATACCTTCCCAGGTTGTAACCAACCCCCTTTCTCAGTCTCTTTGGTTCGCAACCGTCTTATCCATCTTTTCTTAGGTCTATGCAGCATTACCTTTCCTCCGGGATAAAAATGCCTAGCTGGCGACTCTTGTCTTCTGAGTTCACCCTTGTGTGTTCTCTTCCTCTTTCGCCGACCGTTCGCGTCTGTACCCCTCTTGGCCCTGTGTCATTTTGGTGGGAGCGACAAGGTGGAGGTAAGTTCACACAACCTTTCCTCTTAAAATTCTTTTATGCTTTCAAAGTGTATTTTTTTTAGCATTTTATGCTTTGTTTGTATAACTTCATGTTAATCCCCTTTAGAAACGACTTGGCTTCCTTAGGAAGTAAGTTGATTTCTAGTTCCTTTTATTTTCCTTTTACTCATTAGGATTAGAAAACCACACCAACCTAGGTTCATCCATGCATGACAATACTTAGGATTATTAGTCTCCCTTTAGACTTTCACCTTTGGTTCGCTTTTCTTTCTTTCTCATCTCAAAGAAAAGTAAAAAACACCTAATAAAGGCTGAGCTTTCTCAGGCGCCATGAGACTTTGCCGTGGGTTACTTATACACGTCCTATTTCAGGGCGAGGTTTAAGGCATCTACCACGATGAAAAAGTCTTAGTATGAGAATGTTTCACAAACAAAAAACAAAACACTTCTTTAAAAGACAAACAACAAACAACAAACGTATATTCCCGCAGGAATTCTTTTCTCACCTCACTCACTCTCAACGCGAACTTGTAACGACTTGTCTCATTTGCAAGACGTTTATGCACTCGTACCAGACGAGCCTGCAACACCTGAGCATAGACATAAGCAGTTCAGCTATAAAAAACACAAATAAACAGTTTCCACCTTAGTTAGGAAAACTACATCGACTCTGATCCTCATTTTCCAGATAAGGTACGTAGGCAGCGGGGTAGGGCCTGTTCGAGCATATTCTTTATTTTCCCTACATTTCCCCCTTTTAAATCTCTTTTCCAGTTCTCTTCCTCATTCCAGTTCAAGTTAGCAGTTCTTTCATTCAACAACATCTAATCCCTAACCCTTTGAAATAGACAAACAAGCGTGGATCCCGTCGGGTACGGCGGACTGTCTGAGGTGCTAATACCTTCCCAGGTCGTAACCAACTCCCGAACCCAGATCTTTGGTTCATAGGACCTTGTCCTTTCCTTTTCTCTTTGGTTTGTGCAACATTACCTTTCCTATTCATTCGGGATAAAAATGCCTGGCTGGCGACTTTACCTTTTCCGCGCCACTTTCGCATTTGTACTAGGATGAAAATCCTGGGAGCGACAAGTATATGTAAGGAATATGGATTGTAATTTTCCATACTCGTTGGATAAGTTGGGTCCGTTGTCGTTGTGGATGTTCTGATGTTTTATAACTCAGGATGAGTAATCGAGAGTTGAGTTACAAGTGTGGAAAGAAGTAAAATTATATGTTGAGTTATCCAGATGTGATTTTGATTTGTAAAGATGATTTTACTCGGTTGTGTTACTTCAGATTAAGAATATTGGAGAATTGTGCTAGTATGAGTAGAAGTTGATGAATTAGGTGTTTGCATTGGTTTGGTTAATGCATCGTGTTAAGTATAGAATATTAATGCAGAGTCTGAGAGTGAAAAAGATGATTTTCTTGTTGAGATTAATTGGACATGGTATCCTTATGTTGTTGTAATGTTGTTATGTGTTTAAGATGAGTTGAGACCTTGTGTTAGTACAAAATGGAAAAAAAAAATGGTAGCTTGTGTTGTATGATGATTGAGATTCATGAAAGTATCTATCCTATTTAAGATTTGGAAATTTGTTGCAGTTGTAGTTGTGTTGGATATTCAGAGTCATTATTGTTATGGATTTGGGATGAAGTATTCAGTAATCACCAAAGTGTAGAATACAGTTGGGTCAGAATTTCCGAAGAGTTAAGTCAAAAATCGTCTATTTATGTCTGTTGTGATGGTCGAAAGTTGGATTTAACTTAGTAGATTTGATATTTGTTAGTAAGAAGAGTGTGCAGCGAAAGCGTAGTGCAGAGCAGTTGTTCTTATGTGAGTAACAACGATGTTGGTAGTTAGATATGTTGATGTTGTGTTATGGACTTGGAGTTCTTGTCTTTGTTGTTTCCTCGTTTCCTATGATGATGGTTCGAATGTGAGTAGATAAGTCCTATGATGGAAATTAAGGGAGTGTTGGTTATGACGATGGTAACATTGTGTTGGGTTTTGGTTCATAATGAACTTGCGTGTTCTTAGTTGGTTAATCTTTGTGTTGTAAGTTGGTCGTTGAGTACATTTTGTGAGCATTGATTCACGTTGTCGTTGTTATTGATGTGATGTATTGTTGTTTGGTTTAGTCGCGGGTTTGCCTTTTTATGGCAGGAAAGTTGAGTTGTTAGATGAGATAGCGTATCTGGAGTGTGGTGCATCGAGTAAATTTTCTAGGACGAAAATATCCTAAATGGGGGAGAGTTGTAATGCCTTGTTTATTAATTAATTATTTAATTAATTATATTCACATTATTGGTGTTGATTCATGTTGAATTGTCGAAGTTTGTTGTGATAAGTTGATAAGTTGATTTTTGTTGAATTAAAGTAAGTTGAGTTGAATTAAGTCGTATTGTGAATTTGACGAATTAATTAAGTGGATTAAGTTGATTAAGTTGTGTCATTGTTAGTTGGAATAAGTGAGTTGATTAAGTTGTGGATTTAATTGGTAGAATTATGCTAATTTGGATAAATGGGCATGTTGGTGTATAGAAGTAGTAATGGTGGGGCGTAAAATTGAGCCCAATAGAATTGATAAAGAAATTATAATAACTATGGGAAGTTATTATTATTATTATTATTATTATTATTAATTAATAATTGGGTGGAAGAGAGGAAAACAAGGAAGACTAGGTATTATTATTATTATTAGTATTATTATTATTATTTTAATAATTATAATAGTGGGTCAAGTGGGAGAGAAAAATAAGGAAAATTATAGAATAAGTGGAAGTAATAAGAGAATTGGGTTTATTAGAAAATAAGAATAAGGGTTTGGAGAGAAAGACGTGAAAGTGGAAAGGCTGCAAAGAAAATGCACAAAGGTTTGGTAGAGAACACGTAGAGATGGCGAGAGAATCCAACTGGAAATTCGAGTTGCCTTTAATCCAAGGTAAGGGTGGGGTTATAACCTTATAATTGGGTTTATGTGATGAATTCGTATTGGGATTGAGTGCAAAATTGTTGTTGTCAATTGTTGGTTCGTGTGGATAATAGGTTGTTTTGATAAAAAGTTGTTTTTGATTTACAAGTTGTTTGATGAATTAAGTTGTTTGTGAGAAATAAATGGTTTTGGTGTATAAGTTGTTGTAGTAGATTATTTGTTGTTTGTGTATGAGTATGTTGAGTGGTGGTTGAATTGGTGTACTGAGTTAATTAGGAAATTAATCTGAGATGAGATCATGAAGAAGTTATAGAAATGGAAGAAGAAGCAAGAGAAATAGAGACGTGTCAGGTTTGGATGTGGGATGACCGTCCCTTAGGCTAGACGACTGTCACAAGTTGTGACGAGGGTCACCAAGTGTGACGATAGTCACACGGGTCTGAGAGGATTTTGTGGTTTTTTTGGGATTTTGTTTCCTTTGTTTGAGATGCTATTTGATCATGAACCACTTCCAGTAGCATTATTAGGTTGGGAAATATTAATTGAAGTATCATAGATTCTAGTAAATTAACAGAGAATTAATAAGTGATACAAAGAGGAATTAATAGGAGGAAACTAGTTAACAGTAGTTTGAAATTAGTAGCAGTTTGGTGTATTGGTGTCTGTGACGGAATTAATAGGAGCATGTTAATAACTAATAATAAGTGGTAATAACAAAACGTATTAATTAGTTTAATTAATCGGTTTAGTCGGAACTTGGGAGGATATGGATGTAATTGAGTTGGTTGTTTTTGTTGTGTTGCTTGGTTGTTTGCGAAGTGGTGATTTGTGTAAACTAATTCAATATGTTATTTATCACATGCTTGATTATATTATTAGATATCTCACCCCTTCTGTTTGAATATTGTCCTCTGTTGGTAACATGCAGTTAACCAAGAGTCAAGTACTTAGTAGCTTCGGGTTAGTGTTTGTCACTCTGATACGTAGCACTTCGGGGGATGAACGCATGTCTTGTTTTATGTTGGATTTTATTTAGTTGATAAACTTGTTTCAGTTGTTTCTATTTGAAAACCATGTTGAATTATTTGATGTTGAAAATACTCAAAGTTGTTTAAAGTTGTAATGTTTGACGAATCCGCTGCGTTGTTTTCGAAGCTTTATTATTAATGAAGTATATGTTATTCGGTCTTAAGTTGAAAATATGATATCCCATGTTTGTTGAGGAATTTTTATACTCTGATTTCGTTAATAAATATTGGGTAGAATTGGGGTGTTACAACTGTCGTAAGGGGTAATGGCCTTAAGAATTATCTTCAAGGTAATAGGGGCATGTGATCAAAAGGTGTGGGGACTAAGACGAATTAGATTATTTTCGTTAGTAATTATTTAATTATAATAATAGTTGAATATTTATCTAATATAATAGCTGATGGAAACTATTATTATTCCTAATATTATTAATTAAAATATGATTTAATTAGTAATTGAGTGAGAGAGAAATGAGGAATACTAATGATCGTACCTGGAGATCAGGATCCGATGCGGCTGGCCTCGAGAGCTGATGAAGACGGTCGGTGAGGAGAACAAGGGGTTGTACCTGCAAGGCACTCCGATGCCAAAGTAAGTAACCGAGCAAAGAGTGGGCAAGTACAAGTATAAAGGTCAGAGAAATTGAATACCTGACCCTCTCAAATGAGAGGGTTTATATAAGGGGCTAAGTGGAAGATTATTGGTTCATATTGTGAGGCGCGGATCGAGGAATCCGTGAAAATAGGCAACGGTCAAGACTAGCCGTTGGTGAACCTCGTCGTGGTCGGAATGCTTGTGGTTGACAGGGACCACTTTTCATAATTATGCTCGACGTCGAGCAGGCCTATTGGATTGGTCTTCTTGGCCCAATTGTAAGGATTGGGCCGGTCCAGAACAGGAGCCCCCCAAGTCATTGCTCGTGTGGCAGAGCAGTGACTTAAGATTGATTTTGCGCTCGGCGATGAACAGCGTTAGGGCCAGGGATCTATGATGTCGATCTTTTGGGAACGGGCAGCTGGTGCGTTGCTCGACAGAAGAATGTGAAACGAAAAGCTGGAATATCTGGGAACTCATGCCTATTAATGATTTGAAGGCTAGTCTAGGGGCTAGCGTGTAGGGGTCACGCGTGCTTGCACGTGTTCTCCTTCCTATAAATAGGATTCTCATGGCCCATTCTGAACTTTTCGCTTCATCTTCTTCTTCAGTACTCTGCTCGTTCAACTGCCATCGTCCCATCCGTTGACCACCACCTCTTTGCGCCGACCACCACTTTCAGAACGTTATTTTCCTCAAGAATGTCTTCTCAAGCGCAAAGTACGGCTCTTTTTCTTCTTTTTAGGTGTTTATAGCTTATATTTTGTAGAAATGCATGTGACTTAGATGGTTTTGACGGTAGGTTTTAGATTTGGAACCGGTAAACCCTAAGACTTCCGCCACCGTAGCCGGTCGGTTGCAAACCCTAGCTTAGGGTCGACGTAGGTATTGGTTGACTCAGATTTGGATTTTGATAGATTCCTAGGTTAGATCCTTGACTTATATTGTTGGGCGTAAGTCGTCGCTCCGAGCGATGGTCGGCCAGGGGCCAGGGCTATAGCTCGGGGCATAGTCTCTGAGCTGATGCGCGCCCTTTCACTTTTCGAGCGGTGGAAGGGTGGATTTTATATTCTTAATCGAATTCACTGACGCCTTTCCTCTGCTTTTCAGGTGAAAATTCGCTCGTGAATCCGCTGGACGTACTTTCTGAAGAGACTTCCTCGGGAGATTCAGGGTCTTCTGCGTCCATACCTTCTGGTTCCGGGAGTTCCTCGGAGAGTTCGGATACAAGCACTACGGGAGCATCGACAAACTCACCTCATTGTCCTGACCAGACGAGGGTCTCGCCCGAAGAATGGATATTTGTTGGACAAGGTGTCCTCGTTTTCAAGACCTCGGACGGAGCCGCTGCCCGTTGTTGGTGATCCTGCTGATTGGGTGGTAACCTGTCCGGGGGACGACAACCGTATCTTCTCAGATTTTCGTGGTCGGGAGTTCTCCATGTACGAATATGCGATTTTTGTCCTGGGGGTAACATTACCTTTTAGTGACTTTGTGAGTGTCGTGCTCGGGCATCTCTACGTCGCCCCCTCCCAGCTACACCCCAATTCGTACGCGTTTCTCAGAGCGTTCGAGATGACGTGCGCCCATCTGGGTGTTGGTGCCACGCTTCCCCTCTTCTTCCGCCTGTTCTCCCTGCAGCGCCAGGTCGGGCGAGGGACTGACCGAAAGGGGTCCGTGTCCTTCAAGCAGCGGACAAAGATTTTTAAGGCCCATTCAAAATCTATCCGGGCCTTCAAAACTGATTACATCCTGATAAAACCCGCGAGCGCGGTGGCCGTGAGAGCAATGAGCTTTCTGGGAATAGACACTGACGAGAACGACGAGCCTAAGCTCGATGATCAAGGTCAGGTGATCCCGAGGAGATTATGGCTGTTCCGGTTTTCCTGGAGTCATGCTCATTATGAGAAACCTGTCGGGGAGTTTGTTCAGGTGGGGGACACATTGAATGATGATGATGCGGCCAGTTTCGAGGCCTTCAGAAAATTAATAGCATCCTTCACTCCGACCCCCTTGTTGGACGGAGCTGGAAAGGTTATAATTGATCAGGACGGGGGGAAGCTGTGGAGCGTCCCTTGATCAACGTTACTGAGTTGCTGGCTTGCCGTACCGGGCAGGAAGTGTCCGACTTCTTCGGTATTTGTTTATTTGCGTTAGTTAAATTTTTGCTTTAACTTTGTTGTCTATGACTGGCCTGATCCTTTTCCTTTTTCAGGCTCCCTGACGAACCCATTGGATAAGATTCAAGAACGCCTGGTTCAGCAGCAGAGGAAACGATCAAGGGTCGTGCAGACCAAGGTGACTGAGACGAGTGGCTCGGGGTCGGGCCCCTTGGTCCAGGGTTCGCCGAGCGCATCGACCGACTCCATGATGAAAAAGCACAAGTCTGCGGCCACAGTGGATCTAACGGCCAACGCTCCTCCAAAGCCGAAACATGGGCTACCTCCATGTTTCGTGATGCGCAACTTCTTCAAGGGAATGAGTATGGAGGTGGACCGTGCAGATTCTCTGTTCCTGGAAGGTATGAACCGTCCTGCTCGGCGACTATCTCTGGCCCAAGACGCCAGCGCAGTTATGCGGGTCCTAACAATGGCTTGGCTGACGGCCGAAGGGAGTCCCGGACTGGAGCGAGAGAATATCTGGCTGAAGGAGCAGCTGGCTCCTTCTGAGGCTAAGCTGACAGCGGCCACCGAGGAGGCTAAAGCTGCGAACAAGGAGTCGACCGATCGGGCTGCCGTCATCGCCAAGTTGGAGGTTGACAAGAAGAGGGTGCTTGAGCAAAATAAAAAGCTGAAGGACGCCTTTTGCCCGAAGGATGATGAGGATGAAGAGACCAAAAATCTGGTGACGAGGGCTCAGCTGCTTGCTCGGATTGACCAAGACATGGAGGATCTGAACTCCTCAATTGAGCTCAGCTTCCAGAACGCGGTGGATCAGATGAAAGTTCTTCATCCCGACATAGCCTTGGACTCTGGTCGAATAAGTTACATGTACAAGGTCGTGGACGGTCAGATCGTGGTCCCTTCAGACTTGGTGGTGGACGACTCTCAGCCGGGGTCGACTGATCAGCCTGGCCAACCTGAAGCGCAACCGGAGCAGGAGGGTCCATGTGAGGAAGAAGGCCGCCCGGGAGGCGAGGATAATTAATTTATGGCCTGCGTGCCTGATAATTTATGATGTTTTTCTTTTTTGGGGGGAGTGGCCCCCTTTGTATGTAATCCTGAACAAGTCGGCCCTTTGGTGTCGCATTTTTTAATTTCACGTGTACGACTTTGATGGTCGGTTTCTATGTTTTATTTGCTCGTAACAATGCGTCCGTCGGAGGACATAATTTACTTGTTAATTTTACTAAGTGTTTGGTATGCATCTTTGCATTAACTATATGTGATCGAATGAATACGAGGTGTGTGAGTGATCTGTTGGTTAGGGGGACCAATCAGATTTAGGAGTCTTACTCCTGGTCGGTGCCCGGGCCAAGATAATGTCCTGGGCTCCGTGGCTTGAACGTCCCATCGCGAGCTGGGGTTCTGCCTGGTCGTGGTACTTAGGCGACGTCGGACTCGTTCGAGTATCCGTCCGTGCGACAAGTTTCTCTTTTGCTCGAAAGGAGATCTTGCTTGACTTTGTTATATTTGGGTTGTCATGCTCGTACCTAGGCACACAGTTTTCGGTCGGTCCCCCTTTCTCTTTGCTTGAAAGTTGAGTAAGGTGACTTTGTGATTTAGCTGTAGTATTGTTTGAGTTTCTCGGCGTTCCAGGGCCGAGCAAGCTCTTCCTCGTGTAGATTTTCCAAATAATAAGCTCCGTTCTCGGTTTTCGCTCGGACGCGATACGGGCCTTCCCAATTGGGTGTTAGTTTTCCCTCGCGGGGATCTCTGTGATTTCTTCTAAGGACAAGGCTGCCTACCTCGAACGTTCGCCTTATGACCTTAGAATCATACCGAGCGGCTATTTTTTGTTTGAGAATGGTTTCTCGAAGAGCGGCTTCCGATCGAACTTCTTCGACCATGTCGAGCTCGTTTCTCAAGGCTTCGGAATTGGTATCTTGATCCATGGGGGATTCTGTGCGCTTCGATCGGACGTGCATTTCTATAGGGATCACCGCTTCGGTTCCATATGCTAATCGAAATGGGGATTCCCTGGTTGTTGAGTGGGGCGTGGTCTTATATGCCCATAGTATGCTATGTAGCTCTTCGACCCAATGCTTCTTATGCTCGTCCAGTCTTCGTTTCAAACCTCTTAGGATTACCCTGTTCGCGGCCTCTGCTTGTCCGTTAGTTTGAGGATGCTCGACTGAAGCGAAATGTTGTCTCGTTCCCATTGATGCAACGAATTCTTTGAAGTGTTTATCTGTGAACTGAGTGCCGTTGTCGGTCACGATGGCGAGGGGTACCCCGAACCGGGCGAGGATGTTTCTCTTGAAGAAACGTAGTATGTTGAGCGCATTGATTTTGGCTAAGGCCTCAGCTTCTATCCACTTGGTGAAATAGTCGACACCTACAATTAAGTATTTATTCTGACCAGACCCGACGACGAATGGTCCTAAGATATCCATCCCCCACCATGCGAACGACCAAGGTGACGATAATGATTTTAGCTCGGATGGGGGTGCTGCGTGCACGTCTCCGTGTCGTTGGCATTTGTCACACCTCTTTACGTGCTCTTTCGCATCGTGTTGGAGGGTGGGCCAATAGTATCCTGCCCTTAGGATTTTTCGAGCCAACGACCGTCCGCCAGGATGTTGCGCATTGATTCCTTCATGGACTTCCCTTAGTACGTGTGGGATATTTTCTTCTTCTATGCACCTGAGGAGGGGTGTAGAGAATCCTCGACGATACATACGTACACCTACTAGAGAATATGAGCATGCCCTTCGTCGTATAGTACTGGCTTTTTCTGGGTCGGTCGGTAATTCTCCTTTAGTTAAATAGTTGAATACTGGGGTCATCCAGCAGCTCGTGTCGCCCACGACGTTAATGTCTATGCGGGCTGACGATTGTCCGATACTCGGTTGAGGAAGTGTTTTCTGT
The DNA here is from genome assembly GCA_963966055.1 of Lathyrus aphaca. Taxonomy (NCBI): domain Eukaryota; kingdom Viridiplantae; phylum Streptophyta; class Magnoliopsida; order Fabales; family Fabaceae; genus Lathyrus; species Lathyrus aphaca. The sequence goes on from OZ014519.1 coordinate 261,436,658, forward strand.
ACGATGGACTTATTGTTTCCTTTCCTTTTAGTGCTTGCTAATTTGGACAGGATGTCTGCGCGGGCATTGTTTTCCCGTGGAATGTGTTTGACTTCCATACTTTTGAACCGTTTTAGTTCTCCTTTTACGAGGGCCAAATATTTAGCCATGTTATCATTTTTGGCCTGAAAATCTCCTCGGACCTGGCTTGCGACCAACTGGGAATTCGTGCAGATTGTGATCTCTTCTGCTTCCAGATCGGCCGCGAGTCGTATGCCCGCTAGAAAAGCTTCGTACTCTGTCTGGTTGTTAGAAGTGGGGAAAGATAAAGTTAGGGACACTTCGATGACGTTCCCCTCTTCGTTTTCCAAGATAATTCCGGCTCCGCTACCCGCCGGGCCAGATGCTCCGTCCACGAAAATAACCCACCTGGATGAGACTTTCGGGTCTTGCTCGGTGAAGGTAAGTTAGGCCACGAAGTCGGCCAACGCTTGGGCTTTGAGAGCTTGTCTTCCCTCAAATTTGACGTCGAACTCGGATAGTTCCAATGACCACTTTAGCATTCGTCCGGTCATATCCGGTCGACCGAGCAACTGTCTTATAGGTTGATCGGTTCTTACGATGATGGTGTGAGCCAGAAAGTAATGGCGTAGCCTTCTAGCTGCGAGAAGGAGGGCCAAAGCCACCTTTTCTATCTGGAGGTATCGAATTTATGGGCCATGGAGTGCCTTACTTAAGAAATATACAGGTTTTTGCCCTTCGGGTAGGTCGCGCACGAGTGCCGCGCTCACTGCTTCGTTTGCAACTGCAAGGTAGAGATACAGTATCTCCCCTTCTTCAGGTCTGGATAAGACTGGGGGTTCACTTAATGCCTTTTTTAGGTGGGACAACGCTAGCTCGCACTCCCCTGTCCACTCGAAAGTTGCCTCTTTGCGGAGGAGTTTGTAAAAAGGGAGAGCGTGTTGAGCGGACTTTGCTACGAACCGAGCGAGGGAGGTAAGGACCCCGTTTAGTGATTGTATGGATTTTTTAGAAGTGGGAGTTGGGAGCTCCGCGAATGCCCGACATTTGTCAGAGTTGGCCTCGATGCCTCGTTCGGTTAAGTAGAATCCGAGGAATTTTCCCGCTCGAACACCAAACGTGCATTTTTCAGGGTTGAAGCGCATTTTGCATTTTCGTGCCTGATCAAACACTTTTCATAAGTGGGACGCGTGGTCCGTTTCTTGTTGAGATTTGACGATCATGTCGTCCATGTATACTTCGAGCATATCTCCGATTTCAGCTCGGAAAACCTTATTCATCATGCATTGATATGTTGCGCTCGCGTTTTTTAGACCGAAGGGCATAACGTTGTAAAAGTAATTGCCCGATTCGGTCATGAAGGCCGTGTATTTTTTGTAAGACACGGCCATGGGTATTTGATTGAACCCTGAATACGCATCCATGAAGGATAATAGCTTGAAGCCGGACGAATTGTCGACCAATTTATCGATGTTAGGTAAAGGGTATGCATCTTTCGGGCATGCCCGATTGAGATCGGTATAATCAACGCACATCCTCCATTTTCCACTAGATTTTTTCACAAGTACAACATTCGAGAGCCAGGTCGTGTACCTGGCCTCGGTTACAAATTTAGCCTCTAGGAGGTCTTTAACAGCAGATTCAGCTGCTTCGGTCTTCTCGGTTGACTGCTTCCTCCTGCGTTGAGCGACCGCCTTGTGTGTTGGGTCAATGGAGAGGTGGTGGCAGGCTGTCTCGGGGTCGAGCCCTGGCATTTCTGCGGCGCTCCAGGCAAATAAATCTGCGTTCCCTTTGAGACAAGCTTCCAATTGTCGTTTCACCAACTCAGGCATATGTGCTCCGATTTTAACGCACCGAGCTGGGTCTTCTCCCAGAGGAATTAGCTCGAAATCTCCATCTGGTATTGGTCGGGATAGGGATTCTGTTGGCCTTTGGACGCCCTCGCTACTATCCGAAAATCTGCAGTCTAGGTCGATCAAGTCTACCTGAGGGAAAGCCTTGGGAATATCTGGTGAATTTGATGTCGGGGGACTTGGTTGATATGATATTGAGCTGAGACCTTTTGATGCTGCTTCGAAACACCTGCGGGCAGCGTCGACGTCTCCGTGCAATGTGGAGACCTTACTTGAAGTAGTGTAATACTTCATCTTCAGGTGGACGGTGGATGGCACAACAATTAGCTCGGCTAAGGTTGGTCGTCCTAGGATGCATTGGTACAGAGATGGGCAGTCCACGACTAAGAACTGGACCTTGACCGTCCTGGCTGTCTCGCCCGCCCCGAAGGTAACAAATAGGTCAACATAGCCCCATGGTCGGGATACTGCTTCGTTGAAACCCTGCAGGTCTGATCCGACGTATGGAGTTAAGTGTGTCTCGTTTAGTTGGAGTGTCGAAAACAGCTGGGAGTACATGATATCGCAGGAGCTACCTTGGTCCACCAGGATCCTCCTCACATCGAAGTTCGCCATGCGTGCTCGGATGAGCAGAGGAATGCTAGCGTTGGGCGCCCCTCCTAGGAGTTCTTCTCGATAAAATGCAAGTGGTACAGAGCCCTCTCTTGGTGGATCCAGGGTGGTGTTTTGCGCGGGCCCTTTAGCAATTAGCTGGTCGAATTTCCGTTTCACGGATCCGACCGTGATTTTGTTGAATCCTCCTCCCGATATGACCATTGCCGAAGGGAAAGCTTCCCATGGGCTGTGGGAGGAGAGGTACCCCGAACTCTCGGCGCGGTCCGGTAGGAAGAAATTTTCCGGGCGATAAATGCTTAGAGCGACCTGCATGTTAGCATCTGCAGGGATGGGTATGGCTTCCTCGACTTTCTGGGTCTCCTGTGTTTCCTTACGAGGAGTGTCTCTAGACTTGGTGAACTGCTTTAGGTGCCCGTCCTTGATGAGGATTTCAATTGCGTCCTTGAGATGGATGCAGTCCTCTGTGTTGTGGCCGTGGCTCTTGTGGAATCTGCATTCGTTTTATCCGTGTCGGGCTTGCTAGGTTGCTGCCTCGGAAAATGTACCCCTGCTTGTTTGAATTCTGAATTGGCGCATTCAGATAAAATTTTCTCCCTAGAGGCCAGGAGAGGTGTGTATTCGTGGAACCGACCAATAGGTCCCCGGTGCTCCTGCGGTTCACGGGAGCGATCATCCTTTCTTTTTTCTCCTCCTCGACGAGATGTCGAAGGTTCATCGACTCGGTGTGGTTTGGCATCTTCACGGCGTCGAGCATCTCTTATTGAACTGGCCGCTTGTTTTTCCTCATACTGAATGTAGGCTTGGGATTTCAGTAGGAATGCGTCGAGGGTGGCCGGGGTTTCAATGCCGACCTCCCGATGAAAATCAGTCGAGGGGCGTAACCCTCGTTCCAGCAAGTATTTTTTCATGTCGTCGGTCGTGGATACTTGGATCGCTTCCTTATTGAACCTCTCGATGTAAGTTCGTAAAGGCTCGTCCCTCCCCTAGATGATCGCTTCGAGCGAAGCTTCCGTCTTCGGGTGTCGCCTTGATGCGGTAAAATGCCTGGAGAACGTGCGTCCAAGTTGTTTCCATGAGGTGATGGACTCGGCCTCGAGGCTTTTGTACCATGTCATTGCTCCTTTCCTCAGCGTTGTAGGAAAGAGGCGGCATTTAATTGCCCCTCGAACACCCCGATAGTCGAGCAGCGCATCGATATTCTCGATGTGCTCGTCTGGGTCTGTGGTCCCATCGTACGAGCCTAACGGAGGGGGTTTCTCCAAGCCTCTTGGAAGCTTGGCTGCCATGATTTCAAACGAGAGGGGACCCCGAGCGTCCTCGTCGTCACTGGAATTGAACGACGAAGACCTGTGAGCATGTTTCTTTGTTCGTCGGGGAGAGGTAGATCTTGATCTGCTCCTTCTTGATTTTCTTCTAGGAGAGGGTCGTGGGGAAGACTGACGAAAACGTTTGTCGCCTGTTGATTCGTCGGTGTGCCCTTTCCTCTTCTTCCTGGCAGGAGACGGAGTATGCTCCCTTTGGGGTCTCGCGGGAGACTGTGGTCGACGAGAATTATCTTCGAGACGGGCGATTTTTTCGCCATGGGCGAGGAGCAGCAAGTTTGTTTGATTCAGGATCTCGGCCAATGCGGCGAAATCCGACCCTGAAGGAGTCGAAGGAAAAAGAGTTTCCTGGCGACTTTCCAAAGGTTGGTCGCGATTGGGTGAGGGTGATGCCGCCTTCCCATCCGGATGATCTTGCACCGTTTCGTCATGTAGAGGAGGATGGATGTTGCTCTCACGTTGTGTGAGAATCATGCCATCGTTTGATCGGTTTTCCTGGTTGTCCCGAGCAGCCATGGATCTTGTTAAAACATTGGTTCTTTGAAGATTGTGAAAGAAGAACGGGGAAATCAGTTTCCCACAGACGGCGCCACCTGATCGTACCTAGAGATCAGGATCCAATGTGGCTGGCCTCGAGAGCTGATGAAGACGGTCGGTGAGGAGAACAAGGGGTTGTACCTGCAAGGCACTCCGATGCCAAAGTAAGTAACCGAGCAAAGAGTGGGAAAGTATAAGTATAAAGGTCAGAGAAATTGAATACCTGACCCTCTCAAATGAGAGGGTTTATATAAGAGGCTAAATGGAAGATTATTGGTCCATATTGTGAGGCGCGGATCGAGGAATCCGTGAAAATAGGCAACGGTCAAGACTAGACGTTGGTGAACCTCGTCGTGGTCGGAATGCTTGTGGTCGACAGGGACCACTTTTCATAATTATGCTCGACGTCGAGCAGGCCTATTGGATTGGTCTTCTTGGCCCAATTGTAAGGATTGGGCCGGTCCAGAACAACTAAGTATTGATAATGGGGTTAGTGGAGGAAAATAAGGAAGAATAGGTTTTAAATGGAATTAGTGGAGAAGTAGCGGTAAGAAGAAAATAAGGTTTTAGGATAAGTTACGTAAAGCTGCAGAGAAGAGGAAAAGAGGAAAAAAAGGCAAAGCTAAATTCAATCAGAGAGTTATAGAGGAACTTTCAATCCAAGGTAAGAGTGGGGTTCTGACTCTATAATTGGGTTAATGATAAATAGTATGTGGATTAGTTTGTGGTTTAAGAGGTTTTAGGGATTTATGATGAGTTCTTGATGAATTAGGTAGAAAGTGATAAAATTAAGGTGTATTTTTTATTTGGAATGATGTATGTGTTGCATAAATTAATGTGTTATGGTTGTATATGATTCCATGATGAATTGATGGGGTTTTGGGGTTGTATATAATTTAACCCGTGGGGAAATATTGAGGTTTTTGGAAAACTTGGAAAATTCATAACTTTCAAACCGTGTATCCGTTTGACGCTTCGTTCGAAGCGTTGGAAAGATGATATTATGAACTTTAATTTGGTAAATTAAAATTATTAAGATTAATTATTTTTCCAGTATTGAATTTAGGGAAACGTCGGATTAATCTTTGGGGTAATTCCGGGTTGACTACTTTGATGTTGTGATGATTGTTCTGTCTATGTGTTAATTGTTATGGTTAATACCGATATTGGTTGATGTTGTTAAATTGTTAGTAGAAGAATTAACCTATGTTGTTTGAGTATGATTTTCCTATGTTGTTGTACTGTGTTGGTCTGAGATTGAACCGAAGGAGGAATTTGGTATAATAAGGAAACATAGACGAACAAAGTTTTGAGGTGGGACGACCGTCTCAAAAGGCGTGTGACGACCGTCTTGGGGGGAGCGACGACTGTTACCCCTGTTTTATAACTGTCATAGGTGGTGTGTGACGAGGGTCATGGCTAGTGGGTGTCTAGCGTGACGATGGGCGTACTTTCTTACTTCCTGATAGTTTTAGAGCACGTATTCTACCTTTGCTTTCCATACACATAATTGAGATGAGGGTCACATTAATTTATGAGTAGCAGTAGTAATAAGAATTAAAGTAGCAGTGTAGTGATTAATTAGTAGCAACACTGGTAACATTTAAAATGAATAATTTAGAAATAGCGTGGTAATAGTTTAACAATGATAAACTAGTAGCAGATTGAAGATTAGTTTATTGACAGTGCAACATGAATTTAGCAGAGTATTATCAGTAGAGTAATTAGTAGAATAAATTGGCAGAAGATTAATGTGATAACGGTCGCTCCCAGGATTTTCATCCTAGTACAAACGCGAAAGTGGCGCGGAAAATGTAGAGTTGCCAGCCAAGCATTTTTATCCCGAAGGAACGGGAAAGGTAATGCTGCACAAACCTAAGGAAGAAGGAAAGGGAAAGGCCTTGCGAACCAAAGATCTGGGTTCGGGAGTCGGTTACAACCTGGGATGGTATTAGCACCCCAGATGGTCTATCGTACCCGACGGGATCCATGCTTGTTTATTTGTTTCGAAGGGTAAGAAAAAGGATGCCGCTGAATAAGAACTGCTAACTGGAACTGGAATGAAATGAGAAAAGGAAATGGAAAAAGAGAACAAAAAGAAAGAATGGGGAAAATGTAGGGAAAATAAAGAACGTGCTCGAATGGGTCGTACCCCGCTGCCTACGTACCTCATCGGGAAATATAGGATCAAAGTCAACGTAGTTCGCCTAACTAAGGCGGGAACTATTTGTTTGTGTTTTTTATGCGCTGAGACTGCTTATGTCTATGCTCAGGTGTTGCAGGCTCGTCTGATACGAGTGCGTTTACCGTCTTGCATGCAAGAGAAGTCATCGCAAGTTCGCGTTCAGAATGAATGAGGTGAGAAGAGAAGTTCCTGCAGGAAAGTCGCTTATTGTTTGTTGTTTGCTTTTTGTAAACACCCCAAATTTGCCCTCACCCATTCACACCATGGCTTGTGATCATTTCATATGCATAAACACAATCATAAACATCTCATACCACATTTTTGATTCACTGCTTTGGTTCAAAGTCATCTGCATCTAGGGTTTGTGATCTGAGCAATCCAAGGGTTTCTTGAGCCACTCCAAAGGTCACCAATCACTTCAAAGGGGTCCATGTGTGTTCTTATATCATATTACATCCTCTCAAAGTCAAAGAATGCCAAAGAATCACAAGAACTGGGATTGGTATGGAAGCAGAGCCAGGCTTGACTGCACAGATGACCTGAAATTAGGGTTTTGGTTTCAGAGGCCATAACTCCAAATTTTTTGGTCATTCTTGTTTCTATTGGTCTCTATATGGTATAGGGAGTATGCATATCAATTTTCATGAAGAAATTCCATGGGGAAGTCATCTGATCAAGAGTTGACTTTCTGGACAAGTCAGTGTAAAATCAGGGCATCTGAGGCCCCCAATGACCCAACCAAGGGGTGATCTCCATCATTTTGAGTGTATATGATCTTTATTTGATCATGGAAGAAGTTTGAAGTTCACAAAGTTCAAGAATTTGAAGTTTTTGCAAAGTTGACTTTTTTGGGCAAGGTTGACTTTTAATGAAATGCCATTTTATGCAACTTTTTCAACCCTTACTTTTTGATCCAAGAATGCTTCAAATAAAAAAACTTTGGTCATGAAAGTTGTAGATTAGATCTTTCCCTTTTCAAAAAGTACAAGAACATGACCTAATTCATTTTGGATCAAAAGTTATGGTGTGTCAAAGTTGGCTAAAATCACTAAATTTCAAGTTATGCACCAAATGAGAAATTTGCAAAATCTTGTACCAAAGGCATTTGTGACTTCTAATTGTTGTCTAACCATTACACAAGCATCACATGTGACCTAAAAATCAGAATGGGCCAAGGGTTTCTCATTTGTTTGGCCTTTGGAGCAAGATATTTTCATGAAGATTCAAAAGCAAGCAAGTTGCAAAAGCTCATGATCACTTCCATCCACTTGCTGCCTATGTTGCTGAACCACCCTAGCCCTCTCCCCTCACCATGCTGCGCAAGACAAGCCTTTTGTACCAAGCTAGCAATGTAGCCCATGCCCTCCTTACACAAAGTTGACAATTTGCACAAAGCACCATACCAATCAATAAAGCACAAGTCACATCATCTGACCAATAGGATTTGTTTATGTGGATCAAATGCTAGCTAAACACAACAAGAGGCAAGGCTGAAAGAGAACACAACACACCATTCACAAAAACTCTCCCTCTTGCAAAAGCTTTCGATTCTCCCAAATCAATCACTCAACCTTCAAACAAACACCACCATTCACCTCTGGATCATCCACTGACCCAAAACCACCCATCAAAACAGCCAAGAACACACCACAAGCCAGATACGATTTTTGACCAGTTGAGGTGCAAACTCCCAAACCAGCCACATTCAAAGTTGTCCAAGCACTGCAAACTCATCAGGAAGGTCATTAGAAGCTTTTTTCACCAAGAAAGCAGCCAGCAAGCTCAAAGGGTGAAAGCTCCATCTCAGGTAGCCTTCCGATTTAACTTTTCCAGGATCTCTATTTTATGCTACAAAATGATTAAGCATGTTTCATTGATCACATTGAACTTAAAATTATTGAAAATGGTTGAGAAATGAAGCTGTATTGCTTGTCTGAAATTTTGGCAGTTTTTGTTCTTTGCTTCGATTCATGATTATGGCTGGAAATAAATGAGAAATGAGGTTAGGGTTGAGTTTATGAGAGTGAAAGGAATCAATCTGGAGCTTTAGAGCTCCAGAATTGACCTAGAGAATGATTTGGAAATTCTCAGGGAGGGAGGTCACCGGAGAAGACGACCGGAGCTCGTCTCCGGTGACCTGAGAGTCATTAATGTGTAATTAGGGTTAGGGCTTCAAGTTTAAATTTCAAGCGTTGGATGAGTTGACTAAGTCTTTTCCCGCGTGCATCCAATGGCTCAGATCATGTCATTAGCCTTAATTTCTGTTTATTTAATTTAATCATAATTAATTAACTGAAGTGAAATCCAGGCCATTCATTAGCGCGCCAGTCAACCATTTCATTTCAACTTTGAATCTGGATCATTGGATCAGATTACTTTCCCTTTTATTTTGTTTTATTTCATTTTCTTCCTATTTAATTTGTACATTTTATAAAAAATAGCAAAAACCATTTAAAAATTATGAATTTTTTTGTCAAGAGTTTCATTAATTTTTAAAACACAAAAATATTTTTATTTTTATTTTTTGCATTTAAAAAGTATTTTTAAATATTTAAAAGTTCCTTTTTAATTAATTAATGAGAATTAATTAATTAAAAATACTTTTAGGTATTTAAAAATCACCAAAAAATTCATGAAACATTTAAAAACATTTAGAAACATTGTCCAACTTTCAAACCAAATTTCTTTTTTGATCTTGATGCATTTTAAGAATTTTTCATGGAATTAAAATCATTTTGATGCATTATTTTGATCCAAACTTCAAAAAATCATTTCTGCCTAACCCCAAAGAATTGGACCTTGGTTCTTTTTGCATTGCATTGTGTTTAGCATGTAGTTTGTGAGATTAAATGGCCATGATTTGATCTTCCATTTTCCATTTGTTTGGTAATTTTCTTGTTAAGGAACCCTAAAACCCTAGAAAACTTAGGAAAATCATAACTTGAATTTGGTTAAGAGTTGGAATCTCTCCTTTGGGCAGTGAGTTAGTATAGGATTAGGGGTCCTTTGAGTGCATTTTCAATTTTTTATATTGATGTTTGCTTCTGATTTTGGTTTGTGTTTGATGCTTTGATCATAAACCCTAATTTGGGCTTCCATGTGCATCCATCTTGCATTTGTTTGCATACTTTGACTTGCCATAGTATTTTGTGCATCCTTCTGGTTCACTTAACATCATAAGACATATTGAAAGCATGTTTGATCATTGCATCTTGCATTTGCCATGTTGTATGCCATATGCACTTCATAACTTTTCATGTATGTTCATGGTTCTTAACTTGCTCCATTTGCATTCATAAGCTTGTATGATCATCCCCATGTGCTGCCTCATGTTTGTAACATCTCATAGCATCATTAACATCATGTATGTGCTTCTGGTTTTGATTTATATCATGTCATCTCATCTCATTTTGCATTGCATTGCATTTCTTTTCTAACCTTTCAGGTGGTAAGTGGCTTTGAGAAGTGAATTTGCCTTCACTTCTCATAACTTCTCTTCATCTCTTTTATGCATCCTTGCTGCATTTTATATGTGTTTGGATTGAGCTTGCTCATTCTTGTGCATCCCACTTTCTTTCCTCAAGTGACTTGTCTTCTTAAATGAAGCAAGTTACTTTGCTTCTCCTGATCCTTTCATCTGTTTCCTGGTGGTTCCATTGAAGATCTTTCTTGTTAAACCTCACAAACCTTAGGAACAACCAAGAATGACAATGATTAGGGTTTTGATTAGTCCCCCCACTTAGTTTTACCTTTGTGTCTCATTGAGTCTTCTCTTCTCATCTCATAACCAGGGACTAAACCCTAAAGGCTTTAAGGCTTTGTGATTAAACTTATGCCTGCATCCTTCTATTAGGATGGAGTGTATAACTTTAATCCTAAGTGTTAAACCCTTAATGTGTTTAAATCTCTTAATCAATTCACATAATAATCATCAAGACATCACACTTGTAACTTGGGCCTTGCATTAGGGTTCTAATTCTTCCTTAATTGGTTAAGAAGGACTAACCCTAGTGTTAATGGACAAGTCCCCCTCAAGTTGTCTTACAAAACCTAAAATTCACTTCTTCATCATACCATTAACTAAAATCCATCTAATAAAGGTTTTGTTTTGTCATGAGGTTAATCCCTAATCATGGATTAAGTTGAGGAGTCTTCCTCAGCTTAAACATTCTCATCTATTATCCTTCTATTAGGATGGTGTAATGAGTCTGTTTAATCCCTGATTATGGCTTAGTCTCATTACTCAACACTAAACAAAAACACCAAAAAACATCTAAATAATCACAAGTAGGTTAATGATCTTAATCCTGCATCAAAGGTGATTAAGTGTGAGAAGCTGACTTCACACTTAAGGTATTCTCATTACCCCTAATCAGAGGGAAGATGTGATGAGTTTACTAACCCATTGGTTTAGGCTTAAGCTCATTAACTTATGACAAACTCTCAAAAGCAATAAAAGACTGAAAACTCAAAAACAAACAATAATCGTCTCCTCCGGGATTCTTTTCTCATCTCATTCACTCATAAACGAGAATTTGCTTCTTCCGTCTAATGCAAGACAGTTTGCACCTGAGCCAGACAGGTCATACACTTGAGCATTGACAAGCAAGCAGTTCACAAGTCAATTCATCTTTCAGTCTCTTTGGGTCGAACTACGATGTTCTGACTTCCTCATTGCACGAGAGGATACGTAGGCATAACCTAACAGTTATCGAACAAAAGTCTCTGTATATTCCCCCTCTTTCAGTATCATTCTTTAAGCCTCATTATTATGAGCATATTCTCATTCTCACACTGACATTTTCATATTACACTTTACACTTCTTTTACACAGACACCTGTACATCCTTTTCCAGCTCTTTTATACACAGATTGCACTGACACTACCCCTTTAAAACACAAATCTTTTAAGCGTGGATCCCGTCGAGTACGACGGACAATCTGGGTGCTAATACCTTCCCAGGTTGTAACCAACCCCCTTTCTCAGTCTCTCTGGTTCGCAACCGTCTTATCCATATCTTTCTAGGTCTATGCAGCATTACCTTTCCTCCTGGATAAAAATGCCTAGCTGGCGACTCTATTCATCTCCAGTGAGTTCACTGCTGTGTGTTCTCATTGTCCCTCTCGCCGACCGTTCGCGTCTGTACCCTATTTGACCCGGCTTCATTTAGTGGGAGCGACAGCTTGGCGACTCTGCTGGGGACCCTTATACTGTAACCAGGGCTTCTAGTTCTTTTTGTGGGTTCCTCCTAGCGCTTGATTGATTTGTGTTTACTGGGGTGTTATGTGCTATCTGTGCTTGTATATTCATCTTTGTTTATTTGCTTTATGTACAGTTGTTTATTGCTTTCTTTATAGCTTAACATATATCATACTGTCATACTGTGCTGGCTGGATCTGTTTGTTTGCTTTGGTGGGTGGGGTTCTATTGAGAGTTAAGGTCCTATACCTGGGACCTGAGTCACACCTAGGCTAGAGTGGTTCATGTTCTTTCCCATTCCATCTCGGTCTGGTGCGGGAATATGAAACACGGTTCAGATATGGGTTTCTTCTTGAGAACTCTGTGTTGCAGATTTCCTGCAGTACTAGGGCTATCTGGGAAGCCTGCTAAGTCTGGATGACCTTTAGTATTGACCTTCAGAAACTGAGGTGAATTAGAGGAGGAACTTTTATGGTTATTGTAAACACTGTACCTCCGGGTTAGAAGTGTTTACACTTCTCATAACTGATCCAAGTCTGAGGATCCTTGTTTTAGAACATCACCTGTAAGGGGGTTGGGCTGTTTACAGGTTTGCAGGTACCCTTGACTTCAGCATACCCTGTTACTTTGTTTGTTTAAGAGTACTTCATTTTGGGACAGTTCTTGTGATTCTAAACCCTGGATACGCGACTCTTTATTTGAGTCCCCTACCTTGGTTACTGGACTTATAAACCTCCATCTGGATTCCTTGAACATACTTGAACTTATATCAGAGTACTTGATCAGATCCAGCTCAGTCACAAACCCTTGCATATCATTTGCATACATCATCATTGCATCATTTTAACATGTGCTTATTTGTTTTTCAGGGTATCCATACTTTATTTTGGCTTGGTTTTGACCCCATCATCAGCATAGGCCTATCTTCACCAGTATCTACTCCAGTTATCAGCTATCTGCATCATCAGTCTCAGCCTGTCAGAGACCTATCTTCAGTGTTATTCTCAGCACCTGTCTCCATTCTTCAGCAACATGGCACCTAAGAAAAATAACATCTCCTATCACTTCTTTGAACCTGAACTAGCTAGCATCAGGAGGATTCAGACCCTGATTACTCCAGACCATATACCACTTTTTAGAGAACATTATGGAGGAATCCTTGATGTGGTTATGGATTTGGACCCTTCACAGAGGAGCTTGATACATACCTGCCTGCAGTTCTATGACCCTCCCCTGAGGTGCTTTACATTTCAGAATTTTCAGTTGGGACCCTTGTTGGAGGAATATTCATCATTGGTTGGTGTACCCATCAGGGGTGGAATCCCTTTCAACCCTGAGATGGCTTTCCCAAGTAATGAGGAGATAGCCAAAGCATTACACCTGGAACCAGTTCTGATTGGGCAGAATTTGACATCTAAAGCTGGAATCTCTGGTTTTCATTTGGATTTCTTGACTTCTCAGGCTAGTCTGAAGGCCTCCCTGGGGGAGTGGAAGGCAGCCTGTGCTCTGTTGGCCCTCAGCATATATGGGGTCATTTTGTTTGCAGATGAGCCTAGGTTTGTTAGCAAGAGTGCAATCCATCTTTTCATCCTGAGAAACCCAGTACCCACCTTACTGGGAGATCTTTACTACTCTGTTCACCAAAGGAATGAAAAGCAGAGGGGAAGATTGGTGAGGTGATGTGCTCCTTTGTTCCATACTTGGCTACTCAGACATTTGCCAAAGACTGATGCATTCCTGAACCCTCACCAGCAGAAAAACTGGGCTAGGAGGCTTGTTGCTCTAACCTCAGATGATATCAGATGGTGTACTCAAAGTACTAAGGGCAGAGACATCATTACAAGTTGTGGACAATTTCCCAATGTGCCTTTGATTGGAGTGAAAGGGTGCATCAATTATAACCCTCTGCTATTCAAAAGACAACTGGGCTATGCATTAGTCCATCCTCCCAGAGCACAGGATCTGACTGAAACCCTTTATGTTGAAATCAAGCCTAATCTGGCTGTTGTCAGGCAAGCAGCCTGGGCCTGGGACAATGTGCAGACTAAAGGGGTAACCATTCTGGGGAAGTGCAACAATGTGGCATCAGCACAGTACTATGAGTGGTCTCATGCAAGGGCCCAAATGTCTGGAATGCCTTTCACTGTTGAAGATGTGCCTGGACCATCCTCAGCACCACCTCCTGTCACTGTCAGCTTAGAGGAGTTTGAAAAATTGAAAGAAAGAAATGAGAAGTTGACTCAGGCTCTACAGAAGACCCTCTGGGAGAGGAGTGATGGTAGGTTGGATATTGAGAGGTTAGAAAAGCTAAAGGTAGAGCATTTGGCTAGAATTGAGAAGTCAGAGGATTATATTAAGAAGTCTAGGGCTGGAGAACAAATCTTGAAGAATGCCTGCAAGGAAGCTCAGTTCCAGAAGGCCAGGACTGATTTGTATTTGAAGGAGAGTCAAGCTAGGTGGGTCAGAATCACCGAAGCTCGTACTCAAGAGGACAAAAGGACTCAGGATAAGATTGAACAGATGGAAGCTAGTGCAAAAGAGCAACAGGAAGCCCTGGCAGCAGCCCAGAGGGAGATCTCAGAGCTGAAGATTAGGGCTAGAGTGAAGAGGTCAAAGGACCAGAGTCGACACAAGAAGCTAACTACAGCTGTAACAACCACGAATCTCCTTATCAGGAACCTTACAGAGCGTCCCGCTGATCTTGTGACTGAAGCACTTCTCAAGGAAGTTCAGGAGGATGAGTTTGGTCTTGGTGTTTGACTTTTGTTTGTTGTTGCTTTCATTCTATGTACTTTTATTTTCTTATGATGTATTTTGACCTCTCAGAGGGCTTGTATTGTAAAAAGAAACAAGTTATGTATTATTTTACTTTTTGTAATATATATATGTGTTGGTTTGTTTCATCTGAGTTTTCTTCAAGCAATATCACAAGCATCTTCAAGGGTCTGGAAGGGTCAAAACCAAGTGCCAAGCCGGATACCTTGGAAACGAATAAGCATAACTGCATTGCATACTAACCTTTTACCTTGTTTTGTAGGTTTTTGTTTATTTGTTACTAACTCTGTTGTGATCTCAGGAATTATTGCTCGACGACGTGTGTTTCCACTCAACCGTCCACATAGATATCCCACCCGTAACAACCTTCCGGGCATACAGATGGATCAAATGCAGCAGGACCTTACAGAGGTCAGAAATCAAATGACCAACGAGAGGTTGGAAATGAGGAATCAGATGACACAATTTATGGAGGTGATGAACAATATGGCTCAAAGCCAGGAAAGGTTGAGAGCACTGGTAGAAGGAAGGAATCAGGAAGATCATCATCCAGGGACTGCTGGGACAAGCAACAATGAAAGAGTCCAACCTCATGTCGATCCCCCAGTCTTTGGACCCCACCTACATCCAGAGGTCAACATCCCTGCAAATGTTCAAGGGACTGCCACTGCAGGCAGAGTGCTGCAAGAAGACCCCCAGGAAGATCAGTTCACAGTGATGGGAGCTGGGGAGGAAGCTTATGACAGAAGGCTGGATGAGATAGCTGAGAAATTGAGATCCTTAGAGTCTCAAAACTCTTTAGGTTTTGATGTTATGGACATGGGCTTGGTAGACGGGGTCAGGATTCCCCATAAGTTTAAGCCTCCTTGTTTTGAAAAGTACAACGGGACTTCCTGCCCCAGAACCCATTTACAATCATTTCTGGGGAGACTAAAGGCCTATACCATGGACGAAAAGCTATGGATGTTTTATTTTGAGGATAGCTTGACGGGAGCTTCAAGAGAATGGTACTCTCATCTGACAAGAGCAACCATTAGATGCTGGAAGGACCTGGCAGAGGCCTTTATCAGACAATATCAGTACAACTTAGATATGGCACCCAACAGGACCCTCCTAATGGGAATGTCACTGTCGTCTAGAGAAAGTTTCCGAGAGTATGCCCAGAGATGGAGGCAATTGGCTGCTGCTGTCCAGCCACCTATGTCAGAGAGGGAAATGGCAGATATGTTTATGAACACCCTCCAAGGAACATACATTGACAGGCTGGCTGCCTTCTCTTCAACCAGCTTTGCAGATGTTGTCATAGCTGGGGAAAGAATTGAGAGCCTGTTAAAGATGGGCAAAATTTCTGACAACGGTGCTAGCTCGTCCAGCAATACAAGGAAACCTTTTGTAGGCCCAAGAAGAACTGGTGAGACCAATGCTATCCACACCAGCAGGGGAAGACCCCAATATGTTCATAGGTCTGTGGCAGCAGTCACCATCCCCGCTCCAGCTCATCCACAACCAGCTTATCAACCACCGCAGCAGAATTATCAGCAACAACCTCAGTACCAGCAACAAACTCAGTATCCTCCTAGAAATTACAACACCAACAACAACAATCAGCAGAGACCATTCCAACAGAGGCCTTCTCAGGCCAACAGGGTGATCGATCCGATCCCTATGCCCTATGCAACATTACTGCCACAACTCCTGAAACTCAACCTGGTTGAGCTAAGGACATTGGCGCCTCCAGATCCCAACAGTCTACCCAGAAATTATGACTCCAACGCCAGGTGTGCTTTTCATTCAAATGCACCTGGCCATAGTACAGAGAAGTGCAGAGCCTTGCACATGAAGGTACAAGACTTGGTAGATTCTAAGGCTCTAAATTTCGCACCACCACCAAATGTCAACAAAAATCCTATGCCACACCACGGAGGTCCCAGAATCAATGCTATTGAAGAAGACAGGCCGTCTTATTTGATAACCAGTGTGGGTCAGATTCGGACACCGTTGGTAGAGATTAAAGCTCAACTCCTCGAATGTCAAATGTTCCCGGGATGTGAGCTAGGGTGTGCTTACTGCAACATTTCAGTGAATGGTTGTGATAACTTGAGGGATGGCATAGATGGTCTCATCCAGAGTGGCCTGCTTCAAATTACAACATCATTCCCAACAAATCCAGCAATCTCATCAGCAACAGTTCCAGTATCTCCTACAACTGCAACAACCATTGTTCCCGACAACTCTTCAGCTTCATCCACAAATGTTTCATCTGTCATTTCAACTGACCAGATATCAACAAACATTCCTTCTACAACTTCAGCACCACTTCATTTTGAATCTCTTACAACAACAACACCCATCCTTCCAACAATGTCTCCTACAACATCAGCAGCAAACCATGAAGATGTCTCAACAGTTACGATTTATTATGATCCTGAAAATGATTCTGCCTACAACTCGCAAAGTGCTACTCCTATCAGAGCACCAGTCACAATATATTATGATCCACAGACTATCACAGTTCCTTCTGCAGCTACCATCAGTCCAGTCACTGTCACAGTGCCTGGGCCAGTACCTTATGAAAGCAGTAAGGCCATCCCTTGGCATTACGGCTCTGACGTATACTGCGAAGGACAGAAAATCACTCTTGAACCATCAACACCTGCACCACAAATAGACAATGTGGGAGGAGGCGGAGGCTTCACTCGAAGCGGACGTCTCTTTGCTCCACAAATTCAAAGACCCACTGCCGAAGCAGAAGCTGCTGCCAAGGCAAAAGAAAAGAGCCCGGTGCAGGAAGATCAAGCTATTAAGGAAACTTTGAAAACACCCTTTGATCAAGAAGTTGATGAGTTCATGAGAATCATCAAGAAGAGTGATTACAAAATAGTGGATCAGCTTCATCAGACGCCTTCCAAGATCTCCATTCTATCATTGCTTATGTGCTCCGAGGCCCATCGGAATGCACTACTCAAAGTCCTGCACGCAGCTTACGTGCCTGAAGAGATCACCGTCAATCAGTTGGAAACTGTGGTTGGAAATGTTACTGCTAGCAATGGGCTAGGGTTCACCAATACTGATTTGACTACGGAAGGCCGCAACCATAACAAGGCCTTGCACATCACCATGGAATGTAAAGGTGCAGTCCTTTCCCATGTGCTGGTAGATACAGGATCATCCCTCAATGTCTTACCTAAAAAGGCCCTTGTGAAGCTAGAGTATGAAGGATTGGCATTGCGTCCCAGTAACCTGGTAGTAAGAGCCTTTGATGGTTCTAAGAGATCGGTTCTGGGGGAAATTGAGCTGCCTGTAACGATTGGCCCACAAACTTTTAAAACGATCTTCTACGTGATGGACATTCAGCCTGCCTACAGCTGTTTGTTGGGTAGACCATGGATTCATGCCGCTGGCGCAGTAACGTCTACCCTTCACCAGAAGCTAAAATTTGAGTGGGAAGGCCAAGTCGTTACTATCTGTGGAGAGGAGGATATTTTTGTTAGCCATCTGGCTACTTACAAATATATTGAGATGGATGGGGAGATCCATGAAACAATGAGTCAAGGGTTCGAGGCCCTGAACGTAAATGAAACATCTGTTGTACCTGGAATCTCCATGGCATCTTATCAACAAGCCCGAAAGGTTGTTGAAGAAGGAACGGCCCAAGGCTGGGGCAAGGTTTTATCTGTGGAAGAGAAGAAGGACAAATTTGGGTTGGGTTACAGACCAACTCAACAAAGTCAAGCAGAGACTGCAGGGAAGCCTGGTTTTGTCAGTGGGGGAATGCTCACCCCTGATGCTATCAACAATTTGGAAGACAAGCTGGAAGAAGAACGCAACCTGGAAAGCTGGATTCGTCCAAAGATCCCGGGGAGCCGTATCTCAAACTGGTCTTCCCAGGAAATCATAAGAGTTACTCATGCAGAGTAATTATTATTTCCTGTATTTTATAGCATGCATCAAAGTCTTGCATCTTGCCCAAGATGACAAGACTCATTTTGTAATCGGGCCATCTGTACTTTTTGTGCAACAAGATTAATCAATGAAATATCAGACATCTTTTTGCAAATGAGTCTTTTTCTTTTCCGCTCACTGTTTTTCCATTTTTCTTTTTGTACAAAAAAATAAATGGCGATGTTTTCAAAATGACAACTTTATTTCACTTTTTTTTAAAACAAGATTAAAATCAATCACTAAAATGAACAAACTGAACCCTTGCAGAGAGTGCCTTCCAGACAGCACCGACAACAGCACGGCTATGACTTCGTATGACTTTGACAATCCAATCAATCAAGCTGATGAAGGGGTTGAAGAAGAATATGAGCTTCCTGAAGAGCTAGCCAGATTGTTGAGACAAGAGGAGAAGGTTATTACTCCTCATCAGGAGGAGGTAGAAACGATTAATCTTGGTACAGATGAAGACGTGAAAGAAATTAAAATCGGGGCCTGCCTGCAAGACTCAGTGAAGAGACAACTGATTGACCTGCTTCAAGAATATGTGGACGTGTTTGCTTGGTCTTATCAGGATATGCCAGGGTTGGACACCGACATTGTTGTGCACAAGCTGCCTTTGAGAGAAGAATGCCCACCGGTTAAACAGAAACTGCGCCGTACTCGCCCAGACATGGCAATGAAGATCAAGGAAGAGGTACAAAAGCAGTGGGACGCCGGGTTCCTTGTTGTAACTAGCTACCCGCCGTGGGTTGCTAACATAGTACCTGTGCCTAAGAAAGACGGCAAAGTAAGGATGTGTGTTGACTACCGGGATCTGAACAGAGCCAGCCCGAAAGATGATTTCCCATTACCTCACATTGATGTATTGGTAGATAACACGGCTCAGTTCTCGGTATTCTCCTTTATGGACGGATTTTCAGGGTACAATCAGATTAAAATGTCACCTGAAGACATGGAGAAGACAACCTTCATCACACCTTGGGGCACGTTCTGTTACAAAGTGATGCCATTCGGACTGAAGAATGCTGGTGCAACATATCAACGGGCTATGGTGGCACTATTCCACGATATGATTCATAAAGAAATAGAATGTTATGTGGATGACATGATCGCCAAGTCCCTTACTGAAGAAGACCACCTGGTGAATCTGCTGAAGCTGTTCAAGCGTCTGAGGAAGTACCAATTGAAGTTAAACCCCAACAAATGCACATTCGGGGTGCGATCTGGTAAGCTGTTGGGATTTATTGTAAGCGAGAAAGGGATTGAAGTTGACCCTGATAAAGTCAAAGCTATTCAAGAGATGCCTGCACCAAAAACTGAGAAAGAAGTTCGTGGGTTTCTAGGAAGGTTGAACTACATCTCACGGTTCATATCTCACCTTACAGCAACCTGCGAACCTTTGTTCAAGCTGTTAAGAAAAGAACAAACGGTCAGGTGGAATGAAGACTGCCAGAAGGCTTTTGACAAGATCAAAGAGTACTTGCAAGAACCTCCAATCCTTATGCCTCCAGTTGAAGGAAGACCTCTGATAATGTACTTGACAGTATTAGAAGAGTCAATGGGGTGTGTGCTGGGCCAGCATGACAAGTCTGGTCGAAAAGAGTATGCAATATACTACCTGAGCAAAAAGTTTACCGACTGTGAACAACGTTATTCACTGCTCGAGAAAACTTGCTGTGCTTTAGCGTGGGCTGCTCGCCGACTGAGACAGTATATGTTGACCCACACTACTTTATTGATCTCAAAGATGGACCCAGTTAAGTACATTTTCGAGAAGCCAGCACTTACCGGACGGGTTACAAGATGGCAAATGATTCTCACGGAATATGACATCCAGTACACATCTCAGAAAGCCATCAAGGGCAGTGTATTGTCTGAATACCTTGCTGAGCAACCCATTGATGACTACCAGCCTATGAGATTTGACTTCCCTGATGAAGACATCATGTTCATTAAAACAAAAGATCATGAAGAGCCTGTTCACACTGAAGGGCCTGACCCGGAAGAGGAATGGACTATGATGTTTGATGGGGCTGTTAACATGAATGGTCGTGGTGTTGGTGCAGTACTCATTACACCTAAAGGGGTTCACATGCCTTTCTCGGCAAAACTCACTTTCAACTGCACTAACAACGAAGCTGAATACGAAGCTTGCATTATGGGTCTTGAGGAAGCCATTGACCTCAGGATCAAGACATTGACCGTATTCGGAGATTCAGCTCTGGTAGTTAATCAAACCAACGGAAAATGGTACACCCATCAGGATCATCTGATACCTTACAGGGATTATACAAGAAGGTTATTGACTTTCTTCACAACGGTCAAGCTTGAGTATATCCCTCGGGACGAGAATCAGTTTGCAGATGCTCTTGCTACCATTTCATCCATGATCAAAGTTCAAGCTGCTAACTTTGTACCTCAGATTTCAGTGTCCAGACTTGATAGACCAGCATATGTGTTCGCAGCAGAAGTTGTCAAAGACGATGAGCCTTGGTTCCATGACATTAAGTGCTTCTTGGAGGATCAAACATACCCACCTGGGGCATCTTCCAATGATAAGAAGACTTTGAGAAGGCTTGCTGGTAGTTTCTTTCTGAACACTGATGGGTCTTTATACAAAAGGAACTTTGATATGGTACTCCTCCGATGTGTTGATAAGACAGAAGCAGACTTGTTGATGCACGAGGTGCACGAAGGATCCTTTGGTACCCATGCAGGAGGGCATGCCATGGCTAAGAAGTTGTTAAGATCAGGTTATTACTGGATCACAATGGATGCAGACTGTTGTGCTTATGCCAGAAAGTGCCACAAATGCCAGATCTATGCAGATAAGGTGCATGTGCCTCCCAATCCTTTGAACATAATGTCTTCACCATGGCCCTTTGCCATGTGGGGCATTGATATGATTGGCAAGATTGAGCCAACTGCTTCAAATGGCCATAGATTCATCCTGGTTGCCATTGACTATTTCACCAAGTGGGTTGAAGCAGCCTCATATGCAAATGTTACAAGACAAGTGGTAGCCAGATTTCTGAAGAGAGATATCATCTGTCGATATGGAGTTCCCGAGCGAATCATTACTGATAATGGTTCCAACTTAAACAACAAGATGATGGCTGAGTTATGCCGGGACTTCAAAATCCAACACCACAATTCTTCTCCTTACAGGCCAAAGATGAATGGCGCTGTTGAGGCGGCTAACAAGAATATCAAGAAGATTGTGCAGAAGATGGTAGTCACATACAAAGACTGGCATGAAATGCTACCGTTTGCCTTGCATGGGTATCGCACGTCAATCAGAACATCCACTGGGGCAACACCGTATCAGCTTGTGTATGGTAAGGAAGCAGTCCTACCTGTTGAAGTTGAATTACCCTCTCTACGGGTATTGATGGATGTTAAGCTGAACGAAGCAGAATGGGTTCGGTCCCGGTTCGAACAACTGAGTCTGATTGAAGAGAAAAGATTGGCTGCAATCTGTCATGGGCAGCTATATCAGAAAAGAATGAAGAGAGCCTTCGATCAGAAAGTCAGGCACCGGGAGTACCAAGTAGGAGATCTTGTGCTAAAGAGAATCCTCCCTCCGCATACAGACCACAGGGGCAAATGGACTCCAAATTATGAAGGACCATTCGTGGTAAAGAAAGTTTTCTCTGGTGGAGCACTGATGCTCAGCACCATGGATGGTGAAGACTTCCCGTCCCCTGTGAATTCAGATGCAGTTAAAAAATACTTCGCATAAAAAAATGACCCGCTGGACATAAAAACAGAATGTAAGTCCAGGCAAAAATAGGGCATCCCGGCGAGTCAAAAACAGAATAAAAGACTCGGGCAAAAATAAGGGAAAATAAACAAAAAATATACACCCGCTGAGTTGAAAAGCCGCATTGGACAACTCAGGCAAAAAAGGGTATCCCGATGGATTGAAAACCCGAAAGGGCGATCCATGCAAAACAAGGGAATAAGCGAACAACTGCATTCTGAATTCGTCTGTATCGCCTACAACTTGGCAAACCTCGAAAGGATCAAGCTTCAATCAGAATCAGCCTTCTTCAGAAAGCAAGACGAGAAGAACGTCGAAAGTCATACGAGTCGTAGCGAAAGAGGAAGCTCCTTTGAAAGCGTCGTCGACATCGTCAGCATTTTGTTTCTCAATTTTTAACAATTTCCTCATTTTAGGAGATTTGTTCCTTTGACTGTATCTCGCCAATTCAGGGCACATGAATTAATAAAATCAGATTTTTCAGTCATGTTTCGTCTTGTACATTTTTATTTGCAAAAATGTCTGGTGTCTCTAAAAAGCTAATTGCACAAATACAGATGCTTTTCTTCAAAAATAGAAACACATGCTTGCAGGGAATATATTTACTCTCAAAAGTGTCTAACTCCTATGACGGAATCCGGTAAAGGATACCTCAGGATCACTTGTGCGTTCCTCTAACTTTGCAGGATTGCAGGCATCCGAAACGCAACTCGGGGCATGAAAGTTTCATTCCAGCAAGCTGACAAATCAACACTCAGTCTTAGCACTCAAGGTGTTATCTCCCCAGCTGAGTTGCCACTTGTTGCTTCTCCCAGCCGAGTTGCCAATCATTCTTCCTCAGTCAAATACAAAAGCCAGGGAACCATCTTCCCCACACGATTTCAGCCTCTATTCAGAAGAGCAACGCATGAGGGAATCACAATAGAGTAAAGAAAGCTTCTACAAACCCCAGCTGGGTCCCTTATTATGAGGATATGTAAACCAGCAACCTATATCCCCAAACAGATACATCTCGTCAGATCTACCAATGATCTCATCCCCAGCTGGGATGTCCATTTCAAGCAGATCGGCCAGAGATCTTCGCAGCAACGGGATCCAAATCCCGGTTTGGTATTTTTTTTTTCTTGCATAATCATGGCATTCGCATCATATTCACCCGCAAAGCGTAGCATTCCGTCTAATACGGAGCATTACGGCAAAAATCCAACATATTGCATAAACATAAGCCATGTTTTGAATCAAACACTCGTGAATAATAAAAATCCACCAGTATACAAGAAACTTTCCCCAGAGTCCCGAGCAAAAGCAGTTGCCTCACATTCACAAACACTCCCTTTGACACCCGTCCGTGTCACATCCCCGGCAGAAAGCCAAATACATTCTCTTTGCACTCACATGAATTTATATATATACACTTCCTTGACATCCGTCCATGTCGTTTTCACAGCAATATAAGCACTTTGTATATCAGATACTTGTTTATACTACACTCTTCTCCTTTTGACACCCGTCCGTGTCACATCCCCGGCAGAAAGCCAAAGACATTCTCTTTGCACTCACATGAATTTATATATATACACTTCCTTGACATCCGTCCATGTCGTTTTCACAGCAATATAAGCACTTTGTATATCAGATACTTGTTTATACTACACTCTTCTCATTTTGACACCCGTCCGTATCACTCTCCCCAGTAGAAAAACACTCATCTATACATACTCATACTTGTTTTACTTATACAGATACTCGTCTGTATCTTGTATACACCATTTATAACCCCGCAGATTCAACACTCGTCCGTGTTCTTTGTTAACCAGATGGTACTCGTCCGTATCATCATCTCAGAACATGCGTCAAGCGTTTGTTTCTACCTGATACTCGTCCGTATCATAGTCTTAAGGATGCTCGCCCGCATCTTTAATCCATACACCGTGTCAAACACTTGTGTCTTCTTGAATATAGATACTCGTCGGTGTCTACCATTCCCTAGAAGAGTCCCTTCAGATTCAACACTCGTCCGTGTTCCCTGTTAACCCGTTGATACTCGTCTGTATCATCATCTCTGAACACATGTCAGTTTGTTTCTACCCGATACTCGTCCGTATCGTAGTCTTAAGGATGCTCGTCCGCATCTTTAATCTATACACTAACGTCAAAACACTTATACCTTTTGTTTCTTGGATATAAACACTCGTCCGTGTTTACTGCATCCCCAGTAGATCGCCCGCAAAACAAAATTTTCCTTCTTATCTGACACTCGTCCTGTGTCATGATAAACCCTGAGAGCAGCCGTACCCTGCTAGGTGGTCGTCCTCCACCTCTTGATGGTCGTCCTCTATCATGCTCATCCGATGGCCGTCCCCATCGTTGATATTTAGCAGCCGTCCCCTGCTAGGTGGTCGTCCTCCACCTCTGTATGATCGTCCTTCATCACTTTATCCGATGGCCGTCCCCATTGTTGATTTTGGTTATCTGACATTCGTCCTATGTCATGAAAAACCTCGAGAGCAGCCGTCCCCTGCTAGGTGGTCGTCCTCCACCTCTTGATGGTCGTCCTCCATCATGCTCGTCCGATGGCCGTCCCCATCGTTGACCTTTTTATCCGACATTCGTCCTATGTCGCGATATTTTCGGCAGCCGTACCCTGCCAGGTGGTCGTCCTCCACCTTAGATGACCGTCCCTCATCTTAACCCCAACAGAGCAGCCGTCCCCTGCTAGGTGATCGTCCTTCACCTTTGATGACCGTACCTCATCATCTGTTTATTTCATTTATTCTTTAACCCGATGGCCGTCCCCGTCGTGGTCCCTTTTCATTTTAGCTCGATGGCCGTCCCCATCGTCGGTTACTTTGCTTTATGAACTTGATGGCCGTCCCCGTCATGCTTCATTAATCCCCAGAGAATCTTACAACTTTATCTTGGTGGCCGTCCCCATCATGATACCTTTTATCCCCAGCATGTCGGCCGTCCCCGTCATTGCTTTATTTTCTGCATTTTACCAGCATGTCGGTCGTCCCCGTCATTGCTCTTTACCCAGCAGTCGTCCTCTGCTCGACGGTCGTCCTCCGTCGCCCACACTTTATAATATACTTTATTTTCTTTTACAATCTATATCCCTTTTCTTCTTCAGTCTGTGAGTGCAAATTTTGGATTGTCTTTGGTATTCAACCACAAGTTATCTTGTTTGCCTGTTAAGCCGTTGCTTACATCCTGCACAGCTAACTCATGTTTGAATAGGGGCAGCTGTAAACACCCCAAATTTGCCCTCACCCATTCACACCATGGCTTGTGATCATTTCATATGCATAAACACAATCATAAACATCTCATACCACATTTTTGATTCACTGCTTTGGTTCAAAGTCATCTGCATCTAGGGTTTGTGATCTGAGCAATCCAAGGGTTTCTTGAGCCACTCCAAAGGTCACCAATCACTTCAAAGGGGTCCATGTGTGTTCTTATATCATATTACATCCTCTCAAAGTCAAAGAATGCCAAAGAATCACAAGAACTGGGATTGGTATTGAAGCAGAGCCAGGTTTGACTGCACAAATGACCTGAAATTAGGGTTTTGGTTTCAGAGGCCATAACTCCAAATTTTTTGGTCATTCTTGTTTCTATTGGTCTCTATATGGTATAGGGAGTATGCATATCAATTTTCATGAAGAAATTCCATGGGGAAGTCATCTGATCAAGAGTTGACTTTCTGGACAAGTCAGTGTAAAATCAGGGCATCTGAGGCCCCCAATGACCCAACCAATGGGTGATCTCCATCATTTTGAGTGTATATGATCTTTATTTGATCATGGAAGAAGTTTGAAGTTCACAAAGTTCAAGAATTTGAAGTTTTTGCAAAGTTGACTTTTTTGTGCAAGGTTGACTTTTAATGAAATGCCATTTTATGCAACTTTTTCAACCCTTACTTTTTGATCCAAGAATGCTTCAAATAAAAAAACTTTGGTCATGAAAGTTGTAGATTAGATCTTTCCCTTTTCAAAAAGTACAAGAACATGACCTAATTCATTTTGGATCAAAAGTTATGGTGTGTCAAAGTTGGCTAAAATCACTAAATTTCAAGTTATGCACCAAATGAGAAATTTGCAAAATCTTGTACCAAAGGCATTTGTGACTTCTAATTGTTGTCTAACCATTACACAAGCATCACATGTGACCTAAAAATCAGAATGGGCCAAGGGTTTCTCATTTGTTTGGCCTTTGGAGCAAGATATTTTCATGAAGATTCAAAAGCAAGCAAGTTGCAAAAGCTCATGATCACTTCCATCCACTTGCTGCCTATGTTGCTGAACCACCCTAGCCCTCTCCCCTCACCATGCTGCGCAAGACAAGCCTTTTGTACCAAGCTAGCAATGTAGCCCATGCCCTCCTTACACAAAGTTGACAATTTGCAAAAAGCACCATACCAATCAATAAAGCACAAGTCACATCATCTGACCAATAGGATTTGTTTATGTGGATCAAATGCTAGCTAAACACAACAAGAGGCAAGGCTGAAAGAGAACACAACACACCATTCACAAAAACTCTCCCTCTTGCAAAAGCTTTCGATTCTCCCAACTCAATCACTCAACCTTCAAACAAACAACACCATTCACCTCTGGATCATCCACTGACCCAAAACCACCCATCAAAACAGCCAAGAACACACCACAAGCCAGATACGATTTTTGACCAGTTGAGGTGCAAACTCCCAAACCAGCCACATTCAAAGTTGTCCAAGCACTGCAAACTCATCAGGAAGGTCATTAGAAGCTTTTTGCACCAAGAAAGCAGCCAGCAAGCTCAAAGGGTGAAAGCTCCATCTCAGGTAGCCTTTCGATTTAACTTTTCCAGGATCTCTATTTTATGCTACAAAATGATTAAGCATGTTTCATTGATCACATTGAACTTAAAATTATTGAAAATGGTTGAGAAATGAAGCTGTATTGCTTGTCTGAAATTTTGGCAGTTTTTGTTCTTTGCTTCGATTCATGATTATGGCTGGAAATAAATGAGAAATGAGGTTAGGGTTGAGTTTAGGAGAGTGAAAGGAATCAATCTGGAGCTTTAGAGCTCCAGAATTGACCTAGAGAATGATTTGGAAATTCTCAGGGAGGGAGGTCACCGGAGAAGACGACCGGAGCTCGTCTCCGGTGACCTGAGAGTCATTAATGTGTAATTAGGGTTAGGGCTTCAAGTTTAAATTTCAAGCGTTGGATGAGTTGACTAAGTCTTTTCCCGCGTGCATCCAATGGCTCAGATCATGTCATTAGCCTTAATTTCTGTTTATTTAATTTAATCATAATTAATTAACTGAAGTGAAATCCAGGCCATTCATTAGCGCGCCAGTCAACCATTTCATTTCAACTTTGAATCTGGATCATTGGATCAGATTACTTTCCCTTTTATTTTGTTTTATTTCATTTTCTTCCTATTTAATTTGTACATTTTATAAAAAATAGCAAAAACCATTTAAAAATTATGAATTTTTTTGTCAAGAGTTTCATTAATTTTTAAAACACAAAAATATTTTTATTTTTATTTTTTGCATTTAAAAAGTATTTTTAAATATTTAAAAGTTCCTTTTTAATTAATTAATGAGAATTAATTAATTAAAAATACTTTTAGGTATTTAAAAATCACCAAAAAATTCATGAAACATTTAAAAACATTTAGAAACATTGTCCAACTTTCAAACCAAATTTCTTTTTTGATCTTGATGCATTTTAAGAATTTTTCATGGAATTAAAATCATTTTGATGCATTATTTTGATCCAAACTTCAAAAAATCATTTTTGTCTAACCCCAAAGAATTGGACCTTGGTTCTTTTTGCATTGCATTGTGTTTAGCATGTAGTTTGTGAGATTAAATGGCCATGATTTGATCTTCCATTTTCCATTTGTTTGGTAATTTTCTTGTTAAGGAACCCTAAAACCCTAGAAAACTTAGGAAAATCATAACTTGAATTTGGTTAAGAGTTGGAATCTCTCCTTTGGGCAGTGAGTTAGTATAGGATTAGGGGTCCTTTGAGTGCATTTTCAATTTTTTATATTGATGTTTGCTTCTGATTTTGGTTTGTGTTTGATGCTTTGATCATAAACCCTAATTTGGGCTTCCATGTGCATCCATCTTGCATTTGTTTGCATACTTTGACTTGCCATAGTATTTTGTGCATCCTTCTGGTTCACTTAACATCATAAGACATATTGAAAGCATGTTTGATCATTGCATCTTGCATTTGCCATGTTGTATGCCATATGCACTTCATAACTTTTCATGTATGTTCATGGTTCTTAACTTGCTCCATTTGCATTCATAAGCTTGTATGATCATCCCCATGTGCTGCCTCATGTTTGTAACATCTCATAGCATCATTAACATCATGTATGTGCTTCTGGTTTTGATTTATATCATGTCATCTCATCTCATTTTGCATTGCATTGCATTTCTTTTCTAACCTTTCAGGTGGTAAGTGGCTTTGAGAAGTGAATTTGCCTTCACTTCTCATAACTTCTCTTCATCTCTTTTATGCATCCTTGCTGCATTTTATATGTGTTTGGATTGAGCTTGCTCATTCTTGTGCATCCCACTTTCTTTCCTCAAGTGACTTGTCTTCTTAAATGAAGCAAGTTACTTTGCTTCTCCTGATCCTTTCATCTGCTTCCTGGTGGTTCCATTGAAGATCTTTCTTGTTAAACCTCACAAACCTTAGGAACAACCAAGCATGACAATGATTAGGGTTTTGATTAGTCCCCCACTTAGTTTTACCTTTGTTTCTCATTGAGTCTTCTCTTCTCATCTCATAATCAGGGACTAAACCCTAAAGGCTTTAAGGCTTTGTGATTAAACTTATGCCTGCATCCTTCTATTAGGATGGAGTGTATAACTTTAATCCTAAGTGTTAAACCCTTAATGTGTTTAAATCCTTTAATCAATCCATCTAATAGTCACTAAGACACCAAGCTTGTAACTTGGGCCTTGCATTAGGGTTCTAATTCTTCCTTAATTGGTTAAGAAGGACTAACCCTAGTGTTAATGGACAAGTCCCCCTCAAGTTGTCTTACAAACCCTAAAATTCACTTCTTCATCATACCATTAACTAAAATCCATCTAATAAAGGTTTTGTTTTGTCATGAGGTTAATCCCTAATCATGGATTAAGTTGAGGAGTCTTCCTCATCTTAAACATTCTCATCTATTATCCTTCTATTAGGATGGTGTAATGAGTCTGTTTAATCCCTGATTATGGCTTAGTCTCATTACTCAACACTAAACAAAAACACCAAAAAACATCTAAATAATCACAAGTAGGTTAATGATCTTAATCCTGCATCAAAGGTGATTAAGTGTGAGAAGCTGACTTCACACTTAAGGTATTCTCATTACCCCTAATCAGAGGGAAGATGTGATGAGTTTACTAACCCATTGGTTTAGGCTTAAGCTCATTAACTTATGACAAACTCTCAAAAGCAATAAAAGACTGAAAACTCAAAAACAAACAATAATCGTCTCCTCCGGGATTCTTTTCTCATCTCATTCACTCATAAACGAGAATTTGCTTCTTCCGTCTAATGCAAGACAGTTTGCACCTGAGCCAGACAGGTCATACACTTGAGCATTGACAAGCAAGCAGTTCACAAGTCAATTCATCTTTCAGTCTCTTTGGGTCGAACTACAGTGTTCTGACTTCCTCATTGCACGAGAGGATACGTAGGCATAACCTAACAGTTATCGAACAAAAGTCTCTGTATATTCCCCCTCTTTCAGTATCATTCTTTAAGCCTCATTATTATGAGCATATTCTCATTCTCACACTGACACTTTACACTTCTTTTACACAGACACCTGTACATCCTTTTCCAGCTCTTTTATACACAGATTGCACTGACACTACCCCTTTAAAACACAAATCTTTTAAGCGTGGATCCCGTCGAGTACGACGGACAATCTGGGTGCTAATACCTTCCCAGGTTGTAACCAACCCCCTTTCTCAGTCTCTCTGGTTCGCAACCGTCTTATCCATATCTTTCTAGGTCTATGCAGCATTACCTTTCCTCCGGGATAAAAATTCCTAGCTGGCGACTCTATTCATCTCCAGTGAGTTCACTGCTGTGTGTTCTCATTGTCCCTCTCGCCGACCGTTCGCGTCTGTACCCTATTTGACCCGGCTTCATTTAGTGGGAGCGAAACTTTTTAAGAGTTTTTATGAATTGGGCACAAGGAAGTGACTTCAAACTATTTTCCATGGAATGTGTACTTGCTACTACATTCCAAGATGGAATAGTAGAACAAGCACACCAAGTAAGGAGAATTTATCCAAGACTTGTTTCCAAGGATTAGGGTCTAAGTTCACTAGCTTGTTGAACTTATTACATGTTTTTGTAACTTTTTGAAGAAATGTCTTTTATGTTTTCTTTGTGAAGATAGTATCATGATGAGACTTGTACATCATGCTAGACAAGCCCACACTATTCCAAGATGGAATGAATATGAGTGCCCCATGGAATAAGGCTATACACAAGAGACTATTTCAAGCATTTATTAAGTCTTTTGGATTTTTGTTTGAAGATGAGAGAAGAAGACTCAAATGGAGAAAAGGCAAAACTAAGGGGGACTAAGACGCAACCCTAAATTGTTCATTAAAATGGTGTCCTAATGGTGAGTGAGGCTTTTCTAATCCTAAAGAGCAAAAGGAAAACAAAGAAGAAAAAGGATGCAACTTACTTCCTAAGAAAGATAAGTTGGTCCTAACAAAGGGGAAATCCTACCAATCACAAATATGGAAATAAAAGGTGAATTAAATTCATAAAGAAAATGCATAAAAAATAAAAGGATAAGGTGTAAGGAAACATACCTTTCCCTCCCTACAAAATAAAGATTAGTGTGCATTTTATTAAATATAATAAGGCAAACACACAACAATTAAATCCTACTAATTCTAGGACCTAATTCTAGACTCCAACTTAATTCTAAAACTAAAAAAAAAACATGCTAAACAAAATCCAGCACCTATTACAGCCCCTAAAGTAAAAACAGCTACCAAAACAATGCATAACACAAGGTAACTTTCTACAGCTCACAATCAGCATGTAAAGATAGGTGTAGAATGTCACATACAGCATGCAAACACACATTTTACAGCTACTGCACTAACAAACAGCTATGAAAACATGGGGCAGGTTTTATTCTTTTTTCATTTTATGTACACAAAGTAACTGATAAACAACACATCAACATCAATTAGCATGGATTTACACACATCACAACATGTGAAACTTGATTAACATGTGATCATTCATTATCATGCATTTATTTGTTAAAAAGACCAAAGATCAACAAGAACAACCACAATTTTCCATATTGCACAAATGAGCATTTATCATGAAATTGAACAAGTATCACTGAAAGCCTCAATTATTACACATGCATGGCAAACAAAAATTCAGAATTGAACTCATGTCAAAATGTGATCCATTAAGCACAAGAAGCATGCATGCATGAACATGTGAAACACTTAATCACTTGTAAACAAAAATCAAGATATGGCACTTAATCATGTAATCAATCCAAACAAGCAAGGATCATAATCATGAAGCACAAATCAATTTTAAGTGAGCATTTAATATGTGAAACAAATAATTAAAGAGTATCAATAAACATTAAGAATCAATCATAGCACATATGCATATTTAACACAAAACATGGAAAAGTGAACGAAATCATGTCGAAACAACTCAAAACAAATGAATCGGCTACTGGAAATAGACCTAAAAATTCCCTAAAATCAATACCTAAGCATACATGAACATTAGAAGCACAAAGAAGCAATAACAAGCAAGCAAATAAGCTAAAAATCCAAGTTCAAACAGCGTTAACCGGTTAACCAAATTGGTTAACCCGTTAACGGACAGAAAACTGCAGCATTCTGGCCAAAAACGCATGTGTTAACCGGTTAACCAAATGCGTTAACCGGTTAACATTGAACATAATGTGATTTTTTTAAATAACTGCTTTTGGATATAATCCTACTTCTAAACAACCCTAACACACATCTAATTATGCTAACACGAATTTCTACTTAATTAGGGCTTATTAACACATGCTAGAACCTATAACAAGCTACAACCTAACTTCTAATCCATTAAAATCCACAAATCACAAACAAGACGTAACAAAAACGCAACCAACCACAAGCAATACGAAAAGCACTTAAAGAATGCCGAAATGGCGGGATGAAGAGAATAACTTAAAGAAAGCATGGTTTTAGATCACCAACCTACGAAGCGGAGAAGTGCTTCGGTAGATGTTGCAAGAAACAGAGCTTAATCGAAGAGAAATCCGAAGAATCCGTGAATACGCAAAATAAATGCGTTCTTGATGGTTGATACTTCTTGCACTTCCGATAAGCCGGAATCTTCACAAAAATAAGTAGCTTCTACTTCTACAATGCCCAAATAAATGGAGGTTGGAGGCTAAGCTTTAAGATCTTCAAGTTTAAATGTGAAACTTGAAGAGCTTCTTTGAAAAAAAAGCTTTGGTGAAAAAGTAAATGGAGGAAAAGTGAGAGAGAAAAGTGATTGTGAAGTGAGAAAATGAAATTATGAGAGAGTGAAAAATTGGGAACCTTTTGCATTGAAGTGATTAATGATTATATATATTCTAGGCTTGGAAGTAGGTTTGGGAATGGAGCTAGGTTTAGGAATGGAGTTAGGTTTAGGAATGGAGTTAGGTTTGTAGTTAGTTAGGGTTAGGGTTGGAGAGGGAATATTCCTTGGAATATTCCATGGAACACTCTAGAAGGTTGTAGAACATGGTAGAAGCATTCAAGGGAATAGGAGTATTATTGAAGTGGAAAAAATAAGAGGGGAAAGAATGAAAGGAAATGTGGAAGGAAAGTGGAGGGAAAATGGAGGGAAAGGTGAAATCAACCACTTTTCAAATGATTTTTCCAAAAAAGGGTAAATTTTGGTTTTCTTAATTTTTCATGATTCCTACATCATTTCTTGATCAAATTTAAACCATAGGATCCTTGTAACCCTAATTTCATGATTTCGATCTCAAAAAGTTTGGAGTTGACTTTTTACTCAGCCTGGTTGACTTTTCCACGATTCCTTGATTTTCAATCCATTGATCAATTAAACTTCTTTCTAGGACTTATGGCCTCGAACGAAGACTTGTGGGATGTCGTGAACCCTTTGCATAATGTTGAGGAGCTTTGTAACCCTTTGGTAGCTTTGTATGGCCTTCAATTTCTTCAACCACTGGTTATAAACCCATACCTCAGTTATGATGAATATGATGCAATGTTTTTGGTATGCACTTGAACTTGTTTATGTTGAATGCTATGCAAAATGTTGAGAAAATGAGAGGGCAAATTTTGAGGTATTATAGCTTCCCCTATTCAATCATCTACAAACCTGGATGAATAATAGCATTTCTTTTAAACTTTCAAGGTATGGAGTTATTGAATACCCGAATAGACTTGAAAATTTGAACTCTGTGGGGGATGAGGAGAATGCCATTTTCTTTTATTTATTATTTTTTTCATTTTTTTTGAATTGAACTTTGGCAAGGCAATGGAAACAGAACTCGATGGAATGGAATCGTTGTACATAAACGAGAGCCCATGCAAACAGGATCGTTGTACAAAACGAGATCCTGTGACGCGACTGTTGTACCAAACAAGACGTGAAATAGGGGACTGTTGTACCAAACAGGGCTTAAAACGAGACCATTGCATAAAACGGAACTCGAAGGTGGAATGGGATCATTGTATATAAACGAGAGCCCGGGCAAATAGGATCATTGTACAAAACGAGAGTCTACGACGCAACTGTTGTACCAAACAAGACGTGGAATGGGGGCCTGTTGTACCAAATAGGGCTTAAAAACGAGACCATTGTATAAAACGGAACTCGAAGGTGGAATTGGATCGTTGATGGGCTAAAGACGTATCTAATTATGTGTCTAGCGGTATCTTAACTGCAAGTGCACACCCTATCGAAGTAATATTTAAGATTATCGATCCACAGGGACTATATGGTTACTTAGTGCTAGATGAACTTCTAGTTTAGCTAAGGTGAAGGGCTGTCACGTTTTTTGTTGTTTTTAAAGATTAAAGGCGAGAATTAAATTTAAGTTTAATAAAATAATACTAAGGCGGTCGGTATGTAATTATGCTAACTTAGGCGGGTCAATCTAACCTAGGCTTATAAAGATGGTTCACTTAATCTATTCTGTAGAGGTTACCAGTTTAAATACCTTTAACTCACACTCTCGTGGTCTTATCTCAGATCTTACCCCTAAAGCCCTATGCCTGCTCTCGCTAGCCCATAAGTGTTTAGAGATAATTTTTGGAAACTTAGTAATTCTAATTTATTTTAAAGCGCTCTCGCTGTGTTTAATTTAAATGCCTAACTTTAGCTATCTGGTTAAAATCTCACACTCTCGTGGTCTTGACCTAACCTAATACACTTTCCTTACTCTCGTAACAAAAAGGTCGATTTATTAATAAAAAGTATCAGCCAGGATATTAAGCTCTTAATTATTTTAAGCCTATAGTTGATTTTACCGATTTAGTTTGTTTTAATTACATACCGCCCTAAGGTAATTAGCTACTCAATTTTGTTGAACCAGATAGAGGCAGAGAAACATAAAACGAAATATTCATGGCAGAAAAATAAATATTCAACATAAATATAAAATTGCAAATTAATATAAACCTGGTTAACAATAAAAATGGCAGACTCCTTCTTCCACAGACCGGAGTCGCTTCAGGATCAGAACCGGTACCGGTGATAGCAGTGATGTCAATGCGCAAAGCCTCTAGCTCGCTAAGGATTTCTCCTAGCTTCTCATCAGTAGCTTTCTGGTTGGTTGCAATAGTGCGGAGTAAAGCATCATGCTTCTCCTTCTGCCTTCGTTCCAGTGCGGCATTCATCTGGTTTTGCTGATGAATCGCACGGAGGACGTCCTCAAGAGTGAATTCTTGTGCAGGAGGCTGTCGGGTAGATGACTCGGGAATATCCTGGACAGGCTCAGCTGCATCCATGGCGTCCTGCATCTCATCCGCTGGAGGATCGGCCTGATCATCATGAATGGGGGCGTGGCCGGCAGCATCCGGTAAAACAAAGAGCCAGTTGGCTCGGCTAGATGGATCGATGCGGTCACGGGACGGCAGGATGATGTGGTGATAAATAGTGTCGTGGATAACAGGGCTATACCTGCCATCCTCTCTCTGCGCAATCAAGTGTGCGGACCTGCAATAATTCTTGGTGAGGAACTCGGCGTCTCGGAAAGGCTGATTTACGACCAAGTCACCAAGCCCCAACTGAATGGCGAGGGTGGTGACAATGCCGCCTATGAAAACTGGGGTTGAGCCTCTTTGCGCAATGGACTGGATATGGTTCAGCATGAACGGGGCAGCGTTGATAGGCTCGTCATTTAGAGCGCAGTACAAGAACAGAAGCTCCTTGGAGTTGAGCTTATGGTTACTCTCTCGTGCAAAGATGGTGTTGCAAATGATGCGGTGAAAATATCTGATTGTCGGGTTGTGGATGTGTGTAGCATTAAGGCTCTGAAAGGCTGAGGCACGGGTGTTGGTTATGTCGTGCCATAAAGTGAAAGCGGTTTCACTGAAATTATCCGGCACGCGGAGGTGAGCTTCATTCCCGTGATCGAAGCCTAGCAACTCGGCTATCCTGTTTTGCGAAAGTTCGAACTCCTGGCCATGCAATATGAACTTAGCGAAATCGGTAAGTTGACTCTGAGAACCGACAGGAGTGATGTAATGGAATGAGCTTAGGAATTCCAATGTCAGAAGCTCGAATGTGGGTTGGGGCTGACTGCAAAGATCCCACAGACCTACTTTTTGAAGCAGGCTCTTGACACTGTTAAGCATTCCGAGTTCTCTCAAACAGACAGTGTCGATATAACGCGTGGGTTGCACGCCACGGTTCTAGAATCAGATGAATCTTTCTCTCTGGTTTTCTCCATTCTCACCCTCTCTAAATTGAATAGCTTCCATTGCATGCAAGAACAAAAGTGGGAGATGAGGAGTTTGGATTTTTGTGAAAAAGTGATAAAATGAGAGAAATAATGGTTCGGATAAATATTGGAAGGTGAGAATGTGATAGGTGTGGTGATAATGGAGAGGTTAATGGGTTTTAATTTGGTAATGGGAGGTTACGGAAGTTGGGGGAGATAATGGGTGGTTTTGAAAGTTATGGAAGAAGAAGATGAAGAGGTTTCGAAAGAGAACAATTCTGTTTCTCACTGTCGCTCCCAAAAGATGAGACTGAGCTCAAATGAGGTACAGACGCGAACGGTCGGCGGAGGGATGAAATGAGGACACACAGGAGTGAACTCAAGAGGAAGAAAAGAGTCGCCAACTAGGCATTTTTATCCCGAGGGAAAGGTAATGCTGCATAAACCTAAGAAAAGATATGGATAAGACGGATGCGAACCAGAGAGACTGAGAAAGGGGGTTGGTTACAACCTGGGAAGGTATTAGCACCCAGATTGTCCGTCGTACTCGACGGGATCCACGCTTAAGAGATTTGTGTTTTAAAGGGGTAGTGTCAGTGTAATCTGTGTATCAAAGCTGGAAAAGAATGCAAGTGTCAGTGTGAAAGAATGTGAAGTGTATAAATGAAGTGTCAGTGTAAGAACAGGAATAAGATGCTCAAGATCATGAGGTTTAAAAGAATAATGCTGGAAAGAGGGGGAATATACAGAGACTTTTGTTCGATAACTGTTAAGTTATGCCTACGTATCCTCTCGTGCAATGAGGAAGTCAGAACACCGTAGTTCGACCCAAAGAGACTGAAAGGTGAATTGACTTGTGAACTGCTTGCTTGTCTATGCTCAAGTGTATGACCTATCTGGCTCATGTGCAAACTGTCTTGCATTAGACGGAAGAAGCAGGTTCTCGTTTGTGAATGAGTTAGATGAGAAAAGAATCCCGGAGGAGACGATTATTGTTTGTTTTGAGTTTTCAGTCTTTTATTTCTTTTGAAAGTTTGTCATAAGCTAATGAGCTTAAGCCTAAACCAATGGATTTAGTAGACTCATCACATCTTCCCTCTGATTAGGGGTAATGAGAATACCTTAAGTGTGAAGTCAGCTTCTCACACTTAATCACCATGGTGTAGGATTAAGATCATTAACCTACTTGTTGTTTATTTAGATGTTTTTGTTGTTTTTGTTTAGTGTTGAGTAATGAGATTAAGCCATAATCAGGGATTAAACAGACTCATTACACCATCCTAATAGAAGGATAATAGATGAGAATGTTTAAGCTGAGGAAAGCTCCTCAACTTAATCCATGATTAGGGATTAACTTCATGACAAAACAAAGCCTTTATTAAATGGATTTTAGTTAATGGTATGATAAAGAAGTGAGTTTTATGGTTTGTAATACAGCTTGAGAGGGACTTGTCCATTAACACTAAGGTTTGTCCTTCTTAACCAGTTAAGGAAGAATTAGAACCCTAATGCAAGGCCCAAGTTACAAGCTTGATGTCTTGATGATTATTAAGTGAATTGATTAAAGGATTTAAACACATTAAGGGTTTAACACTTAGGATTAAAGTTATACACTCCATCCTAATAGAAGGATGCAGGCATAAGCTTAATCACAAAGCCTTAAAGCCTTTAGGGTTTAGTCCCTGATTATGAGATGAGAAGAGAAGACTCAATGAGACACAAAGGTAAAACTAAGTGGGGAACTAATCAAAACCTAATCATTGTCATGCTTGGTTGCTCCTAAGGTTTGTGAGGTTTACAAGAGACATCTTCAGAGGAACCACCAGGAAACAGATGAAAGGAGCAAAGAAAAGCAAAGTAACTTGCTTCATTCAAGAAGACAAGTCACTTGAGGAAAGAAGGTAAGAAGAAGAAGAAAGAGCAAGCTCAATCTCAAACACAAGACAAAATGCAGCAATGATGCATAAGAGAGATGAAAAGAAATTGTGAGAAGTGAAGGCAAATTCACTTCTCAAAGTAACTTACCAGCTGAAAAGTTAGCAAAGGAATGGAATGCAATTCAAATGGAATGCAATGTGATGATGCAAACCAAAACCAGAAGCATGTGTGTGATGATAATGATGCTATGAGATGATGCACACATGAGGCAAGGCATGGGAATGATCATGCAAACATATGGATGCAAGAGAAACATGCTTAGAACCATGAACATACATGAAAAGTTATAGAATGCAAATGACATACAAAATGGCAAATGAAAGATGCAATGATCAAACATGCTTCTAATATGTCTTAAGATGTCTAATGAATCCAATGAATGCACAAAATGTCATGGCAAGTCATGGTATGCAAGCATATGCAAGATGAATGCAAAAGGAAGCCCAAATTAGGGTTTATGATCAATGCACTAAACAAAATTCAAAACCAGAAGCAAACATCATGATAAAAATTTGAAAATGCATTCAAGGGAACCCTAAACCTACACAAACTCACTGCCCAAAGGAGGGGTTCTAACTCTTAACCTAATGAGGGTTATGAATTTCTTAAGATTTCTAGGGTTTTGTGGTACCTTGTCAAAGAAAATGTCAAACAAATTGAAAATGCACAATCAATTCATGCCAATTTAATCCTACAAACTACATGATATGCAAGACACAATGCAAGAAGAATCAAAGTCCAACTCTTAAAGACTAGGCAGAAATGAATTTTCAAAGATTGGATCAAAATAATGCCTTGAAATGAAATTAATTCCATGAAAAATTGTCAAAAGACATCAAGATCAAAAAATAAATTTGGTTTGAGGGTTGGACAATGTTTCTAAATGATTTTAAAGGTTTCATGAATTTTTTGGTGATTTTTAAATACCTAAAAGTATTTTTAATTAATTAATTCTCATTAATTAATTAAAAATAATCTTTTAAATGATTTAAAAATATTTTTTAATGCAAAAAATAAAAATAAAAATGTTTTTGGTTTCTGAAAATTAATAGAAGCTTGCATAAAAATTTTCAGAATTTTTAAATGATTTTTACTATTTTTAATAAAATGCACAAAACAACTGAATTAAAATGAAAATAAAATTGAATAAAAAAGAAAGTATGCGCATCCAAGGGACAGGATTGGTTCTGGGGATATTTTGCTTGACTTCGCGCGCAATCTAATGGCCACAATTCAAACTGAGCTAATTTCCAATTAAATTTAATTAAACTGAATTAATTAGATTAATTATGGATTAGGGTTTCTAATGGTGCATCCTGTCCATTCAAACGCGCGCCAGTCAGCCTAAGTCAACTCATCCAACGCACCAAATTCAAACCTCATTTAATGACACAGATTAGGGCTAATGGTTCTCAGGTGGCCGGAGAAGACTTCCGGTCGTCTTCTCCGGCGAACCAAAACCCTAGGTTTCACTACAAGCCACCCCACTTCAAATTAAACACAGGGAAATGATCCTCTAACATCATAGAACATAAATCAACCATCAAACAACATTTAAACTACATGAATCAAGCAAATCGAAGCAAACATTTTTCACGGGAGAAATTTCAGAACATCAATACATCCTCATTTTTCACTCATTTTCAATTTCAAACACATCATGATGATCAGGATAACATGTAGAATCAATTTATAACAAGTAAATGAAGTTCTGGAAAATTTGTTCTTGAGCTATACCTGAGATGGAACCTTCTGGTTCTGGGCTTTCTGGGCTGTTTCTTGGTGCAAACTCACTCCCCTTGAGCTCCTAATGAAGTCTTGATACTTGGAAGAAGTTTGTGATGGCTGGTTTGGAAGATCACAGAAGTTCTGTTCAAGGTGGGGTGGAAATCGTATTTTGATTTCAGTGAGTTTCAGGCTATGGTGATGGGTGATTTGTGATCAGTGAAGCCTGCTGAGATTGTTTGTGAAGTTTGTTTGTGTGTTTGCAGCTTGTGGAGAAGGTTTCGAAGGCTTTTGCAAATGGAAGAAGTTTTGATAACTATGGCTTGTGGTGTGTTTCAGCTTGGAATGAATGGTGTGTTATGTTGGCTTTGGTCCATGTATCAAAAGGGGATAGGTCAGAAAGTTGTTGGTGGCCTATGGTGATTGGTATGGGTCTTTGGCCAAAATGTCAACTTGATGTGTACTTGAGGTATCGGCTATGGTACAACTTGCTTTTTGGCTTTCTTTGGCTCAGCTTGAATCAAGGAATGCTATGAAAAAGGTTTAGAGGCAATGCAGCAAGTGGTTTGTAACTTGTGATAGGTTTTGCAAGTTGGTTCAAGTTTGGTTCCTTTGAGATTTCTTGAGTTTCAAGGCATCAAAGTGCAAAGTTCTTTGGCCCATTCTGAATTTAAGAGGTCATATGATCATGTTGTGAAGAAATGATACACATTTGAGGCCTTTAGAACACTTGAATAAACCATTTTGCAAAATGTCTCTTTGGTAGAAAACTTCAAATTTTGTGATTTTAGCCAACTTTGACAAGCCATAACTTTTGATCCAAAATGAATTAGGTCATGTTCTTGTACTTTTTGAAAAGGGAATGATCCATTCTACAACTTTCATGACCAAAGTTTTTCCATTTGAAGCATTTTTGAATCAAAAAGCAAGGGTTGAAAAAGTTTCCCAAAATGGCAATTTCATTAAAAGTCAAACTTTCCCAAAAAGTCAACTTTGCAAATGACTTGAAATTCTTCAATTTTGTGAACTTCCAACATCTTGTATGATCAAATAAAGATCATACACAATCAAAATGATGAAGAACACCCTTTGGTTGGGCATTGGGGGCCTCAGATGCCCTGATTTTGCACTGACTTGCTCAAAAAGTCAACTCTTGATCAGATGACTTCCCCATGGAATTTCTTCATGAAAATTGATATGCATGATCCCTATACCATATAGAGACCAATAGAAACAAGAATGGCCAAAAAATTTGGAGTTATGGCCTCTGAAACCAAAACCCTAATTCTAGGTCATCTGTGCAGTCAAACCTGGCTCTGCTTCCATATCATTCTCAGTTCTTGTGATTCTTTGACATTCTTGACTTTGAGAGGATATAATATGATGCTTGAACATTCATGGACCCCTTTGAAGTGATTGATGACCTCTGGAGTGGCTCAAGAAGCTCTTGGATTGCTCAGATCACAAACCCTAGATGCAGATGACTTTGAACCAATTCAATGAATCAAAATGCAATATGAGATGCTATGATTGAACTCATGCATATGGAGGGATCACAAGCCATGGTGTGAAGGGGTGAGGGCAAATTTGGGGTGTTTACAGCTGCCCCTATTCAAGCATGAGTGAGCTGTGCAGGATGTAAGAAACGGCTTATCAGGCAAACAAGATAACTGGTGGTTGAATACCAAAAGACAGTCCAAAATTTGCACTCACAGAATGAAGAAGAAAAGGGATATAGATTGTAAAAGAAAATAAAGTATATTATAAAGTGTGGGCGACGGAGGACGACCGTCGAGCAGAGGACGACTGCTGGGGAATGAGCAATGACGGGGACGGCCGACATGCTGGGAAAAAGTGCGGGAAATGAAGCAATGACGGGGACGGCCGATAAGCTGGGGATAAGAGGGGTTATGATGGGGACGGCCATCAAGATGAAGCTATAAGAATCTCTATGGATTAATGAACAAATGATGGGGACGGCCATCAATTTCATAAAGTAAGGTAACCAACGATGGGGACGGCCATCGGGCTAAACTGATGAAGGACGATCACCAGGAAAAGGAAAAGGGACCACGACGGGGACGGCCATCGGGTTAAAGAATAAATGAAATAATGATGAGGGACGGTCATCAAAGGTGAAGGACGATCACCTAGCAGGGGACGGCTGCTCTGTTGGGGACAAGATGAGGGACGGTCATCTAAGGTGAAGGACGATCACCTGGCAGGGTATGGCTGCCGAAATATCACGACATAGGACGAATGTCGGGTAAAAGGTCAACGATGGGGACGGCCATCGGACGAGCATGATGAAGGACGATCATCAAGAGGTGAAGGACGATCACCTAGCAGGGGACGGCTGCTAAAGATATCACGACACAGGAGGAATGTCGGATAAAGAAGATCAACGATGGGGACGGCCATCGGATGAGCATGATGAAGGACGATCATCAAGAGGTGAAGGACGATCACCTAGCAGGGGACGGCTGCTCTCAAGGTTTATCATGACATAGGACGAATGTCAGACAGAAAAGAAATTGCTTTGCTGGCGATCTACTGGGGAATAGTAAACACGGACGAGTGTTTATATCCAAGAAATAAAAGGTATAAGTGTTTGGTGTTGTGTATAGATTTAAGATGCGGACGAGCATCCCTAAGACTACGATACGGATGAGTATCGGGTAGAAACAAATACTGACACGTGTTTAGAGATGATGATACGGACGAGTATCCATTGGTTAACAAGGAACACGGACGAGTGTTGATTCTGAGGGGACTCTTCTGGGGAAAGGTAGACACAGACGAGTGCCTAAATTCAAGAAGACACGAGTGTTTGACACGGTGTATGGATTAAAGATGCGGACGATCATCCTTAAGACTATGATACGGACGAGTATCAGGTAGAAACAAACGCTTAACGCATATTCTGAGATGATGGTACGGACGAGTACCAACGGGTTAACAAAGAACACGGACGAGTGTCGAATCTGCGGGGATATAAATGGTGTATACAAGATACGGACGAGTATCTGT
Organism: Lathyrus aphaca; assembly: GCA_963966055.1. Taxonomy (NCBI): domain Eukaryota; kingdom Viridiplantae; phylum Streptophyta; class Magnoliopsida; order Fabales; family Fabaceae; genus Lathyrus; species Lathyrus aphaca. The sequence continues at coordinate 261,479,526 of OZ014519.1, forward strand.
ATAAGTAAAATAAGAGTAAAAAGTATGAGGAGTGTATATTTGAGTGTTCAACCTGCTGGGGAGAGTGACACGGACGAGTGTCAAAAGGAGAAAAGTATAGTATAAACAAATATCCGATATACAAAGTGTTTAGGTAATTATGATGGGGATGGTGACACGGACGGATGTTAAGAAAATTATATATATGTATCTGTGAGTGCAAAGGGGATACATTGGCTTTCTGCTGGGGATATGACACGGACGGGTGCCACAAGGAGTATATACTGGTGTTTGTGGGTGTAAGGCAACTGCTTTAGCTCTTTGCTGGGGAATCTGGGGAGCATTCTGTATATTGTTGATGGATTGTCATTATTCACAAGTGTTTGATTCAGACCATGACTTATGATTATGCAACATGTTTGATTTTTGCCGTAATGCTCCGTATTAGACGGAATGCTACGCTTTGTGGGGTGAATATGATGCGGATGCTATGATTATGCAAAAGATACTGATCCGGGATTCGGGTCCCATTGCTGCGAAGATCTCTGGCCGATCTGTTTGAAGTGGACATCCCAGCTGGGGATGGGACCATTGAGATGCATCTGCTTGGAGAAATAGGTCACTGATAGACCCATTCTTGGTAATGAGGGACCCAGCTGGGGTTTGTAGAAGCTTTCTTCACCCTGTTGTGATTTCTTCATGCGTTGCTCTCCTGGCTAGGGGCTGAAGCTCTGTGGGGAAGTGGTTCCCTGGCTTTTGTACTTAGCTGAGGAGGAAGCATGATTGGCACCTCGGCTGGGCGAAGCAACAAGTGGCAACTCAGTTGGGGAGAAAACACTTTGAGTGAGTGCTGATTTGTCAGCTTGCTGGGATGAAGCTTTCATGCCCCATGTTGTGCTTTGAATGCCTGCAATCCTGAACAGATAGAGATGTACAAGTAATCCCGAGGTATCTCTTACCGGATTCCATCATAGGAGTCCAGACACTCCCGGGAGTAAACATATTTCCTGCAAGCAAGTATTCTTTAAAAGAAGCATCTGTATTTATGCAATCAGTATTTTAAAGACATCAGACATTTTGCAAATGAAGAAATGTACGAGACGAGACATGACTGAAAATCTGATTTTATTAATTCATATGCCCTGAATTGGCAAGATACAGTCAAAGAAACATATCCCCTAGAATGAGGAGATTGTTACAAATTGAGAACAAAATGTTGGCAATGTTGACGACGCTTCAAGGAGCTTCCCTTTTGCTATGACTCGTATGACATTTGACACTCTTCTCGTCTTGCTTTCTGAAGAAGGCTGATTCTGAGTGAAGCTTGATCCTTTCGGGGCTTACCAAGTTGTAGGTGATACAGACGAATTCAGCATGCAGTTGTTCGCTTATTCCCTTATTTTGCATGGATCGCCCTTTCGGGTTTTCAATCCATCGGGATACCCATTTTTGCCTGAGTTGTCCGATGCGGCTTTTCGACTCAGCGGGTGTACATTTTTTTTATTTTCCCTTATTTTTGCCCGAGTCTCTTATTCTGTTTTTGACTCGCCGGGATGCCCTATTTTTGCCTGGACTTACATTTTGTCTTTATGTCCAGCGAGTCATTTTATGCGAAGTATTTTTTAACTGCATCTGAATTCACAGGGGACGGGAAGTCTTCACCATCCATAGTGCTGAGCATCAGTGCTCCACCAGAGAAAACTTTCTTGACTACAAATGGTCCTTCATAGTTTGGAGTCCACTTGCCCATGTGGTCTGTATGAGGAGGGAGGATTCTTTTCAGCACAAGGTCTCCTACTTGGTACTCTCGGTGCCTGACTTTCTGATCGAAGGCTTTCTTCATTCTTCTCTGATACAACTGCCCATGACAGATTGCAGCCAATCTTTTCTCTTCAATCAGACTCAGTTGCTCGTATCGGGATCGGACCCATTCTGCTTCGTTCAGCTTAACATCCATCAGTACCCGTAGGGAGGGTAATTCAACTTCAACAGGTAGGACTGCTTCCATACCATACACAAGCTGATACGGTGTTGCCCCTGTGGATGTTCTGATTGACGTGCGGTACCCATGCAAGGCGAACGGTAGCATCTCATGCCAGTCTTTGTAGGTGACTACCATCTTCTGCACAATCTTCTTGATATTCTTGTTAGCTGCCTCAACAGCGCCGTTCATCTTCGGCCTGTAAGGAGAAGAATTGTGGTGTTGGATTTTGAAGTCCCGGCACAGCTCTGCCATCATTTTATTATTCAAGTTGGAACCATTATCAGTAATGATTCGCTCGGGAACTCCGTATCGACAGATGATGTCTCTTTTCAGAAATCTGGCTACCACTTGCCTTGTAACATTTGAATAGGAAGCTGCTTCGACCTACTTGGTAAAATAGTCAATGGCAACCAGGATGAATCTGTGGCCGTTTGAAGCAGTCGGTTCAATCTTGCCAATCATGTCAATTCCCCACATAGCAAAAGGCCAGGGTGAAGACATCACGTTCAGAGGATTGGGAGGCACATGCACCTTATCCGCATAAATCTGGCATTTATGGCATTTTCTGGCATAGGCACAACAGTCGGCGTCCATTGTGATCCAGTAATAGCCTGATCTTAGCAATTTCTTAGCCATGGCATGCCCTCCTGCATGGGTACCAAAGGATCCTTCGTGCACCTCGTGCATTAACAAGTCTGCTTCTGTCCTGTCAACGCATCTGAGGAGTACCATATCAAAGTTTCTCTTATACAGGGAACCATCAGTATTCAGGAAGAAACTACCAGCAAGCCTTCTCAAAGTCTTATTATCATTGGAAGATGCCCCAGGTGGGTATGTTTGATCCTCCAAGAAGCATTTGATATCATGGAACCAAGGCTCATCATCTTTGACAATGTCTGCTGCAAATACATATGCTGGTCTCTCAAGTATGGATACTGAGATTCGAGGCACAAAGTTGGCGGCTTGAACTTTGATCATTGATGAAATGGTAGCCAGAGCATCTGCAAACTGATTCTCGTCCCGAGGGATATACTCAAGCTTGACCGTTGTAAAGAAAGTCAGTAACCTCCTTGTATAATCCCTGTAAGGTATCAGATGATCCTGGTGGGTGTACCATTTGTCGTTGGTTTGATTAACTACCAGAGCTGAATCTCCGAACACAGTCAAAGTCTTGATCCTGAGGTCAATGGCTTCCTCAAGACCCATAATGCAAGCTTCGTATTCAGCTTCGTTGTTAGTGCAGTTAAAGGTGAGTTTTGCCGAGAAAGGCATGTGAACTCCCTTAGGTGTAATGAGTACTGCACCAACACCACGACCATTCATATTAACAGCCCCATCAAACATCATAGTCCATCCTTCTTCCGGGTCAGGCCCTTCAGTGTGAATAGGCTCTTCATGATCTTTCGCTTTTATGAACATGATGTCTTCATCAGGGAAGTCAAATCTCATAGGCTGGTAATCATCAATAGGTTGCTCAGCAAGATAATCAGACAATACACTGCCCTTGATGGCTTTCTGAGATGTGTACTGGATGTCATATTCTGTGAGGATCATTTGCCATCTTGCAACCCGTCCGGTAAGTGCTGGCTTCTCGAAAATGTACTTAACTGGGTCCATTTTTGATATCAACAAAGTAGTGTGAGTCAACATATACTGTCTCAGTCGGCGAGCAGCCCACGCTAAAGCACAGCAAGTTTTCTCGAGCAGTGAATAACTTTGTTCACAGTCGGTAAACTTTTTGCTCAGGTAGTATATTGCATACTCTTTTCGACCAGACTCGTCATGCTGGCCCAGCACACACCCCATTGACTCTTCTAATACTGTCAAGTACATTATCAGAGGTCTTCCTTCAACTGGAGGCATAAGGATTGGAGGCTCTTGTAAGTATTCCTTGATCTTGTCAAAATCCCTCTGGCAGTCTTCATTCCACCTGACCGTTTGTTCTTTTCTTAACAGCTTGAAAAAGGGTTCACAAGTTGCTGTAAGGTGAGATATGAACCTGGAAATGTAGTTCAATCTACCTAGAAACCCTCGAACTTCTTTTTCTGACTTCGGTGAAGGTATTTCTTGAATGGCTTTAACTTTATCAGGATCCACTTCAATCCCTTTCTCGCTCACAATAAATCCCAGCAGCTTACCAGATCGCACCCCGAATGTGCACTTGTTGGGGTTCAATTTTAGCTGGTATTTCCTCAGACGCTTGAATAACTTCAGCAGATTCACCAGGTGGTCTTCTTCCGTGAGGGACTTGGCAATCATGTCATCCACATAACATTCGATTTCTTTATGGATCATATCGTGGAATAATGTCACCATAGCCCGTTGATAGGTTGCACCAGCATTCTTCAGTCCGAATGGCATCACCTTGTAACAGAACGTGCCCCAAGGTGTGATGAAAGTTGTCTTCTCCATGTCTTCAGGTGACATCTTGATCTGATTGTATCCTGAAAATCCATCCATGAAGGAGAATACCGAGAATTGATCCGTATTATCAACCAATACATCAATGTGAGGTAATGGGAAATCATCTTTCGGGCTGGCTCTATTCAGATCCCGGTAGTCAACACACATCCTTACTTTGTCGTCTTTCTTAGGCACAAGTACTATATTAGCAACCCACGGCGGATAGCTAGTTACAGCAAGGAAACCGGCGTCCCACTGCTTTTGTACCTCCTCTTTGATTTTCATTGCCATGTCTGGGCGAGTACGACGCAGTTTATGTTTAACTGGTGGGCAATCTTCTCTTAAAGGCAGCTTGTGCATGACGATATCGGTGTCCAACCCTGGCATATCCTGATAAGACCAAGCAAACACATCCACATACTCCTGTAGCAGGTCAATCAGTTGTCTCTTCACTGAGTCTTGTAAGCAGGCCCCGATTTTAACTTCTTTCACATCTTCAACTGTACCAAGATTAACCATTTCAACCTCCTCCTGATGAGGGGTGATAACCTTTTCTTCTTGTCTCAACAACCTGGCTAACTCTTCAGGAAGCTCATACTTTTCTTCAACCCCTTCATCAGCTTGATTGATTGGATTGTCAAAGTCATACGAAGTCATAGCCGTGCTGTTGTCGGTGCGGTCTGGAAGGCACTCTCTGCAAGGGTTCAGTTTGTTCATTTTAGTGATTGATTTTAATCTTGTTTAAAAAGAGTGAAATGAAGTTATCATTTTGAAAACATTGCCATTTATTTTTGTACAAAAAGAAAAATGGAAAAACAGTGAGCGGAAAAGAAAAAGACTCATTTGCAAAAGATGTCCGATTATCATTGATTGATCTATTTGCACAAAATTACAGATGGCCCGATTACAAAATGAGTCTTGTCATCTTGGGCAAGATGCAAGACTTGATGCATGCTTAAAATATACAAGAAATAATAATTACTCTGCGGGAGTAACCCTTATAATTTCCTGGGAAGACCAGTTTGAGATATGGCTCCCCGGGATCCTTGGACGTATCCAGCTCTCCAGGTTGCGCTCATCTTCCGACTCATCTTCCAAGTTGTTTACTGCATCGGGGGTGAGCATCCCCCCACTGACAAAATTGGGCTTCTTAGCAGCCTCTTCTTGATCTTGTTGAGTTGGTTTGTAACCCAACCCAAATCTATCCTCTTTCTTCTCTACAGGCAGCAACTTGCCCCAGCCTTGGGCAGTCCCTTCTTCAACAACCTTCCGGGCTTGCTGATAAGATGTCATTGAGGTTCCAGGTACAGCGGATGCTTCATTTATGTTCAAGGCTTCAAACCCTTGACTCATAGTTTCGTGGATCTCCCCATCCATCTCAATGTATTTGTATGTAGCCAGGTGGCTAACAAAAATATCCTCTTCACCACAAATGGTGATGATTTGGCCCTCCCACTCGAATTTTAACTTCTGGTGAAGGGTAGACGTAACTGCGCCAGCGGCATGAATCCAAGGTCTACCCAACAAATAGCTGTAGGCCGGCTGAATGTCCATCACATAGAAGGTTATTTTAAACGTCTGTGGGCCAATCATCACAGGTAGATCAATCTCTCCTAGCACTGATCTCTTAGAGCCGTCAAATGCTCTCACTACCAAATTACTTGGACGCAATGCCAAGCCATCATATTCCAACTTCACCAAGGCCTTCTTTGGTAAAACATTGAGTGAAGACCCAGTGTATACCAGTACATGTGATAGGACAGCACCCTTGCATTCTAGGGTGATGTGTAAAGCCTTATTGTGGTTGCATCCCTCAGTTGTTAGATCAGCATTGGTAAAACCCAATCCGTGGCTGGTATTGACATTTGCTACCACGGTCTCCAGCTGATTAACGGTGATCTCCTCTGGCACATATGCTGCGTGTAAGACTTTTAGTAATGCATTCCGGTGAGCTTCGGAACACATCAGCAAGGATAGAATGGAGATTTTTGAGGGAGTTTGGTGAAGCTGGTCCACCACTTTGTAGTCACTCCTCTTGATAATTCTCATAAACTCATCTACATTTTGTTCAAAAGATGTCTTATGTGTTTCTTTGAGAATGGGTTCTTCAGCTATTACACTCTTCCCTTTTGCTTTGGCAGCAGCTTCTGCCTCAGCATTGGGTCTTTGCGATTGCGAGGCAAAAAGGCGTCCGCTTCTGGTGAAGCCTCCGCCTCCCCCGATGTTGTCAATCTGTGGAGAAGAGGTTGAAGAGTCAAGAGTGATTCTCTCCCCATTGCAGTACAGGTCAGAGCCATAATGCCAAGGGATGGCATTACTGCTTTCATATGGAACAGGCCCAGGTACTGTGATGGTAACCGGGCTGACTGCAGCAGAGGAGGGTGTTGAAATAGTGTGTGGATCATAGTAGATAGTAACTGGTGATATGGCAGGAGATGCCACTGCTTGTTGTTGAAAATTGTTGTTCGGAGGAATACTTGACGGATCATAATAAATAGTGACTGATGAGATATTTGTTGGTGTTGTAGGAGAAGATTCTGAATAGAGGGGTGCTGACGTTGTAGAAGTAATGTTTGTTGATATCTTGCTTGTTGAAGTGATATTTGAAGCATTTGTTGATGAAACTGAAGAATTGTTTGGAATAATTGTTGTTGCAGTTGTAGGAGACTCTGGAGCTGTTGTCGGAGAGATTGCCGGATTTGAAGGTATTGATGTTGTGATTTGAAGTAGACCATTCTGGATAAGACTGTCTATGCCGCTTCTCAGATCCTCACACCCATTTACCGAAATGTTGCAATAACCGCACCCGAGCTCACATCCAGGGAATATCTGGCATTCAAGGAGTTGAGCTTTAATCTCTACCAGGGGTGTCCGGATCTGCCCAACACTGGTTATGAAGAAAGACGGCTTATCTTCCTCAATAACATTGATTCTGGGCCCTCCATGGTTGGGCATGGGGTTTTTGTTGACATTTGGTGGGGGTGCGAAGTTTAGAGCTTTGGAATCTACCAGGTCTTGCACCTTCATCTGTAAAGCTCTGCACTTCTCTGTACTGTGGCCAGGTGCGTTGGAGTGAAAAGCGCATCTGGCGTTGGTGTCATAATTTCTTGGCAAACTAGAAGGATCTGGTGGCGCCAACTTCCTTAACTCAACCAAGTTGAGCTTCAGGAGCTGTGGTAGTAATGCGGCATAAGGCATAGGGATCAGATCAATCACCCTATTGGCCTGAGATGGTCTCTGTTGAAATGGTCTTTGTTGATTGTTGCTGTTGTTGTTGTAGTTTCTCTAAGGCGGATATTGAGTTTGTTGCTGGTAGTGAGGTTGTTGTTGTGGTTGATATGTCGGTTGCTGAGGAATTGGAGTGGGAATGGTGACTGCTGCCACTGACCTATGAACATATTGTGGTCTGCCCCTGCTGGCCTGAATAGCATTAGTCTCACCGGTTCTTCTTGGACCTACAAAAGGTTTTCTGGGGTTGCTGGACGAGCTTGCACCGTTGTCAGAAATTTTGCCCATCTTTAATAGGCTTTCAATCCTTTCTCCAGCTATGACTACGTCAGCGAAGCTGGTGGAAGAAAAGGCAGCTAGCCTATCAATGTATGTCCCTTGGAGGGTGTTCATAAACATGTCGGCCATTTCCCTCTCCGACATGGGTGGTTGGACAGCAGCAGCAAGCTGTCTCCACCTCTGGGCGTACTCCCGGAAGCTTTCCCTGGATGATTGGGACATTCCCATCAGGAGGGTCCTGTTAGGAGCCATATCCAAGTTGTACTGGTATTGTCTGATAAAGGCCTCAGCTAGGTCCTTCCAGCACCTGATGGTTGCTCTAGTCAAGTGAGAGTACCATTCCCTTGAAGCTCCTGTTAAGCTATCTTCAAAATAAAACATCCATAGCTTTTCATCCATGGTATATGCCTTCAGCCTCCCCAGAAAGGATTGTAAATGGGTTCGGGGACAGGAAGTTCCGTTGTACTTCTCAAAGCACGGAGGTTTAAACTTGTGGGGAATCCTTACCCCGTCCACTAAGCCCATGTCCATAACATCAAAGCCCAAGGAATTCTGGGACTCCAAGGATCTCAGTTTCTCAGCAATTTCATCTAGCCTTCTGTCATAGGCTTCATCCCCAGCTCCCATCACAGTGAATTGATCCTCTTGGGGGTCTTCTTGTAATACTCTGCCTGCAGTGGCATTCCCTTTCACATTAGCAGGGATGTTGATCTCTGGATGAAGGTGAGGTCCATACACAGGTGGGTTGACATGAGGCTGAACCCTCTCATTGTTGCTTGTTCCACCAGTCCCTAGATGGGGATCTTCCTGAGTCTGCCTTTCTACCAATGCTCTTAGTCTCTCTTGGCTCTGTGCCAATCCATTCATCACCTCCATAAACTGGGTCATCTGATTTCTCATTTCCAGTCTCTAATTGGCCATTTGAGTCCTGACCTCTGTAAGGTCCTGCTGTACTTGGTCCATTTGTATACCTGGAAGGTTGTTGCGGGTAGGATATCTGTGTGGACGGTTGAGTGGGAATACCCGTCGTCGAGCAATAGTTCCTGAATCACAACAGAGTTAGTAACAAACAAAACAAAAACCTACAAAACAAAGAAAAGTTAGTATGCAATGCAGCATGCTTATTTGTTTCCAAGGTATCCGGCTTGGCATTTGGTTTTGACCTTTCCAGACCCCTGAGGAAAGTGCTTTGATGTTGCTTTGAGAGAAAAAGAACTCAGATAAAACAAATTAATGAATATATTACAAATGGAAAAACATACATAGTTGTTTTTTACAATACATGCCCTCTGAGGGGTCAATAAATACAACATAAAATAAAAGTACATGAAATGAAAACAACAACAAGCAAAAGTCAGACACCAAGACCAAACTCGTCCTCCTGGACTTCCTTCAAAAGTGCTTCAGTCACAGGATTAGCTGGATGCTCCGTGAGGTTCCTGATGAGAAGATTCCTGGTGGTGATAGCAGTGGTTAGCTTCTTGTGTCTGCTTTGGTCCTTTGACCTCTTCACACCAGCCTTGAGTTTCAATTCTGAGATCTCCCTCTGGGCTGCTAATAGAGCTTCCTGTTGCTCCTTTGCATTAGCCTCCAACTGCTCAATCTTGTCCTGAGTTCTTTTATCCTCCTGAGTGTGAGCTTCAGTGATCCTGACCCACCTAGCTTGGCTCTCCTTAAAATAGAGATCAGTCCTAGCCTTCTGGAACTGGGCCTCCTTACAGGCATTCTTCAAAATCTGTTCTCCAGCCCTTGAATTCTTGATGTAGTCTTCTAACTTCTCAATCCTGGCTAGATGCTCCACCTTTAGCTTTTCTAACCTCTCAATGTCCAGACGACCATCACTCCTCTCCCAGAGGGTCTTCTGCAGAGCTTGAGTCAAATTCTCATTCCTCTCTTTCAGTTTCTCAAACTCTTCCAGGCTGACAGTAGCTGGAGGTGGTGCTGTGGATGGCCCAGGTGCATCCTCAATGGTAAAGGGCATCCCAGAAACTTGAGCCCTGGCATGAGACCACTCATATTACTGAGCAGAAGCCACATTGTTGCATCTCCCAAGAATAGCCATCCCTTTGGTCTGGATATTATCCCAAGCCCAGGATGCTTGCCTGACAATAGCCAGATTAGGCTTGATCTCACAATAAAGGGTCTCAGCTAGATCTTGTACTCTAGGAGGGTGGACTAGTGCATAGCCCAGTTGTCTTTTGAATAGCAGAGGGTTGTAGTTGATGCAACCCTTCACTCCTATCAGAGGTACATTGGGGAACTGCCCACAACTAGTACTGATGTCCCTGCCCTTGGTGCTCTGAGTGCACCACCTGATGTCAGCTGAGGTTAAAGCAATGAGTCTTCTAGCCCAATTCTTTTGCTGTGAGGATTCAAGAATGCATCAGTCTTGGGCAAGTGCTTGAGCAGCCAGGTATGGAATAGGGGAGCACAACATCTCACCAATCTTCCTCTTTGCTTTTCATTCCTTTGGTGAACAGAGTAGTAGAAATCTCCCAGTAAGGTGGGCACTGGGTTCCTCAGAATGAAAAGATGGATTGCATTCTTGCTAATAAACTTAGGCTCATCTGCAAATAATATAACCCCATATATGCTTAGGGCTAATAATGCACAGATTACCTTCCATTCTCCTAAGGAAGCCTTCAGGATAGCCTGAGAGGTCAAGAAATCCAAGTGTAGACCAGAGATTCCAGCCTTTGCTGTCATGTTCTGCTCAATCAGAACTGGTTCTAGATACAATGCCTTTGCCACCTCTTCATTACTAGGGAAAGCTATCTCAGGGTTGAAAGGGACTCCACCCCTGATAGGTACACCAATCAGTGATGAATACTCTTCCAACAAGGGTCCCAACTGAAAATTCTGGAAGGTGAAGCACCTCAGAGGGGGATCATAAAACTGCAGGCAAGTATGAATCAAGCTCCTCTGGGAAGGGTCCAAATCCATAACCACATCAAGGATGCCTCCATAATGTTCTCTGAATAGTGGTATATGGTCTGGAGTAATAAGGGTCTGGACTTTCCTGATGCCAGCCAGCTCAGGCTCAAAGAAATGATATGAGATGTTGCTTTTCTTGGGTGCCATATTGCTGAAGAAAAGCTGAAACAGATGCTGATGATGACTGATACTAGAAGATGGGCCACTGACAGGCTGAGACTGGTGATGCAGGTGACTGAAGCAGGTAGCTTATGAGGATAGCTGAAGCAAATACTGGTGAAGATAGGTCTATGCAGATGAAGGGGTCAAAACCAAGCCAAAATATAGTATGGATACCCTGAAAAACAAATAAGCAAATGTTAAATGATGCAATGATGATGTATGCAAATGATATGCAAGGGTTTGTGATCAAACTGGATCTGATTAACTGCCTTGGTATAGGTCCATGTATGTTCAAGAAATCCAGATGGAGGTTCATAAGTCCAGTAACCAAGGTGGGGGACTCAAATAAAGAGTCACATATCCTGGGTTAAAAAATCACAAGAACTGTCCCAAAGTGGAGTACTCTTAATCAAAACAAAGTAACAGGGTATGTTGAGGTCAAGGGTACCTGCAAACCTGTAAACAGCCCAACCCCCTCACAGGTGGTGTTCTAAAACAAGGATCCTCAGACTTGGATCAGTTATGAGAAGTGTAAACACTTCCAACCCGGAGGTACAGTGTTTACAATAACCATAAAAGATCCTCCTCTAATTCACCTCAGTTTCTGAAGGTCAATACTAAAGGTCATCCAGACTTAGCAGGCTTCCCAGATAGCCCTAGCACTACAGGAAATCTGTAGCACAGAGTTCTCAAGAAGAAACCCATATCTGAACCGTGTTTCATATTCCCGCACCAGACCGAAATGGAATGGGAAAGAACGTGAACCACTCTAGCCTAGGCGTCACTCAGGTCCCAGGTATAGGACCTCAACTCTCAATAGAACCCCACCCACCAAAGCAGCAAAACCAGATCCAGCCAGAACAGTATGACAGTATGATGTATATAAAGCTGTAAAGAAAGCAATAAAACAACTGTACATAAAGCAATAAACAAATATACAAACACAGATAGCACATAACACCCCAGTAAACACAAATCAAACAAGCGCTAGGAGGAACCCACAAAAAGAACCAGAAGCCCTGGTTAATATAAGGGTCCCCAGCAGAGTCGCCAAGCTGTCGCTCCCAAAAGATGAGACTGAGCTCAAATGAGGTACAGACGCGAACGGTCGGCGGAGGGATGAAATGAGGACACACAGGAGTGAACTCAAGAGGAAGAAAAGAGTCGCCAGCTAGGCATTTTTATCCCGAGGGAAAGGTAATGCTGCATAAACCTAAGAAAAGATATGGATAAGACGGTTGCGAACCAGAGAGACTGAGAAAGGGGGTTGGTTACAACCTGGGAAGGTATTAGCACCCAGATTGTCCGTCGTACTCGACGGGATCCACGCTTAAGAGATTTGTGTTTTAAAGGGGTAGTGTCAGTGTAATCTGTGTATCAAAGCTGGAAAAGAATGCAAGTGTCAGTGTGAAAGAATGTGAAGTGTATAAATGAAGTGTCAGTGTAAGAACAGGAATAAGATGCTCAAGATCATGAGGTTTAAAAGAATAATGCTGGAAAGAGGGGGAATATACAGAGACTTTTGTTCGATAACTGTTAAGTTATGCCTACGTATCCTCTCGTGCAATGAGGAAGTCAGAACACCGTAGTTCGACCCAAAGAGACTAAAAGGTGAATTGACTTGTGAATTGCTTGCTTGTCTATGCTCAAGTGTATGACCTGTCTGGCTCAGGTGCAAACTGTCTTGCATTAGACGGAAGAAGCAGGTTCTCGTTTGTGAATGAGTTAGATGAGAAAAGAATCCCGGAGGAGACGATTATTGTTTGTTTTGAGTTTTCAGTATTTTATTGCTTTTGAAAGTTTGTCATAAGCTAATGAGCTTAAGCCTAAACCAATGGATTTAGTAGACTCATCACATTTTCCCTCTGATTAGGGGTAATGAGAACACCTTAAGTGTGAAGTCAGCTTCTCACACTTAATCACCATGGTGTAGGATTAAGATCATTAACCTACTTGTTGTTTATTTAGATGTTTTTGTTGTTTTTGTTTAGTGTTGAGTAATGAGATTAAGCCATAATCAGGGATTAAACAGACTCATTACACCATCCTAATAGAAGGATAATAGATGAGAATGTTTAAGCTGAGGAAAGCTCCTCAACTTAATCCATGATTAGGGATTAACTTCATGACAAAACAAAGCCTTTATTAAATGGATTTTAGTTAATGGTATGATAAAGAAGTGAGTTTTATGGTTTGTAAGACAGCTTGAGAGGGACTTGTCCATTAACACTAAGGTTAGTCCTTCTTAACCAGTTAAGGAAGAATTAGAACCCTAATGCAAGGCCCAAGTTACAAGCTTGATGTCTTGATGATTATTAAGTGATTTGATTAAAGGATTTAAACACATTAAGGGTTTAACACTTAGGATTAAAGTTATACACTCCATCCTAATAGAAGGATGCAGGCATAAGCTTAATCACAAAGCCTTAAAGCCTTTAGGGTTTAGTCCCTGATTATGAGATGAGAAGAGAAGACTCAATGAGACACAAAGGTAAAACTAAGTGGGGAACTAATCAAAACCCTAATCATTGTCATGCTTGGTTGCTCCTAAGGTTTGTGAGGTTTACAAGAGACATCTTCAGAGGAACCACCAGGAAACAGATGAAAGGAGCAAAGAAAAGCAAAGTAACTTGCTTCATTCAAGAAGACAAGTCACTTGAGGAAAGAAGGTAAGAAGAAGAAGAAATAGCAAGCTCAATCTCAAACACAAGACAAAATGCAGCAATGATGCATAAGAGAGATGAAAAGAAATTGTGAGAAGTGAAGGCAAATTCACTTCTCAAAGTAACTTACCAGCTGAAAAGTTAGCAAAGGAATGGAATGCAATGCAAATGGAATGCAATGTGATGATGCAAACCAAAACCAGAAGCATGTGTGTGATGATAATGATGCTATGAGATGATGCACACATGAGGCAAGGCATGGGAATGATCATGCAAACATATGGATGCAAGAGAAACATGCTTAGAACCATGAACATACATGAAAAGTTATAGAATGCAAATGACATACAAAATGGAAAATGAAAGATGCAATGATCAAACATGCTTCTAATATGTCTTAAGATGTCTAATGAATCCAATGAATGCACAAAATGTCATGGCAAGTCATGGTATGCAAGCATATGCAAGATGAATGCAAAAGGAAGCCCAAATTAGGGTTTATGATCAATGCACTAAACAAAATTCAAAACCAGAAGCAAACATCATGATAAAAATTTGAAAATGCATTCAAGGGAACCCTAAACATACACAAACTCACTGCCCAAAGGAGGGGTTCTAACTCTTAACCTAATGAGGGTTATGAATTTCTTAAGATTTCTAGGGTTTTGTGGTACCTTGTCAAAGAAAATGTCAAACAAATTGAAAATGCACAATCAATTCATGCCAATTTAATCCTACAAACTACATGATATGCAAGACACAATGCAAGAAGAATCAAAGTCCAACTCTTAAAGACTAGGCAGAAATGAATTTTCAAAGATTGGATCAAAATAATGCCTTGAAATGAAATTAATTCCATGAAAAATTGTCAAAAGACATCAAGATCAAAAAAGAAATTTGGTTTGAGGGTTGGACAATGTTTCTAAATGATTTTAAAGGTTTCATGAATTTTTTGGTGATTTTTAAATACCTAAAAGTATTTTTAATTAATTAATTCTCATTAATTAATTAAAAATAATCTTTTAAATGATTTAAAAATATTTTTTAATGCAAAAAATAAAAATAAAAATGTTTTAGGTTTCTGAAAATTAATAGAAGCTTGCATAAAAAATTTCAGAATTTTTAAATGATTTTTACTATTTTTAATAAAATGCACAAAACAACTGAATTAAAATGAAAATAAAATTGAATAAAAAAGAAAGTATGCGCATCCAAGGGACAGGATTGGTTCTGGGGATATTTTGCCTGACTTCGCGCGCAATCTAATGGACACAATTCAAACTGAGCTAATTTCCAATTAAATTTAATTAAACTGAATTAATTAGATTAATTATGGATTAAGGTTTCTAATGGTGCATCATGTCCATTCAAACGCGCGCCAGTCAGCCTAAGTCAACTCATCCAACGCACCAAATTCAAACCTCATTTAATGACACAGATTAGGGCTAATGGTTCTCAGGTGGCCGGAGAAGACTTCCGGTCGTCTTCTCCGGCGAACCAAAACCCTAGGTTTCACTACAAGCCACCCCACTTCAAATTAAACACAGGGAAATGATCCTCTAACATCATGGAACATAAATCAACCATCAAACAACATTTAAACTACATGAATCAAGCAAATCGAAGAAAACATTTTTCACGGGAGAAATTTCAGAACATCAATACATCCTCATTTTTCACTCATTTTCAATTTCAAACACATCATGATGATCAGGATAACATGTATAATCAATTTATAACAAGTAAATGAAGTTCTGGAAAATTTGTTCTTGAGCTATACCTGAGATGGAACCTTCTGGTTCTGGGCTTTCTGGGTTGTTTCTTGGTGCAAACTCACTCCCCTTGAGCTCCTAATGAAGTCTTGATACTTGGAAGAAGTTTGTGATGGCTGGTTTGGAAGATCATAGAAGTTCTGTTCAAGGTGGGGTGGAAATCGTATTTTGATTTCAGTGAGTTTCAGGCTATGGTGATGGGTGATTTGTGATCAGTGAAGCCTGCTGAGATTGTTTGTGAAGTTTGTTTGTGTGTTTGCAGCTTGTGGAGAAGGTTTCGAAGGCTTTTGCAAATGGAAGAAGTTTTGATAACTATGGCTTGTGGTGTGTTTCAGCTTGGAATGAATGGTGTGTTATGCTGGCTTTGGTCCATGTATCAAAAGGGGATAGGTCAGAAAGTTGTTGGTGGCCTATGGTGATTGGTATGGGTCTTTGGCCAAAATGTCAACTTGATGTGTACTTGAGGTATGGGCTATGGTACAACTTGCTTTTTGGCTTGCTTTGGCTCAGCTTGAATCAAGGAATGCTATGAAAAAGGTTTAGAGGCAATGCAGCAAGTGGTTTGTAACTTGTGATAGGTTTTGCAAGTTGGTTCAAGTTTGGTTCCTTTGAGATTTCTTGAGTTTCAAGGCATCAA
This sequence comes from Lathyrus aphaca, assembly GCA_963966055.1. Classification (NCBI taxonomy): domain Eukaryota; kingdom Viridiplantae; phylum Streptophyta; class Magnoliopsida; order Fabales; family Fabaceae; genus Lathyrus; species Lathyrus aphaca. The sequence continues at coordinate 261,495,567 of OZ014519.1, forward strand.
AGTGCAAAGTTCTTTGGCCCATTCTGAATTTTAGAGGTCATATGATCATGTTGTGAAGAAATGATACACATTTGAGGCCTTTAGAACACTTGAACAAACCATTTTGCAAAATGTCTCTTTGGTAGAAAACTTCAAATTTTGTGATTTTAGCCAACTTTGACAAGCCATAACTTTTGATCCAAAATGAATTAGGTCATGTTCTTATACTTTTGAAAAGGGAATGATCCATTCTACAACTTTCATGACCAAAGTTTTTCCATTTCAAGCATTTTTGAATCAAAAAGCAAGGGTTGAAAAAGTTTCCCAAAATGGCAATTTCATTAAAAGTCAAACTTTCCCAAAAAGTCAACTTTGCAAATGACTTGAAATTCTTCAATTTTGTGAACTTCCAAAATCTTCTATGATCAAATAAAGATCATACACAATCAAAATGATGAAGAACACCCTTTGGTTGGGCATTGGGGGCCTCAGATGCCCTGATTTTGCACTGACTTGCTCAAAAAGTCAACTCTTGATCATATGACTTCCCCATGGAATTTCTTCATGAAAATTGATATGCATGATCCCTATACCATATAGAGACCAATAGAAACAAGAATGGCCAAAAAATTTGGAGTTATGGCCTCTGAAACCAAAACCCTAATTCTAGGTCATTTGTGCAGTCAAACCTGGCTCTGCTTCCATATCATTCTCAGTTCTTGTGATTCTTTGACATTATTGACTTTGAGAGGATATAATATGATGCTTGAACATTCATGGACACCTTTGAAGTGATTGATGACCTCTGGAGTGGCTCAAGAAGCTCTTGGATTGCTCAGATCACAAACCCTAGATGCAGATGACTTTGAACCAATTCAATGAATCAAAATGCAATATGAGATGCTATGATTGAACTCATGCATATGGAGGGATCACAATCCATGGTGTGAAGGGGTGAGGGCAAATTTGGGGTGTTTACACTCACGAATTCTATATTTAGGGTTGTCACGGTCGTGACAAGGAGATGACGGTCGTGACACGCTATTTAGCTTGTCACGATCATTAGGGGGTGTGACGACCGTGAGGGTTGAATTCCTTGAATAATTTCCAGAAAGCATTATCTCTCACGCTTCATATAATTTATCTAATAATTTTTTTTGATCACTTCTCACTCATATTAAATATAAACACCATATAATAAATAATTTCAACATAGTACTTGTAAATTGCATCACACGAGAGATTTTATAGAATATGAATCAATTCAAGCATAACAGTATATAGATTGAAAACATATAATTTGATTAATATGAAAAAATGAAAAAATTTGTAAACTAGAAGTGCCTTGCATTTGATAATTGAAATGAAATTACATTAATGAAAATACGGTACGAAATTGTTTGTGAAAAGTAAAACTAACTAGAAACGAAAACAATAAGTAAAATAAACTAGATCACTATAGCATTTTCAAAAGTGTTTCTTCAAATCTTCGATTGCGGAGTTCAGGTGATAGAATTGTTCACAGGTTATGTCAGTTAGACCTATAATGTCCAATCGCATGCTCTTAATCTCATCTTTAACAGTATTTATATCAGTTTGGTAAGCTTCAAGAGTGTTCATGATATTCTGTAAGTTGTTCGCATAATCTACTTGATTCACTTCAGGGGTTTCAATCACTTCGTCAGTGTGGTCAATGTCATGGTAACCAGGAGGTGTCTCAGGGTCACTTTCGACATCAGTCATTATATCATCTTTTATCTTGTAAGACTGAGGTGTTTCAGGAGTAGATGGATAGTCAGGTGGGGTTAACTCATAAAGCCAGTTATCCTTATTGTGAACACTTACTCTAGCATGGTTTGGTAGTGTGAACAGGGTTACTACCTCATTCCGGATTAGGTACTCGAAAGGTGGATGTCCTAAATTCCTTATGATATGGCGATTAAAGCAAAAGTTAAGATTCATAGGACGGATGGTACCTAAACGGTTACACCTGTGCAATTGGTATCTAAGTCCTAAGGCATCAGCAATCATGGTTACAAGACCTCCTACTAATATAGGTAATTCAGGTTCTTCTTGGATTCGGGTGAAGGTTTGCATCATGAAAGGCACACCATTGACTGGATGTCCATTAGTGAAACAAGACATAATGAATATCTCATCTTTAGATACTCCGGTAAGGTTTTCTTCTTTTCCAAAGAAGGTGTGGGCAAGGATCTTATGGAAGTAACGGAGAGCAGGGTTATGTATCTCATCATTCTTCATGCTATTTGGTTCAGGGTGGTAGTTTCCGGTTAATGTTCCCCAAAAGAAATCCAGCTCAATGTCCATCAATTCTACCTGTGTGGTAGTAAAAGCAAAGGGTCCACTAGGGAATCCTAATAAGTCAGCTAGCTCTTTATGGTTAAAGTCATATTCTATTCCAAATAGGCGGAAACTGATAAATCCTTTCCTGAAACCAAAACCGCGCTCGGGTAGGTAAACTAAGGAGCTAAGGAACTCAAGGGTGAGCTCGCGGTAAGTCACAAACTTATGTTGAATTAGTGCATTCTCCCATCCAAGTCGGTTAAACAAGTACAGGATGCTATCATGTATACCTAGGGTTTCCATAGTCAGATCATCCGGGTACAGGGTCAAATCCATTGGCCTCTGTGATAATTCTTTAAATTTCATTCTTTGGTTCCTACCTCTAAATTTGGTTTCCATATGGTTTATCGGTTGGTTAGTCATGGTCAGTGCAAAGACGGAGGAAACAAATCAGGGGGAGAAGGAAAGTGGAAAAGACTTTTAGAAAATCTGTAAAAGTGATTTAAAATTAAAATAAGGAGAAATAAGGAAATAAAATGCATAAATTAAAGGCAATAATAGTAATAATGAAATAAAACTATAAAATGACAAAACAAATAAATGAAGAATAAAATGATAAATGACAAAATAATAAAATGATGAAAATGATTTAAATGATTTAAATGATTAAATGAGTAAATGGGTTGCCTCCCACTAAGCGCTGTTTTTATCGTCAAAAGCCTGACGTAATGCTTAGGTGTAGATTAATCAGGGGAATTAGTGGACAACTCTAAAAGCCTTAGACTATTCGCATAATCTCTATTTTCAAATTTATGATAATGTTTTAAACGTTGTCCGTTCACCGTGAATGGTTCACTATTCCTACCCTTAATTTCTATTGCTCCGCTCGAGAACACTTTAGTTATTTCAAAGGGTCCTGACCATCTAGATTTTAATTTCCCAGGAAAGAGCCTAAGTCTTGAATTAAAGAGGAGTACAACGTCTCCCACACTAAATTCTTTCCTAGATAGGCGTTTATCATGCCATCGCTTAGCTCTTTCTTTATATATCTTAGCATTCTCATAAGCATCTAGCCTTAATTCTTCTAATTCGTTAATATCTAGGATTCGCTTTTCTCCTGCAGCATTATAGTTTATATTGAGAGTTTTGATCGCCCAATAAGCTTTGTGTACTAGTTCTACCGGGAGGTGACAAGATTTTCCATAAACTAGTTTGAAAGGTGTAGTACCTATGGGTGTCTTGTAAGCGGTCCTATAAGCCCATAAAGCTTCATTAAGTTTAGATGACCAATCTTTCCGAGATATGGCGACAGTCTTTTCTAAGATTTGTTTGATTTCTCTGTTTGAGACTTCGACTTGTCCACTTGTTTGTGGGTGATATGGTGTTGCCACACGGTGTCTTACTCCATACTTAGATAGTAATTTGTCAAAGATTTTTGAAATGAAGTGCGAGCCACCGTCGCTTATGACGAGTCTAGGCACACCAAATCTGGGAAAGATTATATTTTTGAAAAGCTTTATTACTACTCGCGTGTCGTTTGTAGGAAAAGCTATAGCTTCAATCCATTTTGAAACATAATCAACAGCTACGAGTATGTAATTATTACCGAAAGATGATGGGAATGGTCCCATGAAATCTATTCCCCAGACGTCAAAGATTTCTACTTCTAATATTCCTTTTTGAGGCATTTCATCTCTTCTTGAAATATTGCCGGTGCGTTGACACCGATCGCAATTTATAACAGCGATGTGGACATCCTTCCATAAATTAGGCCAGAATAGACCAGCTTGCAAGATTTTTGCACAAGTCTTGGAAGTACTTGCATGTCCACCATAAGGAGATGAATGGCATTGAGCAATGACATCTTCTATTTCTTCTTCGGGAATACATCGACGAAAGATTCCATCGGGTCCTCTTTTGAACAATAATGGTTCATCCCAATAATAATGTTTTAGATTGTGAAAGAATTTCTTTTTCTGCTGATAGGTTAAATCGGGTGGAAGAGCTCCTGCGGCTAGGTAGTTAACAATGTCAGCGTACCATGGCAGTCCTACAGTCGTTTGGATTGTTTCCACAGGTTCTGGTTCATCTATGTTTAACTGAACTGGGTCGCTTCCTATTTGTGCTATCAGCTGTTCATACGGAAAATCATCGTTAATCGGCACTTGTTCGGGTTTGATACCTTCTATTCTAGATAAATGGTCCGCTACGATGTTTTCAGTACCTTTTTTATCTTTTATTTCGAGATCAAACTCTTGTAAGAGTAAAATCCATCTCAAGAGTCTCGGTTTAGCATCTTTCTTAGTCAATAGATATCTGATAGCAGCGTGGTCTGTGTAAACGATTATTTTCGATCCTACTAGGTAAGAACGGAATTTGTCAAGCGCAAAGACAACTGCTAACAGTTCTTTTTCAGTAGTGGCGTAATTCATCTGAGCAGAATCTAAGGTTCTACTGGCATAGTAAATCGCATGAAGTTTCTTTTCCTTTCTCTGGCCTAGAACTGCGCCTACAGCATAGTCACTCGCATCACACATGATTTCGAAAGGTAATCTCCAGTCAGGGGGTTGCATGATTGGTGCGGTGATGAGGGCTGTTTTTAGAGTTTCGAATGCTTTAAGACAATCTTCATTGAATATGAACTCAGCATCTTTCATTAATAAACCAGTAAGAGGTTTAGTGATTTTCGAGAAATCTTTGATGAATCGTCGGTAAAAACCGGCGTGTCCTAAAAAGCTTCGTAGTTCTCGAATTGTTTTAGGGGGTTGAAGATCTTTTATGACTTCTATCTTAGCTTTATCTACTTCAATTCCCTTGTCGGATATAACGTGGCCTAATACGATTCCTTCTCTGACCATAAAATGACATTTCTCCCAGTTAAGCACGAGGTTTACTTTTACACATCTTTCTAACACCATTTCTAAATTCGATAGGCATCCTTCAAAACTTTGCCCGCATACAGAGAAGTCGTCCATAAACACTTCCATGATGTTGTCTATAAAATCTGCGAAGATTGACATCATACATCTTTGAAAGGTTGCAAGAGCGTTGCATAATCCAAAGGGCATTCGTCTATAGGCGAACGTTCCATATGGGCATGTGAATGTAGTCTTCTCTTGATCATCTGGATGGATAGGGATTTGGAAAAATCCTGAGTAACCATCAAGATAACAAAAGTATGAATGCTTGGATAATCGCTCTAACATTTGATCTATAAAAGGCAGTGGGAAATGATCTTTTCGAGTGGCTTTGTTTAGTTTACGATAATCTATGCACACTCTATGACCTGTCACTACTCTTTGCGATATCGATTCGCCTTAAGCGTTTTTCACAACAGTGATACCTCCTTTCTTTGGCACTACATGTACTGGACTAACCCATTTACTATCAGAGATTGGATATATTATTCCGGCATCTAGTAGTTTCTTAACTTCTTCTTTTACCACAGTGCTAAGGATTGGGTTAATTCTTCTTTGAGATTCTCTGGAGGTTTTGCAATCTTCTTCTAGCAGAATACGATGCATACAGATTGAAGGGCATATTCCTTTGAGATCAGATATGTTATATCCTAATGCAGTTGGATATTTCTTTAAGACATCTAAAAGTTTCTTTGTTTCGATAGTTCCTAAACTGGAATTTATTATAACTGGTCTTTTACATTCAATGTCTAAGAATTTGTATCTTAGGTTATTAGGTAAAGTTTTTAATCCTAATGTAGGTTTATCTTTACTTGGCATGGGATCCGGTGTAAGTGCTAAACTTTCGCTTAGACTATCGTCTTGATATGGTGCACGCCAATTATCATCTTCAAAAATCGGAGGGATTTGAATTTTCATAATTTCAGAATAGGTAGTTTCTTTCAGTTCCATTTCTCTTACACATTCGTCAATTACATCCAATAGATAGCAGGTATCCTCTATAGCTGGTGATTGTAAGAATTGTGTTAAACTAAATTCAACTTTCTCTTCACCTACTTCAAAGGTTAGCTTTCCTCTTTTTACGTCTATTATAGCTCCGGCGGTAGCTAAGAATGGTCTTCCTAGTATGATAGGTGTAGTGGAGTCTTCAGAGATGTCCATGATTATGAAATCAGTAGGGATGTAGAATTGTCCTATACGTACTGGGACGTTTTCTAGTATGCCTACAGGATATTTAACTGAGCGATCGGCTAGTTGAATAGACATTTTAGTTGGTCTTAGGTCTCCCATGTCTAGCCTTTTGCAAATCGTTAAGGGCATAACACTGATACTGGCTCCTAAATCGCATAGAGCTTTGTCAATGACGAATTTTCCTATTACACAGGGTATAGAGAAACTTCCTGGATCTTTTAGCTTAGGAGGCATATTATTCTGAATTATGGCGCTACACTCAGCAGTAAGTGTAACTGTTCCGTTATCCTCTATCTTTTTCTTATTGGATAAGATCTCTTTTAAAAACTTAGCATACGAGGGCATTTGAGTGATAGCTTCTGTAAACAGAATAGTAATATTCAACTGTTTCAGAAGTTCGACAAATTTCTTAAACTGACCCATCGTCTTGGAATTGGTTAATCTCTGAGGGTACGGAATTGGTGGTTTATAGGGTGGTGGAGGCACATAAGGCTTTTCTTTCTCCACTTCCTCTTGATTATCATCTTCCTTTTCTTTTGGATCATTCACCATTTCAGTCGGTTTATCCGGTTTTTGGTACATGGCAGGATTATCAAGTCTTGGATCGGTAGGTCCATCAAGTTCCTTGCCACTTCTTAATATCACAGCATTGGCATGTCCTTTCGGATTAGGTTGAGGTTGTCTAGGAAATACTCCAGCTGGTGCAGCGGTAGGTGCTTGTTGTTGAGCTACTTGTGAAATCTGAGTTTCAAGCATTTTGTTATGTGTAGCTAATGCATCTACTTTGCTTACTAATTGCTTAATCTGCTCACTAGTGTGAATGTTTTGGTTTAAGAAGTCCTTGTTTGTTTGAGATTGGTTAGCTATAAAGTTCTCCATCATCAACTCAAGGTTCGATTTTCTAGGGACATTAGGAGCAGTCTTTTGATATCCTGGTGGTGTAGCTGGTGCTTGACCTGGTACGTATAAAGCATTGTTATTCTTATAGGAGAAGTTCAGATGATTCTTCCAACCTGGGTTGTATGTGTTTGAGTATGGGTTTCCTTGAGCATAATTTACTTGATCTGTGGGAATTCCTGTCAATAGTTGACAATCATGAACTTCATGTCCTGGAACTCCACATAACTCACAGTTAGGTGTTACTGCAGCCACGGTGGCTGTTGGTGTTATGGCCTGTAAACACCCTAAATTTGCCCTCACCCATTCACACCATGGCTTGTGATATTTTCATATACATAAACTCAATCATAGCATCTCATATTGCATTCTTGATCCACTGCATTGGTTCAAAGTCATCTGCATCTAGGGTTTGTGATCTGAGCAACCCAAGAGCTTCTTGAGCCACTCCAAGGTCATCAATCACTTCAAAGGGGTCCATGTATGTTCAAGCATCATATTATATCCCCTCAAAGTCAAGAATGTCCAAGAATCACAAGAACTGAGAATGGCATGGAAGCAGAGCCAGGTTTAACTGCACAGATGACCTAAAATTAGGGTTTTGGTTTCAGAGGCCATAACTCCAATTTTTTTGGTCATTCTTGTTTCTATTGGTATCTATATGGTATAGGGAGCATGCATATCAATTTTCATGAAGAAATGCCATGGGGAAGTCATCTGATCAAGAGTTGACTTTTTGAGCAAGTCAGTGCAAAATCAGGGCATCTGAGGCCCCCAGTGACCCAACCAAAAGGTGTTCTTCATCATTTTGATTGTGTATGATCTTTATTTGATCATAGAAGATGTTAGAAGTTCACAAAATTGGAACATTTCAAGTCATTTTCAAAGTTGACTTTTTGGGAAAGTTGACTTATAATGAAAATTGCCATTTTGGGAAACTTTTTCAACCCTTGCTTTTTGATTCAAAAATGCTTCAAATGGAAAAAACTTTGGTCATGAAAGTTGTAGAATGGATCATTCCCTTTTCAAAAAGTACAAGAACTTGACCTAATTCATTTTGGATCAAAAGTTATGGCTTGTCAAAGTTGGCCAAAATCACATAATTTGAAGTTTTCTACCAAAGAGGCATTTTGCAAAATGGTATGATCAAGTGTTCTAAAGGCCTCAAATGTGTACAAATTCTTCACAACATGATCACATGACCTCTAAAATTCAGAATGGGCCAAAGAATCATCTCATTTCATGCCTTGAACCTCAAGAAATCTCAAGGGAACCAAACTTTGTGAAACTTGCAAAACCTATCACAAACCATCAACCACTTGCTGCATTGCTTCTAGACCTGTTCCATAGCATTCCTTGATTCAAGCTGAGCCAAAGCAAGCCAAAAAGCAAGTTGTACCATTGCCCATACCTCAAGTACAAATCAAGTTGACATTTTGGCCAAAGACCCATACCAATCACCATAGGCCACCAACAACTCTCTGACCTATCACCTTTTGATACATGGACCAAAGCCAGCATAACACACCACACACTTCAAGCTGAAACACACTCCAAGCCATAGTTATCAAAATCTCTCCAACTTGCATTTTCATTCGAAACACTCAGCACAGCCTTCAAACACATAAACAAACTTCACCATTGATCTTAAGAGGTTCCACTGATCACAAACCACCCATCACCATAGCCTGAAAGTCACTGAAACCAAAACACGATCACCACCTTCCCCTGAACAGAACTTCTGCCATCTTCCAAACCAGCCATCAACAAGAGTTGTGAAGCATCCCATTGAGCTCAGGAGGACCAAAGGAGTGAGTTTGCATAGGAGAAAGGGTCAGAAAGCTCCTGTTCGAAGGATTTCGGTTCAGGTATCCATCAAGAACAAATTTTCCAGAACTTCATTTACTTGTTATAAATTGATTCTACATGTTATCCTGATCATCATGATGTGTTTAAAAGTGAAAATGGTGGAGTTTTGAGTATGTATGATCTGTCTGAAATTTTCTGCCCTAAATATGTCTTGCTTCGATTCGTATGATTAATGAATGAAAAATGGTTTTTGTTTGGGGGTTTTGATTTAGTGTTGAATGGGGTTTGATTCTGGGCAGTTAGGTTTCATTTTCATGGAGTTTTGAGGAAGTTAGCAACTTTCAGGTGAGGGTCTGGCCGGAGAAGACGACCGGAAGTCTTCTCCGGCCACCTGAAGTTAATTAGGGTTAATCTGTATAATTATGAGAGTTTGAATTCTGGCCCTTGGATGTGTTGACCCGCGCGCGTTTGGTTGGCCAGGATTCCACCATTTTGCCCTAATCCTCATTTGACTTTTTTAATTTAGTTTAATTAAGTTTAATTAGAAATTAGTCCAGTTTGAATTTCAGCCACTGGATCACGCGCACAGTCAACTCCCGCGCGTCCAGTTTGAATGTCAACCCTTGATCCTGCTTACTTCCCCATTAAATCCAATTTTATTTTCATTTAAATTCATTTGTTTTGTTCATTTATTTAAAAATGGTAAAAATCATTGAAAAATTCTGAAAATTTTTATTCAAGCTTCTATTAATTTTTAGAAACCAAAAACATTTTTATTCTTATTTTTTGCATTAAAAAATATTTTTAAATCATTTAAAAGTTTATTTTTAATTAATTAATGAGAATTAATTTATTAAAAATGCTTTTAGGTATTTAAAAATCATAAAAAAATTCATGAAATATTTAAAATCATTTAGAAACATTGTCCAACTCTCAAACCAAATTTCTTTTTTGATCTTGATGTCTTTTGACAATTTTCCATGGAATTAATTTCATTTCAAGGCATTATTTTGATCCAATCTTCAAAAATTCATTTCTGTCTAGCCATTAAGGGTTGGACAATGATTCTTCTTGCACTGCATCCTGTATAGCATGTAGTTTGTTGGATTAAATTGGCATGAATTGATCTTGCATTTCCTTTTTGTTTGACATTTTTCTTGATAAGGTACCTTAAAACCCTAGCAATCTTAAGAAATTCATAACCCTCATTAGGTTAAGAGTTAGAACCCCTCCTTTGGGCAGTGAGTTTGTATAGGTTTAGGGTTCCTTTGAATGCATTTTCAATTTTTTTATCATGATGTTTGCTTCTGGTTTTGATTTTTGTTTTGTGCATTGATCATAAACCCTAATTTGGGCTTTCATTTGCATCAATCTTCCATTTGCTTGCATACCATGACTTGCCTTGACATTTTGTGCATCCATTTGATTCATAATACATCTTAGGACATCTTAGAATCATGTTTGATCATTGCATCTTCCATTTGCCATGTTGTATGTCATTTGCATTTCATAACTTTTCATGTATATCCATGGTTCTAAGAATGCTCCATTTGCATCCATATGTTTGTATGATCATTCTCATGCCTTGCCTCATGTTTGCATCATCTCTTAGCATCATTATCATCATACTCATGCTTCTGGTTTTGATTTGCATCATGCCATTTCATCTCATTTTGCATTGCATTGCATTTCTTTCACTAACTTTTCAGGTGGTAAGTAACTTTGAGAGGTGAATTTGCCTTCACTTCTCACAATCTCTTTTCATCTCTCTTATGCATCATTGCTGCATTTTGTCTTGTGTTTGAGATTGAGCTTGCTCATTCTTCTTCATCTTACTTTCTTTCTTCAAGTGACTTGTCTTCTTAAATGAAGCAAGTTACTTTGCTTCTCTTTGCTCCTTTCATCTGCTTCCTGGTGGTTTCTTTGAAGACTTCTCTTGTAAACCTCACAAACCTTAGGAACAACCAAGCATGACAAATTAGGGTTTTGATTAGTCCCCCATTTAGATTTTACCTTTGTGTCTCTTTGAGTCTTCTCTTCTCATCTCATAATCAAGGACTAAACCCCAAAGGCTTTAAGGCTTTGTGATTAAGCTTATGCCTGCATCCTTCTATTAGGATGGAGTGTATAACTTTAATCCTAAGTGTTAAACCCTTAATGTGTTTAAATCCTTTAATCAATTCACTTAATAATCATCAAGACATCAAGCTTGTAACTTGGGCCTTGCATTAGGGTTCTAATTCTTCCTTAATTGGTTAAGAAGGACTAACCCTAGTGTTAATGGACAAGTCCCCCTCAAGTTGTCTTACAAACCCTAAAAATCACTTCATCATCTTATCATTATTTAAAATCCATTTAATAAAGGCTTTGTTTTGTCATGAGTTTAATCCCTAATCATGGATTAAGTTGAGGAGCTTTCCTCAGCTTAAACATTCTCATCTATTATCCTTCTATTAGGATGGTGTAATGAGTCTGTTTAATCTTTGATTATGGCTTAATCTCATTACTTAACACTAAACAAAAACCACAAAAACATCTAAATAATCACAAGTAGGTTAATGATCTTAATCCTACACCCTGGTGATTAAGTGTGAGGAGCTGACTTCACACTTAAGGTAAGCTCATTACCCATAATCAGAGGGAAGATGTGATGAGTTTACTAAATCCACTGGTTTAGATTTAAGCTCATTAACTTATGACAAATCCAAAAAACAATAAAAGACTGAAAACTCAAAAAACAAACAATAATCGTCTCCTCCGGGATCCTCTTCTCATCATCTTCATTCACAAACGAGAACTTGCTTCTTCCGTCTAATGCGAGACAGTTTGCACCTGAGCCAGACAGGTCATACACTTGAGCATAGGCAAGTAAGCAGTTCATAAGTCAATTTACCTTTTAGTCTCTTTGGGTCAAACTACGGTGTTCTGACTTCCTCATTGCACGAGAGGATACGTAGGCATAACTTAACAGTTATCAAACAAAAGTCTCTGTATATTCCCCCTCTTTCAGCACCATTGTCTTAGCCTCATGATTTAGCATCTTATTCATGTTCTTTCACTGACACTTCTTTCATGCACTACGCTTCTCTTACACTGACACCTGTACATCTTTTTCCAGCTCTTTTATACACAAATTGCACTGACACTACCCCTTTAAAACACAAATCTTTTAAGCGTGGATCCCGTCGAGTACGACGGACAATCTGGGTGCTAATACCTTCCCAGGTTGTAACCAACCCCCTTTCTCAGTCTCTCTGGTTCGCAACCGTCTTATCCATATCTTTTCTAGGTCTATGCAGCATTACCTTTCCTTCGGGATAAAAATGCCTAGCTGGCGACTCTTTTCATTTCATCCTTTCGCCGACCGTTCGCGTCTGTACCTTATCTGAGTTAGCCTCATTTATTGGGAGCGACAGCTTGGCGACTCTGCTGGGGACCCTCATACTGTAACCAGGGCTTCTGGTTCTTTTTGTGGGTTCCTCCTAGCGCTTGTTTGATTTGTGTTTACTGGGGTGTTATGTGCTATTTGTGTTTGTATATTTGCTTTATTTACTGCTTTATGTACAGTTATTTATTGCTTTCTTTACAGCTTTATATACATCATACTGTCATACTGTTTTGGCTGGATCTGGTTTTGTTGCTTTGGTGGGTGGGTGTTCTATTGAGAGTTTAAGGTCCTATACCTGGGACCTGAGTGACACCTAGGCTAGAGTGGTTCATGTTCTTTCCCATTCCATTTCGGTCTGGTGCAGGAATATGAAACACGGTTCAGATATGGGTTTCTTCTTGAGAACTCTGTGCTACAGATCTCCTGTAGTGCTAGGGCTATCTGGGAAGCCTGCTAAGTCTGGATGACCTTTATTATGACCTTCAGAAACTGAGGTGAATTAGAGGAGGATCTTTTATGGTTATTGTAAACACTGTACCTCCGGGTTAGAAGTGTTTACACTTCTCATAACTGATCCAAGTCTGAGGATCCTTGTTTTAGAACATCACCTGTGAGGGGGTTGGGCTGTTTACAGGTTTGCAGGTACCCTTGACCTCAGCATACCCTGATACTTATTGTGTTTGAGATTGCTTCACTTTGGACAGTTCTTGTGATTTAACCCTGGATATGTGACTCTTTATTTGAGTCCCCCACCTTGGTTACTGGACTTATGAACCTCCATCTGGACTTCTTAGACATACATGGACTTATATCAAGGCAGTAGTCAGATCCAGCTTGATCACAAACCCTTGCATATCATTTGCATACATCATCATTGCATCATTTAACATTTGCTTATTTGTTTTTCAGGGTATCCATATCACATTTGGCTTGGTTTTGACCCATTCATCTGCATAGCCCCTTGTTCACCAGCTATCTGCTTCAACTATCTTCATCAGCTACCTGCTTCAGTCACCTGCATCACCAGTATCAGCCTATAGTCAGCATCTGTCTCAGCTCTTCATCAGCAGACATGGCACCCAAGAAGAGCAACATCTCATATCATTTCTTTGAGCCTGAGCTGACTGGCATCAGGAAGATCCAAGCCCTTATCACTCCAGACCATATACCACTATTCAGAGAACATTATGGAGGCATCCTTGATGTGGTTATGGATTTGGACCCTTCTCAGAGGAGCTTGATTCACACTTGCCTACAGTTCTATGATCCTCCTTTGAGATGCTTCACTTTTCAGAATTTTCAGTTGGGACCCCTGTTGGAGGAGTATTCATCACTGATTGGAGTGCCTATCAGGGGTGGTGTCCCCTTCAACCCTGAGATGGCTTTTCCCAGTAATGAAGAAGTGGCAAAAGCACTGTAACTGGAACCCATTCTGATTGAGCAGAGCATGACTACAAAGGCTGGAATCTCTGGCCTGCACTTGGATTTCTTGACTTCTCAGGCTATCCTGAAGGCCTCCTTGGGAGAATGGAAGGCAGTCTGTGCATTATTAGCCCTCATCATATATAGGGTTATATTATTTGCAGATGAGCCTAAGTTTATTAGCAAGAATGCCATTCATCTTTTCATTCTGAGGAACCCAGTGCCCACCTTACTGGGAGATTTCTACTACTCTGTTCACCAAAGGAATGAAAAGCAAAGAGGAAGGTTGGTGAGATGCTGTGCTCCCCTGTTCCATACCTGGCTGCTCAAACACTTGCCCAAGAGTGATGCATTCTTGAATCCTCACCAACAGAAGAATTGGGCTAGGAGACTTGTTGCTTTGACCTCAGATGACATCAGGTGGTGCACCCAGAGCACCAAGGGCAGGGACATCATTACTAGTTGTGGGTAGTTCCCCAATGTACCTCTGATAGGAGTAAAGGGTTGCATCAACTACAACCCTCTGCTATTCAAAAGGCAATTGGGCTATGCATTGGTCCACCCTCCTAGAGTGCAAGATCTAGCTGAGACCCTTTATTGTGAGATTAAGCCTAATCTGGCTATTGTCAGGCAAGCATCCTGGGCTTGGGACAATGTCCAGACCAAAGGGATGGCTATTCTTGGGAGATGCAATAATGTGGCCTCAGCTCAGTATTATGAGTGGTCTCATGCCAGGGCTCAAATTTCTGGGATGCCCTTCACCATTGAGGATGCACCTGGACCATCCACAGCACCACCTCCAGCCACTGTCAGCCTGGAAGAGTTTGAGAAGCTCAAAGAGAGGAATGAGAATCTGTCTGAAGCCCTGAAGAGAACCCTCTGGGAGAGGAGTGATGGTCGTCTGGACATTGAAAGGTTAGAAAAGCTTAAGGTGGAGCATCTAGCCAGGATTGAGAAGTAAGAGGACTACATCAAGAAGTCAAGGGCTGGAGAGCAAATTTTGAAGAATGCCTGCAAAGAAGCCCAGTTTCAGAGGGCTAGGACTGATCTCTATCTGAAAGAAAGTCAAGCTAGGTGGGTCAGGATCACCGAAGCTCGCACTCAGGAAGATAAGAGAACTCAAGACAGCATTGAGCAGTTGGAGGCCAGTGCAAAGGAGCAACAGGAGGCTCTGCTAGCAGCCCAGAGGGAGATCTCAGAATTGAAGCTTAGGGCTGGTGTGAAGAGGTCAAAGGACCAGGGCAGACACAAGAAGCTGACCACTGCTATCACCACCAGGAATCTTCTTATCAAGAACCTCGCGAAGCATCCAGCTGACCCTGTAACTGAAGCACTCCTGAAGGAAGTTAGGGAGGATGAGTTTGGTCTTGGTGTCTGACTTTTGCTTGTTGTTGCTTTCATTTCATGTACTTTGCTTTTATGTTGTATTTTTGACCCCCCCAGAGGGCATGTATTGTAAAAAACAAACTATGTATGTTTCACCATTTGTAATATACTCATTAGTTTGTTTCATCTGAGTTCTTTTTCTCTCAAGCAACATCAAAGCACCTTCCTCAGGGGTCTGGAAAGGTCAAAACCAAATGCCAAGCCGGATACCTTGGAAACAAATAAGCATACTGCATTGCATACTAACTTTTGTCTTGTTTTGTAGGTTTTTGTTTTATTTGTTACTAACTCTGTTGTGGTTCAGGAACTATTGCTCGACGACGGGTGTTCCCTCTCAACCGTCCGCACAGATATCCCACTCGCAACAACCTTCCAGGTATACAAATGGACCAAGTACAGCAGGACCTTACAGAGGTCAGGACTCAAATGGCCAATGAGAGATTGGAGATGAGAAACCAGATGACCCAGTTCATGGAGGTGATGAATGGCTTGGCTCAAAGCCAAGAGAGATTAAGGGCATTGGTAGAAAGGCAGACCCAAGAGGAACCCCATTTAGGGACTGGAGGAACAAGCAACAATGAGAGGGTTCAGCCTCATGTTAATCCACCTGTGTATGGGCCCCACCTTCATCCAGAGATCAACATCCCTGCTAATGTGCAAGGGAATGCTACTGCCGGAAGAGTATTACAAGAAGACCCCCAAGAGGATCAATTCACTGTGATGGGAGCTGGGGATGAAGCCTATGACAGAAGGCTAGATGAAATTGTTGAAAAATGGAGATCTCTGGAGTCTCAAAATTCCCTGGGCTTTGATGTCATGGACATGGGATTAGTGGACGGGGTAAGGATTCCCCACAAGTTTAAACCTCCGTACTTTGAGAAGTACAACGGAACTTCCTGTCCACGAACCCACTTGCAATCCTTTCTGGGGAGACTAAAGGCATACACCATAGATGAGAAATTGTGGATGTTTTATTTCGAAGACAGTTTAACAGGGGCTTCAAGGGAATGGTACTCTCATTTGACTAGAGCAACCATCAGATGCTGGAAGGACCTAGCTGAGGCCTTCATCAGACAGTACCAGTACAACTTGGATATGGCTCCTAACAGGACCCTCCTGATGGGAATGTCTCAATCATCCAGAGAAAGCTTCCGGGAATACGCCCAGAGGTGGAGACAGCTTGCTGCTGCTGTCCAACCACCCATGTCGGAAAGGGAAATGGCCGACATGTTTATGAACACCCTCCAAGGGACTTATATTGACAGGCTAGCTGCCTTTTCTTCCACCAGCTTCGCTGACGTAGTCATAGCTGGAGAAAGAATTGAGAGCCTATTAAAGATGGGCAAAATTTCCGATAATGGTGCGAGCTCGTCCAGTAACCCCAGAAAGCCTTTTGTGGGCCCAAGAAGAACAGGTGAGACTAATGCTATTCAGGCCAACAGGGGCAGACCACAGTATGTACATAGGTCAGTGGCAGCTGTCACTATTCCAGCTCCAATTCCTCAGCAACCAGCATATCAACCACAACAACAACCCCACTACCAGCAACAAGTTCAATATCCGCCTCAGAGAAACTACAACAACAACACCAGTAACAACAATCAACAAAGACCTTTTCAGCAGAGGCCATCTCAGGCCAATAGGGTGATTGATCCAATCCCTATGCCTTATGCCGCTTTATTGCCACAGCTCCTGAAGCTCAACTTGGTTGAGTTAAGGACGTTGGCACCACCAGATCCTTCCAGTCTGCCAAGAAATTATGACGCCAACGCCAGATGTGCTTTTCACTCCAATGCACCTGGCCACAGTACAGAGAAGTGCAGAGCTTTACAAATGAAGGTACAAGACCTGGTAGATTCTAAAGCTCTAAACTTTGCACCCCCGCCAAATGTCAACAAGAGTCCCATGCCCAACCATGGAGGACCGAGGATTAACGCTATTGAGGAAGATAAGCCGTCTTTCTTAATAACCAGTGTTGGGCAGATTCGGACACCCCTGGTAGAGATTAAAGCTCAACTCCTAGAATGCCAGATGTTTCCCGGGTGTGAGCTCGGGTGCGGTTATTGCAACATTTCGGTAAATGGATGTGATAACTTGAGAAGCGGCATAGATGGTCTTATCCAGAGTGGCCTACTTCAAATCACAACATCAGTACCTACAAATCCAACAATCTCTTTGACAACAATTCCCGAGTCTCCTACAACTGCAACAACAGTCATTCCAAGCAATTCATCAGCACTATCAACAATGGCTCCGTCCATCATATCAACAAACCATACGTCAACAAACATTCCTTCTACAACATCAGCACCCCTTCATTCAGAATCTTCTACAACATCAACATCCATTTATCCAGCAAGATCTTCTACGACACCAACAGATATCTCAGCAGTCACTATTTATTATGATCCGTCAAGCATTCCTCCGAACAACAATTTTCACCAACAAACAGTAGCATCTCCTGCCAGGACACCGGTCACCATCTACTACGATCCACACACTATTTCAACGCCCTCCTCTGCTGCAGTCAGTCTGGTTACCATCACGGTACCTGGGCCAGTTCCATATGAAAGCAGTAATGCCATCCCTTGGCATTATGGCTCTGACCTTTACTGCAATGGGGAGAAAATCACTCTTGACTCTTCAACCTCTTCTCCACAGATTGACAATGTCGGGGGAGGCGGAGGCTTCACCAGAAGTGGACGCCTTTTTGCCTCGCAAACACAAAGACCTAATGCCGAAGCAGAAGCTGCTGCCAAAGCAAAAGGAAAGAGTGTAATATCTGAAGAACCCGTTCTCAAGGAAGCTTAGAAGACATCTTTTGAACAAGATGTAGACGAGTTTATGAGGATTATCAAGAGGAGTGATTATTATTTCCTGTATTTTTATGCATGCATCAAGTCTTGCATCTTGCCCAAGATGACAAGACTCATTTTGTAATCGGGCCATCTTGTAATTTTGTGCAAACAGATCAATCAATGAATATCGGACATCTTTTGCAAATGAGTCTTTTTCTTTTATGCTCACTGTTTTTCGTTTTTCTTTTTGTACAAAAATAAAATGGCAATGTTTTCCAAAATGATAACTTCATTTCACTTTTTTCTAAACAAAGATTAAAATCAATCACTAAAATGAACAATCTAAACCCTTGCAGAGAGTGCCTTTCAGACTGCACCGACAACAACACAGCTATGACTTCGTATGACTTTGACAATCCAATCAATCAAGCTGATGAAGGGGTTGAAGAAGATTATGAGCTTCCTGAAGAGCTAGCCAGGTTATTAAGGCAAGAGGAGAAGGTTATCACTCCTCACCAGGAGGAGGTTGAAACGATTAATCTTGGTACGGAAGAAGATGTGAAAGAGGTCAAGATCGGGGCCTGCCTACAAGACTCAGTAAAAGAATAGTTGATTGACATGCTTTGGGAGTATGTGGATGTGTTTGCTTGGTCTTACCAGGACATGCCGGGGTTGGACACCGATATCGTCATGCACAAGCTGCCATTAAAAGAAGACTGCCCGCCAGTAAAACAGAAGATGCGCCGTACTCGCCCAGATATGGCAATGAAGATAAAGGAAGAGGTGCAAAAGCAGTGGGACGCCGGGTTCCTTGTTGTAACTAGTTATCCACTGTGGGTCTCTAATATTGTACCTGTGCCAAAGAAAGACGGCAAAGTGAGAATGTGTGTTGATTACCGGGATCTGAACAGAGCCAGCCCCAAAGATGATTTTCCATTACCTCACATTGACGTATTGGTTGATAATACGGCTCAGTTTTCGGTGTTCTCCTTCATGGACGGATTTTCAGGATACAATCAGATCAAGATGTCACCTGAAGACATGGAGAAGACGACTTTCATCACACCCTGGGGCACGTTCTGTTATAAGGTGATGCCATTCGGACTGAAGAATGCTAGTGCAACTTATCAACGGGCTATGGTAACATTATTCCACGACATGATCCATAAAGAAATTGAATGTTATGTGGATGACATGATTGCCAAGTCCCTCACGGAAGAAGACCACCTGGTAAATCTGTTGAAGCTATTCAAGCGTCTGAGGAAATACCAACTGAAATTGAACCCCAACAAGTGCACATTCGGGGTGCGATCTGGTAAGCTGCTGGGCTTTATTGTAAGCGAGAAAGGGATTGAAGTTGACCCTGATAAAGTCAAAGCCATTCAAGAAATGCCTACACCGAAGTCTGAAAAAGAGGTTCGAGGTTTCCTAGGTAGATTGAACTACATTTCAAGGTTCATATCTCACCTTACTTCAACCTGTGAGCCCTTGTTCAAGCTATTGAGAAAGGAACAAACGGTCAGGTGGAACGAAGACTGCCAGAGGGCTTTTGACAAGATTAAAGAATACTTGCAAGAACCTCCAATCCTTATGCCTCCAGTTGAAGGAAGACCTCTAATAATGTACTTGACAGTATTAGAAGAGTCAATGGGGTGTGTGATGGGCCAACATGACGAGTCTGGTCGAAAAGAGTATGCAATATACTACCTGAGCAAAAAGTTTACCGACTGTGAACAACGTTATTCACTGCTCGAGAAAACTTGCTGTGCTTTAGCGTGGGCTGCTCGCCGACTAAGACAGTATATGTTGACCCACACTACCTTATTGATATCAAAGATGGACCCAGTTAAGTACATTTTTGAGAAGCCAACACTTACCGGACGGGTTGCAAGATGGCAGATGATCCTCACAGAATATGACATCCAGTACACATCTCAGAAAGCCATCAAGGGCAGTGTATTGTCTGATTATCTTGCTGAGCAACCTATTGATGATTACCAGCCTATGAGATTTGACTTCCCTGATGAAGACATCATGTTCATAAGAGCAAAAGACCATGAAGAGCCTATTCACACTGAAGGGCCTGACCCAGAAGAAGAATGGACTATGATGTTTGACGGGGTTGTTAACATGAATGGTCGCGGTGTTGGTGCAGTACTCATTACGCCTAAGGGAGTTCACATGCCTTTCTCGGCAAAACTCGCCTTCAACTGCACTAACAACGAAGCTGAATACGAAGCTTGTATTATGGGTCTTGAGGAAGCCATTGACCTCAGGATCAAAACTTTGACTGTATTCGGAGATTCAGCTCTGGTAATTAATCAAACCAACGACAAATGGTACACACACCAGGATCATCTGATACCTTACAGGGATTATACAAGGAGGTTATTGACTTTCTTTACAAAGGTCAAGCTTGAGTATATCCCTCGAGACGAGAATCAGTTTGCAGATGCTCTGGCTACCATTTCATCCATAATCAAAGTTCAAGCTGCCAACTTTGTACCTCGGATTTCAATGTCCAGACTTGACAGACCAGCATATGTATTTGCAGCAGATGTTACCCAAGATGATGAGCCTTGGTTCCATGACATTAAGTGCTTCTTGGAGGATCAAACATACCCACCTGGGGCATCTTCCAATGATAAGAAGACTTTAAGAAGGCTTGCTGGTAGTTTCTTCCTGAATACTGACGGTTCCCTGTACAAGAGAAACTTTGATATGGTACTTCTCCGGTGCGTTGATAGAACAGAAGCAGACTTGTTGATGCACGAGGTGCACGAAGGATCCTTTGGTACCCATGCTGGAGGACACGCAATGGCCAAGAAGTTGCTAAGATCGGGCTATTACTGGATCACAATGGATGCCGACTGTTGTGCCTACGCCAGAAAATGCCATAAATGCCAGATTTATGCGGATAAGGTGCATGTGCCTCCCAATCCTTTGAATGTGATGTCTTCGCCCTGGCCCTTTGCTATGTGGGGCATTGATATGATTGGCAAGATTGAACCGACTGCTTCAAATGGCCACAGATTCATCCTGGTTGCCATTGACTATTTCACCAAATGGGTCGAAGCAGCTTCATATGCAAATGTTACAAGGCAGGTGGTAGCCCGATTTCTGAAGAGAGACATCATCTGTCGGTATGGGGTTCCCGAGCGAATCATTACTGATAATGGTTCCAACTTAAACAACAAAATGATGGCAGAGCTGTGCCGGGACTTCAAGATCCAACACCATAATTCTTCTCCTTACAGGCCAAAGATGAATGGCGCTGTTGAGGAAGCTAATAAGAATATCAAGAAGATTGTGCAGAAGATGGTAGTCACCTACAAAGACTGGCATGAAATGCTACCATTTGCCTTGCATGGGTACCGCACGTCAATCAGAACATCTACTGGGGCAACACCGTATCAGCTTGTATATGGTATGGATGCAGTCCTACCAGTTGAAGTTGAACTACCCTCCCTACGGGTACTGATGGATGTTAAGTTGAACGAAGCAGACTGGGTCCGATCCCGATACGAGCAACTGAGTCTGATCGAAGAGAAAAGATTGGCTGCAATCTGTCATGGGCAGTTGTATCAGAAAAGAATGAAGAAAGCCTTCGATCAGAAAGTCAGGCACCGAGAGTACCAAGTAGGAGATCTTGTGCTGAAAAGAATCCCCCCTCCTCATCCAAACTATGAAGGACCATTCGTAGTAAAGAAAGTTTTCTCGGGTGGAGCACTGATGCTCAGCACCATGGATGGTGAAGATTTCCCGTCCCCTGTGAATTCAGATGCAGTTAAAAAATACTTCGCATAAAAGTGACCCGCTGGACATAAAAACAGAATGTAAGTCCAGGCAAAAATAGGGCATCCCGGCGAGTTAAAAACAGAATAAAAGACTCGGGCAAAAATAAGGGAAAATAAACAAAAAAAAATGTACACCCGCTGAGTTGAAAAGCCGCATTGGACAACTCAGGCAGAAATGGGTATCCCGATGGATTGAAAACCCGAAAGGGCGATCCGTGCAAAATAAGGGAATAAGCGAATAACTGCATTCTGAATTCGTCTGTATCGCTTACAACTTGGTAAGATTCGGAAGGATCAAGCTTCTTTCAGAGTCAGCCTTCTTCAGAAAGCAAGACGAGAAGAGCGTCAAATGTCATACGAGTCATAGCAAAAGGGAAGCTCCCGGAGGCGTCATCAGCATTGCCAACATTTTGTTTCTCCATTTGTAACAATCTCCTCTTTTTAGGGGATATGTTTCTTTGACTGTATCTTGCCAGTTCAGGGCATATGAATTAATAAAATCAGAATTTCGGTCATGTCTCGTCTCGTATGTCTTATTTTTCATTTGCAAAATGTCCGATGTCTATACGACACTGATTGCCTAAATACAGATGTTTCTCTCCTAAAGAATACGTGCTTGCAGGAAATATATTTACTCCCGGGAGTGTCTAGACTCCTATGACGGAGTCCGGTAAGGGATACCTCGGGATTACTTGTGCGTTTCTCTGTCTTTGCAGGATTGCAGGTATTCAAAACACGACATGGGGCATATAAACTTCATCCCAGCAAGCTGGCAAATCAATACTCACTCAGCCTTAGCACCAGAAGTGTTTCCTCCCCAGCTGAGTTTCCACTTGTTATTTCTCCCCAGTCGAGTTTCCATTCATTCTTCCTCCGCAGCCAAATGCAAAAGCCAGGGAACCATCTCCCCACAGAGCCTCAGCCTCTACCCGGAAAAACAACACACGAAGGAATCACAACAGAGTGACGAAAGCTTCTACAAACCCCAGCTGGGTCCCTCATCACCAAGGATGGGTCTATCAGTAACCTATTCCCCCAAGCAGATACATCTCATCAGATCTACCAATGATCTCATCCCCAGCAGGGATGTCCATTTCAAACAGATCAACCAGAGATCTTCGTGGCAACGGGATCCGAATCCCGGATCGTTATCTTTTGCATAAACATAGCATTCGCATCATATTCACCCCACAAAGCGTAGCATTCCGTCTAATACGGAGCATTACGGCAAAAATCAAACATATTGCATAATCATAAGCCTTGTTCTGAATAATGACAATCCATCAACAATATACAGAATACCCCCCTGATTCCCCGGCAGAAAGCCCAAACTTTTCTCTCACAAAACAAATATATATCTTTCCTGACACCCGTCCGTGTCATACCCCCAGCAGAAAGCCAAAGCGTCCCCTTTGCACTCACAGATACGTATATATATAACTTTCTTGACATCCGTCCGTGTCACTTTCCTCAGCATAATTACCTAAAAACTTTTTAAAGCATATACTTGTTTATAATATACCTCTTGGCACTCGTCCGTGTCACTCTCTCCAGCAAGTTAAACACTTGTCATTACACCACTCATACTTATTACTCCTCAGATTCAATACTAGTTCGTGTTCTTTGTTAACCAGTTGGTACTCGTCCGTACCATCATCTCAGAGCATGCGTCAAGCGTTTGTTTCTACCTGATACTCGTCCGTATCATAGTCTTAGGGATGCTCGTCCGCATCTTTACTCCATACACTGTGTCAAACACTCTTGTCTTCTTGAATATAGACACTCTCATGTGTCTATTATTCCCCTAAAGAGTCCCTCAGAAGCAACACTCGTCCGTGTTCCTTGTTAACCAGTTGATACTCGTCCGTATCATCATCTCTGAACACGTGTCAGTATTTGTTTCTACCCGATACTCGTCCGTATCGTAGTCTTAGGGATGCTCGTCCGCGTCTTTAATCTATACACAACGTCAAAACACTTATACCTTTTATTTCTTGGATGTAAACACTCGTCCGTGTTTGCTATTCCCCAGTAGGTCGCCAGCAAAGCAAAATTTCTTTTCTATCTGACATTCGTCCTATGTCATGATAGACCCTGAGAGCAGCCGTCCCCTGCTAGGTGATCGTCATTCACCCCTTGATGATCGTCCTTCATCATGCTCATCCGATGGCCGTCCCCATCGTCGACCTTTTCTATCCGACATTCGTCCTATGTCGCGATATTTTCGGCAGCCGTACCCTGCCAGGTGATCGTCCTTCACCTTTCGATGATCGTCCTTCATCATTTTATCCGATGACCGTCCCCCATCGTTGATATTGTTATCTGACATTCGTCCTATGTCATGATAAACCTTGAGAGCAGCCGTCCCCTGCTAGGTGATCGTCCTTCACCTCTTGATGATCGTCCTTCATCATGCTCATCCGATGGCCGTCCCCATCGTCGACCTTTTATCCGACATTCGTCCTATGTCACGATATTTTTGGCAGCCGTACCCTGCCAGGTGATCGTCCTTCACCTTAGATGACCGTCCCTCATCTTATCCCCAACAGAGCAGCCGTCCCCTGCTAGGTGATCGTCCTTCACCTTTGGTGACCGTCCCTCATCATTATTTCATTTATTCTTTAACCCGATGGCCGTCCCCGTCGTGGTCCCTTTTCCTTTTCCTGATGATCGTCCTTCATCAGTCTAGCCCGATGGCCGTCCCCATCGTTGTTTGCATTACTTTATGAACCTGATGACTGTACCTCATCATTTACTTTTTACATACTCCCCAGAGAATCTTACAGCTTTACTTGATGGCCGTCCCCATCACAATCTCTCACATCCCCAGCATGTCGGCTGTCCCCGTCATTGCTTTATCTCCCGCATTCTCCCCAGCATGTCGGCCGTCCCCGTCATTGCTCTTTCCCCAGCAGTCGTCCTCCGCTCGGCGGTCGTCTTCCGTCGCTCGCACTTTACAATATACTTTATTTTCCTTTACAATCTATATCCCTTTTCTTCTTCATTCTGTGAGTGCAAATTTTGGACTGTCTTTGGTATTCAACCACAAGTTATCTTGTTTGCCTGTTAAGCCATTGCTTACATCCTGCACCGCTAACTCATGTTTGAATAGGGGCAGCTGTAAACACCCCAAATTTTCCCTCACCCATTCACACCATGGCTTGTGATCTTTTCATATACATAAACTCAATCATAGCATCTCATATTGCATTCTTGATCCACTGCATTGGTTCAAAGTCATCTGCATCTAGGGTTTGTGATCTGAGCAACCCAAGAGCTTCTTGAGCCACTCCAAAGGTCATCAATCACTTCAAAGGGGTCCATGTATGTTCAAGCATCATATTATATCCCCTCAAAGTCAAGAATGTCCAAGAATCACAAGAACTGAGAATGGCATGGAAGCAGAGCCAAGTTTAACTGCACAAATGACCTAAAATTAGGGTTTTGGTTTCAGAGGCCATAACTCCAATTTTTTTGGTCATTCTTATTTCTATTGGTCTCTATATGGTATAGGGATCATTCATATCAATTTTCATGAAGAAATGCCATGGGGAAGTCATCTGATCAAGAGTTGACTTTTTGAGCAAGTCAGTGCAAAATCAGGGCATCTGAGGCCCCCAGTGACCCAACCAAAAGGTGTTCTTCATCATTTTGATTGTGTATGATCTTTATTTGATCATAGAAGATGTTAGAAGTTCACAAAATTGGAAAATTTCAAGTCATTTGCAAAGTTGACTTTTTGGGAAAGTTGACTTATAATGAAAATTGCCATTTTGGGAAACTTTTTCAACCCTTGCTTTTTGATTCAAAAATGCTTCAAATGGAAAAAACTTTGGTCATGAAAGTTGTAGAATGGATCATTCCCTTTTCAAAAAGTACAAGAACTTGACCTAATTCATTTTGGATCAAAAGTTATGGCTTGTCAAAGTTGGCCAAAATCACATAATTTGAAGTTTTCTACCAAAGAGGCATTTTGCAAAATGGTATGATCAAGTGTTCTAAAGGCCTCAAATGTGTATAAATTCTTCACAACATGATCACATGACCTCTAAAATTCAGAATGGGCCAAAGAATCATCTCATTTCATGCCTTGAACCTCAAGAAATCTCAAGGGAACCAAACTTTGTGAAACTTGCAAAACCTATCACAAACCATCAACCACTTGCTGCATTGCTTCTAGACCTGTTCCATAGCATTCCTTGATTCAAGCTAAGCCAAAGCAAGCCAAAAAGCAAGTTGTACCATTGCCCATACCTCAAGTACAAATCAAGTTGACATTTTGGCCAAAGACCCATACCAATCACCATAGGCCACCAACAACTCTCTGACCTATCACCTTTTGATACATGGACCAAAGCCAGCATAACACACCACACACTTCAAGCTGAAACACACTCCAAGCCATAGTTATCAAAATCTCTCCAACTTGCATTTTCATTCGAAACACTCAGCACAGCCTTCAAACACATAAACAAACTTCACCATTGATCTTAAGAGGTTCCACTGATCACAAACCACCCATCACCATAGCCTGAAAGTCACTGAAACCAAAACACGATCACCACCTTCCCCTGAACAGAACTTCTGCCATCTTCCAAACCAGCCATCAACAAGAGTTGTGAAGCATCCCATTGAGCTCAGGAGGACCAAAGGAGTGAGTTTGCATAGGAGAAAGGGTCAGAAAGCTCCTGTTCGAAGGATTTCGGTTCAGGTATCCATCAAGAACAAATTTTCCAGAACTTCATTTACTTGTTATAAATTGATTCTACATGTTATCCTGATCATCATGATGTGTTTAAAAGTGAAAATGGTGGAGTTTTGAGTATGTATGATCTGTCTGAAATTTTCTGCCCTAAATATGTCTTGCTTCGATTCGTATGATTAATGAATGAAAAATGGTTTTTGTTTGGGGGTTTTGATTTAGTGTTGAATGGGGTTTGATTCTGGGCAGTTAGGTTTCATTTTCATGGAGTTTTGAGGAAGTTAGCAACTTTCAGGTGAGGGTCTGGCCGGAGAAGACGACCGGAAGTCTTCTCCGGCCACCTGAAGTTAATTAGGGTTAATCTGTGTAATTATGAGAGTTTGAATTCTGGCCCTTGGATGTGTTGACCCGCGCGCGTTTGGTTGGCCAGGATTCCACCATTTTGCCCTAATCCTCATTTGACTTTTTTAATTCAGTTTAATTAAGTTTAATTAGAAATTAGTCCAGTTTGAATTTCAGCCACTGGATCACGCGCGCAGTCAACTCCCGCGCGTCCAGTTTGAATGTCAACCCTTGATCCTGCTTACTTCCCCATTAAATCCAATTTTATTTTCATTTAAATTCATTTGTTTTGTTCATTTATTTAAAAATGGTAAAAATCATTGAAAAATTCTGAAAATTTTTATTCAAGCTTCTATTAATTTTCAGAAACCAAAAACATTTTTATTCTTATTTTTTGCATTAAAAAATATTTTTAAATCATTTAAAAGTTTATTTTTAATTAATTAATGAGAATTAATTTATTAAAAATGCTTTTAGGTATTTAAAAATCATAAAAAAATTCATGAAACATTTAAAATCATTTAGAAACATTGTCCAACTCTCAAACCAAATTTCTTTTTTGATCTTGATGTCTTTTGACAATTTTCCATGGAATTAATTTCATTTCAAGGCATTATTTTGATCCAATCTTCAAAAATTCATTTCTGCCTAGCCATTAAGGGTTGGACAATGATTCTTCTTGCACTGCATCTTGTATAGCATTTAGTTTGTTGGATTAAATTGGCATGAATTGATCTTTCATTTCCTTTTTGTTTGACATTTTTCTTAATAAGGTACCTTAAAACCCTAACAATCTTAAGAAATTCATAACCCTCATTAGGTTAAGAGTTAGAACCCCTCTTTTGGGCAGTGAGTTTGTATAGGTTTAGGGTTCCTTTGAATGCATTTTCAATTTTTTTATCATGATGTTTGCTTCTGGTTTTGATTTTTGTTTTTTGCATTGATCATAAACCCTAATTTGGGCTTTCATTTGCATCAATCTTCCATTTGCTTGCATACCATGACTTGCCTTGACATTTTGTGCATCCATTTGATTCATAATACATCTTAGGACATCTTAGAATCATGTTTGATCATTGCATCTTCCATTTACCATGTTGTATGTCATTTGCATTTCATAACTTTTCATGTATATCCATGGTTCTAAGAATGCTCCATTTGCATCCATATGTTTGTATGATCATTCTCATGCCTTGCCTCATGTTTGCATCATCTCTTAGCATCATTATCATCATACTCATGCTTCTGGTTTTGATTTGCATCATGCCATTTCATCTCATTTTGCATTGCATTGCATTTCTTTCACTAACTTTTCAGGTGGTAAGTAACTTTGAGAGGTGAATTTGCCTTCACTTCTCACAATCTCTTTTCATCTCTCTTATGCATCATTGCTGCATTTTGTCTTGTGTTTGAGATTGAGCTTGCTCATTCTTCTTCATCTTACTTTCTTTCTTCAAGTGACTTGTCTTCTTAAATGAAGCAAGTTACTTTGCTTCTCTTTGCTCCTTTCATCTGCTTCCTGGTGGTTTCTTTGAAGACTTCTCTTGTAAACCTCACAAACCTTAGGAACAACCAAGCATGACAAATTAGGGTTTTGATTAGTCCCCCATTTAGATTTTACCTTTGTGTCTCTTTGAGTCTTCTCTTCTCATCTCATAATCAAGGACTAAACCCTAAAGGCTTTAAGCCTTTGTGATTAAGCTTATGCCTGCATCCTTTTATTAGGATGGAGTGTATAACTTTAATCCTAAGTGTTAAACCCTTAATGTGTTTAAATCCTTTAATCAATTCACTTAATAATCATCAAGACATCAAGCTTGTAACTTGGGCCTTGCATTAGGGTTCTAATTCTTCCTTAATTGGTTAAGAAGGACTAACCCTAGTGTTAATGGACAAGTCCCCCTCAAGTTGTCTTACAAACCCTAAAAATAACTTCATCATCTTATCATTATTTAAAATCCATTTAATAAAGGCTTTGTTTTGTCATGAGTTTAATCCCTAATCATGGATTAAGTTGAGGAGCTTTCCTCAGCTTAAACATTCTCATCTATTATCCTTCTATTAGGATGGTGTAATGAGTCTGTTTAATCTTTGATTATGGCTTAATCTCATTACTTAACACTAAACAAAAACCACAAAAACATCTAAATAATCACAAGTAGGTTAATGATCTTAATCCTACACCCTGGTGATTAAGTGTGAGGAGCTGACTTCACACTTAAGGTATGCTCATTACCCCTAATCAGAGGGAAGATGTGATGAGTTTACTAAATCCACTGGTTTAGATTTAAGCTCATTAACTTATGAATAATCCAAAAAACAATAAAAGACTGAAAACTCAAAAAACAAACAATAATCGTCTCCTCCGGGATCCTCTTCTCATCATCTTCATTCACAAACGAGAACTTGCTTCTTCCGTCTAATGCGAGACAGTTTGCACCTGAGCCAGACAGGTCATACACTTGAGCATAGGCAAGTAAGCAGTTCATAAGTCAATTTACCTTTTAGTCTCTTTGGGTCGAACTACGGTGTTCTGACTTCATCATTGCACGAGAGGATACGTAGGCATAACTTAACAGTTATCGAACAAAAGTCTCTGTATATTCCCCCTCTTTCAGCACCATTGTATTAGCCTCATGATCTTGAGCATCTTATTCCTGTTCTTTCACTGACACTTCTTTCATGCACTGCGCTTCTCTTACACTGACACCTGTACATCTTTTTCCAGCTCTTTTATACACAAATTGCACTGACACTACCCCTTTAAAACACAAATCTTTTAAGCGTGGATCCCGTCGAGTACGACGGACAATCTGGGTGCTAATACCTTCCCAGGTTGTAACCAACCCCCTTTCTCAGTCTCTCTGGTTCGCAACCGTCTTATCCATATCTTTTCTAGGTCTATGCAGCATTACCTTTCCTTCGGGATAAAAATGCCTAGCTGGCGAATCTTTTCATTTCATCCTTTCGCCGACCGTTCGCGTCTGTACCTTATCTGAGTTAGCCTCATTTATTGGGAGCGACATGGCCAAGTTGTCGATCTTTTGGTTTAGTTGGTCAAACTTTGCATTGACTTGGTCCATACTACTCACTTAATACATACCTCCTTTTGTTGGTTTCTCAGTTGCGACTCTCTCGCTTCCCCATTGGTAATGGTTTTGAGCCATACTTTCGATAAGTGCATAAGCATCATTATATTCTTTGTCCATCAATGCACCGCCCGCGGCAGCGTCAATTGTCATTCTTGTATTGTACAAGAGTCCATTATAGAAGGTATGGATGACCATCCATTCTACTAATCCGTGATGTGGACAAAGTCTCAGCATATCCTTATAGCGTTCCCAAGCTTCGAATAGTGATTCGTTTTCCCTTTGCTTAAATCCGTTGACCTGAGCTCTCAGCATAGCTGTCTTGATAGGTGGGAAATATCTGGTTAAGAAAACTCTCTTTAGTTCCTCCCACGTGGTTACTGAGTTCGAAGGCAGAGATTGAAGCCAGGCTCTTGCTCTGTCTCGAAGTGAAAAAGGAAACAAACGTAGTCTAATAGCTTCTTGGGTAACTCCATTGGCTTTTACGGTATCTGCGTATTGCACAAAGATCGAAAGACGAAGGTTCGGATCCTCGATAGGATTTCCGGTGAATTGATTTTGTTGCACAACTGATATCAACGAAGGTTTTAGTTCGAAATCATTTCGGTTGATAGCCGGTGCGGCAATGCTAGAATGCGGTTCAGCTTGCGAAGGACTAGCGTAATACTTGAGTGGGTGATTCTGTTCTTCAGCCATCTCTGCGTCCTTTGATGTTACGACTGGTTTAGGTGGATCTGATTGAAGATCTGGAATATTGTAACTTTGTTCGTAATCGAATATCCGTCTTCTTACGTGTAAGAAGCGTTCCGATTCTGGGATTAGAGGTTGCAAGTCTTCGCCTTTAGAGCGAGTACTTGGCATACACTCGGAAATTTAGATTAAGAAAAGAAAATAGTTGTTACCTTAGTCTAGACAATGCTACCTAAAGTGCACTAGTAACTAAATTAAGGTCCCCGACAACGGCGCCAAAAACTTGATGGGCTAAAGACGTATCTAATTATGTGTCTAGTGGTATCTTAACTGCAAGTGCACAGCCTATCGAAGTAATATTTAAGATTATCGATCCACAGGGACTTTATGGTTACTTAGTGCTAGATGAACTTCTAGTTTAGCTAAGGTGAAGGGTTGTCACGTTTTTTGTTGTTTTTAAAGATTAAAGGCGAGAATAAATTTAAGTTTAATAAAATAATACTACGGCGGTCGGTATGTAATTATGCTAACTTAGGCGGGTCAATCTAACCTAGGCTTATAAAGATGGTTCACTTAATCTATTCTGTAGAGGTTACCAGTTTAAATACCTTTAACTCACACTCTCGTGATCTTATCTCAGATCTTACCCCTAAAGCCCTATGCCTGCTCTCGCTAGCCCATAAGTGTTTAGAGATGATTTTTGGAAACATAGTAATTATAATTTATTTTAAAGTGCTCTCGCTGTGTTTAATTTAAATGCCTAACTTTAGCTATCTGGTTAAAATCTCACACTCTCGTGGTCTTGACCTAACCTAATACACTTTCCTTACTCTCGTAACAAAAAGGTCGATTTATTAATAAAAAGTATCAGCCAGGATATTAAGCTCTTAATTATTTTAAGCCTATAGTTGATTTTACCGATTTAGTTTGTTTTAATTACATAACGCCCTAAGGTAATTAGCTACTCATTTTTGTTGAACCAGACAGAGGCAGAGAAACATAAAACGAAATATTCATGGCAGAAAAATAAATATTCAACATAAATATAAAATTGCAAATTAATATAAACCTGGTTAACAATAAAAATGGCAGACTCCTTCTTCCACAGACCGGAAAGCTCGGAGTATTCGGCGGAATCGAAAATGAACTAAAAATTCTGAAGGCTTTGAAACAACTAAATTTTATAACAATTTCCTGATGTTGGAAATTGTTATAGGTTGGGTTTGGATACAATAAAAATAGAGCAATGAAAATAATGCTGAAAAAAAAAATAATAAGGTTGTAAAATAATTCGGCAGAGCTTCCGCAAGAAATTGATAAAATAATACTATGTCAATTGTTCAAATGAATTAAGCTATTTATAGAAGATTTAATGGGCTGGTGGTTGAATTGTTGCTTGGGCCTCGTAGGAGCATTTGAGAAAATCCAGGAACGTGGATACAGGAGGGTTAGCTGGAAAATAGCCACTTCATGTGCAGCGTAACGTTACGACCAAGTTTCAGTCAAATAACCTATTTTTCCCTTGTCACGGTCGTGACAAGGGCATCACGTTCGTGTCCTTTGTAATTTAAGTGTCACGGTCGTGAGGGATATGTCACGGTCGTGATTGCTCCTTTTGGGGTGTCACGGTCGTGACACCTAGGTGACGACCGTAAGTGTTACAAAATATGTAGGTTTTGCAGCATTCTTCATTTCTTCATCTTTTTATGGTTGTTTTCGCTCCTTTCACTCTTGGCTCATGATTTAGCTCTGTATACGATGTACCTGCAAAATGGTAAGGAAAACTCGAGGAATCGGGTGTTAAAACGACGATTATGCGATAAAACGGTAATGAAACTTAGCAATATAATCGATACATTTTCTCGTTATCAATCGTTGTACATAAACGAGAGCCCAACAGACAGGATCGTTGTACAAAATAAGAGCCTGCGACGCGACTGTTGTACCAAACAAGACGCGAAATGGGGGCCTGTTGTACCAAACAGGGCTTAAAAACAAGACCATTGTACGAAACGGAACTCGAAGGTGGAATGTGATCGTTGTACATAAACGAGAGCCCAGGAAGACAGGATTGTTGTACAAAACGAGAGCCTGCGACGTGACTGTTGTACCAAATAAGACGAGAAATGGGGACCTGTTGTACTTAAATAGGGCTTACTGGGGATGACAAACATTGAATTGTAAGAGCAAAAGAGAGAAGCAACATAAACCGATTTATGACTCAAATAAGATGAACCGATTTATTATGGAGATGATATCAACCTATCCATAACCATGACAGCGAGAATGTAATATCATCCGATTTACATCTCAAAGAGACGTGATATCAATCGATTTACAACTCGAATAAGATCAACCGATCTAACCAGGAAATGGTATCAACCGATCCATAACTCGAAAAACGAGAACATAATATCATCCGAGTTTCGACTCGAAGAGAAGTAATATCAACCGATTTACAACTCAAATAAGATCAACCGATCTAACCAGGAAATGGTATCAACCGATCCATAACCCGGAAAACGAGAACGTAATATCATCCGATTTATGGCTCGAAGAGTAGTAATATCAATTAATTTACAACTCAAATAAGATCAACCGATCTAACCAGGAAATGGTATCAACCAATCCATAACCCGGAAAACGAGAATGTAATATCATCTTATTTACGGCTCGAAGAGAAGTAATATCAACCGATTTACAACTCAAATAAGATCAACCGATCTAACCAGGAAATGGTTTCAAACGATCCATAACCCGGAAAACGAGAACGTAATATCATCTAATTTACGGCTTGAAGAGAAGTAATATCAACCGATTTACAACTCAAATAAGATCAACCGATCTAAGCAGGAAATGGTATCAACTGATCCATAACCCGGAAATGAGACCATCATGTTGAGATGGAATCTAGGAGATGAGACCATTGTACTTAAATGAAGACTCTAGAGAAACGGGATTGTTGTACTTAAATGATGACCTGTGACGCGATCGTTGTACTTAAACAGAGACGTGGAAGAAATGAGACAGTTGTACTTAAACGAGACTCAAAGATGAGACCATTTTACTTAAATGGAACTCGAAAGGAACGGGATCGTTGTACTTAAACGGAGCCCGAGATGCGACCGTTGTACTTAAACGGAGACGCGAAAAATTGAGATTGTACTTAAACGAGACTCAAAGATGAATATCAAACAAGACTTGAAAGAAATAACGACATTGGGAAATGAATTTGGAATTATGTGGGGAATACTTCGGTCTGATTGAAGATGTAACGTTTCGAGCTTTTGTGCAAGGTACCAAAACTAACTTATGCTTCGTATGCATATTTTTTTAAATTTTATATGGCGTAATGCTCCATAATGATGGAAATGCTACACTTTTGAGGATGCAAATGTAATGATGATTACTAAATGAAAATGCAAATGCAAAGGGGTCTTCCGATGAGGAGATAACAGGAATCCTTGCCAACTTCGTCAGGGAAGAAGCCATTGTTGCGTTGATTGGGATGAATCCATGTGGGGAAGAGCAACTCCGCGAGGGATAGTGTTAATGACACACCGGCT
Organism: Lathyrus aphaca; assembly: GCA_963966055.1. Lineage (NCBI taxonomy): Eukaryota > Viridiplantae > Streptophyta > Magnoliopsida > Fabales > Fabaceae > Lathyrus > Lathyrus aphaca. The sequence goes on from OZ014519.1 coordinate 261,529,845, forward strand.
CTAAACTGCCGCCATTGCCAAAAATAAATTGGACTTTGAGATTAGAGAGCCAAGACCCTGTTGGGGATGAACTTGATTTGAGAGGTATGCTACTTGCTGAACTCCGCTGGGGAAATGATATCTCTCTGACTCGGTTGGGGAGCCAGATGTATGATACCCTGCTGGGGTAGTAACCTGCTGGGGAGGAAAGAAACTCCTTGTACTGCTTGAGTTGATGGATAACATCAAATGAGAATACCTTCTTTCTGCTCGGGAAGGATCCATCTTTTTACTACTCTGTCGGGGAGGAAATGGTCTGATGAGACCTGCTGAGGAATCTTGCTCAATGATCTATTGAGGAAAACTTCTTCCCAATGCTTCGTGCTGGTAATGGCTTTGCTTCCAGCCTCTGAGCCGATCGACTGCCTACTGACCATGAGTGAACAATGGTCCCTTGCAATCTTTAACTCGCTTTAACCTAAGGTCCACTTGAAGAAAATGTCTCAAGAGGATTTTACAGAAAACATGGCATCCGAGATGCCTCAGTGTCTTCAAATTCTTGAAGAGATTCGTCGGATCTCGAAATAACTGCCCCAGACTACATGGTCTATGAAATAATTTGCCTCGCGAGGACCCATGAAAGAGCTGTGAGATATTCTGCCCCAGTAATTTGAACTCTAGATAGGCGCCTCTGATTAATCGTATTCGGGAGAAAGTAACTTCTAGTGCTCTTGGGGTGGCCTGCCCCAGTACGAGCCTTTGAGTAATTTCCCCTGATTAAATGATCTTCGAGTGAATAACCAGACAAAATGTTCTTGGAGAGATTTGATCTCGAAGTGATTGCCCCAGTTTGGATGAATTTGAATGAATGCCTCAGACTCATGGCTCTTTGAGAGATTTGATCTCGAAGTGATTGCCCCAGATTGGCTAGCTCTTACCACAACTGTCTAGAGAAATCCATGCTCAATGGAGCTTCTTGAAAAAGTGCTTCTCGACCTTATTGTCTTTTAGAAGTTTCAAACTTCTCAACTTGGCAAGGTTAAGCTTTTTGACTGAATTTTTGTATGTGAACTTTTTATGATGCCAAAAAAATGTATGCAAGCAGAAAATGTTTATTCTTAGAATGAAATTTCTAATGCAACACACATGTAAATCTTGAAGTCTTTATTGAAAAGGTGTCGCACCTTTTGTAAGAGAATCATTGGTTAAGATACGACATTAATTTTTTGAATAATAGAAATCTTGCACATGCGACACCAACAAAGAACTTTCAGCACCACTCATAGGAGTCAAGAACGCGGTCTCGTGGTAGTACGCTCTCGAAATAACCCTGTTTCAATTAGGACTTTTGAGGGTTGTATCGTGGCCTGATTCACGGTTATAGAAACAAAGGATATAGGCTCGAAGTTTATAGGTACCCATCCCTCTTCGTGATGTCCTTCATTCTTATGTTCAAGCTAGCTTTCACAAGCGCTCACCTCTCAAAAAGGGGTTTGTGATGGTTAAGGAACCAATTACACTAACGGTTTAAGCACCAATCAGGTTGTTCTTGGGAGTCAGTCACCCCTTTGTCTTTCGTGTCTGTGCCACACGATTTGTTCTTGTTTTAAGGATATTTCTTGCGTAATCGTTTTCGTTTTTCTCTTTTGTGTTATTTTGCTTATCCTTAACTTTTTCCTGGACTGATTCTCGTGAATCTTTGATTGTAAAGTCCAGCGGGATGCCCTAATTTTTTCCTAAGTCGTTTGTTTTCAAGTTTCGACTTAGCGGGCTTTTTCATTCTTTTTTTTTCTTTTTTTTTGAACAAATCGTGTGACACTGTTTGTCTGATTGCTTTGAAAGGGTCGTGATTGTCTCACTTCTTGGTTGATGAAGGATAACCTTTGTGGTTTCTGGTTTTTGGACCTCTTGATTGGGATAACCATGGTGGTTTCTGGTCTTTGGACCTATTGATTTGGTACAACGAAAGGTAATGGATCCTCAGATGTGCACTCCTTTTCGAAATTTGAACGCTCGGTCAAACTAACTGACGCCTACCCTACCCCTGGGTTAAATACAAGGTTTTTTTAATGCGAAAAGAAACTCCTACTTCAAGGCTCAAATGGGTTAGTGAGGGTTTATCTCCCTTATATCTCCGATGTTTAGGATTTGAAACAATGTATGTACATCGTCAACAGGGTCTTTCTCAAAAGCACACAATTAGAGATTTTTTCGTTTTCATTTCGTCATCCTCCCTCACAGAGTTTAAGCACAACAGTTGGTATTGCAATGCACATGCAAAATTATAAAGGAAATATAAATGAATTACTTCAAGAAAAACACGTGCATTTTATCATGATTAACATTCAAAAGTAAACAACTTTCATACATGCATACAAATGTTTAAACAAACAGGAGAAATTACAAATGAAATTGCAGTAAAGAAGCTGAACATTGCCATTGTTTAGGACACTTGACTCCTTCTAGACTAATTAGTCTTAAGCGCTTCCTGTGATCAGTAACTCTTCATGTGATCAGTAACTCTTCATGGACTTGTGGTCTTCAAGTAAATGGTTGCATGTTCGACATGGCAATCATACATCTTCTTCTAGTTATTCTGACTTTGATACGAGACGTCTGAAAGAAGGAGTAAAGCTGGGGAATAAGGTTGCCCATTAGGTTGCTTGGAAAGACCTGACGATCTTCTACCTACGTATCTCCATTGACCAATGAAGAATCAGAGCGACGTAGTTCCCTTTAATAGGGATGAAAATGCACTGAAAAGATGCTAACATAATTTCCATCACTGAGAGTATTTAAATACTTCTGGCTTTATTTTCTTCCGCATATACCCTTGCAAGTAGGGTGATTAATTCAAAGATTTCAGTTGAAGAACCCACCATCTGGTATAACAACTCTGGTACTTTCATTCACCAAATTCATTATGACTCCACCAAGATTAGGCATTAGGTTTTGGAGCATATTTGGATGAGGGGAGAAATTGATCGCCTTGGAGTCAATTAGGTCTTGTACCTCACTCTAGAAAGCCCAACATTCTCAATATTGTGCCCCTGGGCACCCGAGTGGAATTCGCACTTGCCGTTTGCATCAAAATTGGGTGGTGGATTATTGGGAGAAAGAGCTCTCTTGGTGTGAAGCTTGACCATGTTCAACTTAAGCAGCTTTGGCAGCAATAGCATACAGAAACAGGATGGGATCAATTTTACGGTCCCTCACTCTTGGTCTTTGCTGGAATGGTCTCTGTGCCTTTTGTTGCTAACCCTGATGTTGTGGTTGAGCATTTTGTTAATGATATTGCTTTGAGTTCCTAACATGTCCCTGCATTTTCTTACTCATACTCGACTGAGGAGCGATTGAAGGTTGCTGATGTAATCTCTTTGAAGACTCAGCCTGAGTAATAACTCCAGAAGAATGGACTTTGACCACCCCTTCAGTGTCCGTACGTGCCTTAACTTGTGACGCCTTCAAACCATTCAGCCCAAAACTAATTACCCCTTCATCCACTAAATCTTGCACCTGATGCATGAATGCTCTGCAATCATCGATGTCATGTCCTTGAGCTCTGGAGTGAAAAACACAGTAGGCATAAGGATTCTAACTTTGGGGATGTTCTCCGGGAGAATGGGATAGCTCGCGACTCTCAATCAATCCCATTTCGAGCAACTGTGGGCACAGCTCAGCATAAGACATGGGTACAAGATCAATAACCCTTTCTTGTTTCTGTTGAGAACGGATTGTTGCCGCTGGAGGAGTTACACCTGACATCTGCTGAAATCCTTCTCTTGGAAACCAAAGCCTAGCGTCTGAGGGAGGTCTCTGGTGAGGAAAGAAAATGCTCACTTCCTTGGTAACGATAGGTGTAGAGTCATTCACCTCACTTGTATCAGGCCATGTGGAGTTGATCCCTATCTTAGGTTCTTCCTGACTGCCAAGTGTTGATTGCTAGTGAAGAGACTCAAGCAGAAGAGGAAAACCTCCTAACAACTCTTGATTCACTGGGCATCCCAAGGATATGGGAGAAGCAAGACCTTCTATTTGAAAAGCAGACTCATGGTTATTTTCTTTCTTCAACATAGCATTCACGATTCCTGTGAGCAGCTTCATCCGAGTCTTCATCAAATTGAATTCTTCTTTCAGCAGTTTTTGATCCTGGGACAACGCTCGAATGTCCACCACAAAATGCCTTAGCTAAGCCTTCATCTCAGTCACCTCTGCTTGGAGTTGTTCCATACCCATATCCTGACAATCGTGATGCAAGTTGGCCATTCTGGAGAGAAACCAAATCAGGGTGAGAATCTATCCCCGGACACCTGTTATATATGCAAATATGTATGCAAATGTCATGTTCGGTTATTTCAGGGGAATCTATCTGCTTTGATTCAGGTTTTAATACAAAAGAAATCCAACAGCGGAATTCAGATATGCGATCCCCGGAAATAACTGAACATGTGTGCAAGAATGTTATGATGTTATGTATGCAACAAGCATGTGATCAAGGGTTTGATGCTGGTGTTGGGCGGTGAACCAACTGTGGATAGTCACAATAACTTTATCTCTGTATAGATATTTCAGAACTCAGAATCAATGTAACATAGAACCAGATCATAATACTGAACAATACTGGCAAAGTAGGTATGTTGAAGTTTAGAGTTCCTGCAAACCTGTAAACCCCTCCCAATCTCACGGGTGTGCTACGCGGGTCAACATCACAGACTCTCAAAGCCGAATAGCAATAATACGTTCACCATCTCTGAGAAATGGCTCATGACTAAATCAGGGAATCGGTTTGGCATTATGTACTACTCAGGGAGGTCTCAGCTGAGTCCAAGGAAACAAGCATCCCTTAGAAGTCCCCAACTTCAAGCACCGAATCCAGAAACAATAGTACATTCATCCCGAAGGGTACAATACTATCGTCATACGAATAATTTGCCTTAACTGGGTTCCTATGAGAGAACTAGGCCATCCTATGCGAGTTCCCAGTGGGCCCTCGGATGCGAGTGGGTTTTCCAAAGAATGTGGTATGCCACTGTCATCACTGGAGAGGGATGTTCCCACAAAGGTTCTCAATGATCGGTCCCTGACTACACATAACTATCAAGGTTGTGTATTGCCCCAGAAAGATTCTAGTATCAAGACATTTCCAAGAAGGTCACAAGTATGGGCGTGGAACTCACTACTACCAACATAGCAAGATGCCATGAAGCCAAAGTGGAACCACTCTAAGTCCTAAGGTGCACTCGAGCCCTAGTTACGAGCTTATCTCACAGTAACAAAGCCCATCCCGAAGAAAAAATGAAAACAGCACAGTCCAGTATATGATGCATGGAAAATAAATACTGAAAGTGGTAAATAAATGTCGTAAAGTAAAAACTCTAAATGAAAATAGTAAATAAACACACATCAACATACATATAAACACCCAATGAAACAAAAGCAAACAGGTGCTGAGATTGACTCTACGAGGGAAACCAGAGATTCTGGGTTCGGTCCCTAGCAGAGTCGCCAGCTGTCGCTCCCGGGATTTTCATCCTAGTAAAAACGTGAAAGTGGCGCGGAAAAGGTAGAGTCGCCAGCCATGCATTTTTATCCCGAAGGAACGGGAAAGGTAATGCTGCACAAACCTGAGGAAGAAGGAAAGGATAAGGCCTTGCGAACCAAAGATCTGGGTTCGGGAGTCGGTTACGACTTGGGAAGGTATTAGCACCCCAGATTGTCCATCGTACCCGATGGGATCCACGCTTATCTGTTTGTTTCGAAGGGTAAGTGTAACACCCTAATTTTTGCCCTAAGACTGTTTCACATATCATCTGCATTTTGCATATCAAACAAGATCGCACAGGTTTCGAGTTTCTCCTCAGATGTAGGATCTATGCTTCGCAGGGGATCACCATTATTTTTACTGTTTTATATTTGTTTTATTTACTGATCACTAACCAAAATACAAAAAAATATGTTGCAGTGTTCTTCTTCTTCTCTGTGTTGCAGGTTTGTGAAGATGAAACAGTGATTTCATTCAGATGCGTTTGTTCAGTCACAATACGATTTCAGATGGACGTTTGACCTAATCTGGTCAAACTATCAAAAGATTGCTTCGACTGCCAGTTGTGTGTGCCAGTAATTCATTCATCAGGCAATGCGTTTTCAAAGTACAAGTTGGTTTGTGTGACAGTTGTTTTCTGTGCAAAGTTTGGTTTGTTCATCAGTTATCAGGCAGTGTGTTACGGTTTGAATCTTCAGTGTTTATCCGTTCATCGGTTCATTAATTCATTAATGATTCATCTGAGGATTTATTTTCCTCAGTTCGGTTTCGAATTATCAGGACATGTAATCAGACAGTTTTTCAGATGACAGTTGGCAAGTTGCAATTTATTTGGGTTGTTCAGTGGGTCTGTGTTGGCTGTGTTCAAAGGCTTGTGAAATAATCGGGATTTGTTGTGGGCTTGGGAACCAAATTCTATCCATTATCCATTTTCTTTCCGATTAAACCATTTCTTTTTTGTATCCATTTATCCACCCGTACTTTGTATGACCATTCTTCATTATTCACTTTTTTTTTTCGATTTCTTTACCAAACCACATTATCCAAATATTATTCATATGTTCAACTAAATCATTTCCATTCCTTTCCTTTTTTTTCCTTTCCATTATCCTTCCTTTTTATATTCTTATTGTTTTTTTATTGTTTCTTATCATTTCTTTTTTGTTACCAAAATAATAAATATAAAAAAAAATCCAATTTAAATCATTTTAATCTCCAATATTTTTTTTACAATGTTTTTTTAAGCCATTTAGGCCCACACTCCAAGGCCAATATCTTGTACATACAAACCCTAAGCCAAAATTCCTTGGCCCACTTCCCTCATGCTTCACCTCAAGCCCTCACAAGCCAAGACTTCATTCAACTCCCACAACTCCAAACGCGCTAGCCAAACACCCTCGGCTTCCCAGCCTTCACGCGCGTCAACTTGCCAAGCTTTTCCCAATTTTTCCAACTAGCTCTGGCCCACACATTGCCAAATAATTCCCTGGCCTCACAATGCATTCCGCAGGCTTCCCACATGTACATGCTTTCCACCAGCCCAACAAAACTCCTGGCTACACGAAAGCCTCATCAAGCAAAACCATCATGCTTCCATCAGCTTATACCACAAGGCCCTGGCCCACACTTACACTTCTCAGCGCAAGCCTCACAACGACAACTTTTTTCCAAGCCGTAAACTCGTATGCAGCTCTCAGCAACACAAGCCGTCTCCAGGCCTCAAGCTTAAAACAGCAGCAAGGCAAAACCAGCCAATGCAGGCCCAAACTTCGCATACGCCCAGCTTGTACTTACATCCAAGCCATGTCGTACAAACACACACGCCCAGCCGTATCAACAACTTACATCAGCTTCCTCAACACTCCCGCTTGCAAGCACGCATACCTCACATGAACAAATTGAAATCAAAACGCATGTTAAAAGACACAAAACGCAGCAATGAAACTCGCAAAATCGAAATGAAATTGAAAGGAAAATGAACACGAAAATCTCATGACCTTCGAAACGCAATCCTTCACATTCAAAACGGCATCAATTTCCTTCACTCCTCTCCTATAAGAACAGCTCCTCTCTCATTCTCAATCCCAATCTTCAATTAGCCTCTGAAACTCTGCCGAAATCGAATCCTAAACTTCAAATCCCTAACCTCACTTTTGTCCCTCTTTCCATCTTCAATCTTCCAATCAACCTCCAAATTCTTGAATCTTCAAATCAATTTCTCAAAATCCCCAAACCAAAACCGAATTGAGAGAAGAGAGAGACTGAGATTCTGAGAGAAGAGAAGAGAGAGTTCGTGAATTCACAGAAGAAGAAGCAAGAGATTTCCGCGGAAAGAGAAGAAGAAGCTCGGTTTCGTTTTGAATTTTTGAGAAGGTGAGGATGTGAGGTGTTAGCCGCCGCTGAGATTTTTACCCTTCCCCTGTTTGTGCGCCCTGCTTATGCGTTTTAGAGAAGAAGAAGCTCTTGCTTCTTTATTTTATTTACCTTTTATTTTTTTTAATTTTTTCTTTTAATTTTTTATTTATATTTATAAAACTGATGTTAATGACTATGAGTTGGGCTTGGATCCTTAGATCCATTTCTTTTACCTACCCGCGAATTCCCATCTTACCCCCCTTCCCCTAGTTTATTTTTTTTTTTGATATACTTAGTTTGTTCAATTGTTTTTTTAAAAAGGTTTAAGTAAAGAATGTTTTAAATAACATTCTTAGAATATTATTTAAAATACGTCTTTTAATAAAAAAAATTAGAAAAAAAGTTATTCCAAAAATATTTTGATAAAAGGATATTAGGAAAAGACTTTAGAAAATGATTTTAAAAAATATTTTGAATCCTTTTATTGGATCTATTTTGGATCCATTATTCTTCATATCCTTTTAATTTTGGTCGATGACAATCTTCCGATTCGGGATTGTTGATTTCCGATTAAGTTTAATCTTCATTATTTCAAATCTATGGATGAATGATCATTTGGATCATTCTCCATACTTTGAGATCGTGATAGGTTGCTTTTCAAGAAATTCAACGATAATCTCGATTAAGATTAGACCTTCATTTTTCTTTTAGTGTGGCATGTTTTCGGAGAACGATCCATTATATCGTTTCTCTAACATGTATTAACACGAATATTTTCCACTTTAATTAGTGGTGGCCGGCCTCATTTGTAGGGTAATTACTTCGTAAATTACTCGGCGATTGCTTAACATAGACCTAAAGTTGTCCCGATTCGAATTAAGATCCACTTGGATCCGGTTGCCTCAATTTTATTATTCATTGTTGTGGTTGTGCTTGATTAAGTTCATCATACCACCTTATATTGTAAATATTATTATAATGTGAATATAATTGTTTAAATTTAATCTCTCGCACTTTATCATTTTATTTTAATCTCTTGCTCCCTTATCTCTTTATTATATTTTGTCATATTATATCATATATCATTTGTCTATATTCATATTATGCTTGTTTATATTCATATTGTGCTTGTTTTTATTTTGTACATTTGGATATTAAAACACTTAATAAAGGATTGAACTCTTAAAAGATTTGTGACTTCTAATTGTTGGACTATGGTTACTATCCCTTTGCTTTTGGAGAATGGACTTAGACTTCTAAGATCTCCCTTTGCTCAAGTTGGAATGGATTAGAAACCTCGACTTCAAATTATGTCATTAACTTTTGAAGATGGAAGTCCGAACTTTGAAGACTTGTGCATATTGGTTTGGTAAATTCTATTCTTATCTTTTAATTCAAGCATAAGGACTAGTCTCTTCATCTCCTCCCCATTCTTTAATTTTCAAAACTTCTCTCTATTTCAAAAATCTTCTTGTTTTCTAAACTTCAAACACTTTCATAAACAAACCTTGATTTCGGTCAAGTGATTTTTAATCTTTTCCTTTTATTTTCTTAATCAATGTTAATTCATGTAAATATATCAAAACCATTTTCTTATATACTTTTAAAAAACTCAAAACTCATTCAAATATTTTTGTGCCTTTGTGCGCCTTTTTTACATGTTTAGATATGATTCATCTTTTCTAGCGGAATTATTCGCTAAAGGATGATGACTTATCTCTACATTTTAAAATCAATTCAATCCATTTATTCTTTTCAAACTTTGTACCACGAACTACGAGGTTTTGATCTCGCATTGCACTTTGTGGGTACGTAGGCATAAGGCGTTAAAATCTTATCAAACACAAAATCATTAAAAAATATTCTTCTCCTCATCTCTTCCATCATTTTAAACGAACCAATTTCAGACCAAAAAAGCAATAAGTATTTCAAAGGGCTCCCGTGGAGTACCACGGATGAGTCGGGTGCCTAAAACCTTCCCGGTTCATAACCAATCCCCTTACCCAATCTTTGTTTATTTCTTTTAGCCTTTGCTTTTAGAATCCTAGGTTTTTATTCGTTCTTTTACCTTTTTCCTTTCGGAAATAAAGGAAAGCGCGGTGGCGACTCTGTGTACATCGAGTTAAGTTAATCAATAACTTACACTCACGATTTTACCGCTACAGAAAAGTGGCGACTCTGCTGGGGAGTAATCTCTAAGCGGATTTAGCCTACTTTGATTTATTTATTGCTTTGGTTTGAATTGTTTGTTATTTGTTTGTTCCATTTTGGTTTTTGGTGATCCTCTGTGTGAGATAGATTCTAACCCGGATCTGAGTTGAAACTTATGATAGGACGGCGATATTCGAAGCGATATGTGATGGAGTAGTCCAAAGCAATATCAATTTGATAATCTCCACTCGGTTAGGCTCTCTTGGACTATCAATGTCATGATGAGTAATCGTACGTGGCATTATATTCCGACCTTGAGCTGATCATACTGAGGACCTTAGAACCCTTAACCCATCTAAGCCAATTTAGGAACGTAGTGCGGAAACTGTCTGGGTGTAAATCTAAGGCGGTTGTCACGCGATACTACACTCGGACGAGGTCTATTTTAAGAATGTTATCGGTTGGGGAGTAATCCAACGTACCGATGATATTCTAAAGATGGTTGTTAACTCCGGGCACCTCTGTTAGCACCCTTTTGGTTTCTTGCAGGTACAATGAAGACAAACCTTAGTACCCACCTGTTTGGGTTGGTGTTCTGATACCTTGACTTCATGCTCGTGACTCGGAACCTAAGCCCGTGTGCCTTGTGTGATCTTGTTTGTGTTTGTTGCATACATGCCATCATAACATTCATGAGCATTGTTCGTAAGATTTCAAAGGACTTATAAGGAACTTTTGCAAAATTTCAGATGTCCATGGCTATGACTTTTGAAAGGAGGAATACAAAGAAGTACACTTTCAAGAATCCTAATGTTGTAGAGTTTAGAAAGCTATGAGCTTTGGTTGTTGATACCCAAGAGTTCCGAAGATGTCGTGGGAAGCTTTTGTATATGTTGGATATTGATGTTCCTGAGGGGATTCTCCCTACTTTAGCTCAGTTTTATGACCCGTTGCACCATTGTTTTACTTTTCCGGATTATCAGCTTGTGCCGACTTTGGAGGAATATTCTCATTGGTTAGGCTTGCCCATTCTGGACAAGGAGTTTCTTTTCACTGGTTTAGAGAAGGAGCTTACTATCAAGGTCATCGCCAAATCACTTTTTCTTAAGGAATCCGATCTTAATGGGAAGTTTCTTCCAAAGGGGAGTGTTCGTGGTATTAATGCTAAGTTCTTGATGGGAAAGGCTTCTACTTCACTTACTTTGGGTCATAAGGATGCATTTGAAGCTATTCTTGTTTTGCTTATTTATGGGATTGTCTTGTTTCCGAACTTGGATGGTATTGTGGATGAGAATGCTATTCAGATCTTCTTGAAGAAGAACCCGATTCCTACTTTGCTTGGAGATATGTATCATGCTTTTCACTATAGGACTTCCAAAGGTGACGGAGAGATTGTTTGTCGTGTACCTCTTCTTGGTACACGAGGGGGAATTAGCTACAACCCCATTTTGGCTAGACGACAGTTCGGTTATTGTTTGAAGGATGTTCCAAACAATCTTGCCTTATCCCGTTTCTTCTTTCTTAATGGTGCTGATCATATAGAGATGAAGAAAAGGATTGCTCATTCTTGGCATGCTGTTCATAGGAAAGAGAAAGGTCAATTGGGTAGACAACACCTTCCTCCTTCCGATTGTTATATTCAGTGGGTTCGATCTAGAGCTTCCAAGCTCAAGATGCCTTATCCACCTGAGGAGCCTATGTTTCCCATATTGCCTTTGTCTGCTTTTCTACCTCCCGTTGATGAGAAGTTGGTTCTTCAAGAAGAGTTAGAGAAGATGAAGAAAGAGAAGGAAGATTGGTTACTTGAGAGGACTACTATGCAGGAGCAGCTTAAGGAGAAGGATGATCTTATCGAGCTACTTGAGCGGCGTGTCATGAAGAGGCCGAGAGAGGATTTATTTTCCTCTAGTACTCCAGCTACTATTCCTCCTACTTCTGGTGCTTGGAAGGCCATTGTCGACAAGTTGGTGAAGGATAAGGAAGATATGGAAGAGCGGTACAAGAATGAGATCAAGAGAATTCGTATGAAGTATCAGCCAGGATTCGGGACTTCTTCGGATATGATTCCATAGGCTTAGTTTACTCTTTCTCTTATGTATTAGGATTATTGATGTTTGTACTTCATTTGTAATCCTTACTTTGATATTAATGAGAATGAGTTTTTAAGTATTTCAAAAATGTCTCTTTATGAATATTGCAAGTTAACTTATAATCCTTTGAAATCTTTGCATTTGCATATACATAGCATGCATCATACTGGCATTTTGTCTTGCTTTTTGAGTGTTCTCCAGGGATCTTATTGTTGTTTCTTGATCTTCATCCAGTGTTCCTGTCAAGCTGACTCATCGCTTTGATACTCGAGCTAATCGGAGAAGAGTGATGGATACTTTGCAACAAGAGAATCGCGAGCTGCGCGAAGAGGTTACTTATCTGAGGGAAAGCTTGGAAAGAGTGACTGCTATGATGGAAAATTTGATGGCTGCTCAGAATCAGCCACCTCCTAGTCCTCCTGTTCAGAATACTGTCATCTTAGAAGTTGTTACCGCATCCATTCCTGTTGAGACTGTTATTTCTCCTCGCCATCGTATACCTGCTAGCACGCCCTGGGGCATGCCTGTTGATTTTTTTCCTGCTGGTTATCGTCATCCTCATCATCAGGAGACTGCTGCATTTAATGCTATTCCACCACCAGTATGGACTACTCTTCCTCCAATTGTGACTACTGTACCGTCTGGGGTGCGCAATATTCCGCATCATGATGAAATGATTTACCATACTGAGCCTAGTGAAGGCGCTGGAGTTGCTGAAAGACTTGATGACTTCCAGGGACGATTTGTTGAGATCCAGAGGGAGATGAGAGCTTTGAAGCATAAGGATTTGTTCGGAAAAGATGCTTATGACCTTTGTCTGGTCCCTAATGTTAAAGTTCCTTACAAATTCAAGCTGCCTGAGTTTGAGAAGTACAAAGGCAACACTTGTCCGTTAAGCCATCTGACTATGTATGCAAGGAAGATGTCTGCTCAGACAGATAATGATAAGCTGTTGATTCACTATTTCCAGGACAGTTTGACCGGGGCACCTATGAGGTGGTATATGAGTCTAGATAATAGCCAAATCAAGACCTTCAATGATTTGGGAGAAGCTTTTGTGCGACAGTATAAGTACAATGTTGATATGGCTCCTGATAGAGATCAACTTCGTGCTATGTCCTAGAAGGACAAAGAGACTTTTAAAGAATATGCGCAAAGATGGAGAGAGCTGGCAGCCCAGATTGTTCCACCGCTGGAAGAAAAAGAAATGACGAAGATCTTCTTGAAGACGTTGGGTTCTTTTTATTATAAGAGGATGATAGCAAGCGCTCCTTCTGACTTCACTGAGATGGTGAGTATGGGGATGCGTTTAGAAGAAGGTGTCCGTGAGGGACGTTTGACTCAAGAGAATAGTAATGGTTCAAGCTCCAGAAGGTTTAACTTCGGGAAAAAGAAAGAAAATGAGACTAATGCAGTATCCCGTGAAAGTTATAGAAGACCTCACAGTCGTGTGAATCACCATTCGCAGCATGTGGCTTCAGTAACACCAATGATCAATGTGGCTCCAACTGTGCCAGCTGTTCCAAAGTTTCAACCTCGTTATCAGCAACCTTCTGTGCAACAAGGTGGTAATCAACAAGCTCGAGTTAAGCCCATTTTTGATCCTATTCATGTGCCGTATGCAGACTTGCTTCCATCTTTAATTGCAAAGAATCTTGTGCAAACTCGTCCTCCACCTCCTGTGCCAGAGACTATTCCATGGTGGTATAAGCCAGAAGCTCGATGTGCTTTTCATCAAGGTGCCCCGGGGCACGATGTTGAGAACTGTTATCCTTTGAATTTTGAAGTACAGAAATTGATGAGGAACAATGTTCTGTATTTTAATGATGTTAATCCAAACGTGCAGAAGAATCAGTTGCCAAAGCATGGTAATGCGTCCGTGAATAATGTTGCAGGTTGTCCTGGGTTGTTTAAGATCTATGAAGTCTGTCATATCCGAAGATCTCTGGTGGAGATGCATGCTTTCTTGAGTGAATACCACGATATCGATCACGATTATGCTGGTTGTTGTATCTGCTCGGTGAATCCTCGAGGTTGCGTGATTGTTAAAAGGGATATTCAGAAGATGATGGACGATAAGCTGATCGAGGTAACAGCAAAGAGAGATGAATATGAGAATGAAGTGAATGTCATTATGCCTCAGTTCAATCTTCCTGAGAGGGTTGCTCCTGAAAGGGTGGTGATTTCTTTCGATAGTCGCAAGACTGTTGTTACTCCATTAGTGATTAATGTACCTGGTCCAATGCCATATGAGTCTGATAAAGCTGTTCCATACCGGTATAATGCTACGATGATAGAAAATGGTAGGGAAGTTCCTCTTCCTACTCCAAAGTTTGTAGTTAGCATTGCTGATGTGACGAAAGTTACCCGAAGTGGTAGAGTGTATGCTTCAGACTCTCCGAAGAGAGTTGAAGATACCAGTGCGAGCAAGCAGATTACGGATGCTGTTGTCCAATCGAGCCAATCTGGTAATAGTGATGATGAGGTACTAAAGTTGATAAAGAAGAGTGAGTATAATATTTCTGAGCAGTTATTGCAGACTCCCTCAAAGATATCAGTGTTGTCTCTTTTGATGAGTTCTGAGGCTCATAGGCAGTCATTGCAAAAGATTCTGGATCAAGCATATGTTGACCATGATGTGACGGTTGATCAATTTGATAGCATTGTGGCAAATATCACGTCATGCAACAATTTAAGCTTCTGTGATGAAGATCTGCCTGAAGAAGGAAGAAAACATAACTTGGCTTTGCATATCTCAGTGAATTGTCAAGAAGATGCTTTATCTAAGGTGCTAGTGGATACCGGCTCGTCTCTGAATGTTATGCCAAAATCGACTTTGTCAAAGCTTGCGTTTCAAGGTGCCCCCATGAGGCACAGTGGGATAATTGTAAAAGAGTTTGATGGGTCGAAGAAGACAGTGATTGGAGAGGTGGATCTTCCTATTCTTATTGGACAGTTTATATTCAAGATTACTTTTCAAGTAATGGATATACGTCCCGCATATAGTTGTCTCCTCAGAAGACCATGGATCCACGAGGCAGGAGCTGTAACATCCACTCTTCATCAGAAGCTGGAGTTTGTGAGAGAAGGGAAATTGGTGACCATTGAAGGTGAGAGGGCGATGATTGTGAGTAATATGTCTTCTTTCTCTTATATTGATGCCGAGGAAGAGGTGGGAACGTCGTTTCAAGCTCTTTCTGTTGTGAATAATGTTGCCAAGAAGAATGCCATGCCCATGTCTTCTTTCAAAGATGCTTTGCGAGTGATTGAAGCTGGTCAGTCTGATGGTTGGGGGCGAATTATTGATGCTGTCGACAACAAGGAAGGTTTCGGTATCGGCTTTGCGCCAGGTGCAGTTATCAAAGATCCCAAGACTATTCAAGAAGGCTTCAGAAGTGCTGGATTTATCAACGATCATTCCGCTGCTGCCATCATTGATGACGATGATGAAGACGAAGAAATGCTAGACTTTGTGACGCATGGAAAGATTTGCCAGAACTGGATCGCTGTTGATGTTCCTTTTATCGTTCATTCTTCAAAGTAATTTGTTTTTCAAAAATCCTTTCACTCTGCCCAAGGTGAAAGTGATGTTTGTCGGGCTTTGTTTCAAATTTGATCATCATCAATAAAATGTTATTTTGTTATTTCCATATGTGTTTTTCATTTTTGCTTTATTCTGAAAAATGGTAACATAAAAAAAACCAAAATATAATAATTGATTATCTGCATATTGTTTGCACTTTTGTTCATATTCTAAAATAAAAAATAAAATCATTGTGCAGATTGATTGATAAACCCATTGAAAACAATGATCTTATGCCCTCTCCCAACTTTGATTTCCCTGTGTTTGAAGCTGAGGAAGAGGATGATGAAGAGATTCCAGATGAAATTTCTCGGTTGCTTGAGCACGAGGAGAAGATTATTCAGCCTCATGGAGAGTCTATAGAGATGGTCAACTTGGGTTCTGAAGATGAAAAGAAAGAATTCAAAGTTGGAGCATTGCTTGATCCTGATGTTAAGAAGAGGATTATAGAGCTTCTCAGAGAATATGTTGATGTATTTGCTTGGTCTTATCAGGACATGCCAGGTCTTGATATTAATATTGTGGAGCATAGATTGCCGTTGAAGCCTGAATGTCCACCTGTAAAGCAGAAGCTCAGGAGAACTCATCCAGACATGGCAGTAAAAATCAAAGAGGAGGTTCAAAAGCAGATTGATGCCGGTTTTCTTGTGACGTCAACTTATCCTGAATGGGTAGCCAATATTGTTCCTGTTCCGAAGAAAGACGGAAAAGTCCGAATGTGCGTAGATTACAGAGATTTGAACAAAGCCAGTCCGAAAGATGATTTTCCATTGCCACACATTGATATGTTGGTAGATAATACGGCTAAGTTTGATGTATTCTCTTTTATGGACGGATTTTCCGGTTACAATCAAATAAAGATGGCACCCGAGGACATGGAAAAGACCACATTTATTACACCATGGGGAACATTCTGCTATAGAGTGATGCCCTTTGGATTGAGGAATGCTGGTGCGACGTACCAAAGAGATATGACTACACTTTTCCATGATATGATGCATAAAGAAATCGAAGTATATGTTGATGATATGATCGCCAAGTCGAAGACTGAAGAGGATCATGTTGAGCATTTGCTGAAATTGTTTCAAAGGTTGAGAAAGTATAAGCTTCGTCTGAATCCGAACAAGTGCACATTTAGTGTAAGTTCTGGAAAGTTGTTAGGTTTCATTGTCAGCCAAAGAGGTATTGAAGTTGATCCTGATAAAGTGAAAGCTATTCAGGAAATGCCTGCTCCAAGAACCGAAAAGCAAGTCAGAGGATTCTTGGGCCGATTGAATTATATTTCGAGGTTTATATCTCACATGACTGCCACATGTGCTCCGATTTTCAAGTTGCTTCGGAAAGATAAAGGTTGTGTCTGGACAGATGATTGTTAGAAAGCGTTTGAAAGTATTAAAGAATATCTGCTTGAACCTCCAATTTTGTCTCCTCTGGTGGAAGGTAGACCGATGATCATGTACTTGACTGTGTTGGAAGATTCCATGGGTTGTGTGCTTGGTCAGCAAGATGAAACTGGAAGAAAAGAACATGCAATATACTACTTGAGTAAGAAATTCACTGATTGTGAGTCTCGGTATTCCATGCTTGAAAAAACTTGTTGCGCCTTAGCTTGGGCTGCAAAGCGTCTTCGCCAGTATATGCTGAATCATACAACTTGGTTGATCTCTAAAATGGATCCAATCAAGTATATCTTTGAAAAGCCTGCTTTGACTGGGAGGATTGCTCGTTGGCAAATGTTATTATCAGAATATGATATCAAGTACCGAACTCAAAAAGCTATAAAAAGTAGTATCTTGGCTGACTATTTGGCACATCAACTGATTGATGATTACCAACCTGTCAAGTTTGATTTTCCAGATGAAGATGTGATGTTTTTGAAAGTGAAAGATAATGATGAACCTTTGATTGAGGAAGGGCCGGAGCCTGGATCTCGATGGGGTTTAGTTTTTGATGGTGCTGTGAATGCACGTGGAAGAGGAATTGGGGCAATGATCATTACTCCCCATGGTTCGCGTATTCCTTTTGCCGCAAGATTGACTTTTCCTTGTACCAACAATGAAGTTGAGTATGAAGCCTGCATTATGGGACTTGAAGAAGCTATTGATTTGAGAATTAAACATCTTGATGTATACGGAGATTCTGCCTTGGTGATTAATCAGATTCAGGGCACGTGGATAACTCATCAACCTCACTTGATCCCCTATAGAGATTATGCCAGGAAGATATCAACTTTCTTCACCAAAGTTGAGTTTCATTATATTCCTCGTGATGAGAATCAAATGGCAGATGCCTTGGCAACCATAGCTTTTATGATAAAAGTGCACCAGTGGAATGATGTTCCCATGATCAGTGTGAATCGACTTGAAAGACCAGCTCATGTGTTTGCGGTTGAAGAGGTCCATGATGACAAGCCTTGGTATCACGATATTAAATGTTTTCTCCAGAGTCAAGAATACCCGCTTGGGGCATCCGGTAAAGATAAGAGGACTTTGAGGAGATTGGCAGGCAATTTCTTCCTGAATGGAAATGTGCTTTACAAGAGAAATTTTGACATGGTCTTGCTCAGATGCGTGGATAGACACGAAGCAGACATGTTGATGAAAGAAATTCATGAAGGATCCTTTGGCACTCATGCCAATGGGCATGAAATGGCTAAAAAGATGTTGAGAGCAGGTTACTATTGGCTGACAATGGAATCTGATTGTTGCAAATATGTGAAAAAATGCCATAAGTGTCAAGTGTATGCTGATAAGATTCATGTGCCACCAGCTTATCTCAATGTGATTTCTTCTCCATGGCCTTTCTCCATGTGGGGAATTGATATGATTGGTATGATTGAACCCAAGGCTTCTAATGGACATCGTTTTATTCTTGTGGCAATTGACTACTTCACCAAGTGGGTTGAAGCGGCATCGTATGTTAATGTGACCAGGCAAGTCGTGGTTCGGTTTATCAAGAATAATCTCATCTGCAGATATGGTGTTCCGAATAGAATCATTACTGATAATGGTTCAAACTTGAATAATAAGATGATGAAAGAGCTTTGTGAAGATTTCAAGATTCAACACCATAATTCCTCTCCTTATAGACCGAAGATGAATGGGGCTGTTGAAGCTGCGAACAAGAATATTAAGAAGATCATTCAGAAGATGGTTGTGGCATACAAGGACTGGCATGAGATGCTCCCTTTTGCTTTGCATGGGTATCGTACATCTGTCCGCACTTCAACAGGGGCAACCCCTTTCTCACTTGTTTATGGTATGGAAGTAGTGCTCCCCGTCGAAGTTGAGATCCCATCAATGAGAGTTCTGATGGAAGCCAAGTTGACTGAGGCTGAATGGTGTCAGAGTAGGTTTGATCAGTTGAATTTGATTGAAGAAAAGAGAATTACAGCTTTGTGTCATGGTCGGTTGTACCAGCAAAGAATGAAGAAAGATTTTGATAAAAAGGTCAAACCTCGTGTATTCAGAGAAGGCGACCTCATGCTCAAAAAGATTCAGTCTTTCCTTAAAGATTCTCGGGGCAAGTGGACTCCGAACTATGATGGCCCGTATGTTGTTAAGAAAGCCTTCTCTGGCGGTTCATTAATTCTTGCAACTATGGATGGTGAGGAGATCACTCGTCCTGTGAATGCGGATGCAGTCAAGAAATACTTCGCCTAAAAAATAAAAGAACAGCTCGCTAAGTTGAAAACCCGAAAGGGCGGCTTAGGCAAAAATGAGTGTCTCGGTGGATTGAAAACCCGAAAGGGCGGTCCAGGCAAAAATTAGAGACAAAAACAGAAATAATTATCCCGGTAGATTGAAAACCCGAAAGGGCAATCTAGGCAAAAGTTAGGGATCATGGCAAGTAACTGCATCGACAGACTGAATCACTTATAGCAATCGAGGATTTCAGAGTCTTGTTCCTCAGAAGAATTATTCATCAAAGATTCTTATTCATTCATCCTTGACTGAAGTTTCGGACACAGTGGAGTTCAAAGTTGATAGGGAGAATAGTGATCATTGTATCTCAATGTAGCCCTTTTCCATGTATTTACCATTTTTCAAACTTGTAATGATCCATGGAGTCATGCCATTTGCTGACTACCATTCTATCAATAAATTCGAGCTTTTATCCAATTGTTTGCAATTCTTTATATTGTTTCTGTTTACAAAATTTCAATTTATTGTTGATGATGATTTTTGAAACAAATTTAATAAATTTAATCTTTGAAGGTTTTAAAAAACATTTTTCTTCTGATATATGAACAAAGAAAGGTTATCAATAGTGATTCCAGGAATGGTAAGGTTTGGATGTGTGTAACTCGTCTCTCCCAAGGCAGGGTTTGATTCGGTTGTGTCCATGTGAAGTTCCTGGATAGTCTTGACAAATTGTTGTTAATGAGGTTTTGTTCCCCAACCATGATGTTGAACGGAGATTGTATATATTCCCCAGAAGATTTGTTGGAAGGGATGTTCTTAAGAATCCCTAGCTGAGTTGTGATCTTTCCTCAGCATGTTATCTTTGAATTAAGAAGTATTGGGAATCCCCAGCTGAGCTCTTGTTCCTCAGCTTGATTTGTTTGCATTCTTGAATATAGAAGTATTGATATAGCAATCAGTTTAGAGGTTTTCTTTTACCCTATGTTGGGTATTGATTTAAAATCCCTCGTAACTGTGTTGTGGCTATGATGTTAACTTCTGATATCCCCATATGGATCCCCAGTAGGTCTGCATGTGTTGATTTCCAGCAGGTTCCTATGTGATTTTTAGCAGGTTTTGTACTCTATCCCAAAGCGGAGCAGGAGTTGTATGACAGTTATTCTTTGTGAAGTTTGATTTTTATCAAGAATATTTTCATCCTCAGCAGATTATTACCTTTCCTCAGCAGGATGATATTCCTAGCAGATGTTGTTTTATCATGATTTGAGCCTGGTAGCAGGATTTTTTCTTTGATGGCTTATGATATTCCCCTGCAGATTTCAAGATTGAATCTCCAGCATGTTTCCCTGCATTGTTGCCTTGGGATTACCCGAGTATCCGGTTGTTATGGTGTTCATGTCACCTGTTTCTTATCCTTATGTCTGTTTTGTCAGCATATCCATAAGCATATTCATACGCATAAGCATAGCATTGTTTGCTTGCATTTCTTGCGTTTATCATTGTTATCTGCTCTTTGGTGTGGATTTTCCCCACATAGTGTGTGTGTCGTGTTCCTCTCAAGTTTAGAGTGTCGACCATTAAGCAGAAAGAATTAATCCTTTGTAAATTCCCCACTGAGTTTGTTTCTCGTGGATGATGTTGATTCAGTTTCCTCCCCAGTTTATTATCTGGATGGAATTGTCCCCAGTTGAGATATTTCCTCCTCGGGATGAGTCTTGTTTGACCGTTTCTCTCCAATTTGTTCTTGGATTGAACTTTGGTCCCCTTTTGTGGACATTATTGTTTGGAATTAAGCTATCAGTAATCGATAGTGGGTAATATTACCAGAATTGATTAAGTTCTTTTACTTGTACTCCTACCCAGTAAATTCGGTAGTCGAGATTTCTGTCTCTTACCCAGTAAAAAGGTAATAGAGTTTGTTATTCTTTGATTAAGCTCATACCCAGTAAATCAGGTAGTCGAGAATTGTTCTACCCAGTAAATCCGGTAGCCAATTTATTTTTCTCTTACCCAGTAAAAAGGTAATAGAATCAGATATTTTCATATTACCCAGTAAAAAGGTAATTTGATTGAGTTTCTACCCAGTAAATTCGGTAGCCGATATTTCTTCTTCTTACCCAGTTAAAAGGTAATAGAAACTGTTTCCATTTGATTGAGTTCCTACCCAGTAAATCAGGTAGTTGATCATACTCCTATCCAGTAAATCGATAGTCGAGTCCTTTTATATCTCCTATCCAGTAAATCGATAGTCGAGTCCCTTATACTCCTGCCCAGTGAATCAGGTAGTTGAGAGTTTCTTGCCCAGTAAAAAGGTGGTTGAGGTTATCCCTCCGCATTTTGCTCCTATCCAGTAAATCGATAGTCGAGTCTGTTATATGTCCTACCCAGTAATCAGGTAGTTGATGATTTCTTATCCAACTCAGTATTTCTCCATTCTTGGATTTCAAATACTTTGTTTGATTGATATTCCTGGCAGGATGTTTATTTTTTTCCTGGTTGAATCTTGTTGTTCTTGATTATTTCATATCATTCCCAAGTGGAGTCTGTTATCCAGTGATTTATTTTCCTGGTAACTATTTGGTTGTCTGTTATTGTTTCCCCAGCGGGATTTTCTTCTGTGTCCCCAAGTTTTTGCTTTTCTCTGGTGATCATATTTTCCCCACAAAGATCTTGGGTGTGCATATCATATTCATATCATATCATTGTTCTCTTAGGACAAAAATTGGGTTTTCTGTATTTAAGTCTCTCCCATCTTGTAGAGACGAAGATGTCAATCTTCATTTCTTCGGATTGAAGAAACTTAACTAGGGGCAGTTGTAACACCCTAATTTTTGCCCTAAGACTGTTTCACATATCATCTGCATTTTGCATATCAAACAAGATCGCACAGGTTTCGAGTTTCTCCTCAGATGTAGGATTTATGCTTCGCAGGGGATCACCATTATTTTTACTGTTTTATATTTGTTTTATTTACTGATCACTAACCAAAATACAAAAAAATATGTTGCAGTGTTCTTCTTCTTCTCTGTGTTGCAGGTTTGTGAAGATGAAACAGTGATTTCATTCAGATGCGTTTGTTCAGTCACAATACGATTTCAGATGGACGTTTGACCTAATCTGGTCAAACTATCAAAAGATTGCTTCGACTGCCAGTTGTGTGTGCCAGTAATTCATTCATCAGGCAATGCGTTTTCAAAGTACAAGTTGGTTTGTGTGACAGTTGTTTTCTGTGCAAAGTTTGGTTTGTTCATCAGTTATCAGGCAGTGTGTTACGGTTTGAATCTTCAGTGTTTATCCGTTCATCGGTTCATTAATTCATCAATGATTCATCTGAGGATTTATTTTCCTCAGTTCAGTTTCGAATTATCAGGACATGTAATCAGACAGTTTTTCAGATGACAGTTGGCAAGTTGCAATTTATTTGGGTTGTTCAGTGGGTCTGTGTTGGCTGTGTTCAAAGGCTTGTAAACTAATCGGGATTTGTTGTGGGCTTGGGAACCAAATTCTATCCATTATCCATTTTCTTTCCGATTAAACCATTTCTTTTTTGTATCCATTTATCCACCCGTACTTTGTATGACCATTCTTCATTATTCACTTTTTTTTTCGATTTCTTTACCAAACCACATTATCCAAATATTATTCATATGTTCAACTAAATCATTTCCATTCATTTCCTTTTTTTCCTTTCCATTATCCTTCCTTTTTATATTCTTATTGTTTTTTTATTGTTTCTTATCATTTCTTTTTTGTTACCAAAATAATAAATATAAAAAAAAATCCAATTTAAATCATTTTAATCTCCAATATTTTTTTTACAATGTTTTTTTTAAGCCATTTAGGCCCACACTCCAAGGCCAATATCTTGCTACATATAAACCCTAAGCCAAAATTCCTTGGCCCACTTCCCTCATGCTTCACCTCAAGCCCTCACAAGCCAAGACTTCATTCAACTCCCACAACTCCAAACGCTAGCCAAACACCCTCAGCTTCCCAGCCTTCACACGCGTCAACTTGCCAAGCTTTTCCCAATTTTTCCAACTAGCTCTGGCCCACACATTGCCAAACAATTCCCTGGCCTCACAATGCATTCCGCAGGCTTCCCACATGTACATGCTTTCCACCAGCCCAACAAAACTCCTGGCTACACGAAAGCCTCATCAAGCAAAACCATCAAGCTTCCATCAGCTTATACCACAAGGCCCTGGCCCACACTTACACTTCTCAGCGCAAGCCTCACAACGGCAACTTTTTTCCAAGCCGTAAACCCGTATGCAGCTCTCAGCAACACAAGCCGTCTCCAGGCCTCAAGCTTAAAACAGCAGCAAGGCAAAACCAGCCAATGCAGGCCCAAACTTCGCATACGCCCAGCTTGTACTTACATCCAAGCCATGCCGTACAAACACACACGCCCAGCCGTATCAACAACTTACATCAGCTTCCTCAACACTCCCGCTTGCAAGCACGCATACCTCACATGAACAAATTGAAATCAAAACGCATGTTAAAAGACACAAAACGCAGCAATGAAACTCGCAAAATCGAAATGAAATTGAAAGGAAAATGAACACGAAAATCTCATGACCTTCGAAACGCAATCCTTCACATTCAAAACGGCATCAATTTCCTTCACTCCTCTCCTATAAGAACAGCTCCTCTCTCATTCTCAATCCCAAGCTTCAATTAGCCTCTGAAACTCTGCCGAAATCGAATCCTAAGCTTCAAATCCCTAACCTCACTTTTGTCCCTCTTTCCATCTTCAATCTTCCAATCAACCTCCAAATTCTTGAATCTTCAAATCAATTTCTCAAAATCCCAAAACCAAAACCGAATTGAGAGAAGAGAGAGACTGAGATTCTGAGAGAAGAGAAGAGAGAGTTCGTGAATTCACAGAAGAAGAAGCAAGAGATTTCCGCGGAAAGAGAAGAAGAAGCTCGGTTTCGTTTTGAATTTTTGAGAAGGTGAGGATGTGAGGTGTTAGCCGCCGCTGAGATTTTTACCATTCCCCTGTTTGTGCGCCCTGCTTATGCGTTTTAGAGAAGAATAAGCTCTTGCTTCTTTATTTTATTTACCTTTTATTTTTTTAAATTTTTTCTTTTAATTTTTTATTTATTTATAAAACTGATGTTAATGACTATGAGTTGGGCTTGGATCCTTAGATCCATTTCTTTTACCTACCCGCGGATTCCCATCTTACCCCCCTTCCCCTAGTTTTTTTTTTTTTTTTTTGATATACTTAGTTTGTTCAATTGTTTTTTTAAAAAGGTTTAAGTAAAGAATGTTTTAAATAACATTCTTAGAATATTATTTAAAATACGTCTTTTAATAAAAAAAATAGAAAAAAAGTTATTCCAAAAATATTTTGATAAAAGGATATTAGGAAAAGACTTTAGAAAATGATTTTAAAAAATATTTTGAATCCTTTTATTGGATCTATTTTGGATCCATTATTCTTCATCTCCTTTTAATTTTGGTCGATGACAATCTTCCGATTCGGGATTGTTGATTTCCGATTAAGTTTAATCTTCATTATTTCAAATCTATGGATGAATGATCATTTGGATCATTCTCCATACTTTGAGATCGTGATAGGTTGCTTTTCAAGAAATTCAACGATAATCTCGATTAAGATTAGACCTTCATTTTTCTTTTAGTGTGGCATGTTTTCGGAGAACGATCCATTATATCGTTTCTCTAACATGTATTAACACGAATATTTTCCACTTTAATTAGTGGTGGCCGGCCTTATTTGTAGGGTAATTACTTCGTAAATTACTCGGCGATTGCTTAACATAGACCTAAAGTTGTCCCGATTCGAATTAAGATCCACTTGGATCTGGTTGCCTCAATTTTATTATTCATTGTTGTGGTTGTGCTTGATTAAGTTCATCATACCACCTTATATTGTAAATATTATTATAATGTGAATATAATTGTTTAAAGTTAATCTCTCGCACTTTATCCTTTTATTTTAATCTCTTTCTCCCTTATCTCTTTATTATATTTTGTCATATTATATCATATATCATTTGTCTATATTCATATTATGCTTGTTTATATTCATATTGTGCTTGTTTTTATTTTGTCCATTTGGATATTAAAACACTTAATAAAGGATTGAACTCTTAAAAGATTTGTGACTTCTAATTGTTGGACTATGGTTACTATCCCTTTGCTTTTGGAGAATGGACTTAGACTTCTAAGATCTCCCTTTGCTCAAGTTGGAATGGATTAGAAACCTCGACTTCAAATTATGTCATTAACTTTTGAAGATGGAAGTCCGAACTTTGAAGAGTTGTGCATATTGGTTTGGTAAATTCTTTCCTTATCTTTTAATTCAAGCATTAGGACTAGTCTCTTCATCTCCTCCCCATTCTTTAATTTTCAAAACTTCTCTCTATTTCAAAAATCTTCTTGTTTTCTAAACTTCAAACACTTTCATAAACAAACCTTGATTTCGGTCAAGAGATTTTTAATCTTTTCCTTTTATTTTCTTAATCAATGTTAATTCATGTAAATATATCAAAACCATTTTCTTATATACTTTTAAAAAACTCAAAACTCATTCAAATATTTTTGTGCCTTTGTGCACCTTTTTTACATGTTTAGATATGATTCATCTTTTCTAGCGGAATTATTCGCTAAAGGATGACGACTCATCTCTACATTTTAAAATCAATTCAATCCATTTATTCTTTTCAAACTTTGTACCACGAACTACGAGGTTTTGATCTCGCATTGCACTTTGTGGGTACGTAGGCATAAGGCGTTAAAACCTTATCAAACACAAAATCATTAAAAAATATTCTTCTCCTCATCTCTTCCATCATTTTAAACGAACCAATTTCAGACCAAAAAAGTAATAAGTATTTCAAAGGGCTCCCGTGGAGTACCACGGATGAGTCGGGTGCCTAAAACCTTCCCGGTTCATAACCAATCCCCTTACCCAATCTCTGTTTATTTCTTTTAGCCTTTGCTTTTAGAATCCTAGGTTTTTATTCGTTCTTTTACCTTTTTCCTTTCGGAAATAAAGAAAAGCGTGGTGGCGACCCTGTGTACATCGAGTTAAGTTAATCAATAACTTACACTCACGATTTTACCGCTACAGTAAGAAAAAGGATGCTGCTGAATAAGAACTGCTAACTGGAACTGGAATGAAATGAGAAAAGGAACTGGAAAAAGAGAACAAAAAGAAAGAATGTGGAAAATTTAGGGAAAATAAAGAATGTTCTCGAACGGGCCCTACCCCGCTGCCTACGTACCTCGTCAGGAAAATGAGGATCAGAGTCGACGTAGTTCGCCTAACTAAGGCGGGAACTATTTGTTTCTGTTTTTTATGCGTCGGGACTGCTTATGTCTATGCTCAGGTGTTACAGGCTCGTATGGTACGAGTGTGTTTACTGTCTTGCATGCGAGACAAGTCGTCGTAAGTTCGCGTTCAGAATGAATGAGGTGAGAAGAGAAGTTCCCGCAGGAAAGTCGCTTATTGTTTTTTGTTTGCTTTTTAAGAGTTTTTATGAATTGGGCACAAGGAAGTGACTTCAAACTCTTTTCCATGGAATATGTACTTGCTACTACATTCCAAGATGGAATAGTAGAGCAAGCACACCAAGTAAGGAGAATTTATCCAAGACTTGTTTCCAAGGATTAGGGTCTAAGTTCACTAGCTTGTTGAACTTATTACATGTTTTTGTAGCTTTTTGAAGAAATGTCTTTTATGTTTTCTTTGTGAAGAAAGTCTCATGATTAGACTTGTACATCATGTTAGACAAGCCCACACTATTCCAAGATGGAATGAATATGAGTGCCCCATGGAATAAGGCTATACACAAGAGACTATTTCAAGCATTTATTAAGTCTTTTGGATTTTTGTTTGAAGATGAGAGAAGAAGACTCAAATGGAGAAAAGGAAAAACTAAGGGGGACTAAGACGCAACCCTAAATTGTTCATTAAAATGGTGTCCTAATGGTGAGTGAGGCTTTTCTAATCCTAAAGAGCAAAAGGAAAAGAAAGAAGAAAGAAGAAAAAGGATGCAACTTACTTCCTAAGGAAGATAAGTTGGTCCTAACAATGGGGAAATCCTACCAATCACAAATATGGAAATAAAAGGTGAATTAAATGCATAAAGAAAATGCATAAAAAATAAAAGGATAAGGTGTAAGGAAACATACCTTTCCCTCCCTACAAAACAAAGATTAGTGTGCATTTGATTAAAAATAATAAGGCAAACACACAACAATTAAATCCTACTAATTCTAGGACCTAATTCTAGACTCCAACTTAATTCTAAAACTAAAAAAAAGCATGCTAACCAAAATCCAGCACCTATTACAGCCCCTAAAGTAAAAAACAGCTACCGAAACAATGCATAACACAAGGTAACTTTCTACAGCTCACAATCAGCATGTAAATATAGGTTTAGAAAGTCACATACAGCATGCAAACACACATTTTACAGCTACTTCACTAACAAACAGCTATGAAAACATGGGGCAGATTAGATTCTTTTTTCATTTTATGTACACAAAGTAAGTGATAAACAATACATCAACATCAATTAGCATGGATTTACACACATCACAACATGTGAAACTTGATTAACATGTGATCATTTATTATCATGCATTTATTTGTTAAAAAGACCAAAGTTCAACAAGAACACCCACACTCTTCCATATTGCACAAATGAGCATTTATCATGAAATTGAACAAGTATCATTACAAGCCTCAATTATTACACATGCATGGCACACACAAAATCAAAATTGAACTCATGTCAAGAAGTGATCCATTAAGCACAAGAAGAATGCATGCATGAACATGTGAAACACTTAATCACTTTTAAGCAAAAATAAAGATATGGCACTTAATCATGTAACAATTCAAACAAGCAAGGATCATAATCATGAAGCACAAATCAATTTTAAGTGAGCATTTAACATGTGAAACACATGATTAAAGAGTTGAAATACACATCAAGAATCAATCGTAGCACATATGCATATTTAACACAAAACATGGAAAAGTGAACGGAATCATGTTGAAATGACTCGAAACAAATGAATCGGCTACTGGAAATAGACCTGAAAATTCCCTAAAATCAATACCTAAGCATACATGAACATTAGATGCACAAAGAAGCAAGAACAAGCAAGCAAATAAGCTAAAAATTCAAGTTCAAACAGCGTTAACCGGTTAACCAAATTGGTTAACCTGTTAACGGACAAAAAACTACAGCATTCTGGCCAAAAACGCATGTGTTAATCGGTTAACCAAATGCGTTAACCGGTTAACGCTGAACATAATGTGATTTTTTTTAAAATAACTGCTTTTGGCCACAATCCTACTTCTAAACAACCCTAACACACATATAATCATGCTAACACGAATTTATACTCAATTAGGGCTTATTAACACATGCTAGAACCTATAACAAGCTACAACCTAACTTCTAATTCATTAAAATCCACAAATCGCAAACAAGACATAACGAAAACGCAACCAACCATAAGCAATACGAAAAGCACTTAAAGAATGCCGAAATGGAGGGATAAAGAGAATAACTTAAAGCAAGCATGGTTTTAGATCACCAACCTACGAAGAGGATAAGTGCTTAGGTAGATGTTGTAAGAATCGGAGCTTGATCGAAGAGAAATCCGAAGAATCTGCGAATACGCAAAATAAATGCGTTCTTGATGCTTCATACTTCTTGCACTTCCGATAAATCGAAATCTTCACAAAAATCAGTAGCTTCTTCTTCTGCAATACCCAAATCAATGGAGGTTGGAGGCTAAGCTTTAAGATCTTCAAGTTTCAATGTTAAACGTGAAGAGCTTCTTTGAAAAAAAGCTTTGGTGAAAAGGGAAATGGAGGAAAAGTGAGAGAGAAAAGTGATTGTGAAGTGAGGAAATGAAATTATGAGAGAGTGAAAAATTGGGAACCTTTTGCATTGAAGTGATTAATGATTATATAGAGGCTAGGCTTGGAACTAGGTTTGGGAATGGAGTTAGGTTTATGAATGGAGTTAGGTTTATAGTTAGTTAGGGTTAGGGTTGGAGAGGGAATATTCCTTGGAATATTCCATGGAACACTCTAGAAGGTTGTAGAACATGGTAGAAGAATCCAAGGGAAAAGGAGTAGAATTGAAGTGGAAAAAATAATAGGGGAAAGAATGAAAGGAAATATGGAAGGAAAGTGGAGGGAAAATGGAGGGAAAGGTGAAATCAACCACTTTTCAAATGATTTTTCCCAAAAATGGTAAGTTTTGGTTTTCTTGATTTTTCATGATTCCTCCATCATTTCTTGATCAAATTTAAACCATAGGATCCTTGTAACCCTAATTTCATGATTTCGATCTCAAAAAGTTAGGAGTTGAATTTTACTCATCCTGGTTGACTTTTCCATGATTCCTTGATTTTCAATCCATTGATCAATTGAACTTCTTTCTAGGACTTATGGCCTCGAATGAAGACTTGTGGGATGTCGTGAACCCTTTGCACAATGTTGAGAAGCTTTGTAACCCTTTCGTTGCTTTGTATGGCCTTCAATTGCTTTAACCATTGGGCATAAACCCATACCTCAGCTATGATAAATATGATGCAATGTTTTTGGTATGCACTTGAACTTGTTTATGTTGAATGCTATGCAAAATGTTGAGAAAATGAGAGGGAAAATTTTGAGGTATTACAATAACTAGTAGTAATTTATTAAGTAAATAACAGGTAGTGTGTCTTGGTAGCAAGTAGTGCATTTTAAGGACAGAAAGTAACGATACTAGTTTGGAAGTGAGATATTAGTAATGACTTCTAATGAACCAATTCATGCTACCACATAAAAATGCATTTCAATTTTGGTGCATTTTGCATAAAGGATCAAATTGTTTTGTAATGACTTCTAATAAACCAATTCATGCTACCACATCAAAATGCACTTTATGACAAGTATTTTTGTCCCTTAAAGCATCCAAATTCGTGCCATATTCATCATGTACAAACCATTATAAATTTGTGCACAAGCATTGAAAACTCATGAATCCAAGCCTTTCCAGCCATAAGATTCATTCAAGGGCAATCAGTGAATCAAATGGAGAGTGTTCACGCACTTCATGTTAAGAATGCACGAGCAAAACACCACATGTCTATAATTATGAAATTTTGCATTTTGATCCACATCACTTAATTCTGAGTCGTTCCACTCCTAAAACCCTAATGAGGCTCATAATCACATCATATATAAGCTCCCAATACATTTGAATCAGCCTCATGCACTCTTCATTCTCAGATTCAAAGTTTTTTCCTCATTTTCATTTTCCTTCGAATCTCCTTCTCCTTCAACATATTGCTTCATCTCTTTACATATCCATACTCAGTGGAGCATAAGGAACAAGGATCATCCATTATTTCAAGCTATAGTGAAAGATTTCAAGGTACTCTAATTTGAAGTGCATCAACTCAAATCTCAAGATCCAGCCTGATTCAAGCCTCTATTTGCATTTATTTTGCAAATAGAGCTCAAAAGAGGAAATATGCAACTTTAAGAGGGAATTCTGAAGGTTTTGTGCTCAAGAATAATCTTCTGGTGCATTTGAATTTGCATATGTTTTCTCTGATTTCTTGTATGCATAATGATCTCTGAGCTTCAATGATTGCAATGACGTGTTTAATTTGAAGTTTGGACGTGTATTATGGATGTATGGTGTGATATCAATTTTTTAGATCTACATTTAATCTCTTCGATTCTCACTGTGTGATCATTGTATGTTGATTTTGATGTTGGATTCATGATCTGGATGATGTGTAGAATAGATCTGGGTGGGTTGTTGATGTTTTTGGACATTTTTGTGCTAGTGTATGAAGTTTCCGGTGACCGGAGCTAGGGCTCCGTCATCGGACGTGTGTGTAGGTGGATTAAAGGTCTTGAGGTTGAAGATGAAGGAGAGCCATCAGATCTTTTGATCTGATGGCTATTGTGATGACAATGCATTAAAAACTCACATGGCACGCGCATGATCTTCTAATTTCATATTATTGTTTTTGTTTGCCAGTATATAGTATTGGTTGTGAACCCTAGATCTTGTGCGTTCATTTGGCTGACTTTGATTGCTGACTATCTTTGTGGTATGTTAGACCATTATACTTTATCCTGACTCTTGATGACCATTGGATTTGTGTACTTTTTTGCTTGACTTGATCACACGCGTAGATCCTGACTATTTTTCCCTTTGGTTGACTGCACTATGGCCTTTAGATGGATCCAATGGCAATGAGAGAGTCAACATCTGTTGACTCTGAGCCTTGTAGAATGCGCATTGGGCTTTTATTGTTTTTACACCCCAATTTTTGGGCCTGCCTCCTATTTGAACTATATTGGATCACTCTTTGCACATCTTCCATATTTTAAGTCATTTTATTTTTCTTATTTTATTCAGTTTCATTTTTAATTTTTAAAAATAGTTTTAGGATTTTAAAAATTCCATAAAAATTCACCAATGATCTTTGTTATTTTATAAAATTTTAGCAAATTTTATTTTTCATTTTTATTTTATTTTGACCTTCTGAATTAATTTTCACATTATTTTCCTTTGAATTTATTTCTTCCATGAGTGTCTTGACTTGTAGATTTTATATCTTAATATCCATGAATGCTATGAACCTGATTCTTTTTTAATTGTGTTAGAGACATGTTAAGGTGCATTAAAACATTTTGTACCATTTTTTAGGTCTTGTTTGCTTGATTGTTGAGGCCTTTCTTGGAGTTTAAGTTTGTGAAACCCTAATTTTGCTAACTTGCTTGATAGACCTAAATTCTTTGTGATTATTTGATCCATCTTTTGTCACCGTGTTTGCTTATGTTTGAGGACACTTTTAGCTTAATTTGGGAACTTTTGTGTCATCCTTGATCATTGTTTGACTTGGTTTCATTGTGTGAACTTTATGATGCATCTTTTGTTTGTGCTTTGCTTGCTTGCATTAGGAGACACTTGTGCCATCATATTAGGAGATGAATTTTCATCTTGACATCATCTAGGCATCCTTAGGACTTCTATGAAGCATGTGTTCACTTGTTGACTTGCATTGATGTATGTTTTCTAAGCATGAACCCTAAATGACCTAATTTCACCTCATCTATTCTTCTAACTTCATTATGTGTCATTCATGTTCAAATGTGACTACTTGTGCATCTTATTTGCATCTTAACATGTTGATATACCTCTGACTTTGGTTCATACTCATCTCGCATCATGCTTGTATGCTTGTCTCATCTTATTAAGTTACACTGTTTCATGAACACATACTTGCATCTTCATCTCCTTTCATCTTCACTTCATCTCCTATGCTCACATACCATGACTCATGACTTGTATGATATAATGTTACATTCATAAAGGTGTTTAGATTCTGACTTTGACCTTAGTTGTTGCATTTTGACTTGTTTTCCTTACTTGATCACTTCTTTCCATCTCATTCCTTCTTTGGTGCATTGTTGGATGTTTACGGGACTTGTCCCATTTATTTTTGCTTGAGTTTGTATGACTAATCTTAGAGGTAATATAGGACTTGTAGGTTCTGACTTGTTTGATTTTTAGGACTTATAACTTTGTTCTTTCATGTCTTATGCTTGTTTGGCTTTCATTTGCATTTGTGTGAACATTTCTAACTTTGCAGGGGCTTTGGTAAGTTTGAGAGGTATGGATGTTGCTTCCACATCTCAACTTCTTCTTTCATCTCTTTTAGATTTTCATACTTGTGTTTGTGATGTGCTTAGGCCATCTTTGCTTAAATCTTCTTCATCCCCTCTAGGATCAACTTATCTTCTCTTAAGAAGTAAGTTGAATCCTTTGCTCCTTTCTTCTTATTCTTTTTCTTTATTTTTTCCTCCTTCATTAGGATAGAACTCAAACCTCACTAACTTAGGTATCCCATGCATGATAGCTCTTAGGATTGTTAGTTCCCCATTAGATTTTTTTACCTTTGGTTCTCTTTCATCTCTAAACAAACAAAAAGCAAAAAAAACACTTAATAAAGTTTAAAGTGACCTTGTGTGTATGGACTTATTCCATGGGCCATTTTTATTCATCCCATATTGGGATAATGCAAACTTGTCTAGCATGATGTACACGTTTAATCATGAATTCATTCTCACAAAGAAAATCTAAAAAACACTTCTTCACTTCAAAATACAAAAAACACTTAATAAATTCAATAGGCTAGTATGTTTGAGCTTCAATCCTTGGAACTAAGTTTGGGGATCTTCTCCATACTTAGGTGTGCTTCTTATTTATTCCATCTTGGAGGGATGTAAGAAGTACACACTCCATTGAATGATACTTGAGTACACTCTTCTATGCAAACTCTCAAATAAAAAGCTTCTAAAAGCTACAAACGAACAATAATCGTCTTTCCTTCGGGAATTCTTTTCTCATCTTATTCACTCTCAATGTAAGAACTTGATCCTACTTGTCTTTTTGCAAGATGCTAACGTACTCGTGCCAGACGAGCTTGTAACAACTGAGCATTGACATAAGCAGTTCAATCTTTAAAAAAAACCAAAAAGTTTTCCTCCCTAGTTAGGGGAACTACGTCGATTCTGATCCTCATTTCCTGATGAGGTACGTAGGCAGTGGGGTAGGGCCCATTCGAGCACTCTTTTCTTTTCCTTACATTTTCCCCCTTTCTTTTCTTTTCTTATTTCCAGTTCCAGACTCAGTTTTTGCAGCAGCTTCATTTCTTACCCCTTTGAAACAGTTTTCTAGCAAGCGTGAATCTCGTCGGGTAAGGAGGACGATATGGGGTGCGAATACCTTCCTAGGTTGTAACCGACTCCCAAACCCAGTTTCTTTGGTTCACAGGACCTTGTCCTTTTTTTATTTTTTCGGCTTGTGCAACATTACCTTTCCCATTCATTCGGGATAAAAATGCCTGGATGTCGACTCTACCTTTTCTATGTCACTTTTGTAAACACCCCAAATTTGCCCTCACTCTTTATCACACCATGGCTTGTGATCTTTCATTTTTGTTTTAACATAAGCATTACACCTCATTTAGCATATTTGCTTCACTACATAAGTTCAAGTTCATCTGCATCTAGGGTTTGTGATCTGAGCAATCCAAGAATCCATCTGAGCCATCCCAAAGGCCTCAAAGATTTCCAAGAAGGTCCATGCGTTTTCTATCATCATATTATTCTCCCCAAAGTTCATGAAAGTCAAGAGATCACAAGAACTGGCAAAGGCATGGAAGCAGAGCTAGGGTTTTGGTTTCAGAGGCCTTAACTCCAAATTTTTGGGTCATTCTTGTTTCTAATGTTCTTAGCATTCTATAAGGATCATATGTACCAAGTTTTATGAAGAAATTCATTGTGGAAGTCATCTGTTCACTGGGTAACTTCCTGAGCAAGTTAAGTCAAAATCAGGGCATCTGAGGCCCCCAACAATGGAACCAAAGGGGTATTTTCATCAAATTGGGGTTCAATGATCTTTATTTGATCCTAGAAGTGGTTGGAAGTTCACAAGATTGAAGAATTTTGAGACAATTGCAAACTTGCCATTTTTGGAAATGACTTGAAATGCAAACTTTCCATTTTGGGAAAGTTTTTCAACCTCCTCTTTCATAACCAAAAATGCTTCAAATGAAAAATTATTGGTCATGAAAGTTGTAGATTAGGTCTTTCCATTTTCAAAAAGTACAAGAACATGTCTTGATTCATCCTAGAACTCAAGATATGGCCTTTCAAAGTTGGCAAAAATCCTATAATTTCAAGTTTCATGTCAAAAAGGGATTTTGCATTTTGGCATGTTCAAGCATTCTAATGACCTCTAATGTGCACAAACACTTCACAATATGTCAAATGAACTTCAAAAGATCAGAATTATGCATTGAACCAAGGGTTTTCATGACTTATGATCCAAGAAACTTCAAAGAGGGAAATTTGCAAAACATGTGATAACTCTTCATCCAAGCCTTCCAGCACATCAAAATCAATCCCATGGCCATCCTTGAACCAAGCTGAGGCCAGATACCCCATGAAATCACCTCTGACACGTGCCCATACCTCATAGTACACAATCTTGACTTTTTGCAAAAACTCCCATACCAATCAGCCTGTGCCACCACCCACTTTCTGAGCAATCCCATTGGTTTATGCAAACATCATGGATCACAAACAACATAACACAATAGCCTGAAAGCTCTCTAACACTCAGATTGCAAAAAACCTCAAGAAACCTTCCTCTCTTCGAAATTCATAGCACAACCATCAAAACTTCAATCTTCTTCCACCAATCAACTCAATATCACCCCAGGATCATTTCCTACCCATCACCATAGCCTGAAACACTTCCAAACACAAATACGATTTCTGCAACTTCAGAAACAAAACACTCAAAATAGCCACTCTAAGCTTCATTCAAGCTTGCCAATAGCTTCAGGAGGTCAAAGGGGTTGGATTTGCACCAAAGAAAGATTCAGAAATCTCAAGAACACAAAGCTCCATTTCAGGTATCATCCAAGAACATTTTTTCCAGAACTTGCGTTTTAAGTTATAAATTGATTCTATGTGATGTGCTGATAATTTTGAGCTTTGAATCATTGAAAATGGTTGAGTGTGTAGGATGTATTTGACTTCTGAAATTTCTGCTTGTTTTCCGTTTTGATTCGTATCACATGATTCATGTAAAATAAATGTTGTTTGATTGCTGATTCATGTTCCATGGTGTTTGGGGATTGATTCTGAGCAGTTTTTAGGGCTTAGGGTGGCTTGGAGAAGAAGTTGAGGTTTTGGGGTGACCGAAGAAGATGACCGGAGCTTGCTCCGGTCACCTGAGAGTAATTAGGGCTCTAATTAGGGTTTAGTTGTCAGTTTGAATGGTGGCCCTTGGATCTATTTTGCCTGTGTGCGTGGATGGCTAGGATTAGGTCATTAAACCCTAAGTATAATTAATTAAATTAATTAAAATTATTTAGTCAGGAGTGATCTGGACCACTGATTCACGCGCGCAGTCAACCATTACCCCCTGAATTTGAATCTGAGCCCTTAGATCAGCATACTATCCATTAAATTCATTTTAATTCATTTTATTTCCATTTCTTTTGCATAATTATTTTTAAATATCAAAAAGCATCACAAAAATATTTCCTTTTACATTCTGACTTTAAATATTTTTCTCATTCCAAAAATATTTTTTATTTTATTTTTTGTATTAAAAAAAGTATTTTTAAAATATTTAAATGTTATTTTTAATTAATTAAAGTATTTTAATTAATTAAAAATACATTTAGGTTTCTAAAAATCACCAAAAATATCATGAATTATTCCAATCCATTTAGAAACATTTTCAAACTCTTCACACAAATTTCTTTTTAGGTTTGATCATAGTTTGCCAATTTTCTTTGAATTAAGGGTCATTAAAATCACATTTTTTAACCCTAACTTTAAGAAATCATTTATGCCTAACCAAGAAGAGTTTGAACTTGATTCTTTTTGCATTGTGTTGAATATTGCATGTAGTTTATAGGTCTCTTTCCTCATAAATTTATCTTGCATTTTCAAATTGATTTGCATTTTTTCCTTTGAACCACCCAAAAACCCTAGAAAACTTAGGGAAATCATAACTTTTGATAGGTTAGGCTTCTGACCTTCTTCTTTGGGGTGTGACCTAATATGGGATTAGTGTTTGTTTGAGGTTAATTTCAAATTTGTATCATGTAATTTGCTTCTATTTTATCCATTTGCATCTCACATGTCCATAAAACCCTAATTTCTCATGTTCATTTGCATTCACCTTGCATATGCATCATTACATGAACTTTCCATGACATTCCATGCATTCATATGTCATCATAGACATCTTAGCACATGTTATAACCTTTCTTGATCATTTCTTCATCCATTTTCCATGTTTAGCATTCATTTCATTTCATAAACTTTCATGTGTTTTCAAACTTCTAAGCATCATTTCATAACATCTCATTCTTGTATGATCACACATATGCATATTGTATGACTTTGCATCATCTCACATGAAATTTGCATTGCATAAACACTTCTGACTTTGGTCACTTCATCTCATTTCAATTCATTTCTTCATGTCCTTTACTTTATGCATTCTTGCTAACACTTTCAGGTTTGGTAAGTTATTTTGGGAGGTGGATTTGCCTTCACCTCTCACTTATTATTATCTCTTTCATTTTCATTTTACTTGTCCTTGAAGTGAATTTGATTCACTTAAGTTCCATCTCTCACTTTCTTTCTTTAAGTTACTTATCTTCTTCAGTGAAGTAAGTAACTTATTCTTCTGTTTCCTCCTCCTTTCATC
Source organism: Lathyrus aphaca (assembly GCA_963966055.1). Classification (NCBI taxonomy): domain Eukaryota; kingdom Viridiplantae; phylum Streptophyta; class Magnoliopsida; order Fabales; family Fabaceae; genus Lathyrus; species Lathyrus aphaca. The sequence continues at coordinate 261,567,503 of OZ014519.1, forward strand.
TGCTTCTTCCATTGGTGGCTTCCTTGAAGATCTTTCTTAAGCCTCACAAACCATAGGATATCCAAGCATGATAACAATTAGGTTTGTGATTATTTCCCCTTAGACTTTTACCTTTGAGTCTCCTTGAGTCTCTCTTCTCATCTCAATAATCAGAGACTAAACTCTTAAAGTTTTAGGACTTTGGAATTAGGGTTATGCCTGCATCCTTCTCTTAGGATGGAGTGTATAACTTTAATCCTAAGTGTTAAACCTTTAATTTGTTTAAACCTCTTAATAAAATCACTTAATAATCATCAAGACTTTATTTTGTAACTTGGGCCTTACATTAGGGTTCTAATTCTTCCTTATGGTTAAGAAGGACTAACCCCAGTGTTTAATGGACAAGTCCCCCTCAAGTTAGTCTTACAAACATAAAACTCACTTCTTAATCTCACCTTTAATTAAAATCCACTTTAATAAAGGCTTGTCATATAATGAATTTAGTCCATAACCATGGATTAAGTTGAGGAGTCTTCCTCAGCTTAAGTGTTCTCATATATCATCCTTCTCTTAGGATGGTGTAATGAGTTCACTAATCCCTGGTTAGAGATTAAACTCATTACTTAACACTAAACAAAAACCCAAAAAAACCTAAATAATCACAAGTAGGTTAATGATCTTAATCCTACATCATCATGGTAATTAAGTTGAGATGCTTATCTCATACTTAAGTAGGCTCATTATCCCTAGTCAGGGAGGATATAATGAGTTTACAAGCCTTTGATTTAGGCTTAAGCTCATTTACTTATGCAAAACACCAAAAACAATAACAAAACTGAAAACACAAAAAACAAACAATAATCGTCTCCTTCGGGATTCTTTTCTCATCACACTCATTCATAAGCGATAACTTGCTTCTTCCGTCTAATTAAAGACAGTTAGCACTCGAGCCAGACGAGTCATACACTTGAGCATAGACAAGTAAGTAGTTCACAGTCAATTTATTTTCAGTCTCTTTGAGTCGAACTACGGTGTTCTGACTTCCTCATTGCACGCGAGGATACGTAGGCATAACTTTACTGTTATCGAACAAAAGTCTCTTTGTCTTCCCCCTCTTTCAGCATTCTTTACTAAGCCTCATTTTCCTGAGCAATTCACTTTCTTTTGCACTGACACTTGTACATTTCTTTTCCAGCTTTTGCACACAGATAACACATACACTACCCCTTTTAAACACAATCTCTTAAGCGTGGATCCTGTCGAGTACAGCGGACAATCTGGGTGTTAATACCTTCCTAGGTTGTAACCAACCCCCTTTCTCAGTTTCTCTAGTTCGCAACCGTCTTATCCGTCTCTTTCTAGGTTTATGCAGCATTACCTTTCCTTCGGGATAAAAATGCCTAGCTGGCGACTCTATTCACTTCACTTTCATTTTCTCTTTTCGCCGACCGTTCGCGTCTGTACCTTGTGGGACCTGGTGTCTTTTCGGAGGAGCGACAGCTTGGCAACTCTGCTGGGGACCTTATCTTGCAACCAGGGTTTCTGGTTCTTTTGTGGGTTTCTCCTAGTGCTTGTTTGATTTGTGTTTATGGGGTATTATGTGTGCTTTTTGTTTATTGCTTTATTTATTGCTTTCCGTACAACTTTATTTATTGCTTTCATTTATTGTTTTTATGCATTTCATATTATCATCATATCACCTGTGTTGGATCTGTTATTTTCCTTGGTGGGAGGGTTATTGAGTGAGTAAGGTTCCATACCGGGGACCTGAGTGACACATAGGATAGAGTGGCTTCATATTATTTTCCATTCCATTTCGGTCTGGTGCAGGAATATGAAACACGATTCAGACATGGGTTTCTTCTTGAGAACTCTGTGCTACGGATTTCCTGTAGTACTAGGGCTATCTGGGAAGCCTGCTAAGTCTGGATGACCTTTTATGACGTTCAGCATCTGAGGTGAATTAGAGGAGGATCCTTTATGATTATTGTAAACATTGTACCTCCGGGTTAGAAGTGTTTACACTTCTCATAATTGATCCAAGTCTGAGGATCCATGTTCTAGAACAATACATGTGAGGGGGTTGGGATGTTTACTTGTGTGCAGGAACCCTTGGCCTCATCATACCCTTGTTACTAATATTGTTAAGGTTGCATCATTTTGGACTGTTCTTGTGAAACCCTGGACTTGTGACTCTTTATCTGAGTCCCCCACCTGGTTACTGGTTTTCTAATCCTTCATCTGGACTTATGAACACGCATGGACCCTATCAAAGCAGATAACAGATCCAGCACTTGATCACAAACCCTTTGCATATCATTCTGCATACATCATTTTGCATCATCTAACATTTGTCTATTTGTTTTACAGGGTATCCACATCTTATCTTTGGTTTGGTTTTGACCTATTCTGCTGCTCAGATTCCTTCAGCTATCTGCATCAGCCTTTTTCATCACTTATCTTCATCAGAGATTCTTCTGCAGTACCTTCTCCAATTATCTTCATCAGTTTTCATCAGTTGCCTTCATCAGTGCTTCTCCTCAGTCTTCTTTACCAGCACCTATTGTCAGCATGGACCCATCCAGGAAGAGCAACATTACCTATCATTTCTTTGAGCCTACTTTGACAGGCATCAGGAAGATGCAGGCACTCATCACTCCTGATCATGTCCCTTTATTCAGGGAACATTATGGTGGCATTATGGACATGATCATGGACTTGGATGCCTCCCAGAGGAGTATGATCCACACTTGTCTCCAGTTCTATGACCCTCCTCTCAGATGTTTCACTTTCCCAGATTTTCAGTTGGGACCTTTGATGGAAGAGTTCTCCATGTTGTTGGGTGTCCCCATCAGGAGAGGGATTCCTTTCAACCCTGAGATGACTGCTCCCAAGAATGAAGATGTATTTAAGGCTTTGCACTTAGAGTCCACCCTCATTGACCATAACATGACCACCAAGGCTGGAATCCCAGGCCTTCATTTGGACTTCTTGGTTACTCAGGCCACCATTCATGTTGCAGCAGGCAAGTGGGACACTGTTTGTGCTCTTCTGGCCCTTAGCATATATGGAGTCATCTTGTTTGCAGACGAGCCTAAGTTTTTAAGCAAGAGTGCTATCCACCTTTTCATGTTGAAAAATCCAGTCCCTACTTTGCTTGGAGACTTTTACTACTCAGTGCATCAAAGGAATGAGAAGCAGAGGGGGAGATTAGTCAGATGTTGTGCACCTCTCTTCTACTGTTGGTTATTAAGGCACTTGCCAAAGTCAGACGCTTTCTTGAATCCTCATCTTCCAAGGAACTGGGCTAAGAGAATTATTGCCCTTACTTCAGAAGACATCAGATGGTGCACTCAAAGCACCAAGGGCAAAGATATCATCACCAACTGTGGGCAGTATCCCAATGTACCCCTGATTGGAGTGAAGGGTTGCATCAATTACAATTCTTTGTTATTCAAAAGGCAGTTAGGGTATGCCTTAGTACATCCCCCAAGAGAGCAAGACTTGTCAGAAACCCTCTATTGTGACATTCAGCATAACTTTGTCACTACCAGACAAGCAGCCTGGGCTTGGGACAATATTCAGACTAAGGGGACAACTATTCTTGGCAAGTGCAACAACATAGCTTCAGCTCAATATCTTGATTGGTCTCGTATCAGGGGACAGACCACCCGCATGCCATTCACCATAGAGGATGTACCTAGACAATTAGCAGTAGAGCCTGCAGCTACTGTCAATTTAGAGGAGTTTGAGAAATTGAAGGAAAGGAATACTCAACTCTCTGAAGCTTTGAAGAAAACCCTCTGGGAGAGGAATGATAGTCGTCTGGACAATGAAAGGTTAGAGAAGCTCCGGATTAAGCATATGACCAAGATTGAAAAGACAAATGATTACATCAGAAAAGCTAGAGCAGGAGAGTTGGTATTGAAGAATGCTTGCAAGGAAGCAAAGATTCAAAAGGCCAGAGCTGAACACTACTTAGAGGAGAGTCAGGATAGGTGGATCAAGATCACTGAGGCTCATTCATAGGAAGATCAGAGGACCCAGGCTAGGATAGAGCAGCTGGAAGCCAATGAGAAGAAGAGTCAGGAGGCCTTGTTAGCAGCACAGAAGGAGATCTACGAGTTGAAGCTCCGGGCGGGGTTGAAGAGATCAAAGGACCAAGATAAGCATAAGAAGTTGACCAGTGCCATTGCCACCAGGAACCTTCTTATCAGGACCATCACAGAACATCCAGTTAGTCTAGTGACTGAGGCTCTCCTGAAGGAAGTCAGAGAGGATGATTATGGATTGGATGTTTGATTTCCTTGCTTGTACTTCATTTTAATTGTATTTTTGTTGTTGTATTTTGACCCACTATGGGAACTTTGTTGTAATCAAACTATGTATCTTTACACTTTGTAATATATGGTTTGTATTATTTTGTGGGCTTTATCTCTCTTCAACATCATCATTTCTCGAGGTCTGGAAGGTCAAAACCAAAGAACCAAACTGGATACCCTTGGAAGACAAATAGGCATCTTGCATTGCTTACTAACCTCTTTCCTTTGTTTTGTAGGTTTTTGTTTTTATTGTTGTTTCTCACTTTGTTGTGGTTTCAGGAAACATTGCTCGTAGAAGAGTATTCCCCATCAATAGAGTGCACCGGTATCCGACAAGAAACAACCTTCCGGGCTTACAAATGGATCAGGTTCAACAAGATCTGACGGAAGTGAGAACCCAAATGGCCAATGAAAGGACTGAGATAAAGGCCCAAATGAACCAGTTTATGGCAGTGTTGACTGGGTTGGCCCATAGCCAAGAAAGATTGAGAGAGTTGGTCGAGCGGAAAACTCCCGAAGAAAACCACCCAGGTACAGGGGTTACCAGCAACAACGATCATGTACAGCCTCGTACTGATCCCCCAGAGTTTGGACCTCATCTTAACCCAGACATCAATGCTATAAGAAACACCCAGGGAAACACTAGAGGGAGGGCCTTGCAGGAGGACCCTCAGGAAGAACAATTTAATGTGGTTGGGGCAGGAGACGAAGTCTATGATCGTCGGCTGGACGAGATAGCAGAAAAGGTGAGGTCTCTGGAGTCTCAAAACTCTCTGGGTTTTGATGTCATGGATATGGGACTAGTGGAGGGGGTTAGAATTCCTCACAAATTCAAACCTCCTTGTTTTGAAAGATACAATGGTACATCCTGCCCTCGTACCCATCTCCAATCTTTCCTGGGAAGATTGAAAGCCTACACCATGGATGAAAAACTGTGGATGTTTTATTTTGAGGATAGCTTGACAGGGGCATCCCGTGAGTGGTACTCTCATTTGACCAGGGCCACAGTTAGGAATTGGAAAGACTTGGCCGAGGCTTTCATTCGTCAATATCAATATAATCTGGACATGGCTCCAAACAGAACCCTTCTGATGGGAATGTCACAGTCTTCCCGGGAAAGCTTTAGAGAGTACGCCCAAAGATGGAGGCAATTAGCTGTTTTCGTTCAACCCCGGATGTCAGAAAGGGAAATGGCAGATATATTCATGAACACCCTCCAGGGGACTTATACTGATATATTGGCTGCTTTTTCTTCCACTAGCTTCGCAGACGAGGTTATAGCTGGAGAAAGAATTGAGAGCTTATTGAAAATGGGAAAGATTTATGACAACGACGCCTGTTCAAGCAGTGCAAGGAAACCATTTGCAGGGCCCCGCGGATCCGGTGAAACAAATTCTGTACATATGGGAAGAGTAAGACCCCAGTATCTGCCAAGATCAATTGCCGCTGTCACTATTCCTACTCCACCTCCTCAATACACTCAACAACCACAACACTTTCCTCAACAGCAATAGTTTCCTCAACAGAGGTCCTACAACAACAACAACCAACAACAACACCCTTTCTAGCAATGGCCATCTCAGGTTAACAGGGTGATTGACCCTATACCAATGTCATATGCCACCTTGTTGCCACAGCTCCTGAAGCTTAATCTTGTCGAGTTAAGGACATTGGCTCCACCAGATCCTCAGAACCTTCCGAGAAATTACGACGTCAACGTCAGGTGTGCTTTTCATTCTAATGCACCTGGTCACACCACAGAAAAGTGCAGAGCTTTGCACATGAAGGTCCAGGATCTGGTTGATTCAAAGGCCCTAAATTTTGCACCACCTCCTAATGTCACGAAGAATCCTATGCCCAGCCATGGCGGGCCTAGGATAAATGCAATAGAGGAGGGCCAACCCATGAGTTTAATTGAAGATACTGCAAGTATTCAAACACCTCTAGCAGAGGTTAAAGCTCAGCTTTTAAAATGCCAGGTGTTTCCAGGTTGTGATCCATGCTGTGAATCTTGCAAGGTTTCTGTCAATAGGTGTGAAAGCTTGAAGAATGGAATCAATGGTTTGATCAGAGAGGGTATCCTGCAAATAACAACAACCGCTTCTACAACACCAGCAACGCCTTTTTCAACAACAAGTGTTTCTCCTACAACTGCAAAGACAATTGTTCCTACAGACTCGTCTACAAAATCAGAAACCACCTCCTCCATCGTTTCAACAAACACCAGTTCAATTGCATCTGCTTCTACAACTACAACAACCACTAACAATGACGTCTCCACAGTCACCATCTATTATGACCCTGCAACGGTCCCTGTTTCCAACAATTTTCAGCAACAATCTCAACAGCAATTTCAGCAACAACCAAGCTTCAGTCAATCACCACCAACATCAACCAGAAGTCCTGTTACCATCTTTTATGATCCACAAACAATAACGGTTCCTACCTCTGCTGCAGTCAGTCCAGTCACCATCACGGTGTCGGGGCCTATTCCATATGATAAAGACAATGTTGTACCATGGCACTATGGTTCAGACCTTTACTGCAATGGAGAGAGAGTCCTTCTTGATTCTTCAGTTCATACACCACAAGTGGGTAATGTCGGGGGAGGCGGAGGCTTCACCCGAAGCGGACGCCTCTTCACATCACAAGCTCCAAGAACTAATATTGAGACAGAGGTTGCTGCCAAAGCCAAAGGTAAAAGTGTGGCACCTGAAGAACCTGTACCAAAAGAGACCCATAAATCATCCTTTGATCAGGATGTGGATGAATTTATGAGGATAATCAAAAGAAGTGACTGCAAGGTTATGGATCAGCTCCACCAGACTCCTTCCAAGATCTACATCTTATCCCTGCTGTTGTGTTCTGAAGCTCATCGGGATGCACTACTTAAACTCTTGCACGCAACCTACGTGCCGGAGGAGATCACAGTGAATCAGCTCGAGACAATGGTGTCCAATGTTAACACTAGCCATGGGCTAGGCTTCACCAATGCTGATTTGACAACGGAAGGTCATCACCACAACAAAGCTTTACACATCACCCTATAGTGTAAAGGAGCTGTGCTTTCACATGTTCTTGTTGACACTGGGTCTGCACTCAAATTTCTTGCCAAAGAAGGCTCTTGTCAAGCTTGAATATGATGGAATAGCTCTTCGACCAAGAAATCTGGTGGTTAGAGCTTTTGATGGCTCCAAGAGGTTTGTTCTTGGAGAGGTGGAGCTTCTTGTGATAATCGGTCTGCAGGTCTTTCAGACTACTTTCTATGTGATGGACATTCAGCCGGCCTACAGTTGTTTGTTGGGTCGACCATGGATTCACACCGCTGGTGCAGTTACGTCGACCCTTCACTAGAAATTGAAATATGAGTGGGAAGGACAGATTATCACCATCTGTGATGAGGAGGATATCTTTGTTAGCCATCTGGATACATACAAATACATTGAGATGGATGGTGAAATTCATGAAACCATGAGCCAGGGGTTCGAGGCACTGAACGTCAATGAGGCGACAACTGAAGTATTTGCTGCATCCCAGGAAGATAGGATGGGTACTTCAATTGTCTCTTATCAGCAAGCCCGGAAGGTTGTTGAAGATGGAAATCCCCAAGGCTGGGGCAAGCTGCTACCAGTGGAGAAGAAGGAGGACAGATTCGGTTTGGGTTACAAACCATTCCGACAAGATCAAGTAGAGGCTGCTGAAGAGCCCAAGTTCATCAGTGGGGGAATGCTCACCCCAGATGTTGTCAATAACATGGAAGACGAGGTGGAAAGAAACCTCAACCTGGAGAGCTGGATTCGTCCAAGGATCCCGGGTCACCAAATCCTTAACTGGTCTTCCTATGAAATTATAAGGGTTACTCCTGCAGAGTAATTATTATTTCCTGCTTTTTTTCAGCATGCATCAAGTCCTGCATCTTGCCCAAGGTGTCAGGACTCATTTTGTAATAGGTCCATATTTGTAATTTTGTGCAAATGGAATATCAATGAATATCGGACATCTTTTGCAAATTATTCTCTTTTTTCGCTCACTGTCTTTTCATTTTTCACTTTTGTACAAAACAATAAAATGACAATGTTTTCAAAATAAATAACTCCATTTTTTGAACAAGATTAAAATTGATCACTAAAACGAACAAATCTCAACCCTTGCAGAGATTATCCTCCAGATTGCACCGACAACCGCACTGCTATGACCTTGTATGACTTCGACAATCTAATCAATCAAGCAGATGAAGGGGTTGATGAAGACTATGAGTTGCCTGAAGAGTTAGTCAGGTTGTTGAGGCAAGAAGATAAAGTGATTACTCCTTGTTGCGGTGAGAATCGGATACCAAGCTATTAAGTGAGCTTGAATCGCAAAACATTTATGTTCACCACCGACTTTAATTTAATCCAAAAGGAAAAGGGAAAAAGATCGTAAAAACCCTAAATGAGGAGAAACTAGGTTCGGGGGTTGATTATACCTAGGGAAGGTGTTAGCATCCTAAGCATCCGCAGTATCCTACGGGAACCTCTTGTTAATATTTGTATTTGTTATTTATTGCTTGTTAAAATTATGGGAACCTAAGGCTTTATTTCTAATGGTGCTCGCACAACATCGCATCGATGCCTACGTATCGGGTATAGAATCAGAGCACTCGTAGTTCTCCTAAGGATTAACGAACACTTGGTTACGCTCAAGGTTCGCGGGGGAAGGTGAGTGTTATGGCAAACACTCACGTGACTTTAGGAAAGTCACAAAAAAGTTGTAAAATAAAAAGTCCTAATGGCTAAGGTCAAAAAGGTAACTAGGGATGGCTAAACTTCCTATGACATTGAGTCAACTGCAGGAGTTCTTTCCCTTTTGGATTGAAATGCGAAAAATAAAGTAAACAAAAGAGGGTGCAAGCTCCTAAATCTAAGGCATAGGTTGCTACTTGCAAAAATAAATTGAATAAAGTAAATGAAAAATGCAAAGACAAAGGCTTAGTAACCGGGCTATGACTCGATATATGGATCGAGAATGCGGGGGTGGAAAACAAGCATGGTGCGTCAATTTGCTTAAGTTAGAAAGCTGTGAAGTGTAAGGAATGTGCAGATGGCGATCGTAAACGACCGACTTACGTGTGTGAGTGGGGTGTATGTGAAGTTCACTTGGCGTTGGACCAAGGATTTATTATCTTGAAAAGTTAAAATTAATATGGTGTAAAAGCGCGAGGAATAAATAATAAATAATAAATAAAGTGAAATAAATTATGAAATAGAATAAAATAAATTAAATAAATTAAATAGAATAAATAAATGAATTAAATAGAATAAAAATAAATAAATGCATGAAATAGAAATAAATAAATGCATGGCCTCATATGGGTCACGATTAATCGGAAACGATTTATCGTGACCTTTGTCATATCATCGACCCGTAAATAGAAAATTAAAAGCAAATAAATTTAAACACAACCATCAAAAAGTAAATGACCAATAGTAAACCAATATAATAAACTATTAATAAAGAAAATTCTAATAAAGTGAACTAAAAAAAATAATAAAAAAAAACTAGTGAAAAAATCTTTAAAAAAATAAAAAGAACATGGAGATGACTGAGGGTGTGGCGCTGGTTAGTGGTGTGCGAATTAGTAAAACACATATAGGCTTAACCCATGGAAATAAAACATGCATTCTCTTTTCTATTTTTTTTTAAAAATATAAGTTTTTTAGGAAAAGAAAGAAAAGAAAATCTGCTTTAGTCAAAAGAAAAGGAACACGTTCAAGAGATAAAGAAAGCAACCTAATATCCCCTCACCCTTAAAATAAACAACATGGCGGCCATGGTGAAAGAAAAATGAACACGTTCAACTCGTTCTCTCTCACTCAAACGTGATTCAGATTTCTCGCCCAGTCTCAATCGCTCAGGTTTGAAACTCATTCGAGGTCTCTCGCTCGAACTCTCACTCCGATCTGGCTCGCAGCTTTCACGGCAAATCGGTGGCTCAACGACGGTTTCAACTCAGTTTTTTTCACGGCGGCTTGGTGTGTTGATGGAGGTAGTGACGGTGGCTTTGAGTTTCGTCGGTGATCCTCACTCGGTCCATGGTTTCACTCTCGACGATGACGATTTCATCGATCCAGTCACCTTGGCTTGCGCGCGGCTAGAGGTTTCACGGTAAAATCACCGGCGGTGGATGAATTTTGGACTGCGTCTCTGATTTTCGAGTGATGGTTCGCTGGGTGTTGTCCGCGGTTCAGTTTCAGGTTCAGAAGGGTGTTTCGGATTCGGTTTCTTCTTCACAGAATCTTGGTGGTAGCGTTTTGGTGTGTTTCTGAGATTTCACCTTTGGCTTTCATCTGGTTTTTTCATATTTGGAATGACTTTGTTTCCGGGTTACGGGTGGGTCTATGGATCAGTTCTGTTTTTGTGGTGGTTGTGTGAATCTTTCTCATCTCATATTCTTTGCTTTGGGTTTGCTGGGTTTATGATTTACAGAGACAGAAAAGGTTAGTGGGTTTGAGGTTTGTGGCGGAGGTTAGAGTTCGGCTGAAGGGTTTGAAGGTTCAATGGAAGTGAGTTGGTGATAAGGTTTGGAAAAAGATTTACAGTGGTTACGGATTCTGACACGGCGGCTTTAGCGGTTCATTTTTCACAGCGGCGCTCGGTCCTCTCTCAAACGCTCTCTCAATCTCTCGGCGATTGGTGGTTCGCGCGGTGAAGGTCGCTCTGTTTTGGTATGAAGGTTTCGACTCAGACTCGGTTTTGGATTCTCACTCTAATCTCTCAATTCGGGTCTGTTGTCTCTATCCTTGAACTCCCTTCATCTCTATTGTGTTCTGCTGTGATTTGTGTTAATGGGGGGAGGAATTGGTTCTGTTTTGTGCGGTTTTTGCGGTGGAGTTTCTTGGTTTTGGTTGTTTATCGTTTAACAGGTTTTTCCCTTGTTCTGTTATTGCTATTGACAGGTTCATGGTAATGAAGGTCGGAGATTGGTTTGTTATGGTTTGCACAGGGTGAGGGTTTCGGTTCAGCAGGAAGGCCAAGTTTTACAATTGTTTTTTCGGTTTTGGTTTTGCAGGTTTGATACAAGGAGTGCAGTTTGACGGCAACGGTGAAATGGGACTGGTTTTATGTGTTTCGGGTTAACCGGCCGGCTGTAGCATGGTGGTTTTGAAGGGTTTGTGAGAGGTGGCAGCAGTTTTAGTGAGAAGGTGGCAGCAGTTTTAGTGAGAAGGTGGTGGCTGTGCGAGATGATGGTTCGGTGGAAGTTGAGGTTGTATTGAAGAGAAGAGCTTTTTTTTTTGAGAAAAGGTTTTATGAGGCTGGTTGAAGATCAGGTTTGCAGCAAGGTATTACATTGTTTTTCCTTATTCTTTTTCACGGTTTCAACAGCTTCTCTATCTTAATGATTTGGTTTTTTTTTTTTTGAAGTTTTTAATGTTAAGTTTTGCTTTGTGAATGCAGGTTTGAAATGAAACAAAAAAAGAAAATTATCTATGGACAAAAGCTGTAAAGAGGTGAAAGGAAAAAGAACCAATACCGACCCGAATGTTATCGGGGTGAAGGATCCACGGATGGTAAGCTCCTATTCCTCTTCTGATGTTCTCCTGAAGCTTTTTTTCTTGTTGTTCTGTGGGATTCTTGAGGGCTGAATTTGGGAGATTTTTGTGCTGAATTTTTGGTTGTTCTGTTGTAACAATAGTGTGTGTAAAAGTGTGTTTGATGGCAGATTTTTGGTAGTTTTTGAGGGGTGATTTGGGTGTATTTGAGGCTGTTTCAGTGTGTTGTTGAGGGCTGAGTTTGTAGTGATTTTGAGCTGTTTTTGTGTTGCAATGTAACAGTGGTTAGGCCTTTTGTTATTGCTGAGTTTTGATGAAATAAATAGCAGTATATATATGACAGGTTTAGGGTTTGTATTGTGAATTTGAATTCTGTACTATGAAAACTTGTTGAAGAAGCATGGGGGACAAAGTCTGAAGTTGCTGTTGTAGAATGGTAATGGAGCAGAGCCCTGCATTTTGCAGGCCTGCTGTGTGCTGGCTGTTGTTTTTGTTGCCTTTGTGGCTGAATTTTGGTGAATTTTGTACCTGTCTTGGGCTGATTTTTGTTGAATGTTTTTTGGCTGAATTTTGTTGAATGTTGTAGGATGAATGGAAAAGGCATGAAGATGGATATTTGGTGATGATGCTAATGAAGTGGAAGAACTTGGAGTTGAAAAAAAGGCTTCAATCATGAAGTGGTGCAAATGACTCATCAAAACAACTTAGATTTAAATTTGATTTTCCTTATCTTGTAAATGTTTTAGGCTTAGAAACCAAGTGACATTAGAAATTTGATATTGGCATGAATTTGGAATACATTTGGATATGGAATTCAAAAATTAGAAATTTGTTTTTACTATGAAAGGTACATGAATTTACAAATGCAAATGATGCTTTGAAATGAGAAAAGGGAAAAGAAATAGAATGAAATTCACCTTAGTTTGAGCTTTTTTTTTTTGAAATAAACAAAATTGAATTAAAATTGAATGGAAATTTGAAACAAAGTTGGAAAAGGACTTGAAGTTTTAGAAAAGGAGTTTGAATTGAGAATTTGTTTTTTTGGAAACTTGAAATTGAAAAATGAAATTGGAGAAATGAATTTAAAATAAAATTGGACTTGAACTTAAATAAAAATAGAAAATTATAATAGAATAGAAACACCCCTTTTTTTTTAAAATAAAAAATAAAAATAAAAATTAGAAGTAGAAATTGAGATAAAGACTAAAAATCAAATTAACAAGGAGAACTCGAAAATGAGTTAGAATTTAAATTCGAAATGGGTGTATATGAAGAGAAAGAATAGTAAATAACTAAAAAAACTAGTATTTGAAATAAGAATAAAAAATTCTAAAACAAGAGATTAACAAAAGAGAAAAAGAAATAGACTAGAAAATAAAAGGTAAGAAATAAAAGTTAGAAGTGAGAAATATAAATTAAATTTAAAATGGAAGCTTGGAAGTGAAAAGAAATAAAGATAAATAAATAAATAGCTCGAAAATGAGCTGAAAGCAACAGAAAAATAAATCTCGGAATTCTCTGCTAAATGCGATGACTGTATGATGCGAGCAGTTAGGGGTAAAATTTGGGGTGTGACAGTTGCCCCTATTTAAATAACTTTACCAGATGGCGTGAATGACGAAGGACACTCAGGCGATCAGGGTGAAAGGTATTTAAATATAGAAATAACCGGAAATTTTGCCCCTAAATGCAATGTTATGCTGGACTACAAACTATCTAACTCTGCAACTCTTATGCAATGAAATGATGATTATGGTATGAATGATGAGAATGGGATAAAAGACGACCACGAGCCAAGACTCACTGGGGATGACAAACACTGGGGATGACAAACACTGGGGATGACAAACGAAAACGGGAAATATTCAAAATGATAAATCAACAGGTTCAAGTGTAACTGTTGACACTAAGAATAACAAAAGACGGGAACAAAAGGAAATCCAAATCATTGGATCAAACGAACACAGACAAAACAAAATACAATTCAAAGTGACTGCACAGTGGCTCGATGCGACCAACTGACATCAAGAATAAAACAAGACAAGGAAATAAGTCGAAGTGGTTGACCAATGGCTCTATGCGACCAAATGACTTAGAGAAGAAACAACAACATATTCAAAGTAAATGCGCAGCGGCTCGATGCGACCAACTGACACTAAGAATACAACAAAATAAAAATTCAAAGAGAATGTACAGTGGCTCGATGCGACCAACTGACACTGAAAATGATAATCATAATATTCGAAGTGAATGCGCAGCGGCTCAATGCGACCAACTGACACTAAGAATACAACAAAACTAGACATCCAAAAAGAATGTGCAGTGGCTCAATGCGACCAACTGTCATCGAAAATGATAAACATAATATTCAAAGTGAATGCGCAGCGGCTCGATGCGACCAACTGACACCATGAATAGCAACAAAAATATTCGAAGTGAATACGCAGCGGCTCGATGCGATCAACTGACACTAGGAATACCATAAAATAAACATTCAGAGTGAATGCACAGCGACTCGATGCGACCAACTGTCACTGAGAATGACAACAAGCTTATTCAAGGTGAATGCGCAGCGGCTCGATGCGACCAACTGACACCATGAATAACAATCGAAAATAAACATCCAAAGTGAATGCACAGCGGCTCGATGCGACCAACTGTCACTGAGAATGACAACAAGCTTATTCAAGGTGAATGCGCAGCGGCTCGATGCGACCAACTGACACCATGAATAACAACGAAATAAACATCCAAAGTGAATGCACAGCGGCTCGATGCGACCAACTGTCACTGAGAATGACAACAAGCTTATTCAAGGTGAATGCGCAGCGGCTCGATGCGACCAACTGACACCATGAATAACAACAAAATAAACATCCAAAGTGAATGCACAGCGGCTCGATGCGACCAACTGTCACTGAGAATGACAACAAGCTTATTCAAGGTGAATGCGCAGCGGCTCAATGCGACCAACTGACACCATGAATAACAACAAAAATAAACATCCAAAGTGAATGCACAGCGGCTCGATGCGACCAACTGTCACTGAGAATGACAACAAGCTTATTCAAGGTGAATGCGTAGCGGCTCAATGCAACCAACTGACACCAAGAATACAAACAAAAATATTCGAAGTGGAAGCACAATAGATTCGAAACCTATTGACACTAAAAAAGAAAGCCAAGATACACTCAAAGTGAATGCGCAACAAGTTAAAAAACCGGTTGACACTAAGAATGATAAAGACAAAGTAGTCAAAGTATTAAAAATGGTAAATTAACAGGTTCAAATGTAACTGCTGACACTGAGGATAAGGAAGGAAAACACAGTGATTTAGTAGCGGCTCTAAGCGACCAGCTAACATTGGGAATAGAATGGAGATCACCCAAAGATGGATCAACGGCTCTAAGCGACCGGCTAACGCAAAGAAGTAACAACAAAATATGTTGGAGTTTTCAAATAAGATAAGACATCCAACCTCTGGAAATTCCTTCAGGAACCAACAGGAGAAAGGGTACAAGTATGTACAAAATCAAATTGACTTGGATTTAAGCAAAAGGTTTCAGGACCTGCTTAAAAGATTTGTGCCAATGACAATTGGACTTCAAGGAGATATGGTGGCAATAAAGACAAATACCAACCACAATTAGAATTCCACGGGGGACACCAGCAATTACTGGGGACAAAACATTGGTAAACCAAACTTCGGGTACCAACAACAATGAATTCCCAAATTGAACACTAATGATATCTGGACTTGGAGACAGACAGACGACAACTGGGGAAAGACAAATGCTAATGTCAAATGCGCACATGATGCGAATGATCATGATATGCAAATGTTGACTCAAAAGAGACAAAGAGTTTTGACAAGACTCAAAGAGGAGTAGGCTCTCAACACCAATACTCAGATGAGCAATATGAAAAACACTGAGGAGATGTCTTCGAACTTGGAAATCATGCTTGGTCCAAGGATCCATCCAAGAGTGTTATCAGTTTTGAACTTCTATGGGGATTTCTGAAATAATAGTACAAAAGTGTTGTTGCAAACCAGGACTTCTTGGGGAAATAGAAGTTTTTTTCAATTTTCCAAAGTCAAAGAAACTTAAAAGTTTTTCCGTGTGTTTCCAAAAAACATTTCCTTAAAAAAACTTGTCATTTTCAGAGTTAAATTGTAATCAAGTGATGGCATTTTGCATAACAAAAGAAAATAAGAGGATGAACAACAAAATTCATAGGCAAAGTTTGTATTTTATTCAAGAATGGTAGCTTGCCAATGGCGAAAACTCCATGGGAAATTACAGTTTGAAAATGGCAATGGGGAAAGGTCTACATTGAATCCAACGACCACTACAATCCCTAATAACTAAGACTGCCCGACACCTTGCTTCTGACAAGAGCAATTGGATTGGTCTTCCAGTATGATTCTTCAGTAATGGTAAACACCATCTGCTGCAGTCAAATGCCTTTGTCCCTAACTTTTTCCTGGACCGCCCTTTCGGGTTTTCAATCCACCGGGACGCTCTTTTTTTTCATTTTTATCCCTAACTTTTGCCTGGATCTCCTTCATAGGTTTTGATCCACCGGGATACCCATTTTTTGCATAGGTCGCCATTTCTGGTTTTCGACCTATCGGGTTTTATTTAGGCATAATATTTTTTGACTGCATCAGAATTCACCGGGTGCTTCAGCTGTTCACCATCCATAGTTGTAAGGATTAAGGAACCTCCGGAGAAAGCCACCTTCACAACATATGGGCCTTCATAGTTAGGACTCCATTTTCCACGCATGTCTTTGTGGACTGGCAAGATTTTCTTGAGTACAAGATCTCCTTCTTTGAATTCTCGGAGACGGACTTTCTTGTCAAATGCTCTCTTGATGCGCTTCTGGTACAGCTGGCCATGGCACATGGCGGTCATTCTCTTCTCATCAATGAGGTTCAGTTGGTCAAACCTGTTCTGGACCCACTCAGCTTCCTCCAGTTTGGTTTCCATCAAGATTCTCAAAGATGGTATCTCTACTTCAATAGGGAGAACTGCATCCATCCCATACACCAGAGAGAAAGGGGTTGCCCCTGTTGAAGTGCGAACTGATGTTCTGTATCCGTGTAAGGCATACGGTAACATCTCGTGCCAATCTTTGTAAGTTTTTACCATCTTCTGCAGAATCTTTTTGATGTTCTTGTTTGCAGCTTCAACAGCTCCATTCATCTTCGGACGATACGGAGAAGAGTTATGATGTTCAATCTTGAATGTCTCACACAACTGTTTCATTGTTTTGTTGTTCAAATTGGTCCCATTATCTGTGATGATTCGGCTTGGGATTCCATAGCGGCAGATAATTTGGTTCTTGATGAAACGGGCAACCACTTGCTTTGTCACATTGGCGTAGGAAGCTGCTTCTACCCATTTGGTGAAATAATCAATCGCAACCAAGATAAACCGGTGACCATTAGAAGCTTTAGGCTCAATTGCCCCTATCATGTCAATGCCCCACATTGAGAAAGGCCAAGGCGATGACAGAACATTCAAAAGTGTTGGAGGTACGTGCACCTTGTCGGCATAAATCTGACATTTATGACACTTCCTGGCATACTTGAAACAATCTGATTCCATGGTCAACCAGAAGTAACCAGCTCTCAAGATCTTCCTGGACATGGCATGTCCATTGGCATGTGTTCCAAATGATCCTTCATGGATTTCCCTGATCAATAAGTCTGCTTCGCGCTTGTCCACACATCTGAGCAGAACCATATCATGATTTCTCTTGTAAAGCACATTGTTGCTGAGGAAGAATTTGGACGCCAATCTTCTCAGAGTCTTCTTATCCAGAGTTGTTGCATCCGTTGGGTACTCCTGATTTTGCAAGTAGTTTTTAATGTCATAGAACCACGGTTTCTCATCAATTTCTTCTTCGACCAGTAGACAGTAGGCTGGTGCAGTTCTTCGCTCGATTGTAATGAGTGGAGCTTCATTAAGAAATCTGACTTGAAACATAGAGGCCAACATAGCCAAGGCATCTGCTATTTGATTCTCTGCCCTTGGAACATGATGGAAAGTGACTTCATCAAAGTATTTGATCAATTCCACAATGTGGGCACGGTATAGGATCAGCTTTTCATCACGAGTCTCCCATTCACCTTTGACTTGGTATATTACCAAAGCTGAGTCTCCATATACATCAAGAATCTTGATTCTGGTATCGATTGCAGCTTCGATACCTAAAACACATGCTTCGTACTCAGCAATGTTGTTTGTACATTCAAAACACAATCTGGCTGTAAAGGGATTATAACCACCATCAGGATTCATCAAAACAACTCCTACACCATGCCCCATGTAGTTAGAGGAACCATCAAACATCATCTTCCAACGAGACCCTGGCTCGGGACCTTCATCTGGACCTGGAACTTCACAGTCCTTTATCAACATGATGTCCTCGTCCGGGAAATCGAATTTCAAAGGTTCATAATCTTCGACAGGATGATCAGCAAGGTATTCAGATAAAACACTGCCTTTGATAGACTTCTGGGTTACATATTGGATGTCGTATTCGGATAACAACATGTGCCAACGGGCGAGTCTTCCAGCCAGAGAAGGCTTCTCAAAGATGTACTTTATTGGATCCATTTTCGAGATCAACAAAGTAGTGTGACAAATCATGTACTGCCTGAGGCGTCTGGCCGCCCATGCCAAGGCACAGCAAGTTTTCTCTAAGAGCGAATATCTGCTTTCACAGTCTGTAAACTTCTTGCTTAAGTAATAAATGGCGTGCTCCTTACGACCAGTTTCGTCCTGTTGGCCTAACACGCAACCCATAGATCCCTCGAGCACAGTCAGATACATGAAAAGAGGCTTCCCTGGAGTAGGTGGGATCAAGATAGGAGGTTCTTGTAGATAAACCTTAATCTTCTCAAAAGCTAGTTGACAATCAGGACTCCACTCAATTGCTTGATTCTTCCGGAGTAACTTGAATAAAGGCTCACATGTTGCAGTCATGTTGGAGATGAATCTGGAGATGTAGTTCAATCTTCCGAGGAAACCCCTGACTTGCTTTTCTGTTTTAGGAGCTGGCATCTCTTGAATTGCTCTGACCTTATCTGGATCTACTTCAATTCCTTGCTGACTAACAATAAAACCAAGTAACTTTCCTGATCGGACACCAAAAGTACACTTAGCTGGATTCAGGCGCAGTTGGAACTTTCTGAGACGCTCAAATAACTTCAAAAGATGATTCAAATGATCCTCCTCACTCTGTGATTTGGCAATCATATCATCCACATAAACTTCTATCTCTTTATGCATCATATCATGGAATAGGGTGACCATTGCCCTCTGATAGGTGGCTCCTGCATTCCTGAGACCAAATGGCATAACCTTGTAACAATAAGTGCCCCATGGTGTGATGAATGTAGTCTTTTCCATATCGTCAGGATCCATCTTGATCTGGTTGTATCCTGAAAACCCATCCATGAAGGAGAAAACAACAAATTTAGCAGTGTTGTCAACCAAAGTATCAATATGCGGGAGAGGGAAATCGTCCTTTGGACTGGCTTTGTTCAAATCCCTATAGTCCACACACATTCTGACTTTGCCATCTTTTTTAGGGACTGGCACAATATTAGCTACCCACTCAGGGTACTTTGCAACTGCGAGGAATCCAGCATCAAACTGTCTTTTGACCTCTTCTCGAATCTTCAGAGCCATGTCTGGCCTTGTTCTTCGAAGCTTTTGCTTTACAGGAGGACAATCTGGTCGAAGAGGTAACTTGTGGACCACTATGTCTGTGTCTAAATCGGGCATATCTTGATACGACCATGCAAACACATCTACATACTCCCTGAGAAGCTTGACCAATCTTTCTCTGATGTCTGCCCCAAGTGTTGTACCAATCTTGACTTCCTTCTGGTCTTCATCAGTGCCAAGATTGATGGTCTCTACCTGCTCCTTATGTGGCTGAAGATCTGTGTGCTCATTCTCAACCAATCTTGCCAGTTCTTCAGGAATGTCACAATCTTCCTCACTTTCATCTTCTGCTTGGTAGATGGGCGAATCAAAGTTAGGAGAGAATGTAGAGTCATTGGATTCAACAGGGTTTTCATTTATTCTGCATATGATAATGATTTGTTTTTATTAAAAGTGGAAAATAGAGAAATGCAAGAGGAAAAGCTTTTTTATTGGTTTTGAAAGATTGCCATTTTCTTTTAAAAGTGAAAAGAGAGAAAAACAGTAAATGATCAAAATAAGAGTTTAACAAAATGCCTTCATTGATAATAACTTTAAAAATGAGAAGGGGCCCTACAAAATACTCCCATAGCCTTGGGCGGAGCTAGGGAACTTTGAAAACATTTAAAAAACAACAAATTACTTCGACAATGGAAAAAACTCTGGGATCTCGACTGCCTCCCAATTGTCCAAGGCTTCTTCACACTGATACACCAGATGATTCACATCTTCATCTTCAGAAACTCCATCAATTGCATTGACCTGATAACCAGCACTGGAAAACACCTCTTGAATGGTCTTCAGACGTCCTTTAACGGAGGTTGACGCTCCTTCCTTCGCATGAGTTGGTTTGTAACCCAACCCGCAACGATCTAGCTTCTGTTTGACTTCGATGACATCACCCCAACCTTCATAGCTTCTTTCTTCAATGGTGGAAATGGTACTCTTCAGCGATGCAAAAGATGGGATACCCTTCCCTTTTGGTTCCTCTACTTCCAAAAGGACAGCATTGGCTATCTCAAGAGCTTGGAAAGAAGTTTCCAAAGCATCTTCATCAGCCTCAATATAGCTAAAGGATGAAAGGTTGCTAACCATGATATCTTCTTCCCCAGACACGGTTATCAGCTTGTTATCGACCACAAACTTCATCTTTTGATGTAGGGTAGAAGTGACTGCCCCAGCAGCATGGATCCAAGGCCTCCCCAGCAAGCAACTGTAATTAGGATTGATGTCCATAACCTGGAAGGTGATCTTGAAGACCTGTGGCCCAATCAAGATTGGTAGGTCTACTTCCCCAATAACAGTCCTCCTTGACCCATCAAAAGCTTTCACAATTAGTGCACTGGGCCTCATCTCTGCCCCTTGATAAGATAATTTAGCAAGTGTTCTTTTCGGAAAAACATTCAATGAAGATCCTGTATCCACAAGAACTCTTGCTAAAGTATCCTCTTGACATTTCACAGATATGTGGAGAGCACGGTTATGGTCCAAGCCCTCCTTTGGAAGATCCTCCGTACTGAAACTGAGGTTGTTACACGCAGTGATATTGGCAATGACTCCATCAAACTGATTCACTGTTATATCATGCGTAACATGAGCTTGGGCTAGCAACTTCTGAAGAGCACTTCGATGAGCCAGAGAATGCATAAGAAGTGATAGGATAGATATTTTGGAAGGCGTTTGATGTAGCTGATCAATAACCTTATAATCACTCTTCTTTATGATTCTGAGAAATTATGCATCCTCTTCTCCCAAGACTACTTCTTTATCCTTGTTGGCAACAGCTGGAATGACTTCTTTAGGCGGAGCCGTATGGGCTTGCTGAGTGTAAACACGACCACTACGAGTCAAACGACCTGCACCCGCTATATCAGCACTTGCAACTTTTGAACCTTCCTTCTGACTAGCTTTACCAATCTTCTGATGAACTTTCCCTGTATCATACCTCCATGGAACTGCTTTAGTGTCCTCATAAAGAAAAGGGTTACTCCTTTGTTCAAATCTTGGCTCAGGTACATTGAAAATTGGCACCACAGATTCTGGAGTATTGAAGATAGGTTGAACTCCTGAAGATTCAGGCAGGTTGAACACTGGCACCCAGGTAGAATTAGATTCCGGCAAGTTGAAAATGGGTTCAATCACTGCCACTTCATTCCTCTTCATATGACCGCTCACTTGTAAGACACCTTCATCAATCAAATCTTGAACATCTTTCAAGACCAATTCACATCCCCTTGGACTATCAACACAACCTTCACAATTCTTATGAGAGCTCTTCAGTATACCCGCCCCCACTAATTTTGCATGGAAGTCTCGAAGCGGGGTCTTGATCTCTGTGGCATTGAAAATCAAACCTTCATCAGACTCGTCAACAATAGCATTTATGGACCCATGCTTGGGTAAAGGATTATCTTTGACATTCTGACCAATATTCCCAAATGACAG
The DNA here is from genome assembly GCA_963966055.1 of Lathyrus aphaca. Classification (NCBI taxonomy): domain Eukaryota; kingdom Viridiplantae; phylum Streptophyta; class Magnoliopsida; order Fabales; family Fabaceae; genus Lathyrus; species Lathyrus aphaca. The sequence goes on from OZ014519.1 coordinate 261,589,502, forward strand.
AATGTTCTTCTCCATCAAATCTTTCACTATGTACTTCAAAGCATAACAACCCTCCAAATCGTGCCCTGGAGCACCTTCATGGAATAAACAGTGAGCATTTGGGTTGTAATTTGGTGGGAGCGGATTTGGTGGAGGACCCAAAGGCCTTGGAGTGACCAAACCTTTCTTCAGCAGTGAAGGATATAATTCAGTATAAGTTATAGGGATTCGAGGATTAGGAGGCCTTCCACCTGGTCTTCTATTCTGAAAATTGGGATTTGGATGAGGAGCTAGAGTCCTCTGCTGGTAGGCTGAAGCATTGGGCGCTTGTTGATAGCCTGGATTGTTGAGCATTGGCTGATAAGGTGGAACCATTGGAGCCGCTTGTTGATACATCGGTACTGCTTGAGTTGGCCGATACATGGGGACTTGTGGATTAAATGATGGTTGAACCGCCGCTACATAAGGATGTTGGGCATACTGTTGTTGATGAGCATACTGCTGTCGAGCCATAGGTGGAGGTCTCTGCCAAAGCGGATTTCTTCTTTGACTTGTCATTATGGCATTCGTCTCACCCTCTTTCTTCTTGTGGAAATTATTGGTAAATTTCTTGCCAATATTTCCACTACCACTGCTGGAACTGCCAGATGCACCACTCATCTTTCCACTCTTCAAACCGAGTTCTACCTTGATTCCCACAGCCACTAAATCAGAGAAACTAGCAGTTATGCTTCCCACCATTCTCTCATAGAATTCTGGTCGCACAGTGTCAACAAACCAGTCAGCTAATTCTTTTTCAGTCAATGGGGGCTCTACTTGAGAAGCGGTCCCTCTCCACCTCTGAGCATACTCTTTAAATGATTCAGAATCTTTTTGTGACATACTCAACAGTTGCCTCCTATCGGGAGCAAGGTCCATATTGTATTTGTACTGCTGGATGAAAGCATCTGCCAAGTCTTGGAAACTGCGAATCTTCGACTGGTCAAGCGTTAGATACCATTTAGAGGAGATTCCCTTCAGACTGTCCTGGAAACAGTGGATCATTAATTTATCGTTGTCCACCTGCGCAGCCATTCTTCGATAGTACATCAAGAGATGGTTCTTAGGACAAGTTGCACCCTCATACATATCAAACGTGGGTATCTTGAACTTTGGAGGTATTACCAATCCAGACACCAGACACATCTCTCTGGCAGCAGCCCCAAAGATCTGGTCACCTTCAATCGCTCTTAACCTTTTTTTAAGGGTATCAAAATTCTCCTGCATCTTCACATGTTTCTCATCTCCGTTTTCAGACATATCTGGCGCTTCATACCCCTGATGGTCATTAAAGTATGGTTGGGCACGGGTGTGCACAATGTCCTGTGTAAAATTAGCAACTGCATGATTCTCTTCATTAGTCACAGGAACAGTTTGTTGAGCAGCAAATCCTTGAGGAGGAGGCACAAAACCTTGGAAAGGAAATGCCATGCCCTGAGAAGGAGGTGCGAAACTTTGAGAAGCTAAGCCTTGGGACGGAGGGAAGAAACCCTGAGCAGCAAGTCCTTGGGAAGAAGGAATGAAACTTTGAGTAGCAAAACCTTGAGAAGGAGGGAAGAAACCCTGAGCAGCAAATCCTTGGGAAGAAGGAATAAAACTTTGAGCAGCAAAGCCTTGGGAATGAGGGAAGAAACCCTGAGTAGCCAGTCCTTGAGAAGGAGGGAAGAAACCCTGAGTAGCCAGTCCTTGAGAAGGAGGGAAGAAACCCTGAGTAGCCAGTCCTTGAGAAGAAGGAATAAAACCCTGAGCAGCAAATCCTTGGGAAGAAGGAATAACACTCTGAGAAGCAAAACCTTGAGAAGGAGGGAAAAATCCAGGAGGAAACCCAAAAGGAGGCCAGGTCACAGGGGTAGTGGCTGATGACGTAAGCTCGGTCGTTGCAGTGACAATTTCAGTCGTTGCAGTGACAATTTCTGACACCACAGTCTGCTGGGTATCCATCTTCGCTCGAATAACCTGCAACATTTCCATCATCTGACCCATATCTCCACGAATCTCAGTAAGCTCTTCGTTAACTCTGTCCATCTCTATGTCTCTTTCAGCCATCCTCTTTCTGGCTTGAGCTCGAGTGTAGTATTTGCGTGAGAGCCTCAGTGTGAAAGCTGGAGAGCAGACGACAGGAATGAGTTTTATATGAAAAAATGCAAATGAAATGCCAAATGTATGAGTGCAATGCGAAAAATGAATTTTATTCAAGGAACTTAAGAAACAATTTGCAAATACCAAGGAACACATAATAATCAAAAGGATGTGATTTCATTAAATTCAAAAAGTGATACAAAGTCTTGAGTACATCTTCAAAAATCCCAAACAAAGCTTAATAAAGACAAAGACAAAGTCCTAAGGAGATTCTCCTAAAAGCCTCAAGTTGAGCTTCTCGATTTGTGCCTTCATCTGAGCCCTTTCAAGCATAAGTTGATCCACAATCGACTTCCAAGAAGCGTCCCCTTGAGTGCTGGAGGAAAATAAATCCTCTTGTGCTTTCCTTTTCTTGCTGGAGAGCTTTTCTTCTTCCTTCATCTTCAGTTGTCTTCTAAGTTCCTCATTCTCACTACTGATGATCTGATGTCGATTCTTCCATGCATTCTTCTCTCGAATCTCTTTCTCCAAATCAATCTTCAGCTTCTCTGCATCGTCCATAAAGATTAGAATGGGTTTCTTGAAGGTCATAGGATCCTGGCGAGGGTAAGGCATCTTCAGACTGATTGCCCTATCTCGTACCCATTGGAGATAGGGTTCCATAGAAACACAATTCGGCTTTCCCAAGCTACTCCTCCCCTTCCTATGGATGTACTTCCAAGCTTGCATAATCTGTTTCTTGAGCTCTGGTTCTTCGTCATCCTTAAAGAAAATTCCTTCCACTTCAACACTCTTAGGCTTGTCCTTCAACGGATACCCAAGTTGGCGGCGAACCAAAACTGGATTATAGCTGATTCCTCCCTTAGTGCCAAGAAGAGGCACATTAGCAAAATCACCACAGCTATCAATAATCAAGGCTCCATCATACACACGATTGTACCAACTAATATCAGAGTGGGTAAGAGACATGATCCTTTGTGACCACCACAAACCATCCTTAAGATTCCAAAATGAAGATGACTTAGGCAAGTGCGAAATAAACCACTCGTACAACAATGATGCACAACAAGTAATCATCCCTCCCTTATGGTGATTCCTCAAATGGATGGAATGATAAGTGTCTCCGAGCAAAGTAGGGACCGGGTTCTTCTTCAGAAAGATTTTGATGGCGTTCAGGTCGACAAAGTCTTCAAAGTTTGGGAAAAGTAGCACTCCATATATTAGCAGAATAAAGGTCGCCTCAAAAGCTTTCATATCCTTCACACTAGCAAAATTCTTGGCTTTTTCTACCAAAAAACTTTGTAGGGAATCCAAAAATCTTTCCTTTATAGGTCATATTTGCCTTGACCTCAGGAACACTCAAATATGTCGCCTTTGCAATCTCCGCTTCTTCAGGGTCTTTCTCTAGAACAGGGAATGGAAACTCATCCTTAACACGTGATCCCACCAAAACTGAATACTCTTCCAAAGTAGGCGCCAATTGGTAATCAGGGAACGTAAAACAGTGGTAGAGAGGATCATAAAACTGGAGCATCACAGAGAGCAACCTTCCGTCCCACTCAGTCTTAAGTAAGGCTAAAAGTCTCCTATGCTTCTCCATGAAGGCTTCTTGATCCAAAACCAAATCTCTTAATTTCCTTAGGTCTTCGAGTTTGGGAGTTTTGAATGTGTACTTGACAGTCTTTCTTCTTCCAAAGTCCATGATGATACCTATGATATTTGCAAAGATAAAGTTTCTGAGTTCCTTGAATAAATTGGTAAAAATGATGCTTCATGATGCGTGAATGCAATGAATACACAAACACAAACAAGGCTTAGGTTCAAAGCTTGCATGAGGTCGAAGGTTCAACCCTCCCAAAAGGTATGTACTATGAGTTTATTTGTACCTGTACAACGGGTTCTAAAAGTTCCCAGAATCACTGTCCCATCTTTCGGATATTACCGACTTCCCAACTCAACTTGGTAATCAGTAATATTCTCAAGAGAGTCTCATCCGAGTGCAGTATCGCGTATCAACTATTTCGGATTTGCACCCTCATAGTCATCGCACTACATCCCTAAAAAGGCCAAGTGGGGGTAAATGTTCTAAGGTCCTCAGCATTAATGGCTCTCAGGTCGAATATAGTAATGCTTTCACGACTGAACTCGATCAACAAAACTACATCCGAGGAGGCCTCCGCTGAGTGGTGGTGTCTCAAGTCAACTTGGTCGGGACTCAACTCCCTACAAGCCTTCTTGAACATACCACCGTCCTAACTTATTTTGCACTCAAGTCCGGGTTAGGACTTATCTCACCACACATGGAACACCCAACAAAAAAAATCCAAAATAATAACAAGCAATACAACAACAAATATACAAATATACAAGGTGGGCTTAACCCTCAAAAATAGAAATCCCCAGTGAAGTCGCCATTTCTGTTGCGGTGAGAATCGGATACCAAACTATTAAGTGAGCTTGAATCGCAAAACATTTATGTTCACCACCGACTTTAATTTAATCCAAAAGGAAAAGGGAAAAAGATCGTAAAAACCCTAAATGAGGAGAAACTAGGTTCGGGGGTTGATTATACCTAGGGAAGGTGTTAGCATCCTAAGCATCCGCAGTATCCTACGGGAACCTCTTGTTAATATTTGTATTTGTTATTTATTGCTTGTTAAAATTATGGGAACCTAAGGCTTTATTTCTAATGGTGCTCGCACAACATCGCATCGATGCCTACGTATCGGGTATAGAATCAGAGCACTCGTAGTTCTCCTAAGGATTAACGAACACTTGGTTACGCTCAAGGTTCGCGGGGGAAGGTGAGTGTTATGGAAAACACTCACGTGACTTTAGGAAAGTCACAAAAAAGTTGTAAAATAAAAAGTCCTAATGGCTAAGGTCAAAAAGGTAACTAGGGATGGCTAAACTTCCTATGACATTGAGTCAACTGCAGGAGTTCTTTCCCTTTTGGATTGAAATGCGAAAAATAAAGTAAACAAAAGAGGGTGCAAGCTCCTAAATCTAAGGCATAGGTTGCTACTTGCAAAAATAAATTGAATAAAGTAAATGGAAAATGCAAAGACAAAGGCTTAGTAACCGGGCTATGACTCGATATATGGATCGAGAATGCGGGGGTGGAAAACAAGCGTGGTGCGTCAATTTGCTTAAGTTAGAAAGCTGTGAAGTGTAAGGAATGTGCAGATGGCGATCGTAAACGACCGACTTACGTGTGTGAGTGGGGTGTATGTGAAGTTCACTTGGCGTTGGACCAAGGATTTATTATCTTGAAAAGTTAAAATTAATATGGTGTAAAAGCGCGAGGAATAAATAATAAATAATAAATAAAGTGAAATAAATTATGAAATAGAATAAAATAAATTAAATAAATTAAATAGAATAAATAAATGAATTAAATAGAATAAAAATAAATAAATGCATGAAATAGAAATAAATAAATGCATGGCCTCATATGGGTCACGATTAATCGGAAACGATTTATCGTGACCTTTGTCATATCATCGGCCCGTAAATAGAAAATTAAAAGCAAATAAATTTAAACACAACCATCAAAAAGTAAATGACCAATAGTAAACCAATATAATAAACTATTAATAAAGAAAATTCTAATAAAGTGAACTAAAAAAAATAATTAAAAAAAACTAGTGAAAAAATCTTTAAAAAAATAAAAAGAACATGGAGATGACTGAGGGTGTGGCGCTGGTTAGTGGTGTGCGAATTAGTAAAACACATATAGGCTTAACCCATGGAAATAAAACATGCATTCTCTTTTCTATTTTTTTAAAAAAATATAAGTTTTTTAGGAAAAGAAAGAAAAGAAAATCTGCTTTAGTCAAAAGAAAAGGAACACGTTCAAGAGATAAAGAAAGCAACCTAATATCCCCTCACCCTTAAAATAAACAACATGGCGGCCATGGTGAAAGAAAAATGAACACGTTCAACTCGTTCTCTCTCACTCAAACGTGATTCAGATTTCTCGCCCAGTCTCAATCGCTCAGGTTTGAAACTCATTCGAGGTCTCTCGCTCGAACTCTCACTCCGATCTGGCTCGCAGCTTTCACGGCAAATCGGTGGCTCAACGACGGTTTCAACTCAGTTTTTTTCACGGCGGCTTGGTGTGTTGATGGAGGTAGTGACGGTGGCTTTGAGTTTCGTCGGTGATCCTCACTCGGTCCATGGTTTCACTCTCGACGATGACGATTTCATCGATCCAGTCACCTTGGCTTGCGCGCGGCTAGAGGTTTCACGGTAAAATCACCGGCGGTGGATGAATTTTGGACTGCGTCTCTGATTTTTGAGTGATGGTTCGCTGGGTGTTGTCCGCGGTTCAGTTTCAGGTTCAGAAGGGTGTTTCGGATTCGGTTTCTTCTTCACAGAATCTTGGTGGTAGCGTTTTGGTGTGTTTCTGAGATTTCACCTTTGGCTTTCATCTGGTTTTTTCATATTTGGAATGACTTTGTTTCCGGGTTACGGGTGGGTCTATGGATCAGTTCTGTTTTTGTGGTGGTTGTGTGAATCTTTCTCATCTCATATTCTTTGCTTTGGGTTTGCTGGGTTTATGATTTACAGAGACAGAAAAGGTTAGTGGGTTTGAGGTTTGTGGCGGAGGTTAGAGTTCGGCTGAAGGGTTTGAAGGTTCAATGGAAGTGAGTTGGTGATAAGGTTTGGAAAAAGATTTACAGTGGTTACGGATTCTGACACGGCGGCTTTAGCGGTTCATTTTTCACAGCGGCGCTCGGTCCTCTCTCAAACGCTCTCTCAATCTCTCGGCGATTGGTGGTTCGCGCGGTGAAGGTCGCTCTGTTTTGGTATGAAGGTTTCGACTCAGACTCGGTTTTGGATTCTCACTCTAATCTCTCAATTCGGGTCTGTTGTCTCTATCCTTGAACTCCCTTCATCTCTATTGTGTTCTGCTGTGATTTGTGTTAATGGGGGGAGGAATTGGTTCTGTTTTGTGCGGTTTTTGCGGTGGAGTTTCTTGGTTTTGGTTGTTTATCGTTTAACAGGTTTTTCCCTTGTTCTGTTATTGCTATTGACAGGTTCATGGTAATGAAGGTCGGAGATTGGTTTTTTATGGTTTGCACAGGGTGAGGGTTTCGGTTCAGCAGGAAGGCCAAGTTTTACAATTGTTTTTTCGGTTTTGGTTTTGCAGGTTTGATACAAGGAGTGCAGTTTGACGGCAACGGTGAAATGGGACTGGTTTTATGTGTTTCGGGTTAACCGGCCGGCTGTAGCATGGTGGTTTTGAAGGGTTTGTGAGAGGTGGCAGCAGTTTTAGTGAGAAGGTGGCAGCAGTTTTAGTGAGAAGGTGGTGGCTGTGCGAGATGATGGTTCGGTGGAAGTTGAGGTTGTATTGAAGAGAAGAGCTTTTTTTTTTTGAGAAAAGGTTTTATGAGGCTGGTTGAAGATCAGGTTTGCAGCAAGGTATTACATTGTTTTTCCTTATTCTTTTTCACGGTTTCAACAGCTTCTCTATCTTAATGATTTGGTTTTTTTTTTTTTTGAAGTTTTTAATGTTAAGTTTTGCTTTGTGAATGCAGGTTTGAAATGAAACAAAAAAAGAAAATTATCTATGGACAAAAGCTGTAAAGAGGTGAAAGGAAAAAGAACCAATACCGACCCGAATGTTATCGGGGTGAAGGATCCACGGATGGTAAGCTCCTATTCCTCTTCTGATGTTCTCCTGAAGCTTTTTTTTCTTGCTGTTCTGTGGGATTCTTGAGGGCTGAATTTGGGAGATTTTTGTGCTGAATTTTTGGTTGTTCTGTTGTAACAATAGTGTGTGTAAAAGTGTGTTTGATGGCAGATTTTTGGTAGTTTTTGAGGGGTGATTTGGGTGTATTTGAGGCTGTTTCAGTGTGTTGTTGAGGCCTGAGTTTGTAGTGATTTTGAGCTGTTTTTGTGTTGCAATGTAACAGTGGTTAGGCCTTTTGTTATTGCTGAGTTTTGATGAAATAAATAGCAGTATATATATGACAGGTTTAGGGTTTGTATTGTGAATTTGAATTATGTACTATGAAAACTTGTTGAAGAAGCATGGGGGACAAAGTCTGAAGTTGCTGTTGTAGAATGGTAATGGAGCAGAGCCCTGCATTTTGCAGGCCTGCTGTGTGCTGGTTGTTGTTTTTGTTGCCTTTGTGGCTGAATTTTGGTGAATTTTGTACCTGTCTTGGGCTGATTTTTGTTGAATGTTTTTGGGCTGAATTTTGTTGAATGTTGTAGGATGAATGGAAAAGGCATGAAGATGGAGATTTGGTGATGATGCTAATGAAGTGGAAGAACTTGGAGTTGAAAAAAAGGCTTCAATCATGAAGTGGTGCAAATGACTCATCAAAACAACTTAGATTTAAATTTGATTTTCCTTATCTTGTAAATGTTTTAGGCTTAGAAACCAAGTGACATTAGAAATTTGATATTGGCATGAATTTGGAATACATTTGGATATGGAATTCAAAAATTAGAAATTTGTTTTTACTATGAAAGGTACATGAATTTACAAATGCAAATGATGCTTTGAAATGAGAAAAGGGAAAAGAAATAGAATGAAATTCACCTTAGTTTGAGCTTCTTTTTTTTTGAAATAAACAAAATTGAATTAAAATTGAATGGAAATTTGAAACAAAGTTGGAAAAGGACTTGAAGTTTTAGAAAAAGAGTTTGAATTGAGAATTTGTTTTTTTGGAAACTTGAAATTGAAAAATGAAATTGGAGAAATGAATTTAAAATAAAATTGGACTTGAACTTAAATAAAAATAGAAAATTATAATAGAATAGAAACACCCCTTTTTTTTTAAAATAAAAAATAAGAATAAAAATTAGAAGTAGAAATTGAGATAAAGACTAAAAATCAAATTAACAAGGAGAACTCGAAAATGAGTTAGAATTTAAATTCGAAATGGGTGTATATGAAGAGAAAGAATAGTAAATAACTAAAAAAACTAGTATTTGAAATAAGAATAAAAAATTCTAAAACAAGAGATTAACAAAAGAGAAAAAGAAATAGACTAGAAAATAAAAGGTAAGAAATAAAAGTTAGAAGTGAGAAATATAAATTAAATTTAAAATGGAAGCTTGGAAGTGAAAAGAAATAAAGATAAATAAATAAATAGCTCGAAAATGAGCTGAAAGCAACAGAAAAATAAATCTCGGAATTCTCTGCTAAATGCGATGACTGTATGATGCGAGCAGTTAGGGGTAAAATTTGGGGTGTGACACTCCTCATCAGGAGGAGGTTCAAATTGTTAATCTTGGTACCGAGGAGGATTTAAAATAAGTGAAGATTGGGGCCAGTCTGCAAGCTTCAGTAAAAGAACAGCTTATCAACATGCTTCGAGAATACGTCGACGTCTTTGCTTGGTCCTATCAAGACATGCCAGGTCTAGATACGGATATTGTCATGCACAAGCTACCCTTGAAAGAAGATTTCCCTCCAGTGAAGCAAAAGCTACGTCGTACTCGCCCAGATATGGCCATGAAGATTAAGGAAGAAGTACAAAAACAGTGGGACGCCGGTTTCCTTGCTGTAACTAGTTACCCGTCGTGGGTTGCTAACATTGTACCCGTGCCTAAGAAGGATGGCAAGGTGCATATGTGTGTGGATTATCGGGACCTAAACAGAGCTAGCCCGAAGGATGCTTTCCCATTACCTCACATTGATGTATTGGTCGACAACACAACTCAGTTCTCGGTATTTTCTTTCATGGATGGATTTTCCAAGTATAATCAGATCAAGATGTCACCCGAAGACATGGAGAAAACAACCTTCATCACACCTTGGGGCACATTTTGTTACAAGGTAATGTCGTTTGGACTGAAGAACGTCGGTGCAACTTATCAACGGGCTATGGTAACATTATTCCACGATATGATCCATAAAGAAATTGAATGTTATGTGGATGACATGATTGCCAAGTCCCTTACTGAAGAAGATCATCTGGTAAATTTACTGAAGTTGTTCAAGCGTCTGAGGAAATATCAGTTGAAGTTGAACCCCAACAAATGCACATTCGGGGTACGCTTCGGTAAACTGTTGAGTTTTATCATAAGTGAAAAGGGAATTGAGGTCGATCCCGACAAAGTCAAAGCCATTCAGGAGATGCCTGCACCTAGGACTGAAAAAGAAGTTTGCGGGTTCTTAGGTAGATTGAACTACATATCAAGGTTCATATCTCACCTCACTGCAACCTGTGAGCCCTTGTTCAAACTATTAAGAAAAGAACAGACAGTCAGGTGGAACGACGATTGTCAGAAAGCTTTTGACAAGATCAAAGAGTACCTGCAAGAACCTTCGATTCTTATGCCTCAGTTGAAGGAAGACCTCTAATAATGTACCTGACAGTATTAGAAGGATCAATGGGGTGTGTGTTGGGCCAGTATGATGAGTTTGGTCGAAAAGAGTATGTAATATACTACCTGAGCAAAAAGTTTACCAACTGTGAACAACGTTATTCACTGCTCGAGAAAACTTGTTGTGCTTTAGCGTGGGCTGCTCGCCGACTAAGACGGTATATGTTGACTCACACTACCTTATTGATCTCAAAAATGGACCCCGTCAAGTACATATTTGAGAAGCCAGCACTTACCGGAAGGGTTGCAAGATGGCAAATGATTCTGACAGAGTATGACATTCAATACACATCTCAAAAGGCCATTAAAGGCAGTGTACTGTCTGACTATCTAGCAGAGTAACCCATTGATGATTATCAGCCCATGAGATTTGACTTCCCTGATGAAGACATCATGTTCTTAAAAGCAAAAGATTATGAAGATCCAGTTCACACTGAAGGGCCTGATCCAGAAGAAGAGTGGACAATGATGTTTGACGGGGCTGTCAATATGAATAGTCGTGGAGTTGGTGCAGTACTCATTACACCTAAAGGAGTTCATATGCCTTTCTCGGCAAAACTCACCTTTTCCTGCACTAACAATGAAGAGGAATACGAAGCATGTATCATGGGTCTTGAGGAAGCTATTGACCTTAGGATCAAGACATTGAATGTATTCGGAGATTCATCTTTGGTAATCAATCAGACCAACGACAAATGGTACACTCACCAAGAGCATCTGATTCCATATCGTGACTGTACGAGGAGATTATTGACTTTCTTCACAACAGTCAAACTTGAGTACATCCCTCGAGACGAAAATCAGTTCGCAGATGCTTTAGCTACTATTTCCTCCATGATCAAGGTTCAAACTGCAAATTATGTACCTCGAATTTTGGTATCCAGACTAGACCGACCAACATACGTTTCTCTGTGGACATTGCTAATGATGACAAGTCGTGGTTCCATGACATCAAATGATAAGAAGGCATTAAGAAGGCTGGCCGGTAGTTTCTTCCTCAATGCTGATGGTTCATTATACAAGCAAAACTTTGACATGGTGCTGCTTAAATGTGTTGACAAGAAAAAAGATGACTTGCTGATGCACGAGGTGCATGAAGGATCTTTCGGTACCCATGCTGGAGGACATGCAATGGCAAAGAAATTATTAAGATCAGGTTACTACTGGATCACAATGGATGCAGACTATTGTGCCTATGCCAGAAAATGCCACAAGTGTCAGATCTACGCAGATAAAATGCATGTACCTCCAAATCCTTTGAACGTGATGTCTTCACCTTGGCCCTTCGCCATGTGGGGCATTGACATGATTGGAAAGATTGAACCGACTGCTTCAAATGGCCATAGATTCATCCTGGTAGCCATTGATTACTTCACCAAATGGGTTGAAGCAGCTTCGTATGCAAACGTCACCAGACAAGTGGTAGCCAGGTTTCTGAAGAGAGACATCATCTGTCGATATGGAGTTCCCGAGCGAATCATTACTGACAATGGTTCCAATTTGAATAACAAAATGATGGCAGAACTGTGCCGGGACTTCAAAATCTAACTTCACAACTCTTCTTCTTACAGGCCAAAGATGAACGGCACTGTTGAGGCAGCTAACAAAAACATCAAGAAGATTGTGCAGAAGATGGTGGTTACTTATAAAGACTGGCATGAAATGCTACCATTTGCTTTGCATGGGTACCGAACCTCAATCAGAACATCTACTGGGGCAACACCTTATCAACTTGTGTACGGTATGGAGGCAGTCCTACCTGTTGAAGTTGAGCTACCCTCCTTACGAGTAATGATGGATGTGAAGCTAGATGAAGCATAATGGATCCGTTCACGGTACAATCAACTGAATCTGATCGAAGAGAAAATGATAGCTGCCATCTGTCATGGGCAGTTATATCAGAAAAGGATGAAGAAAGCCTTCGATCAGAAAGTCAGGCTTCGGGAATACCAAGTGGGAGATCTTGTGCTGAAAAGACTTCTTCATCCTCATACAGACCACAGGGGCAAATGGACGCCAAACTACGATGGTCCATTCATAGTAAAGAAGGTTTTCTCTGGTGGAGCACTGATGCTCACTACTATGGATGGTGAAGATTTCTTATCCCCTGTGAATTCAGATGCAGTTAAAAAATACTTCGCATAAAATGACCCGCTGGACATAAAAACAGAATGTACGTCCAGGCAAAAATAGGGCATCCCGACGAGTCAAAAACAGAATAAAAGACTCGGGCAAAAATAAGGGAAAATTTGAAGAAAAAAATGTGTACACCCGTTGAGTTGAAAAGCCGCATTGGACAGCTCAGGCAAAAATGGGTATCCCGGTGGATTGAAAACCCGAAAGGGCGATCCACGCAAAATCAGGGAATAAGCGAACAACTGCATTCTAAATTCATCTGTATCATTCACAATCTGGCAAGCTTCGAAAGAACAAAGCATCCGTCAGAATCAACTTTCTTCAGAAAGCAAGATGAGAAAAACGTCAAGGTCATACAGGTCATAGCAAAGGAAGCTCACTGGAGCGTCGTCGTGAACATTGCACCAACTTTTATTTTCTCAATTTATAGCAATCTCCTCATTTCAGGGGATTTGTTTCTTTGACTGTATTTGCCAATTCAGAGCACCCAAATTAATAAAATCAGAATTTCCAGTCACACCTCGTTTTGTACATTTTTGTTTTGTTTGCAAAATGTCCAATATTCATAATACAACACTTGCATAAAACAAATGAGCCATTTTTAAATGCTTGCGGGAAATATATTACTTTCAGGGAAGTCTAAATCCTATGAGAGAATATGGCTAAGGATACCTCGGGATACTTGTGCGTTTATTTTGTCTTAACAAATTGCAGGTATTCAATACACAACATGGGGCATACCAGGTATTGAATCCCCAGCATGCTACTTTCCAGATGATGTCTCCTCCCCAAGCAGTGTCTGACAGCTATTTCACAGCAAGGTGGTCAAGAACTCTCTGTTCTCCACCAGAGTGCCAAATTCCCCTCATCCTCAGCAGAGTTGATGGAACCAGTTCCCCACAGAGTTTCCGTTCTCTCCCTAGTAGAGCAATGCATGAAATACTTTCCCAGCGGAGTTGCTGAAGCTTCCTTCTCCCCAGCGGAGTTTCTCCTTACAGATAGATCTACCAATGATATCTTCCCCAGCCGGGATATCCCTCCAAGCAGATCAGCCAGAGATCTTCATCCCAGCAGGATCCGAGTCTCGGATCAGTTTCTCCCATTTGCATAATCATGGCATTCGCATCATTTTTCCCCATACAGAGTGTAGCATTCCGTTTAATATAGAGTATTATGGCAAAAATCAAACATTTGCATGATCACAAGCCAGGTTTGAGCCAGCCACCTGCAATTACCATTAATATTTCATCAAGCAAATATACAAAGTGCATCCCCTGCCCATAAAAAAACCAAAGCGTCCCCTTTGCACTCTCAAGTACAAATACTTGTTCATAGCATGTTCTTTTTTACACCCGTCCGTGTCATCCTATCCCCACGGAAAGCCAAAGCATCTCCTTCGCATTCTCAAAACAGATGCCTGTTTATATATAGTACTTAGTTGACGCTTGTTCATGTCATACCTTCCCCGGCAAGTCGAGCACTCGTCCGTGTCTTGCACTAACTTCACCAATAAGTCAACACTTGTGCATACTTATACAGAAGTCTTTGATACTCGTCCGTATCTTGTTTATATCACTTCTCAACAGATTCAACACTCGTCCGTGTTCTTTGTTAACCAGTTGGTACTCGTCCGTATCATCATCTCTGAACACGCGTCAGCATTTGTTTCTACTAATACTCGTCCGTATCATGGTCCTAAGGATGCTTGTCCGCATCTTTAATCTATACACAGCGTCAAACACTTATACCTTTTATTCTTAAGTGTGAACACTCATCCGTGTTTACCGTTCCCCAGTAAGTCACCAACAAAACAACTTCCTCCTATCCGACATTCGTCCTATGTCGTGATATTTTCGGCAGCCGTCCCCTGCCAGGTGATCCTCCTTCACCTTTGGATGATCGTCCCTCATCCTTTCCCCAGTGGAATCTCCATTATTGGAACTTTCTATCTGACATTCGTCCTATGTCGTGATAAAGAGCAGTTGTCCCCTGCTAGGTGATCTTCCTTCACCTTTTGATGATTGTCCCTCATCATTTCTTCCGTTGGTCGTCCCCATCGTTGATCTTATTATCCGACATTCGTCCTATGTCGTGATAAACCCCAAGAGCAGCTGTACCCTGCTAGGTGATCGTCCTTCACCTCTTGATGATCGACCTTCATCATTTTATCTGATGGTCGTCCCCATCGTCGACCTTTTCTATCTGACATTCGTCCTATGTCATGATAAAGAACAGACGTCCCCTGCTAGGTGATCATCCTTCCCCTTTGATGACTGTCCCTCATCATTATTTCATTTATTCTTTTACCCGGTGGTCGTCCCCATCATTGTTGTTCTCATTACTTCAACCCCCAGAGAATCTTGTTTCCTTACCCGATGGTCGTCCCCATCATGATCTCTTTATTTTCCCAGCTTGTCGGTCGTCCCCGTCATTGCTTTACTTACCATTTTATCCCCAGCAGTCGTCCTCTGCTCGATGGTCGTCCTCCGTTGCCTTCATTGGATAACCATATTATACTACCTTTTACAATTTAAATCCCTTGTCTTCTCCTCCCCAGCGAGTGCAAAGTTCAGACTGTCTTTGGTATTCAACCACAAGTTATCTTGTTTGTCTATTAAGCCAGGCGCTTACATCCTGCACAGCTAACTCATGTTTGAATAGGGGCAGCTGTAAACACCCCAAATTTTCCCTCACTCTTTATCACACCATGGCTTGTAATCTTTCATTTTTATTTTAACATAAGCATTACACCTCATTTAGCATATTTACTTCACTACATAAGTTCAAGTTCATCTGCATCTAGGGTTTGTGATCTGAGCAATCCAAGAATCCATCTGAGCCATCCCAAAGGCCTCAAAGCTTTCCAAGAAGGTCCATATGTGTTCTATCATCATATTATGCTCCCCAAAGTTCATGAAAGTCAAGAGATCATAAGAACTGGCAAAGGCATGGAAGCAGAGCTAGGGTTTCACTACACAGATGACCAAAATTAGGGTCTTGGTTTCAGAGGCCTTAACTCCAAATTTTTGGGTCATTCTTGTTTCTAATGTTCCTAGAATTCTATAAGGATCATATGTACCAAGTTTGATGAAGAAATTCATTGTGGAAGTCATCTGTTCACTGGGTAACTTCCTGAGCAAGTTAAGTCAAAATCAGGGCATCTAAGGCCCCCAAAAATGGAACCAAAGGGGTATTTTCATCAAATTGGGGTTCAATGATCTTTATTTGATCTTATAAGTGGTTGGAAGTTCACAAGATTGAATAATTTTGAGCCAATTGCAAACTTGCCATTTTTGGAAATGACTTGAAATGCAAACTTTCCATTTTGGGAAAGTTTTTCAACCTCCTCTTTCATAACCAAAAATGATTCAAATGAAAAATTCTTGGTCATGAAAGTTGTAGATTAGGTCTTTCCCTTTTCAAAAAGTACAAGAACATGTCTTGATTCATCCTAGAACTCAAGATATGGCCTTTCAAAGTTGGCAAAAATCCTATAATTTCAAGTTTCATGTCAAAGAGGGATTTTGCATTTTTGCATGTTCAAGCATTCTAATGACCTCTAATGTGCACAAACACTTCACAATATGTCAAATGAACTTCAAAAGATCAGAATTATGCATTGAACCTAGGGTTTTCATAACTTATGATCCAAGAAACTTCAAAGAGGGAAATTTGCAAAACATGTGATAACTCTTCATCCAAGCCTTCCAGCACATCAAAATCAATCACATGGCCATCCTTGAACCAAGCTGAGGCCAGACACCCCATGAAATCACCTCTGACCCGTGCCCATACCTCATAGTACACAATCTTGACTTTTTGCAAAAACTCCCATACCAATCAGCCTGTGCCACCACCCACTTTTTGAGTAATCCCATTGGTTTATGCAAACATCATGGATCACAAACAACATAACACAATAGCCTGAAAGCTATCTAACACTCAGATTGCAAAAAACCTAAAGAAACCTTCCTCACTTCGAAATTCATAGCACACCCATCAAAACTTCAATCTTCTTCCACCAATCAACTCAACATCACCCCAGGACCATTTCCCACCCATCACCATAGCCTGAAACACTTCCAAACACAAATACGATTTCTGCAACTTCAGAAACAAAACACTCAAAATAGCCGCTCTAAGCTTCATTTAAGCTTGCCAATAGCTTCAGGAGGTCAAAGGGGTTGGATTTGCACCAAAGAAAGGGTCAGAAAGCTCAAGAACACAAAGCTCTATTTCAGGTATCATCCAAGAACATTTTTTCCAGAACTTGCGTTTTAAGTTATAAATTGATTCTATGTGATGTGCTGATCATTTTGAGCTTTGAATCATTGAAAATGGTTGAGTGTGTAGGATGTATTTGACTTCTGAAATTTCTGCGTGGTTTCCGTTTTGATTCGTATCACATGATTCATGTAAAATAAATGTTGTTTGCTTTCTGATTCATGTTCCATGGTGTTTGGGGATTGATTCTGGGCAGTTTTTAGGGCTTGGGGTGGCTTAGAGAAGAAGTTGAGGTTTTGGGGTCACCGGAGAAGATGACCGGAGCTTGCTCCGGTCACCTGAGAGTAATTAGGGCTCTAATTAGGGTTTAGTTGTCAGTTTGAATGGTGGCCCTTGGATCTATTTTGCCCGCGTGCGTGGATGGCTAGGATTAGGTCATTAAACCCTAAGTATAATTAATTAAATTAATTAAAATTATTTAGTCAGGAGTGATCTGGACCACTGATTCACGCGCACAGTCAACCATTACCCCCTGAATTTGAATCTGAGCCCTTAGATCAGCATATTATCCATTAAATTCATTTTATTTCCATTTCTTTTACATAATTATTTTTAAATATCAAAAAGCATCACAAAAATATTTCCTTTTACATTCTGACTTTAAATATTATTCTCATTCCAAAAATAATTTTTATTTTATTTTTTGCATTAAAAAAGTATTTTTAAAATATTTAAATGTTATTTTTAATTAATTAAAGTATTTTAATTAATTAAAAATACATTTATGTTTCTAAAAATCACCAAAAAAATCATGAATCATTCCAATGAATTTAGAAACATTTTCAAACTCTTCACACAAATTTATTTTTAGGTTTGATCATAGTTTGCCAATTTTCTTTGAATTAAGGGTCATTAAAATCACATTTTTGAACCCTAACTTTAAAACATCATTTCTGCCTAACCAAGAAGAGTTTGAACTTGATTTGTTTTGAATTTTGTTGCATATTGCATGTAGTTTATAGGTCTATTTCCTCATAAATTTATCTTGCATTTTCAAATTGATTTGCATTTTTCCCTTTGAACCACCCCAAAACCCTAGAAAACTTAGGGAAATCATAACTTTTGATAGGTTAGGCTTCTGACCTTCTCCTTTGGGGTGTGACCTAATATGGGATTAAGGTTTGTTTGAGCTTAATTTAAAATTTTTATCATGTAATTTACTTCTGTTTTATCCATTTGCATCTCACATATCCATAAAACCCTAATTTCTCATGTTCATTTGCATTCACCTAGCATATGCATCATTACATGAACTTGCCATGACATTCCATGCATTCATATCTCATTATAGACATCTTAGGACATGTTAGAACCTTGATTGATCATTTCTTCATCCATTTTCCATGTTTAGCATTCATTTCATTTCATAAACTTTCATGTGTTTTAAAACTTCTAAGCATGCTTTCATAACATCTCATTCTTGTATGATCACACATATGCATATTGTATGACTTTGCATCATCTCACATGAAATTTGCATTGCATAAACACTTCTGACTTTGGTCACTTCATCTCATCTCATCTCATTTCAATTCATTTCTTCATGTCCTTTACTTTATGCATTCTTGCTAACACTTTCAGGTTTGGTAAGTTATTTTGGGAGGTGGATTTGCCTTCACCTCTAACTTATTCTTATCTCTTTCATTTTCATTTTACTTGTCCTTGAAGTGAATTGTATTCACTTAAGTTCCATCTCTCACTTTCTTTCTTTAAGTTACTTATCTTCTTCAGTGAAGTAAGCAACTTATTCTTCTGTTTCCTCCTCCTTTCATCTGCTTCTTCCATTGGTGGCTTCCTTGAAGATCTTTCTTAAGCCTCACAAACCATAGGATATCCAAGCATGATAACAATTAGGGTTGTGATTAGTTCCCCTTAGACTTTTACCTTTGAGTCTCTCTTCTCATCTCAATAATCAGAGACTAAACTCTTAAAGTTTTAGGACTTTGGAATTAGGGTTATGCCTGCATCCTTCTCTTAGGATGGAGTGTATAACTTTAATCCTAAGTGTTAAACCTTTAATTTGTTTAAACCTCTTAATAAAATCACTTAATAATCATCAAGACTTTATTTTTTAACTTGGGCCTTACATTAGGGTTCTAATTCTTCCTTATGGTTAAGAAGGACTAACCCTAGTGTTTAATGGACAAGTCCCCCTCAAGTTAGTCTTACAAACATAAAACTCACTTCTTAATCTCACCTTTAATTAAAATCCACTTTAATAAAGGCTTGTCATATAATGAATTTAGTCCCTAACCATGGATTAAGTTGAGGAGTCTTCCTTAGCTTAAGTGTTCTCATCTATCATCCTTCTCTTAGGATGGTGTAATGAGTTCACTAATCTCTGATTAGAGATTAAACTCATTACTTAACACTAAACAAAAACCCAAAAACACCTAAATAATCACAAGTAGGTTAATGATCTTAATCCTACATCATCATGGTAATTAAGTTGAGATGCTTATCTCATACTTAAGTAGGCTCATTATCCCTAGTCAGGGAGGATTAATGAGTTTACAAGCCTTTGATTTAGGCTTAAGCTCATTTACTTATGCAAAACACCAAAAACAATAACAAAACTAAAAACACAAAAAACAAACAATAATCGTCTCCTTCGGGATTCTTTTCTCATCACACTCATTCATAAACAATAACTTGCTTCTTCTGTCTAATGCAAGACAGTTAGCACTCGAGCCAGACGAGTCATACACTTGAGCATAGACAAGTAAGCAGTTCACAGTCAATTTATTTTCAGTCTCTTTGAGTCGAACTACGGTGTTCTGACTTCCTCATTGCACGCGAGGATACGTAGGCATAACTTTACTGTTATCGAACAAAAGTCTCTTTGTCTTCCCCCTCTTTCAGTATTCTTTACTAAGCCTCAATTTCCTGAGCAATTCACTTTCTTTTGCACTGACACTTGTACATTTCTTTTCCAGCTTTTGCACACAGATAGCACATACACTACCCCTTTTAAACACAATCTCTTAAGCATGGATCCCGTCGAGTACGACGGACAATCTGGGTGTTAATACCTTCCCAGGTTGTAACCAACCCCTTTCTCAGTTTCTCTGGTTCGCAACCGTCTTATCCATCTCTTTCTAGGTTTATGCAGCATTACCTTTCCTCCGGGATAAAAATGCCTAGCTGGCGACTCTATTCACTTCACTTTCATTTTCTCTTTTCACCGACCGTTCGCGTCTGTACCTTGTGGGACCTGGTGTCTTTTGGGGGGAGCGACAACTTTCACGTTTGTACCAGGATGGAAATCCAGGGAGAGACAGTTGGCGACTCTGATGGGAATCGAACCCAGAATATCTGGTTTCTCCTTTGAGAGTCAATCTTAGCGCTTGTTTGTTTCTGTTTCACTGGGCATTTGTATGTTTGTTGTTGTGTGTTTAGTTTACTGCTTTTTATTTACAGTTTTACTTTACAATTTTATTTATCGCTTTCAGTATTTTATTTTCATGTATCATATTATACTGGACTGTCTGGACTGTGTTGGTTTTCTTTGGTGGGATTGGGGGTTACTGTGAGATAAGCTCAGTACCAAGGCTCGGGTGCACCCTAGGTTTTTTAGCATGGACAGTCACTTTGGTCTCATGGTATTTTGTCATGAGGGTAGTAGTGAGTTCCACACCCAGACTGTGACCGTCTTAGAAGTGTTCTGATATAGGGGTCTTCCCTACTTCATTACACGACCTTGATAGTTATGTGCACCTGGGGACCGATCATTTTGAGGATCTTAGGGGAAACAACCCTCTCTAGTGGTGACAATGGCAGACCATGTTCTGTGGCAAACTCATTCGCACCCGAGGGCCCACTGGGAACTCGTATATGATGGACTGGTTCTCTCATAGGAACTCAATTTAAGCATCTTGTCGTATGATGATAGTATTGTATCCCAAGGGCTGAATGTACTATTGTTTCTCGATTTCAGCGGTTGAAGGTGGGGACTTATGTGGGATGCTTGTTTTTCCCGGACTCAACTGAGACCTCCTTGAGTAGTATATAATGCTAAACCGATTCCATGATTTGGTCATGAGCCATTTCTCGGAGATGTTTGATGTATTATTGATATTTGGCTTTGAGAGTATGTGATGGTGCTCAAAGCAAACCAGTGAGATTGGGAGGGGTTTGCAGGAACCCTTGACCTCAGCATACCCTGGTTATCAGTGTGGTTCTATGTTTTGATCCGGTTGTTATGGTTCTGGAATTCTTGATCCTTTGGGTTCTAAGTTATTATTCGGGGTTATTATTCAGAGATCATGTGGTTTCAGACACTTTGTTCTTGGTTCACCATATCCAGACAGATACCTGAAATTGATCACATGCCTTGCATTGCATTGCATCACATCATACCATCATTAACCTTTTGCATCACATTATACCATCATTAACCTTTTATGTTTTCATTTTCTCAGGTTATCATCTGCATTTGCACCCAGTTTCGGTAGTTGTTTGTATTATCCTTATCCAGATGGCTGAGGTCAGAGAATTTCCCATAAAAAACGACATACACTATACATTTCCACAACCAGAAGCCATGAGTATTCAGAATTTGGTTGGTTTAATGAATGAATGGTTCTTAGAAGAGTTTAGAAATAAGTATGGGCAGATCTTGAGTTATGTGGACAAGCCTACTATTGAGCAGAGAGATAGCCTTCATACCATGCTGCAATTCTATGATCCTCAACTGCGATGTTTCGTATTCCCGGATTATATTTTGGTTCCGAATCTAGAAGATATCTCCAGTATATTGAAAGTTCCTATCAGGGATAGCCTTCCGTACTACGCTTCAGAAAGAGTTTATCGGAGAATAGAGGGCAATGTGGCGACTAATGGTATGCCGGTGATGTGTAATTCTTGATGCCTCTTAAAGATAACTCTTAGATTATACGAGTGCATGTGTATGATGACAGTTATATGAGATGATACTATTGAGATTGTGATTTGAATGAGAATCAAGTGTGAAACTATACAGATTATCGAGATTATGAAATTAAAAGAAAGACGAAGGATTTGTTAGTGTTGTTAAAGCTCTTAACTAGGATAAATGTTTTGATTGAAGTGGACCGATTTGGATTGTACTTGATGTGGTAGAAATTCCGGTATTATAAGGATATTTAATAATTATGTTGTGCGACCAGCGTGTATAGGAGAATATGTATTGGATTTTGGGCATTTTTGGTATCATTGACGAGGTTGGAAATAAGGAAATTAAGAAAATGTTTGTAAGCCTTAGAGAGATGGTGAAGTAGTATGTTTAGGTAACTTTGAGCACAAGGTAAAAGACGTTATTATAGTTGGGCAATGATGATTTATGCCACCATTATGGTTGTCGGTTATCTATTGATAAATTGAGGAACTGATCACTCTTAATCTCTTGTCGATAGTAGACGAAATCATGTTGGATGGAATAGACGTGTCTTGCCAACTAGAATTGTATGTACAGTGAATAGTTTGGAGTTGAGCCAAGTGCTTGAGGATTTTTTTTGATTAATCGATGCATATTCCTATATAGGAAGATAAGACGCACTCAAGGATGTTAGTATGAGGTTGCAAGTTGATTGGTGATTAGTATGGAAACTCACAATATTGTTCTTGATAACTTGAGTTTTTATTTGTGATGGATCGAGAATCCGATTGACATGAGACTTGAAGCATTGTAGAGATGATTCAAGGAGGAAGTAAATGGAAATGTAAGACCATAATTTGACCCAGGATATCGGATAGAGAATGGTAGTGTCTAGTATGCCTTAAAGTGTATAAAGGGAGTATGAATTGTATCTTCCATACTTGTTTGGATAAGTTAGAACTGGTATTCGTTATGGATGTTCTGATCTGTTATAAAATTAGGAAGATAGCACGTAGAGTATTTGAGAATTGAGTTACAAGTGTTGAAAGAAATGAAGTTATATGTAAGTTATCAAAGTGTGATTTTTGTTTAATAGAGATGAGTTTACTTTGTTGTGGTAATTTAGATGAGGGTATTATGGTAGATCCATCTAAAGTAGAGGTAGTTCTACAATGAGGAAGCTCTGAGGTGGGTAATGAGAGTATAATATTCTTGGACTTAGTTGGTTATTATCATGAGCTGGAACCCGCTTAGCTCGGTCTGGGAGTGAAAAAGATGATTTTTCTTGTTGAAATTAATTGGACACATGTATCCTTATGTTGTTGTAGTGATGTTATGTGTTTAAGATGGGTTTAGCCAGTGTGTTAACACAAGATGGTAAGGTTGTAGCTTATGTTTTACGATAATTGGGGATTCATGAAAGTATCTACCCTATTTAAGATTTGGAATTGGTTGTGGTTGTAGCTGTGTTGGATATTCGGAGGTATTATTCTTATGGATCTAGGTTCGAAGTATTCAGTAATCACAAAAGTGTATAATACCTATTGGTCAAAATTTCATGTGAGTTAGTCGAAAGTATTTTCTTATGTCTGCTTTGATAGTTGGAAGTTGGATGGGAACATGGTAGATTTGATGGTTGCGAGTACTCAGAGTGCATAATGAAAGTGTGGTGTAGCGCAATTTGTTCTTATGTGGGTAATAGTGATGTTGGTAGTTTGGTTACGTTGATGTTATGCTATGGGATTTTGTGTTCTTATCTTTGTTGTTGCCTCGTTACCTATGGTGATGGTTCGAGTGCGAGTATCTAATTCCTATGATGGGGAATTAGTGGAGTGTTGCCTATGTGATGGTAACGATCGTGTTGTGTTTTGGTTCATAGTGACCGTGTCGTCGACTGCATTGCGTGGCATTTCATCTTGTTATTATTGTCATTGATGAGGTGTATTGTTGTATTTTGTTATTCATGGAGTTGCCATTTATTCCACGAGAATTGATTAGTTGGAAGCGAGAACGTTTTTGGAGTAGTTTGCATTGAGTAAATTTTTAAGGACGAAAATATCCTAAGTGGGGGAGAGTTGTAACGCCCCATTTTTATTTTAATTATTATTCGTGAGATAATTGTGAATTAATGTAATTGATCGTATGTTTTGGTGTGTTTTGGTTGTTTTTGGGTGTACGTAAGGGGGTAGTGGCCTTAAGAATTATCTTTGAGGTAATAGGGGGTGTTACCAAAAGCGTAGAGATTGGTGCCGTGGGGGCTAAGACTAATTAGATTAATTTTGTTAGTAATTATTTAATTATAATAATAGTTGAATATTGATCTAATATAATAGGTGATGGAAACTATTACTATTATTATTAATATTCCTAATATTATTAATTAAAATATGATTTAATTAGGAGTTGAATTTATTAAAATACTTTGTTGTTTGAAGTTGTTTTCAGTTGGACAAAGATGTTATATCATTAAAGTTGAAATTATGAATTCGTTGCTTAATTATAGAAGTTGTTTTGTTTTCAAAGACTAAATCATGTTGTTATCATTTCATCCGAGTTTTCTAGATAATATTAATTAAATAAGTATTATCTGACTCAGAGGTTTTATTAAATATTCGACTCAGAGACATTTTTGGATACTCTCAATTCAGACCAGTTAGTGTTACTAACTGATGGATATATTGTTATTTGTTATAAGAGCAAAAGAAAGAAAAGAAAATTAGTAAGGGAAAAAGAAAGGAAAGAAGAAGAAAAGGGAAGAGAAAAGGAAAAAAGGGAAAAAAGGGAAACCTAGAAGCTAAAGAGCTTGGATTCATCAATCTTCTTCATCGATTCTTCATCTTCATCGTCAAACTCCTCTTCATTATCAAGGTGGGTTCATAGTTAGAAACCTTTTCTTTCAGTTTTGGTTGAGTTTATGATTTTATAGTTTTGTAGAAAATCTTAGAAATCAAAAGATTAAACGGTTAAAACTCGATAAAATCAAGGTATGATGATTAACATACGTTTATTTACATGTTTGGTGTTTAGTTCCACTGTTGGTGATGAATTTGGTGAGTTTTGGCCTTTGGGAGAACTTCTGCCCGTAGCTGTTTTCAGCTGTTTTTGCAGAGCTCGCTTAGTGAGCAGGTTGTTTCTGCAAAGGAGACTCTGTTCTGGTGTAGCTCGCTTAGCAAGCAGCCCGCGCTTAGCGAGCCTGGCAGTTTGTCATGTTTTACGTTTCACTTCATAGATTTTGTTCGGGTGTCCGTTTTTAGTGTTCCACGTATCGATTCAAAGATAAAAACATGAACTATCTTATGATGCTAAGAAATATCACTTTGAGCCGACTTTTACCCGACTTTTCCGATTAACCGTAATTATGTTAGTTAGGGAATTGGGGTTCTAATCGGTTTGTGTTGTATATGTTAAATCATGAGAATTGAATGAAGTAGAGACAAAAAGATTATTGTGAAAATGGTTTAATGGTGATAATTGAACTAAAACGTTATTATATGTTTAAGAACTATATAATTAAAAGCATCAAGAATGGAGAAAGAGTGAGGAAACGTTATCTTAAACCTTTTGAATGGCCTAGTAGTGTGACTAGGAATCGAGAGATGGTATAACTTGTGAGGTAAGTAGGATTACCCTAGGTTGATATAAAATTGTACTAGAGACGTGACAATGCTTAGGAATTGATACTCAAATAGTATCTTCGGGCTAGGTAGTTGTGATAAGTTGGAAGTTTGCTTCCTTCGCGTTATAATCCTAATTTAATTATGCTTTGCTCGTGTCGAAATCTCATGAGATGGGACGGCCGGGAAACATAAGTAATTTGTGGATTCAAATCCCTTAATGGATAATTGTGACTCGTGCTTGCTTGCCATCTAGGAATATGGCTGGGCGGGGAAAGTTATCCATTAGGAAAGTAACAGTGGCTCATGCTTACTTGTCATCTGGGAGTATAATTGGGCGGGGAAAGTTACTTTGTGGTGAGTAACCGTGACCCGTGCTTGCTTGTCATCTGGGAATATGACTGGCCAGGGAAAGTTACTCAGTTGTAGGGTACCGTGACCCATGCTTGCTTGTAATTTGGGAGTATGACTGGGCGGGGAAAGTACCTTTGATAGATAATGAGTGACCCGTGCTTGCTTGCCACCTAGGAGTGTGGCTGGGTGGGGAAAGTTATCTATACATTAAGGATCCAGTGACCCGTACTTGCTTTCCACCGGGGAGTGTGGCTGGGAGGGGAAAGATTCCTTAAAGCACCTTGTGTGTGCTCCGTATTTATTTTACCTTGTGTCTCTAGTTGTTATGTGAACTCGAAGTCTAGGTTTGTCCCCCGACTTGAGTATTGATAGAATTGAACCCTTAGAGCCGAAAGAACTCTAAGATAGGGAACCCACTGAGATGTTGTTATTTCACCCCGCTATTGTTGTTGCTTTCTAGGTTTCTTTTGCGGGTTTGATTTACAAGTGGAGCTATGCTCGGGATGTTTCAAGAGAAGCATAGATTTTAGTCTTCTGTTGTGTATTTTATGTATCTTTGTACAATATGGATATTGTATTGATCTTAGTTTTTTTATATTAGTATGATGTCCATGTCTTGTACCATTGTTGTATAGAATTTTAGAATTGGTCAAGAATGTGAATTATACTAGTATGCATTTATGATGGTATCAGTACCAAAATAACACTTGTATGATATTATTCTAGATATATATTATATGGGCGTTACAGTTGGTATCAGAACAGGTTGTATCCTCAACCTAGCCTCGAAACATCATAAGTAAATCTTTCCTGCCTCTTAAGTGTGTCTTGCCAGCATGATTCTTAATATCATATTATGTAATATTGGGCTTGATCAATCTAATGTTATGTACGTGATAGGTAGAATCATGGTTATGCGACCATGAGGACTCCGAAGTGTTGTCGTAACTTGTGTTGTGAGAGTAGGTTCATGCCAAGGGTTAGCAAATGGAGATTAGGTCAGCTCAGTTGGGAGCCTCATAAGAGTTTACTTCTTGTAATGTGGAGTTGCAGAGTAGTGTATTGTTCAAGGAATACTTTGGAATTGATAGAATATGAAGGGTATAGATATCTACAGGATGAGTGGTCAGTGTATCTAAGAATACGTAAAATCATTGGTAGAACAATATTGGTCACTGATATGGACAAGAGTTTTGAGGAATCTCATTCCACGAAAAGAGAAGATGTTTTTTGGAACTTGTGATTTAAGGTTCGGGAATGAGTTAATTGTTAATGTTTCAGTTCTAAGGTCGCGGTGGCATCTTAGATGAGCGAGAGTACTTTAAGAAATGTATTTGGATAATACCTTACGAATGGGTAGAAGTTACAAGTGAAGAGTGTTTATTTTCTTTTGAAAACCTAAAGTCGTGGTGAAACGTGAAGAGAAACGCAAAGATGTGATTGCACACTTCAAGTAGGACGAGTATACCCAGACGAAGAGTAGAAGACTAGAGTGGTATATTCAGTTATGACCGAGGAGATAAAGTTTAGAGTGATACATCAAGATGTTATATTTAGTAAGGGGTCATTTTGGAAATGTTGAACTACCCAAGGAATGGTATAAGGTATAGTATCGGAGAGAGAGAGAGAGAGAGCAAGCTTTGTTTAGTATCATGAGATGTATTTGGTATGGCCCAGATGAAGTTGTGTTAAGTGTTAGAGTAAGCACCTTGGATTCAGGATAATTCTAGTAAGATGGATTATGTTTGAACA
The DNA here is from genome assembly GCA_963966055.1 of Lathyrus aphaca. Classification (NCBI taxonomy): domain Eukaryota; kingdom Viridiplantae; phylum Streptophyta; class Magnoliopsida; order Fabales; family Fabaceae; genus Lathyrus; species Lathyrus aphaca. The sequence continues at coordinate 261,616,943 of OZ014519.1, forward strand.
TGAAAGGATTACCGCAGACGTGAAGTGAACACAATATGGGAACAGTAATAACAGTGCATTATGAGAAAGCGACTACAGAAGGTATGTTTGACGAATGCACTATGGAATTTTTAAGTTGTCATTGAAACTAAAGTTAAGGAAGTGTAAGCAACGATGGTTCACCCATTAAGACTCTGGTAGTGTGATTGCTATATTTGTGGAATCGTCTGTTGGTATGGTTGTAACTTTTGGGACGTGATTGGAATAAGTTTGGGAGGTTTAGGTAGCAGTGAAAACCAAAATTTGTGCTTCTATGTTGAAGTGATCGGATTACCCTCTGGGTAGTACCCAGTTACAAAGTTGTGTGTCTAAATCTCGTTTAGCTACTGGAAGTTCCGATTTGCACTGGGTAATTGATTACTCTCCTGGTAGTAATCGGTTACCACTGTTAAGTTTTGAAAGCTTGTTTTTTTAATATTCCTACTTTTGACTTGAATGCTCGATTGAAGTATTCTCGGTACCGATGGAAAGCTGTGGAGACTTATATGCAATGGTTACTATAGGGTAAGAGAACCCCGATTAATACGTAAGTAGAGATATCGAAGGTTCTTCAGAGGAGTGCATTACCTCAATTTTCAGGTGTAAGGGAAAACCCCTGTGTTTGTGAATAATCGAAGTATTTGGAAATTATCTCTATGGAACTAAGAATGTTATTATTATTGTTTTAATCCTTTCCAAGGAATTCAAGAAAGAGGATAAAGTTGTATACTAGACATGAGATGTGCATCATTTTTTTTACCCGATAAGGATTATGTGTTGGATTTTGTTTATGGACGAACCAAGTGTTAACTTGTGACTAAAACCCTTTTGATGTCGTCATTATCTTTTTCCTACTGATGTTGTTGTACAAGTGGAATCAAACTATTTCGTCGAGTATTCATGATATGAGCCTAACAGAATGGTAGTTCTACTTCGTCGTTCGTTGGAGTATGTAAGCTGCATGTTGTGCATGTTCTATGTTACCTTGAGTTGTGAATGGTGGGAAATTGTTACACATGTTTAGAAATCGTGAGTGAGAATCATATTTTCAAGTTAATGTGGACTGGACTGGTAATTTTGAGTTGGATTGTTTGTTAATAAGAAGAACAAGTTTGGTTGTGTTCAACCGTTTAGCCTCAGATAGGTAATCGATTGACACATGACTTTTGTGGAAGACTTTAGAGAATCATACTTTTTGAACTGTAAGTCCATTTTGGCTTCCGTTCGAAGTGTCAGAGGATAAAGTGTCGGACCTCCTTTTGAGCATGTTTGGTAGACAGTAAATGATCTGAATAATTAGAGTGTCGTCGTTGCGACTATTGAGGAATTAAGTTGCAAAGTCATACGAGGATCAAGAAGTGTCGATCTCCAGGAAACATTTTGGTATCGAATTCTTATGTGGATAAGAGATGAACAATTGGTCAGTTTTAGTATCGTTAATTCTCAACATCAGTTATGGACTCTGTAAGAGTAATACCAGATGTGTGCAGTTGAGTCATACTCCGAGATTTGGATTTTTTTAGTTACCTTTTAGGTAAGAGTGAGAGATGAATGCTCCAAAGTTAAGCATGTGAATTGGATCATTTAGGGAACGAGACCCTTGAGAGAAATGGACTTAAACACGAAGCTCTGTATAATCTTCAAAGGTGAGTATGTGGAATGTTGTATGCGATAGGCAAGTGTTATTGGAATCCACAAGTATATAAGGATCATTTAAGTTTTGTGCTGGTGACTCGCTATCGACTGTAAGCTCAGTGACATTACTAAGTTGTGGTTAAGGGAGACCTTGTGTCAACAGACACATTTAGTGAATGGAATCATGTGAAGAGAATTGATGTGGAGAATAGTAACCATGGTCATATTTGTTAAGATGAATTGAATAAATTGTTTTGAGTTTAGAATGGAAATTGGGATTGTATTAGTTATGATTGCAACAGTACAACCCATGTATCGCTGTCGTTGGAGAGTTTGGACCGAGGTTGTTATTGAGTGGTTGACAAGTAAGTTGTTATATCCATGAATGCCTGCAATTTTTGTTTCGTTGGTTAGTGAGAACTCCAATGGATATGTGTACCCTCCACAGACTACCAACTACCTATTATTTCTTGAGAATTCGTGGTATCTCCATTGCTAGACTTTGAAAGCATAGTGGAAGGAGACTGATGGAAGAATTCAGTCGGATTGTTGAAAATCGGGAGAGAAATATTTTTGAGTGTTGAGGTAAGATAATTTTGTTCGAAGTGTGTTGTTTATGGTAAGACACTGAAAGGGTGGAATGACAGATGTAAACAGTTACAGTGTGTGACGTCGGACAAGTGGATTTAGTAAAGAAGTAGTTTGAAAACCTTTGAGATGGTTATAGTAATTGAAAGATTTTAATAAGAGATTTTGTTGGAAATAATGTGTAGATAAGATTTCACCTAGATACTTGTGGAGTTTTGTCGAGTGTTGTGGTTCCGAAATCAAGTTGGAGTGTTATGCTTTGTGTTGTGAGTCAATAGAAGGAATTAGAATGTTATGTTTCCCCGGAAGGGAAATGAGACTAAGTAATTAAGTATGAAACAACAGGCGAATTGCATAATGGTAAGTTAGAAGTTAACCCAATGTTGGAACAAACGTATGAGTAAGGATGTGAAGCTTGATTTGTTACGAAAATGAAGACTTTGAGCCACAAAGTCAGATTGGAATTTGAATATATCAGAATATGTAAGAGAACTGAGGATAAGTATGGATCTAAGACAGTATTGTAAATTGTCGTTGTTTGAGTAAAGGAAATTAGAGGACGAATTTCAATTTAAATGGGGGAGGATGTAATACCTCGTATTTAATTAAATGCTTTGGATAATATTAATTAAATAAGTATTATCTAACTTAGAGGTTTTATTAAGTGTTCGACTCAGAGACATTTTTGGATACTCTCAATTCAGACCAGTTTGTGTTACTAACTGATGGATATATTGTTATTTGTTATAAGAGAGAAAGAAAGAAAAGAAAGTTAGTAAGGGAAAAAGAAAGGAAAGAAGAGAAAGAAGAAGAAAAGGAAAGAGAAGAGGAAAAAATGGAAAAGAGGAAAACCTAGAAGCTAGAGAGCTTGGATTCATCAATCTTCTTCATCAATTCTTCATCTTTGTAGTCAAACTCGTCTTCATTGTCAAGAAGGGTTCATAGTTAGAAACCTTTTCGTTTAGTTTTGGTTGAGTTTATGATTTTAGGGTTTTGTAGAAAATCTTAGAAATCGAAAGATAAAAGGGTTAAAACTCGATAAAATTAAGGTATGATGATTAACATACGTTTATTTACATGTTTGGTGTTTGGTTCCACTGTTGGTGATGATATTGGTGAGTTTTGGCCTTTCGGAGAAGTTCTGCCCATAGCTGTTTTCAGCTGTTTTTGCAGAGCTCGCTTTGTGAGCAGGTTGTTTCTGCAGAGGAGACTCTGTTCTGGTGTAGCTCACTTAGCGAGCAGCCCGCGCTTAGCGAGCCCGAGAGTTTGTCATGTTTTACATTTCACTTCGTAACTTTTGTTCGGGTGTCCGTTTTTAGTGTTCCACATATCGATTCGAAGCTAAAAACATGAACTATCTTATGATGCTAAGAAATATCACTTTGAGCCGACTTTTACCCGACTTTTTCGATTAACCGTAATTATATTAGTTAGAGAATTTGGATGCTAACCGATTTGTGTTGTATATGTTGAATCATGAGAATTGAATGAAGTGTAGACAATGAGATTATTGTGAGAATGGTTTAATGGTGATAATTGAACTAAAATGTTATTATATGTTTAAGAACTATATAATTAAAAGCATCATGAATGGAGAAAGAGTGAGGAAACCTTATCTTAAACCTTTTGAATGGCCTAGTAGTGTGACTAGGAATCGAGAGATGGTATAACTTGTGAGGTAAGTAAGATTACCTTAGGTTGATACAAAACTGTACTAGAGACGTGACAATGCTTAGGCATCGATACTCAAATAGTATCTTGGGGCTAGGTAGTTGTGATAAGTTGGAATTTTGCTTCCTTCGCGTTATAATCCTAATTTAATTATGCTTTGCTCGTGTCAAAATCTCACGAGGTGGGACGACCGGGAAACATAATTAATCTGTGGATTTGAATCCCTTAATGGATAATTGTGACCCGTGCTTGCTTGCCATCTATGAGTATGGATGGGCGGGCAAAGTTATCCATTAGGAAAGTAACCGTGACCTGTGCTTACTTGTCATCTGGGAGTATGCCTGGGCAAGGAAAGTTACTTTGTGGTGAGTAACTGTGACCCATGCTTGCTTGTCATCTGGGAGGATGACTGGGTGGGGAAAGTTACTCAGTTGTAGGGTACCATAACCCGTGCTTACTTGTCATCTGGGAGTATGACTGGGCGGGGAATGTACCTTTGATAGATAATGATTGGCCCGTGTTTGCTTGCCACCTGGGAGTGTGGCTGGATGGGGAAAGTTATCTATACGTTAAGGATCGAGTGACCCATACTTGCTTGCCACCGGGGAGTGTGGTTGAGCGGGGAAAGATGCCTTAAAGCACCTTGTGTGTGCTCCATTTTTATTTTACCTTGTGTCTCTAGTTGTTATGTGAGCTCGAAGTCTAGGTTTGTCCCCCGACTTGGTATTGATAGAATTGAACCCTTAGAGTCGAGAGAACTCTAAGATAGGGAACCCACTGAGATGTTGTTATCTCACGCCACTATTGTTGTTGTTTTTCAGGTTTCTTTTGCAGGTTTGATTTACAAGTGGAGCTATGCTTGGGATATTTCAAGAGAAGCATGGATTTTAGTCTTCCGCTGTGTATTTCTGTATCTTTGTACAATATGGATATTGTATTGATCTTAGTTTTTTTATATTAGTATGATTTACATGTCTTGTACCATTGTTGTATAGAATTTTAGAATTGGTCAAGAATGTGAATTATACTAGTATGCATTTATGATGGTATCAGTACCAAAATAACATATGTATGATATTATTCTAGATATATATTATATGGGCGTTACATGGGTGATGTCATACAGGGTGATCATATGCATAATGATAATTTCATCAACCTCACAAAATTGATGGCCAAAAGTGGTGTGCAAAAATCTCTCAATACCCACACAACATCTTCTTCTAGTATATCTCTCATCTCTCTATTTTCCCTTGTTGTGGACTTTTTAATAGATCCATTTTTTCACTCATTACTCATATATTTACTTATGGTGGCCTTATCCCTACTTATACTACCTCACACTCAAATAACCATATTTACCCACTTCTATTCCATCCTCAAACCTATATGACGCCCTCGTACATCAATCCCTCAAATACCTTTTCAAACACACCAATTTATAAAATTTGTACTCCCCATCATCACCCCTCACCATTATTTCCTCATCATACCAAACAACTATCATTTAAAACATCAAAATTAGAACTTGGTGTGTTTAATGGTTCAAACCCTTTTGAATGATTGTTTCAAGCAGAATAACTTATCATTTTTTATCAATTGCCCCCTAAAAATCGTACATTAGTGGTTGCATTTAATAAGAAGGAGAGCCTTTATGATAGTTTAAATGGATGCACCATAATCATTTGTTTTTATATTAGTTTTCCTTTACAAAATATTTAGAATTAAGATTTAGCCTTTCAACTTATACTAATTGTCCTGGCCGGCTTAAAATTTAAGAGTCGCCATCATATTTTTGGGTAAAAAAATAGTGATAAACCTATATTCCTAGGGTAGAGACCTTAAGTTCGAAAGTCGGTTAAATGAGAGAAAGGTGTTAGGCATCACCCACTTCTATTGTATCCAATAGGATCCTTCCTAAGATTCTAAAGGTTGTTTGTTTGTACAAAATAAATAAAATAGAATAATAGAAAAACCCCAAAATAAAACCTTAATTGCACTTGATAAGGTTTGTACAAACCATATGCCTACGTACCTTCGACTTGAAGGATCAAAGTGTCGTAGTTCGACTCCCCTACCCCTAACCTTAATCCTATTGTTTCTAACTACCCATTTACTAAATGATCAAAACCCTTATTTTAAAACCCCATTTTTAATTATTTCCCAAAATCCTGATTTTTATTAAGAAGAACCCTCATATTTTAAAATCAATCCCTAAAGTTAATTATATCCTAAATTTATAATTAAATACCCAAATTATTAAAATAAAACCCCAAGAACATTTAATAAAATACAACCCTAAAATTGAACATTTTAATCCCCAAACAAAATTTAAATTCCAAAATTTATTTAAATCCCGAAAATAATATTTGAACAAATCCCAAAATATTTTAATCAATCCTAAAATAAAGTTTAAACCCCAAAATTTCCATAATAAAAATTTAAATTTATTCCCAAATGTGTAAAATTAAATCCCCAAAATGTATTTAATAATAATAATTTAATCCCTAAATTTTACTGATAAAATTATATCCTAAATAGAAAAATTAATCCCGAAAATATTTAAGTCCAAACTAGTAAAATTAATACAAAAAATATTTTTTAAATTCACCATATAATTTTAATCCCAAAATATATCTCAATAAAAGATAGAATTTCCCTTCCCAAAATATATTTTAAAACTCTAAATCATAAAATCATAAAATCCTAAAATAAATGTTTTTAATTCCTCTTTTTTTTTTTTTTTTTTTATATAAACCATAAACAAAATATTTTGAATTAAAAATCCCCAAAATAAACATTCCCATAAAAAATCAAGAATAGAAAAAAAATATTTATTAAAAATATTATTCTTATTTTTAATAATAAAATAAACATATAATTTAAAAATTAACAATGAATTAAACCCAAAAATCCTAAATAAAACCCAAAAATCAAATAAATAAAAACCCAAAATCAATAAATATATTTTACATATATTTATAAATCCTAAACTTAGTTTATCCCTAAACTTTATTAATAGTTAAATTAAATAATTAATTTAATATTAATTAAGATTAACCCTGCAGGGTGCAAAAATGAGTTAAAGTAACAAATGGGCTACTAAGAATGTGTTAATAGCATTTGAGCGCAAGGCCCATCATCCAAAACCCTAAATCTAAAAAAAATTAGAAAACCCTAAAGACTAGGAGGGGGTGGCGCCCCATAGTTGTCTTTTTTTATTATTTTATTTCCTTATTTTATTAAAAAATAATTTAAAAAACATAAAATATTTTTCCTCTCTTCTTGCTCGTGTGAATGACCATACCTTTCTCTCCTTCAAACCTATCTCCTTCTACCCTAACAAATCACAAACTCAGTTTTATCTCAAAATTACTCAAATCCTGATCAAATGGCGGTGGCTGAATCAGAATCGTGGGGAGTGATGGTTTTGACGATGCGCAACGCATGAAGTTATTTGGAAACGCGGAGGTTTCGTCGGAACCCGCAGTGGTCTTCGTGGTAGGAACCAGAATCTTCTTTGCCGGCGGCGGAAGTGTTTTTGCGCGAAGGACTATCACGGCGGTGAGGGGAGATTCGTGGTAGGAGACGAGGTTTCTGCGGTGGGCTTCGCAGTTGTGTGCGGATGGCGTTTTCGCGATTAAAGAGGGTGCGTCGGAAGTGAGCAGTGAGTTTCACGCGGATCTCTGGTGGGCGTGAAGAGTTTGTCGCGGCGGATCTCCGGTGAGTTTGCTTTCGGTTGGTTATCGGAGTCGCGTCGACTGGTGCGTTGGGTGTCACGAATCTATCGCGGTTTTGGTTTGATTTTGGTGGATCTGATTCTACCTTCTGTTTTCGATTCTTCTCCGGGTTGAATTAGCTTCGTTCTTGGTAGCACCGTTAGTTTTATGATTTGTTCAGGTTTATACTGATTTAGTTCAAAAATTGTTTACAATTTGTTTCGATTCTTTGGACATATATTCTTTAATTCATGTTTCACATCATTTCATATTGACATGAACTGGGTTTAATTTTGATTCTGAAAAGAAATTCATCGAAAATTGATGTTTGATTTTCTAACTATAAAGATTGTTCGTTGTGATATGGCTTTTAATTTTTTCAATTGTCACTGGTTTTAATTGAATTTATGTATTCCAGATCATCTCCTTCGTGTAATATGTCTCTGCTTTTTTTTTTGGATTCTTGACATTACCTTGATATCATTTTTAGTAATAAAATATTACTCTAAAAAAGTTTTATTTAGTATTAAACTAGTTAAAACCCGTGCGGGACCCGTGCTCCCGCACGGGTGAAATGTTGATAGAATTGACAAAGTTTATACATACATTAAATAGGAAATGAGAAAATGTAAATAGTAAGGATGTCATTCAAAAATAATAAAATGTAATAGTGTTAATGTCAAAATACTTGTATTGTAAACAAAGAATAATAAAATTAAACATGTGTTACAAAGGATGATGACATTGTATTGTTACACACATTTGCAAAATGAATCCAATTGTCCAACTTAGCCCCAGGTGATGTGAAGGCAAACATCATATTATAAGTTCTGATTTGTTGCTGAAATTTCCTGCTATCTACACTATTGTGATCAAACAAAAGCTTTGCTAATGTGTTTGGAGGTTGTTTCAACTTAGGAATTTCAACTTTGCCATTGCCACAACACAACATAAACTTCGGATTAGCTGAGTGTGAACTTTTGTGCATCCTCTCTTCGTACCACATCATGGCATTACAAAAACGACATTCTATAAGAGGCTCACCGATGTCGTAATATTCTGCATAGGGCATAGCATTTTAGATAAATATCTTACATTGAAGAACTATCATCCATGTTGTAATATGACAGAAAAAAGTGTAATGAAAGTCACCTAGAGAAGATGTGGTTGTTTTCTCATTCATTGTAAAAGTTGCATCGTCGTTGTATGGTTCTGAACCGTAGTCATCGTCGAAGAGATATGCTATTCAGTAAACGTTTGTTAATAATTTGCGTTATAAAAAAATCTGTCATATCCAGCATATTAGCAGTCACTAAATGCAAGCATGTTATGATACTCCAAAAAATATAAAAAGACTTACTTGCAAAAGGATCGAAGTCGCTATCATTGTCGGAGTCGGTATTAAAATCCAAATTAGCTGTAGGTGTAAAAATAGGACATCCAGACTCATGCGTGTCTTTGTTATTAGATGTGGTATTTGAGATTGGTGTATGTACAGGAAAAACAGTTGGCTGAGTGTCTTGGGGTACCTGCTGATTGCAGACAATATTGCAGCCCTGTTTCCTGTTTAGAAAATGAAATGTTTATTCAAATATAAATCCAGAAATGATGTGAATTACCAAGTAGTCTGGTTATGATGATTGTTAAAACATGTACCTGGACTGTATTGATATACCAGGAGTTTCGTTAGGCGCGACATTCGTTGGATTTATATTCTCGATAGGAAACTTTCTGCTCAAGTTCAATGTCATATGTGGAACTCCCAACTGTTTCCGTGGCCTTCCACGACGTGGTCTGTTTTTGGTTCTGCATCTGTTCACAAAACCATAGTTTGTTGCAACAAAGTAAATTTACAGTAGCATGAACAATGAAAATACAGAATTAAATTGATGACTTTGAAGAAACAGTATATTGTTCAGCATTGAATTGTAATATAAGGTCAGGCTCTAATTTCGATCACCATAACATTGTTCACATTAGATATAATAGTAGCCTATAACCAACATAATATGTAAAGTCTAATTCTTAAAAAATGTGTGATACGACATTGGGTTAAATACAACAATGTGATGACTACTGTAGAAAAAAACTTAGGAATCAAGAAATCTAACTTACATGTCATTTTGCGAAGAACTTCCAATATCTATAAAGTTGTGTTGCTGACAATTCCAACTAACAGCAGCATGTTGTGGTTCAAGTGCAAAAAATGACATTTTTGAGAAAAAGTCAAAAATAACACATAACTTCCACCATTGGAAGTTAAGTACAAAATGTGACATTTTTAAAAAAAGCCTAAAATAACACTAACTTCCACCATTGGAAGTTAAGTGCAAAAAGTGACATTTTTTTAAAAAAGTCAAAAATAACACATAACTTCCACCATTGGAAGTTAAGTACAAAATGTGACATTTTTAGAAAAAGCCCAAAATAACACTAACTTCCACCATTGGAAGTTAAGTGCAAAAAGTGACATTTTTTTAAAAAAATAAAAAATAACACATAACTTCCACCATTGGAAGTTAAGTACAAAATGTGACATTTTAAAAAAAAACCTAAAATAACACTAACTTCCACCATTGGAAGTTAAGTGCAAAAAGTGACATTTTTTAAAAAAAAGTCAAAAATAACACATAACTTCCACCATTGGAAGTTAAGTACAAAATGTGACATTTTTAAAAAAAGCCTAAAATAACACTAACTTCCACCATTGGAAGTTAAGTACAAAATGTGACATTTTAAAAAAAAACCTAAAATAACACTAACTTCCACCATTGGAAGTTAAGTACAAAATGTGACATTTTTGAAAGAAAAAAAAAACGAAAATAACACTAACAGTTAAGTGCAAAAAGTGACATTATGTCTCGATGACTTGGAATCTTGTTTTTTGCAGAAGTGTGGGAGAGAGTCGTAGTCCATTACCTTGAGTAATTTGTCTTTGCCACAACCTTGCAACACCTGGATTTTCTTCCTTGTTCTTTCTTGCAAAAGAGGCTTTACAACCTTCCGATTATTATTGAAGTAAAAAGATTTCAGTTATTAATCTTTCGATTTCGATATTATGATAATGAAATTAAAGAGAAATGATACTCTGGTAGCATTAAGGCAGGCACAAATCTTCCAACACGCGGAGAATAGGTATGATGCATTAACAATATAGTATGTGTCAGTCTTTTCCGGTTAGTTCAAGCATCCATTGTAGGTATAGCTGTCAGTAGCTGCAAAAGGCGATCAAACACAAACTGTTAACTTTAATTGCAGTGACATTAGCATTGATGATAACAAAGTCCAAAGAATGAGAGATGTAGCAAAAAAATAAAACAGAAACAATTTAATCAAATCACAATCTAACATAAGTTTATAAAAACCATTTTGAGCATACCTTTCATTAACCTCTACAATGTATAAGTTGAAGATACTGTCAAAATAAAAACATTGTCAAAATAAAAACATAGTTAACGTCATTGAAAAATTATTCATTGAAAATACAAATACTTAAAAACAGTTATTTCCCAGTTGTTAATGTTTCATCTTCTAAAATAAAACCCTGAAATCATTCTCCTTGAATTTATGTTTCTCACATACATACATTGAAGGAAGAAGGGAGTTAAGGGAAATACCTTTGCCTCTTCATGTTTGGCTTTGATGTTGAGACAAAAATCAAAGGAGGAAATAAGAGAGGAAAACAAAGTAAGGAAATGATGGAATGAATTAGAAAGTTTTGAAATAACTAATGAAGTAAGTGAAGAAAGGAAACAAAAATATCTGCCACCATATTGAAATTATATAATGAAAAGGATGTCTTCTTATGAAAATGTGTTCAATGTTGCCATAAAACAGTGAGGACAATGTACATACATAAGAATAAACATTTAGGGGGAACATATCCTCCACTTTTATTGGTGCCTCTTAAGAGTAGGATTATACTCTGTAATGTTTGTGATCCTACATATGCCTTTCCAATTTCCAACCATGAAAAGTATGAGTTACTATGCATTCATTATATGAAAACACCAAGTAAAAGTTTAATCCATTTACCTGAGTACTAATCCCAGCATGGTCTTCATTTTGAAGGCTAGAGCTATACAAAGGTGTGGTTCTAGTGAAAAGGGTAATTGTTGAAATTGATATTGCACGAGTTTTGAACATAGTCTGCACAATACATGAAAAAAGAATAAATTTAATTATAAGAAAAAAGTTATTATTTTATCTTAAGAAAACATAGATCAAGATGGAAAAAGAAACACAACTATTTCTCTTCTAAGCTCTTACTTGTAACCAAACTGATTCTTACTTCACAAATGAAGGTATAATAATTTCCATGACCTCTAACTAAGTCACCAAATCTGTAAAAAGCAACAAAACAATAACCCATTAAAAACAAAGAATCAGACACATGAGAACAAATCCTAAAATCAAAAAATAAGAAGAAATCGAAAACCAGACCATGAAATCAATAGAGTGAAAGGAAAAGATAAATACCCGTGTTGAATCTAAAAGTGTTGGTTGTGGTTTGCTCTCGCATGATGAAAGGAAGATAAATCTACCATTAGATGCATGCAATGAAACAACAATATAAAGAAATTTACACATAGTGAAAATGAAAGATCAAAGAGAGAGGAGAATGGACGGCGGCTGGGTTGGCTTTAGGGTTTGTGGGAAAACTAAGAGAGATACAGAGGAAACGGGAGAAAGAGAGAAGCTGGAAAATGAAAGAGCAAGAGAGAGAAGCTCACTTTGGACTTGTAAGACACATTTCAAAGACACGTGGCTGTGTGTTGTGGCTAGGGGAAAAGGTGGAGTAATGAATTTATTAATTACTGTTCAGTCCTTAAAGTAGTGTAATTCTTTTTATAGAAAAGGGTAATATTGGTAGTTTGGGCAACTTATTTGTAATTGTTTGATAGTAGACTATTATTTTTAACAAATATTTACAATCTAAGCTGCCCCTACTCCTTCTTTCCTTTAATTCTCTAACTCCTTTTTTTTTTTACACACTCCCTTTTTCTTTTGATCTTCCTTCTAATCTTTGTGTTCTTCGGCAATGATGGAGGTCAAGGTTTGGCTATTGTTGTTCTTCATTGTTGTTCTTCAATGTGAAGAACAACAATTTTAGTACCGAGATCTTATTTATAATCTTAAAATTAGGGTTAGAAGTTTGGATCTGGCACAAAAACAATAAAATTAATATAAATATTAATATATAATAAAATAAACCCATACTTATCTTAAAATTTAATTTAATATAAAAATATAATATCATTATTTTAATAATAATATTAGTACAAATATTATTATTAAACCCAAATACACCCTATTATTTAAAAATAAAAATAAAACAAAATCCTTATAAATAAATCCCAATAATATCATTATTAAAAATAAGATAGATACAACCTCTATATAATAATATCTTAAGAAACCCAATATTAATAATAATTTACTAAAATCTTATATTAGTAATAATAGTAATAATATTATTAATAAAATAATATATAATAAAATAAAATCTCATTATAATTATGAGAAAAAAATTATAATTTGGTACCCTTGAATTAACTTTTTAAAATAAATAGTTATTAGATAAAAAAATCTAAAAAAATCTAAAAATCAGTCTAAAATGTCAAAATAGTCCCTCTTTGACTTTTTAGATAGACAAAAAAATTTAGGGTCAAAATTTAGGGTATGACAGCTGTCCCTATTTAATCGTCTTTGACTCGGACGAATGATATCGACGAACCTTCTTTCTTTCAAGGAGGAGGCGATTAAATATAAGAGGACCTCTAATTTTGACGGAAAAAAGACCCCATGTCCTTAGAATTGATCAATACTTCGTGTTTCGATGACTCCCATATCCCTATATATGATGCTCTTGAATACAAAAGTCAACTATAACTTTTGCAAACCCGACTTTATTTAGATAAAACCCAGGTGGAACACCATATGATAATTTCTTCGATAAAACCCTGGTAGAACCCCTTATGACAATTGCTTACTAAATTATTTGATAAAACCCCGATGGAACCCCTTGACGTCAATTCTCGACTAAATATAACCCTGATGAAACCCCTTTATCAATCCCTGATAGAACCCCTTATCCCTTTCAACTCTTCTAGGTGGACATTGCATATGATTCCTATGTTCTTCCAATCATACTGCTGGAATAGGATATAACTTTTAGTGATACCTTAATCACTCTGGATACAAATCCCTGGATGGAACCCCTTAACTCCCGATTAGAACCCATATTCAACCCCTAAAAAAATATCCGATAGAACCCCTTTTATGGAACCCCATAAATCCTACTGGATAGAAATTCGGTAGAACCCTTTTTGTAGAATCCTCTATAACCCCTTGTAACACCCCAAATTTTGCCCTCTCATTTTCATAGCCTTTAGCATATCATTCTGCACACATAACATTGCATTCATGTCATAGAAGATGAATCATATCATTCATAGTTGAAGCATAGGTCATGTGATCAATGATTGTCAAAGTTATGATCATTTAAAGTCAAAGAAGAAGAGACAAGTGCCTCTCAACAAGCCTCAAAGGTCTCTTATAGCGCATACCATCTTATTTGAATCCTCAAACCATGGGAAGATGTGGATTGATCAAGAAGTTGAAGCAGTGCAACACCTCATAGCAAAAAGGGCCAAAATTAGGGTTTATGATTCAAAGGAATTATTGATGAAATTTTGGCTCAAACTTGACTTTAATGTTTTCCACATGATGTCAGGTGTCTAAGGATGGAATATTGTCCATTGGATCATTTCAGAAGGTCTCCAGTTGGTCAATTATTTGAAAATCAAGAAATTGGGGAATAATCAAATGTGCAAGGGAAAAAGTCAACTCCTGACTTTTTGAGGTCAAAGTCATGATCCACAAGTTGAATATGTTCAATGGTTGAAATTTTATCAATAAAAGTCAAGAGATTCATAGGAAAATCAATAAATCACAAAACTGCCTAAAATAGAAACTTAGGGTTTCTATTTATGGCAAGTTTAGGCCATTTTGCACCTCACTTCCAAGTCCTCTTTCTCCAAGATACAAGCTTCAAATTTCAGGTCTATGATGAGCGAATTAAAGAGCACATCTTAAGCTTCAAATCCATATCAAGAACATCTTCATTGGATCAAAATTGAGAGAGATATGATCAATCAAAGTTTGACAAAACCTGGGCAACCTTTTCTAGGAAACCAAGTCATGTGCGTGCCAGATGCCAAGCATTTTATCAAGTAGGTGGTGGGCCAAATGTCAAACCAGTTTTCTCCATCAAGAAAGTTTCAAATGAAATTTTTTGAACATCAAAGTTATTAATCTTGATCTCCTCTGCAACTTTGATGTTTGGAATTTTTTCATATGATCAATGCATGAAGAGATATGAGGCTTCAAAGTAAGGACCATAAAGCTGAACTTGCCTTAGACATCTTGCAAGGAACGCATGCCCTATTTGCTACCCTATATACAACCTTATGCCAACATGTTCATGAACATTTTTGAGTGACTTTGAGGCTTTATCTCATCTTATAGTGAACTTCAATATTGCTCTATGATATCTCCTTTTTCCATTGATCCTAAAAAGTCATCATTTCATCCATGAAGCTAAGAGTATTTCCTCCATAAAGTCATCATCATCACTATGTTATTTTGGATTCCAAAATAAAAGTTTAAGACATTTTGCTCTTGTTATGATTCAGGTTCACACACATGATACACACACACACACACACACCATTCACATTTCCATTTCCAGCCAAGCAACATTATTACATACATGTACAAATCCTCATGGCATGCATCAAAAGAGGAAATACTTCAAAGCAACACTTGCACCACAAGCTTCCTACTGCTACATTCATATTGTACCACCACCTCATATCATTGCTTAACCATCATAAGTATCATGTTACTCTTATCACCATAGCATTTAAACACAACACAACAGTACCATGCGGGTTCCATTTCATTTTTGAGATTCTCATTTCACTATTCATTGCTCATGGTAACAAGTAACTATGGTTCTAAGTGTTAACCAAGGTGGTTAACAATTAACCATGTACATAAAAGCCAATCCCATAACAAAATTTGAGGGAGGATTCTTCATTTTCACGATTTCACACCACATTCTCTAAAATTCACACTGAAAATCTCTCTGCATCTTGAAGTTTTTCAATCATCATTCTTCAGCATTCTTCAACATTCATCAACCTTCATCAATCTCTAGCAAAGCATAGGCAGAATACTGAGTGGATATGGTTCTTCTTCAAGCTTTGTTTGTAGATTTTGAGCTATCAAGTAAGAATTGAAGCTTACTAGGCCTTTATTTGGTTCCTTTTGAAGATCAAGTGCTAAGGAATCTCACCTCTGGTATTCTTGTGATTGAAGGCTCTGCAATTTCAGGTTGGAGCTTAAACTGAATCATGTGTTCTGAACTGTTTTAGATTCGTTTTAACTTAATTAATGGCTTAATAACATCAATGAATTGTGTCGGATTGTTTATGGACCTATTAGAGGTGATGACTGAGTGTTAGGGCAAAATTCATGATTTCGTTTCTCTTTGTTCTTGACTTATTTGCAAATTTGAAGTGTGGATTGGTGACCTGTGCGAGTTTAGCTTTCGTTTGATATACGTTTTGTGGTTTTCCGGGTGTTTGATTCAGTTATAGTGGCCGGAGGAAGGCTGAAGAAGATGGCCAAAGGTCTTTCTCTGGTCGGTGAGGGTTTTAGGGTTCGCAAGCCAGGTTATAACATGACTATTCGATTGGTCTTGATTGTGCGCTCCAAAAGGTGCCAACACATTAATGATGGGCGTGAGAGGAACGTGCTTTAATTTTTACAAACTCAAATCAGATTTCATTTGGTGTGTGCTATCATATGTGTATTCGCATGTACATTGCATATGAGTCATTCATCTCTCATACCTTAGTGTGTTGGACTTTGATTGTGCGTGTAAGATTGATCTAATGGCTCAGATTTAGGTCAATAGGCTGAGTGAATTCTATAGTGAGACGGTTGATTGCGTTGTTGTTGGACTAGGCTTATAATTTCTTTTTGAACCCCTTCCATTAGGCCCAGTGTACATTTTCAAAATGAGAATTACTTTAGATACACCCCTGACCAGTTTTCTCTCGTTTCTACCTTATTTTCATATAGTTTTCAGTTTTTATTCTTAAAAATCCTCTTTAATCACTTAAAAATCATACAAAGAATCATGGATCTTATTTTTGAATTTAACTAATTTTTGGAATTTTTTATTTCTAATTTCAATAATATTTCATAACATTTTGTCATTTTTCTTTTATTTTATTTTTGAATTGTTTTCTCTTTGATACCTCAACTTCAAAATTTTATTTTGTATAGTTCTTTAAACATTTTTCACCTCTTCTTTTTGAATTCATCCATTAACATACTAAACCTCATAAAACTTTTTTTTACATATTTTTCAAATCTTTTTTAATTGCATCCTTGTTATTTGATCTTTACGCAACTTTGAAGCTTTGTTTGAGGTGATTTTATATTGAGTTTTTGTATGAGATTTTAGAAAGTAAGTAGCCTATGACCTAGGTCAATTATGGTACAATTTCACAATTTTTTAATATTTTTTTATGTGTGTTTGGTTGCTTGTATTTGAAGGTGCTTTTCATCATCATTCCTTGTCTTTCCTTCACCCTAATTGCTTGGAGGCATTTATGCCATTGTGTGAGATCTCTTGTAAGGGTTTTGTTGGGTTGTTTAGAGGTTTATAGGTCTCCTTTGATCACTTATAGGTCCATTTTGATTTATGTTTGCCTCTTGCTTGGGTTTATGCATACTTGTTCAACTTTGAACTAATTCTTCCATGCCTTCTCCTACAATGCTTCTTATGCTTGTTTGTGTGCATCTAACATGACCATATCTTTATCTCATTTGTATTATATATAAATTATGCTACTTAATTCATGCATAAGAATCCATAATTGCATGTCATGTTGCATCTTTTGTCATCCATCTTAAGTATGAAGCATCCTTTCCCTATGTGACTTTCTTTTGCATGTTTGGTAAATTGTTTGAACTTGTTTGCTATGTGCATTTGATATGCTTGTATGTGCATATTTAACATGTCATCTTGGTCATATGATACTTACCTCTATCATCTCATGACTTCTTTTCATCTTTGGCTTTCATCTTGACTTATGTTTCTTCTTACATGATACATGCTCACCTCTTCCTACTTCTTCTTCATCTTAATCCTTCTATCACTTGAATAATTCTTATCATGCTTTGTATGATCATTCATAAGCATTATAAGATATTTATAAGTGATGTATGCTACTGACTTTGTTCATTCATGGATCATTAGTACATGTTCATCTTGCATAATCATTCATTCTTTCTACACTAACTTCACTTGGAACTTCCTTGGGGGTTTAAGGCATGGTTTGAGCTTAATAGGTTTAGGTTTAGTTTCTTAGACTTAGAGAGAAACCTTAGAAATGTACTAATGACTTTAGAAGTCATGCAACCTTTAGGAACCTTTAGTCTTAGGCTTAGGCTTTATTTGAACACTAGTTTCACTTTATAGGATGTGTGATGATTAATTGTTTCTCTTATGGTCGAATTCATATGCAATTGTCACTAACCTTTTGTGTAGGGGCTATGGTTAGTAATTGAGTATTTGGATGCTTATCCACACTTATACCTCTTCTCCCTTCTCTTTTAAAAGCATTCAAATTGTGTTTGTGAAAAGCATTTTTATGCTTCTTTGACATTTCAATTCCTTTTATCCCTTTGAGTTCTCATCTCATATTCAATCTTTGAAGTGAGTCAGAACTTATTCTTCTTCTCCCTTTCTCTAGGTTTAGAGTTCTTCAAACTTCATTAACCTTAGGATCCCCATTGTATTATAGCATAAGGTGAGTATTAGTTTCCCTTAGAATTTTCCCTTTCTTCACTCGAGTCTTCTTCCTCTCATCTTAAAACAACTCAAAACATCTAATAAAGGTTAAAGCTTTATCATGTGCCAAGGGACTTTGTCATGGCATACTTGCTCACATTCCATATGGGGATGATGTGTAGGGTATTTATCATGATAAATAAGTCTTAGCATGAGGATGTTTCATAAACATAAACTAAAAAACACTTCTTAATCCAAAAACTACAACGACATCTAATAAGTAAAATAGGCTAGTATACTTGAGCCTTAACTTTTGGAACTAGGTTTGGGGATCTTCTCCTTACTTATGTGTGATTCTTATCCATTCCATTTCAGAGTGACGTAAGAAGTACGCACTCCATTGAAGAGACTTGAATACACTCTCCTATGTAAACTCAAATAAAAAGCTTCTAAAAAGCTCCAAACCAATAACAAGCATCTCTCCTTCAGGATTTCTCTTCTCATTTCTTTCACTCATAACAAAAAAACTCGCTTCGACTTGTCTCTTGCAAGACAGTTAACACACTCGTTTCAAATGAGCCTACAACACCCGAGCATAGGCATAAGCAGTTCAATCATAAAAAACACAAACACAACAATTTTCCTCCCTAGTTAGGGGAACTAATTCAACTCTGATTCTCACTCCCGATGACATACGTAGGCAATGGGGTAGGGCCCATTCAAGCACAATTATTTATTTCCCCTAAATTTTTTTGTTCTTTCTTTCCAGTTCAGTAGTAGATTACATTACCCTTTGAAATAGTGCAAGCAAATGTGGATCCCGCCGGGTACGACGGACATGAAGGGGTGCTAATACATTCTCTTCATGTAAACGACTTCCGAATCCATTCTCTTTGGTTTACAAGACCTCGTTCTTTCCTTTCCCTAGGTTTGTGCATCATTACTTTTCCCTCTCCTTGGGATAAAAATGCTTGGCTGGCAACTCTTCTTCTTTTTCCGCGCCACTTTCGCGTTTGTACTAGGATGAAAATCCAGGGAGCGAAAGCTGATGACTGTGCTGGGGATCGAACCCAGAATCTCTGGTTCCCTATGCAAGTCAATCTTAGCGCTTGTTTGTTTATGTTTCTTTGGGTGTTTATCTGTTTGCTGTTGTGTGATTTAGTTTAGCTATACTGCTTTATTTATAGCTTTACTTTACAGCTTTATTTAATGCTTTCCGCATTTACTTTTCATGCATCATATATTGGACTATCTAGACTGGATTTTTTGGTGGGATGGGGTTACTGTGAGATGAGCCTAATTCCTAGGCTCGAGGGCACCTTAGACTTTAGCGTGGATAGACATTGTACTTCCATGATGTATTATCATGATGAGTGGCGATGTGTTGCACACCCAAATTGCGACCGTCTTGGAAATATTTAGTGTGTGGGTCTTATCCACTTCAGGATACGACCTTGATAGTTATATTCATCTGGGGACCGATCATTGAGGACTTTAGTGGAAACAACCCTCTCCAGTGGTGACATGGCAGACCATATTTGTTGGCAAACCCACTTGCACCCGAGGGCCCACTGGGAACTCGCATAGGATGGCCTTGTTCTCTCGTAAGAACCCAATCAAATCACTTTTCGTATGGCGATAATATTGTACCCTTTGGGATGAATGTACTATTGATTCTCGATCTCAGCACTTGAAGATGGGAACTTATGGGGATGCTTATTTTTCATGACTCAACTGAGACCTCCTCTTTGAGAGTCCGTGATGTTGAACCTCAGTAGAACACCTTTGAGATTGGGGGATTGTTTACAGGTTTGCAAGAACCCTGGCCTTCAACATACCCACTTCATCAATGTTGTCCTTTTATTTGATCTAGTTCTATGTGGTTCTTTGGTTCTCAATTCTAGGGTTCTATACAGAGATGATACTATTATTATGACTCTACACAGACACTTGGCTCACTGCCTAACACCAACACAGACATGTATCACTGATCACATGCCTTGCATTGCATCATGACATCATTAACCATTTATGGTTTTCATTCTCATAGGTTTGATACTCGACTGTATCATATTCCAATCACTTGTCTATATTTGATAGCCTTTGATACTCGTTTGTATCATTTTTCCATTTACTCGTCTATGATGGATTCATATACTTTTCTGGTACTTGTCCGTATCAGTGGCTGGTACTCGTCTATATCGTCGCCTGAAGCACTCGTCTGTGTTTCTTAGATCATCATCTAATACTCGTCTGTGTTATTGACTTAGGGCACTCGTCTGTGTTTCCTTGATGATCATCCAATACTCGTCTGTATTGAAGAGGTTTGAAGTCCCGATGGTGGGATTAAACATCAAAATGTTGCAGTTCAGTAGAACATATGCATATTTACCAATTTCCTGGCGTACAGGTTATCCGAAGAAGACTCGTTTGTCTTAAGCACCATATATCTACGCAAGATATGTGAAAATGACTCATCTGTTCTAGAGCCATATATCTACGCAGGATATATGAAGAGGGTTCGTCTATCCTGATTGTGCATGTCTATCCCACAAACTCAAGTGCATTGTCGTTCGCTTGACGTACAGTTCATTCGAAGAAGACTTGTCTGTCTTAAGCACCATATATCTACGCAAGATATATGAGGAGGGCTCATCTGTCCTAGATATCTTTCACCCGGCGTAACAGGTTTTTCTAAAAGGAGCTCGTCTGCTCTATTTGTCATGTATCTACGCAAGATATTGGATTTCTTCTGAGTTACTTTTCACCACGTCAAGGTTTCCCAGCATGTTTTCTCCTGGGTTGGGTTTATTTCCCAATTCTTTTATTTTCCAGCAGAGTGCAAATTTATGGTTGTTTTGGTATTCAACCACAGTTCATCTCGAACGCCCGACAACCGATACTTTCATCCTTTTCAGATTAACAGTTGCTTGAATAAGGGCAGCTGTAACACCTCAAATTTGCCCTCACCTTTTTATCATCACTTACATATCATAAGCATACCATATATCATACCATATCCTAGCATTTGGCATAGAAAGATGAGGCATGGCATCCACATGTTCTAGCATAAGGCATATGGTTAATCATCTGGAAAACCAAGGCTCTCAGAGTCACAAGCCGAGTGACATTACAAGAATATTACAAGGTCTCTACAAAGTTTATGCAAGTTCAATATTGTAGATGTCTTGAATTGGCAGAATTTTTGACCAACAAGAATTATTGAATTCAGTTCAGAATGTCCTATCAAATGTTGGGACATTATCAAACAGAGTATATGAACTTATTTCAGGATGTCTTATCAGATGTTGGGACATTGTGTAAATGACTTAAGTTCATTTTTTCATGATGTCCCAACAGATGTTGAGACATCTCAAACCTGCTACCAGAGTTAATTATTGACTAACTGATCAGAGATATTTAAGGAGAGTTATCTGGAATTAATTAATGATGGATAAAAACAGAACAAGGCGCATCTGTAGGGAGTTTTATATTGAGAATTCAGATTAAAACAGAAGACCTAAATCACCTAGAATCTAGGAAGTAACAAACCCTAAATTCAAGGTGGAAGCTGCATGCGCATTAGGGCTGGATCATTCTACAGAAAGCTCAAATTACAGATACCTATTTAATCAACAGAAACTCATAGAATTGAGTACGAATTTCAGAAGACCAAATAGGGTGTCTAGTGTTTTAGCAGGTTGTTTAATTGTACCACTTTATGAGCTTTTAAGCAAAAGTGCATTTGTGACTTGATTGAAACTGTGAAGTAAGATCAAGCTGTTTTGTTTGAAGAATGTCTTCAATTTTATTAAATTTGTAAACTTGATCACTGTGTGATTGAGGGGGAGTGAGTAGGATACTCTTATCTAAGTTGTGACTTAGGTAGAAATTGCATTGGGTAGTTATTAAGTGATAGATTAAACAGGGTGTTTTAAGTCTAGAATTAATATTACTTATAGTGGATTTCCTCCTGGCTTGGTAGCCTCCAGATGTAAGTGTGGTTATACACTGAACTGGGTTAACAAACTTCTGTGTTGTTTACTTTTCTTGCTATTTAAGTTTTGGTTAAATCTGTCAAGTGTTGGGACATCTCTTAGGACATCTCATACCTGATCACAGAATTTCAATTGGCATCAGAGCAGGCACCCTGCCTGTTTATACTGGGTGAGATCTAGGGAATACAAATTCTGTAACATGGACAGAGATATAGGGTCAGTAAATAGACCACCTATTCTGGATGGATCTAATTATGTCTACTGGAAGCCAAGAATGATTGCATTCTTAAGATCACTTGACAACAGGGCATGGAGAGCAGTCAACATTGGATGGGATTATCCTTTCCAAGATACCAAAGATGGATTAAAAGTGCTGAAACCTGAAGAAGAATGGAGTAAGGAAGAAGAAGATTCAGCACTAGGCAACTCAAAGGCCTTAAATGCTTTATTCAATGGCATTGATAGGAACATCTTCAGACTTGTACATCATTGTGAGCTAGCCAAAGATGTATGGGATACTCTCAAAACAACTCATGAAGGAACATCAAAAGTAAAGATGTCAAGACTTCAACTTCTCACCACCAAATTTGAAAACTTGAGAATGAAGGAAGATGAGACAGTTCATGAATTCTACATGAACATTTTAGAAGTAGCTAATACTTCTGGAGCTTTGGGAGAAAAAATGACTGATGAAAAGCTTGTAAGAAAAATCCTCAGATCTTTGCCAAAAAGATTTGACATGAAAGTTACAGCAATAGAAGAAGTTCAAGACATATGCTCTATGAAAGTTGAAGAACTCATTGGTTCCCTTCAAACTTTTGAGATGGGAATGAATGACACAAATGTTAAAAAGAACAAAAGCATAGCCTTGGTGTCAAATACTGATGAAGAAGAAGATGATGAATCAGAAAATGATAAAAGCTTATCAGACAACCTTGCTATGCTTGGAAGACAATTCAAACAGATTCTCAGAGGAATGGAAGGCAAATCCAAACCCAGTGGAAGATACACAAACTCTTCTGAGAACAGGAGACCTTATGATACTAACAGAAGGTCAAATTATGCTGAAAAGACCAGTCAAGAAAAAGGAGTCAAATGCCATGGATGTGAAGGATATGGACACATCAGGAATGAATGTCCTACCTACTTAAAAAGGAAAAATAAAGGACTCTCTGTGACCTGGTCTGATGAAGACTCAGGAGGTGATTCAGAAGAAGAATCAGCTAAGCATATCACTGCTTTAGCTGGATTATGTGAGTCTGAAAGTGAATCCAATGATGAAGAACTCACTTATGAAGAACTTGAGCAAGCATTCAAAGATCTATACAAAAGAAGCTCTGAAATATGCAGTGAGGTTATAAAGCTAAAGAAGCAGAATGAGGCATTAGAAGATGAAAAAGCAAATGATCAAGAGATCATTGACACCTTGAAAAGTGAAGTAAGTCTTCTCAACTCCAAGTTGGAACATATGTCCAAATCTGTTAGAATGTTGAACAGCAGCTCAAATACACTGGATGTTATTCTCAACAACAATAAGCACTCAGGGGATAAAAGTGGACTGGGATTTAACAGAGTAAATAAAGATGAAGCTAGCTCTAGCAAAACAACTTCAAAATCCATACAGTCAAACAAGATGTCCCAACAGATGCTTCAACATCAGGAAAAGAACACAAAGACAAACATAATGTTCCAACAGATGTCTCAACATTCTGAAAAGAACAAAATGAAGAAGAAGTATCAAAGATGGAGATGCCATCACTGTGGAAGATTTGGACATATCAAACCTCATTGTTATAAGCTGCATGGATATCCAAATCAGATGTATCAGCAACCTTCCAAGAAGAAAATAGAAGTTAACAAGAAAGTGCTGCATAAACATCAAAGAAATCAGCAACCTCCTAAGCAGAAGACAGAAAACATCAAGAAGGTATGGAAACCAAAAGCTAGCACTGAAGCTGATCAAAGCTACAAGAACAAGATCAACAATCAAGCTTGGAGATCAGCTGATGAACAACACACAGGACAGAGGCATCAAAAGAAATCTCAACTCAAATGGTCAAAGAAAAGTACTGCATATATAGCACATACATCACTAAGAGTATCAGCTAAAGAAGACTGGTACTTTGACAGTGGATGTTCAAGACACATGACTGGATTGAAGAATCTGCTAGTAAACTTAAAAACACATTCATCCAGGTATGTGACCTTTGGAGATGGAGCTAAAGGAGAAATCAAGGGAGTTGGAACCTTGGATTGTCAAGATGTTCCAAGACTAGATGATGTGCTGCTAGTTAAAGGTTTAACTGCTAACCTGATCAGCATAAGTCAATTATGTGATCAAGGGTACAGTGTAAACTTTTCCAAAACTGAATGCATAGTAACTAACAAAGAACAAGAGGCTGTCATGAAAGGAGCCAGATCTAAAGACAACTGTTACATGTGGGAATCCCAAAATCTCAGTCTCTCTTCAACTTGTTCTTTAGCTAAAGAAGAAGAAGTGAAACTATGGCACCAAAGACTAGGTCATCTCCATTTCAGAGGCATAAAGAAGATAATATCTATGGATGTTGTAAGAGGTATTCCTAAACTGAAGATTGATGATGGCAAAATATGTGGTGAATGTCAAATAGGCAAACAAACCAAGATGTCCCATCCAAAGCTCCAACATCTGACAACTTCCAAAGTTTTGGAACTTTTGCATATGGATCTGATGGGACCTATGCAAGTTGAAAGCCTTGGTGGCAAGAGATATGCCTATGTTGTGGTTGATGACTTTTCAAGATATACATGGATAAATTTTATCAAAGAAAAGTCTGATGTGTTTGAGGTATTCAAAGAACTATGTCAAAGATTACAAAGGGAAAAATCCAGCTGTGTGATTAGAATAAGAAGTGATCATGGAAAAGAATTTGAGAACCAAAAGTTCTTAGATTTCTGCTCTTCAGAAGGAATCAATCATGAATATTCTTCACCTATCACTCCTCAACAGAATGGGATTGTTGAGAGGAAGAACAGAACTATTCAAGAATCAACAAGAGCCATGATCCATGCTAAAAAGTTACCTTTGTACTTCTGGGCTGAAGCTATGAACACTGCTTGTTACATCCATAACAGAGTTACCTTAAGGAAAGGAACTTTGTCCACAATATATGAAGTCTGGAAGGGCAGAAAACCCACAGTTAAGTACTTTCATGTGTTTGGAAGCAACTGTTACATTCTGGCAGATAGGGAGCAGAGAAGAAAAATGGATCCTAAAAGTGATGAAGGGATTTTCCTTGGATATTCTATAAACAGCAGAGCATATAGAGTATTTAATTCTAGAACCAAGGTAATCATGGAGTCCATAAATGTGATAATTGATGATGCTCCTACAGATGTCCCAGAAGATGTTGGAACATCTGCTGAGATCAAGATTGAAGCTGAAGAAAAGAATGATCATTATAACTTCACTCAAACTGATACAAGAACAGAAGAATCCAGCAAACCTCCATCCATCAGAATACAGAAAGATCATCCCAAAGATTTGATAATTGGTGATCCCAACAGAGGTGTGAGCACTAGATCAAGAGAAGTGATTTCAGGTTCTTGTTTTGTTTCTAAAATAGAACCTAAGAACATCAAGGAAGCTCTTACTGATGAATACTGGATTAATGCTATGCAAGAGGAATTAGGTCAATTCACAAGAAATGAAGTATGGAATCTTGTTCCTAGACCTGATGACATAAATGTGATTGGAACAAAATGGGTGTATAAGAACAAGTCAAATGAACAAGGAGTTGTTACAAAGAACAAAGCTAGACTTGTAGCTCAAGGATACACTCAAATTGAAGGAGTAGACTTTGATGAAACCTTTGCACCAGTAGCAAGGCTTGAATCAATCAGACTACTTTTGGGAATTGCTTGTATCTTAAAGTTCAAGCTATTTCAAATGGATGTGAAAAGTGCCTTTTTAAATGGTTATCTGAATGAAGAAGTATATGTAGAACAGCCTAAAGGATTTGTTGATCCAAGCTGTCCAAATCATGTATACAAACTGAAGAAATCACTTTATGGTCTGAAGCAAGCTCCAAGGGCATGGTATGAAAGACTGACCACATTTCTTATCAAGCAAGGGTACAGAAAAGGTGGAATTGACAAAACCTTGTTTGTTAAAGATGAAGAAGGAAATATCATAATTGCTCAAATATATGTTGATGATATTGTCTTTGGTGGGATGTCTGATAGGATGATCAAATATTTTGTCAAGCAGATGGAATATGAATTTGAAATGAGCCTAGTAGGTGAGTTAACCTACTTTCTTGATCTACAAATAAAGCAAATGGAAGATTCAATGTTCATTTCCCAAAGCAAGTATTCCAAGAACATAGTCAAGAAATTTGGAATGGAAAATGCTACTCATAAAAGAACTCCTGCTCCCACACATTTGAAGCTGACTAAAGATGAAAAGGGTGAGAGTGTAGATCAAAGCTTATACAGAAGCATGATTGGAAGCTTGTTATACTTGACTGCTAGCAGACCTGACATAGCATTTGCAGTAGGTGTATGTGCAAGATATCAAGCTGATCCAAAAGTTAGTCATCTCAATCAAGTCAAGAGAATTCTTAAATATGTTAATGGTACTTGTGACTATGGCATAATGTACTTTCATGGATGTAAACCAATTCTCACAGGCTTCTGTGATGCTGATTGGGCTGGTAGTGCAGATGACAGAAAAAGCACTTCAGGAGGATGCTTCTTTCTAGGAAACAATTTGATTTCTTGGTTCAGTAAGAAACAAAATTGTGTATCCTTATCTACAGCTGAAGCTGAATATATAGCAGCTGGAAGCAGTTGTTCTCAGTTGGTTTGGATGAAGCAAATGCTCACTGAGTACAATGTCCCACAGGATGTCATGACATTGTACTGTGATAACTTGAGTGCAATCAACATATCAAAGAATCCTATCCAACATAGCAGGACCAAGCATATTGATATCAGACATCATTTCATCAGAGATCTTGTAGAAGAAAAAGTGATTTCATTGGAACATGTAGCTACAAATCTGCAGTTAGCTGATATCTTTACCAAAGCATTGGATGCTACACAATTTGAGAACTTAAGGGGCAAACTGGGAATCTGTTTATGTGATATTTAGAAGTTAATGAGATGTGCCAACATGTCATATGACATTGTATGGCATAAGTTCCAGATGGCAAAACAAGTCTGGACAAGAACCTTGGGAATTCCATTCCTAATGATTTACAATGTAACAGCTACTTATTTAGTAACTACTTATAATCAACTATCAAGATTCTCATCATTCTATCACAAGCGAATCTCATTAACTAGCTATTCTTCAGAAATCATCAACCCTAAAGCTCTTCATCCATATTCCTTAACAATGTCTCAAAACCCTAACACTCCTGAAGAAGTTCTCAACAAAGAAGACGTAGTTCATGCAACTCCCATTTCCGTAGTTCCAATGAAATCAACCCCATTGGACGAACTCAGAGGAAGTGCATCTCACACTAAAAAGCCAAGAACTCCAAAGAGAGCTAAAGATCAAGTCTGCAGCAAAGCCAAAGGAGGCATTCCTTCACCTGCTAACATGCCCCCAAAATCTTCAGAATATGTGGATGATTCCATCAAGGAGATTGTCACCCAAATTCTCTTTGAACAGAGAAGGGTGAGTGGAATTTCTATTCCTCTAAACACCATGCCTGCACCTCAAGAAGAACAAGCTCAAGCTGCAGAGGACACTCCTGCTCAACAGGATGTCCCAATAGATGTTGGAACATCTGAGGATGAGAAAAAGAACTCATCTGATGCTGCTGCAGAAGAATCTGAGGACCAGAAACAGGCCTCAAATGAAAGTGATAAAGAAGACTCTGAGGATCAGACCAAAGCCTCAAATGAAGATCAAATCTCTGCTGATCAACCAGCTGAAGAGGAGACTGCTCAATCTCCTCCAGTGGTGAACCTTGAACAAGACTCTGATACAGAGATCATAGCCTCTGTTAGACCTAGCATAGCCAAAAGGCTCAGGTCCAGGAAAGGAAAGATGCAAGCTGAAGCTGAAATTCCTGAGAAGAAGAAAGCTTCCCCAAAGAAAGGCAAAGCTAAAGCTGCCTTTGGCCCAACAAAACAATGGAGTAAAGTTCAAACTCAGAAAAGAAAAGCTGTCACTCCATCAGACTCAGATGTTGAATCAGATGTCCCAACATCTCCTCCCAAAAAGAAACCAGCACCATCTAGGGCTTCATCTGCTGTTCCAGAAGCCCCCTTGGACAACATATCATTCCATCATGTCTCCAGTGTCAACAGATGGAAGTTTGTGTACCAAAGAAGGGTTGCCCTTGAAAGAGAACTG
This sequence comes from Lathyrus aphaca, assembly GCA_963966055.1. Lineage (NCBI taxonomy): Eukaryota > Viridiplantae > Streptophyta > Magnoliopsida > Fabales > Fabaceae > Lathyrus > Lathyrus aphaca. The sequence goes on from OZ014519.1 coordinate 261,645,794, forward strand.
AGCAGCAATGCACTTGAGTGCACTGAACTGATTGACCTCATCTCTGCTGCAGGACTATTCAAAACAGTCTCAGATCTCTCTCCCTGCTATGAACTTCTTGTCAAAGAGTTCATTGTTAATCTTCAGGAGGATTGTTCAAATGGTAAGTCTTCTGAGTTTAGAAAAGTTTTTGTTAGAGGTAAGTGTGTAGAGTTTTCTCCTCAAATCATCAATTAGTACCTAGGAAGAGAAACAGATGGACCCAATGAGCTAGGTAAGACAGATAACCAAGTCTGCAAGGTTATCACTGCAAACCAGGTCAAGGCATGGCATGTGAAGGGAAAGCTCTCAGTGAGCATGCTTACAAGAAAATATGCCATGCTGAACAGGATTGGTACAGCTAACTGGGTGCCTACCAACCACACATCTTCAATCTCCACTGGCCTGGCCAAGTTTATTTATGCTGTGGGAACTCAGACCAAGCTGGACTATGGAGCTTACATTTTTGATCAGACCCTGAAGCATGCCAGCTCTTCTGCAACAAAGCTACCAATAGCTTTTCCTTCATTGCTATGTGGTATAGTGTTAAGCCAATATCCTGGGATTCTAACTAAGAAGGACACAGTCTGCAAGAGAGAAAGCCCCCTGGCTTTTCACTACAAATTATTCCTCAGTCATCATGCTGCAGATGTTGAAGCACCTTCTGGGACATCTGCAGGTCCTTCAACTGCTAAGACTCCAATCTCCAAGAAGGAATTAATTGCTGAGCTAAAAAGCACATGCAAAGAACTTGAAACAAGGAAGCTGAAACTTGAAGAAATCATCCAAAGGCTGGAGAGTGAAGGAGATCAGAAAGCTGCCTCTGATGAAGAAAGTGAAGCTGATGAAGAAACTGAAGTTGAGGAAGAAACAACTGAGAGTGATGAATCTGAGTGATCATTGTATGTGAGGACAATTGTAATGACAACATTGTATTTCTGAATTAGTGTCTTTGGCCCCATAATTTGTGTCTAACAAGGGGGAGAACAACAACAAATTGTAATGTTGTTTGTTTATGAATGAATTCTGTTTGCTTCTGAACTGAATAAGTTTTTTTCCTGTTGCAACAAGACTGAACACATATATGTTTGAGGGGGAGTAATCTCAAATATGAATCAACAGAAAAGTAGGATTATACTCTGATAAAAGAACTTCTGCTGCACTCTGAAAACCAGAAAAGATGTTAGCCAAAAATTAGCCAAATGGGGGGTTTGTAGATGTCTTGAATTGGCAGAATTTTTGACCAACAAGAATTATTGAATTCAGTTCAGAATGTCCTATCAAATGTTGGGTCATTATCAAACAGAGTATATGAACTTATTTCAGGATGTCTTATCAGATGTTGGGACATTGTGTAAATGACTTAAGTTCAGTTTTTCGTGATGTCCCAACAGATGTTGAGACATCTCAAACCTGCTACCAGAATTAATTATTGACTAACTGATCAGAGATATTTAAGGAGAGTTATCTGGAATTAATTAATGATGGATAAAAACAGAACAAGGCGCATCTGTAGGGAGTTTTATATTGAGAATTCAGATTAAAACAGAAGACCTAAATCACCTAGAATCTAGGAAGTAACAAACCCTAAATTCAAGGTGGAAGCTGCATGCGCATTAGGGCTGGATCATTCTACAGAAAGCTCAAATTATAGATACCTATTTAATCAACAGAAACTCATAGAATTGAGTACGAATTTCAGAAGACCAAATAGGGTGTCTAGTGTTTTAGCAGGTTGTTTAATTGTACCACTTTATGAGCTTTTAAGCAAAAGTGCATTTGTGACTTGATTGAAACTGTGAAGTAAGATCAAGCTGTTTTGTTTGAAGAATGTCTTCAATTTTATTAAATTTGTAAACTTGATCACTGTGTGATTGAGGGGGAGTGAGTAGGATACTCTTATCTAAGTTGTGACTTAGGTAGAAATTGCATTGGGTAGTTATTAAGTGATAGATTAAACAGGGTGTTTTAAGTCTAGAATTAATATTACTTATAGTGGATTTCCTCTTGGCTTGGTAGCCTCTAGATGTAAGTGTGGTTATACACTGAACTGGGTTAACAAACTTCTGTGTTGTTTACTTTTCTTGCTATTTAAGTTTTGGTTAAATCTGTCAAGTGTTGGGACATCTCTTAGGACATCTCATACCTGATCACAGAATTTCAAATATCATTGTCAAGGCCATAAAAAGGTTGAGAATCAAGATTAGCTTAGAACGGATGACACATATGCATTCTTGGAGTTTCCCACCAAAAGGAGGGAAAATTCAAATTTTGCTTGCGTTAACCGGTTAACGGCTGCGAAAATTTGAATTTTCCAGCAAGAGAAGCATGCTTGTTTTGGCTCCATTTTTCATTTTTCTGATTTTATTTCATTTGAATTAATTGGGAATTATGAAGAAGGATCTAGAGGGTTTTCCAAGCCTAATTCCTAAAGACAACTCCTAACCACCTTTCTAAGCTAACTCCAAACCACATTTTTAGGCCCCAAACCTAGATGTTATTTATCCCATTTCTCTCCAAACCAATACACACACTCTCATAATTTACACTCTTCATTTTCAGAATTTTCAGAATTCTCTCACAATTCTCTCATTTCTCTTCAAACCTTCAAACACTCAAAGTTCCTCTTCTTTGAAGATCCTCAAATTTTGCATTGAAATTTGTTGATCTTGGAACTAGACCTCCTTTCATTGCTTTCTATACATATATTTGTTGGTGTTTTGCTACTGGTTTAGATCTGAAGTGGTGTTTGGAAGTGCTTTTGGAATTATGCTCTTGCATTAAGTTCCATAACTTGCTTTATTTTGCATTGTGTGTGAAGAATAGTTTTGGATCTTTGAAGTTTTCCTCTAGATTCATCATTTTCAGCTTGAACAACACTCACCAAAGCAAATCTCAGCTTTGTAGGTTGGTTAATTTCATATCTGCTTTTGCTTTTAGCTTATTTGCATGTTTATGATGTAGATCCATAATGTGCTTGTGTTGATTGATTGATTGGTAAATTGTTTGATGTAATGATGTTTGTGGATCTATTTGAGCATGATTAATGATTGAATTTGCTCTAATTTTCGTGGACAATTGATTACTGGACTTCTGGAAATTATTTGAAATAAGCTGGTTTGGAACTGACTTTTTCTGCAGGAATTTGTTGTTGTTCGCACAGTGTTAACCGGTTAACGCTATAGATTAACCGGTTAACGTGTCCTTTTTCTGACTTCTTTGCTGCAGGTTTAAGGTGGTTAACTGGTTAACCCATTTGGTTAACTGGTTAACGCTGAAGCAGAAGGGCATTTTTGAGCTATTTTGAGTTTGTTTGCTTGTCATACTTTCCATAATCACCATGGATCATTGTGTGATCATTTTATATGTTTGTTTAGAGTAGTTTTCTTACTGGTTGATGTATGTTTTCATTTTCTCGACATGTGGATTCATGTATTTTCAAAGTTTGGCATGTTTGGTGACTTTGTTTTCTTGAAACTTTGAACATGTTAATTCCATGAATTGTGTTGATATGTTAGCACTTGATTCATTTGTTGAATATGTGCTGGAAATTTTGCTAACCTTTGTAGGCACATGGTAAGTGAAGTGTGGATGTGATTCACATTTCAAATCTTCATCTCATCTCTTTATTTCTTTCATACTTGTCTTTGAGATGTGCCTTATGCCATCCTTTGTACGACTTCATTACTTCTCCCTTTTAGGAGAAACTTAACTTCTTTAGAGAAGTAAGTTGTTTTCTAACTTCTTCTTTCCCCTTCTTCTTTCTTTCCTTCTTCTTCATTAGGATAGACTTCAAGCCTCACTAATATAGGACCAACTCTTTGCATGATAACTTCTAGGATGGTTAGATTCCTTTAGTTGTTTACCTTTTTCTCCTTTGGTTCTCTTCTCTTCTCATCTTCATACCAAAAACATAAAAAAGCACTTTAATAAAGGTTGAAGTAGTCTTTGATACATGGCCTTTTTCCATGGGGCACTTGTATTCATCCCATCTTGGTGGTGGTACAAGATTGTCTAGCATGAGGCACAAGTCCAATCATAAGACTATTTTCACAAAGAAAAGCCTAAAAAACATTTCTTCACTTTAACCTACAAAAACACTTAATAATTTCAAACAAGCTTGTGAATTCAGACCCTATTCTTGGTAAACAAGTTTAAGGGTCTTCTTCATTCTTGTTGGACTTGTTACTCATCCTATCTAGGGATGTGGTAATGGGAATACATCCTTAGAAAAGGATTTGCTTTCACTTCCTTGTGCCACACTCCTAAAAGACTTCTAAAAAAACACTGGACAAAGATTAAGCGTCTCTCCTATGGGACTTCTTTTCTCATCACCTTCACTCTTATCATACGAACTTGCTCTTACTTGTCACTTTGTAAGACGGTAACGCACTCGTGCCAGACGAGCCTGCAACACCTGAGCATTGGCATAGGCAGTTCAAGCCTTAAGACACAAGCAATCTTTCCACCCCTAGTTAGAGGAACTACGACGAATTTGATCCTCATGTCTAGATGAGGTACGTAGGCAGCGGGGTAGGGCCCGTTCGAGCAAACTCTTTTATTTTCCCTACATTTTCCCCTTTTCTTTTCTTTTCCAGTTTCAGTCTCAGTTTTGAAACAACTTTCATTTTCTTCACCCTTTGAAACAGTTTCTTTGCAAGCGTGGATACCGTCGGTTACGACTGACGATCTGGGGTGCTAATACCTTTTCAGGTCGTAACCGACTCCCGAACCTAGTCTCTTTGGTTCGCAGGACCTTTGTGTTTTCTTTTCTTTTCTTCTGGTTTGTGCAACATTACCATTCCCGTTCCTTTGGGATAAAAATGCATGGCTAACGATCTACCCTCTTTCCGCGCCACTTTCACATTTGTACCAGGATGGAAATCCAGGAAGTGACAATACTGAGTGCAAGTTGTGGGAGATCGAATCTTAATTTGCCCTACCGAGTTCAAAATCGGATTCCTCTGAACCAACTAACATCAGAATTTGCTTTTCCTTTCTCTCATATTTGTTTGCATTCTTTAGAATATGTGAAGCTTGATTGTTTTACCAATGGCTTGCAATATCTTAAGATTATTATTTTTCTTCTTTTTTTGGCATATTTAAGATCAATCACTTATTTGCATTGGCTCTCCATGTAGCTTGTGCCTCTGGCGGTGCTGACTGCTAATATAAACTACTCGGGGCTAATTTAGAACTAAAGCATCAGATTTCAGTATAAAAGGTATCCAAACTGATATCACATATCTAAGGCACTAAGGTGTCAAGACATTATCAATCTTGTTAGGTCTTTTCTCAGTTTTCTAACAAAGCCTATCAACCTATATACTCGTAGGGTATGTTGAGTGAAAGCATTCTAAAAGGAATACAAATTTTGTTATAGCTAAAAATACTGGATAGAATTTAAATAACGAAATATTTCGATTAATAATTAGGTTTCGTACAAGGAAATGAAATACTAATTACCCTTCTCCCACACTATCTCGGATATTGTCCTCAATGTTGCGAGATATAAGTAAACTACAAAACAAAAATAGAAAAACAATAAAAGAAAAACTAAACTAAACTACTGTTGCGGTCCTCTGTCTCTTTGTCTGCCTCGCAGGTTCCTTTTCCTGTACATTGCTACATGATCAGGTTTACCCACATGATGGATATACTCATGCAGTTCCTACACTTGCCTTTGTATAACACCTAATCCTTCAATAGCACCGGTGATTCTTCCACCTTATGTTATTTGTTCTATCTGAATTTGTTCCATCCGCTCTATCATCTCAGTGTACTACCTCTGGTTTTGCACATCACTTTGAACAATCTCCGCAAGGATGTCATCCATAGATGCGGGTTGTTGATTCCTACGTCGGTGTCTGGTAGAGGTGTTGGTGCTGGAAAAATAAGTATCTGGCGTATATGCAGCTTCTTCATCATCCATAGCCTGATGCATCTCATCAATTCTTTTATCTGGTTGTGCTTCTAAAGCAGCAACATCGGGTGAAGGGGCATCGAGATCTTAACACCAGTTGGCTCTGGTCTGTGCACTTGTGTGGGCTGGACAAGGTAAAATGATACTCCGAACAACTCGGTTATGAATTACCAAGTTGTACCTTCCATCTCTCCGCTGCTTGATGATGTGACTATTCTTGCAGTACTCCATGTCGAGAAACAAGGCGGAAGTGGATCACAAATGACCGAGACGATCACTTAAACTGAGCTTCAGCGCGATGTCGGTGACAATCCCTCCAAAACAAAGCGGAGCCATCCCTATTGTACAGGCAAACTGGATATTAGACAACAAGAAGGCTACTGCGTTTACATGGATGGATTCAAAAGCACAATGGAGTAGAAAGAGTTCCCTCTAATTCACCTTATGATTGTTAAATCTACCGAATACGGTGTTGCTGAACACCCTCTGAAAGTAACAGATGGACGGGTTGTGAATGTGAGTAGCGTACAGCTCGTCCCACGCTGAAACTCTTATACCTGTTAGATTCTCCCACAACTCAAAAAGCATCCGCCTGCCAGTTTGCATCACCTAGAAGGTGGTAGAACACATCGTCGCCTCATTGAAATCCAAACCACTCGCTGAAGGTCTCCTACGTAACGGTATACTATGTTCTGAGTAACCAAAACGTAGCATTACCGACCAGGTGCTTGGTTGCATCGTTTGGAGTGTTGTAAGCATTGGAGCTTAGGAACTCCAACGTTAATGTCGCGTAAGTCGGATGATTGCTCTTGCAAAGTGATGTCAAGCCGATATTCGAGAGTAACCAGTTAACACTATCAAGGAGCCCAAGTTGGGTTAGACATTGCTCGTCAATATAACGAGTCACTTCAATCGTTCTTTGGGTATAAGCGATGAATCAAGCGTGTTAGAGTTCACCGGCTTCGCCATCACGGGAAGGGATATTGATAGGAATAGGGTTTGCCATAATTCAGAAGGTAAAAAAATGAAAGGAGATGAAAAGAAAATAAGCTGTTGGTTATGTGAATAAGAAAATGGTGTGGTGAAATAGAATGCTCGTACTACTGTTATATAGAGAAACAAAGTGACATAAATTGTTATAGAAGTACTACAGAAGTGGGTGGTTATGGAGTTTGTGAGAAAGTGGGTGTAAAGGAAGCTATAAATAGGGGTGGAATACGACCGTTGAGAGGAAATGGAGGGGGTGGTAGTCCACCTTCTTCTGAACGTTGCAAACATAATCGTTACGGGTTATAATTGTGTGACGATCGTCTGGCTAAGCTGATGGTCGTCAGGATTCCAAGATGATCGTCCTAAACTTGAGACGGTCCTCACCCTCTAAGAACGTGTAACGAATGTCACACCTTGGGGATAGTGGTAACGACTCTTTTTCTTTGGTTTTATTCCCACTTTAATTCAATTAATATTATTTTTCTCACAAATATTTTATGTAGCACATTGTAGAATTATATAGCAGTAGTAAACATAATGAATAGCAGTGTAATATGCATGTAACACAGAGGAATAAAACATGACAATAGCAATACTAATGCATATAAATAACAGACAGTGATTAAAATGCATTCAAAGAAAACATATTTGTAACACTGTAATTAAATAAAACACTATTGAACACTTATAATCTCAGGCACAAATAAATAAGACAGAACCGAAAATTTTATTGAAACTTAGAGTAATGCAGTAGTAAAAAATTTAAACAAACTGAAAATTGAAAACAATTGAAAATCAAATCAAACTAAAATTAAAATGCTAAATTTGAACAAAAATGCTGGAAAATTCTGAATAGTTTTGGAATCGGATATTAGCCACGATGTTTGCGGATGGACTCTTATGCTTGACTCAGATGGTCGAATTGTTCTACGGCCATATCTCTTAAAGTAATGATGTCTATATGCAAATTGCATATGTCATATTCCATAATTTGCATCTCGGTACGGAGAGTCTCTAAGGTAATCTCAGGATTGATTGGAGCAGGAGTAGGTGTAGGTACGACAACTGGTTTAGGTTTTTACTCTTCTTCTTCAATCATATCCTCACGGTAGTCTGAATCATAATAATTCGATAGAGTCTTAGAATCAATATCAACCCCAAATCAAGCATCTCCTGTTAGTAAATTGGCTCATCCAAATCATATAGCCAGTTGTGCTTATTATGCACACTCATGCGCTCATGGTCAGGTAAAGTAAAATATAGCACAACTACGCCATTGATCAGAAGCTTAAAATGATGTGGTACATGGTCATACAACATGGATCTCTCAAAACGGAAGGTGATATTCATTGGTCTGAATTCTCCAAGCGGGTTAATCTGAGAAAGGCGGGTCCTAAATCCCATTGCATCAGTAATATTGGTAACTAGGCCACCTATTAGGATGAGATGGTGTTCATTTTGAATAATCCTACAAAAATTGGAAAACATGAAAGTTTCCCTATTAACCCTTCTGGATGTAAAAGCACAAAACATGATGAATAATTCATCTCTCGAGACATTGTTATCCTTTTCAGTTTTTTCGAACAATGTGTAGGCCAGAATCATATGGAAATACCTAATAGTTGGGTTGCGGATCTCAGTGGACAACATAGGGTATAAATCATGGTCAAGTCATCCTGAGATACTATTCCAAAAGCGGTCTAACTCATCTTGCACAAGCACATTCTCATGTGCTTCCAAGAAAACAGTAGGGCCATCTGGGAAATCTAAAAGGTTAGCCATCTCATGAATGTTAAACTCACAGGGATATCCAAATAGTCTAAATGATATCCTTCCTCTTGTAAAACCTTTTCCACAATTAGGATTGTAAACCAATGAACTCAGGAATTCTAGAGTCAACTCATAATAAGTTTTATGTTTCCTAGCTGCAAATCCTTCCCAACCTATCTGATTAAACAGGTAGTCAATGCTTGCACCTATGCCTAAAGCTTTCATGGTAGGTCCATGGGAAAATTTGTTCAGGGCCATAGGTCTCTGAGCTAAGGCTTCATAACAGCGCCTCTGGGTGTCATCTCTAAAGTCCACAATCAAGTTGGTGGTCATTGTCAGAGTCAGTAAAAAGAATGAAATCAGAGAAGGAGTAGTAGGTAGAAAAACATTAAAAATCCTGGAATCACGCAATAAAACAAACCACCACAACAATCAGTGAATTTAGAGCATTTCGAAAATCAGAATTTTGAAAAGAAAAAAAATGAAAACAAAATTAAAAAATGAAATTAAGAACGAAAATAAAATCGTGGGTTGCCTCTTACAAAGCACTTCATTTAATGTCGGGCTCAACACAACTTAAGGGAAATTAATCTAAGATTTCTGATGGCAATTCTGCCAGTTTAAAACCTGTCGAGAATTCTTTATCCTCTACACAATTCTAATGCTTAAGGCGTTTCCCATTTACTATAAATGGTGCACTGGAAAATGGTATGGGGTTTATCATGATGTCTTTAAAATTGAAAATGGTGGAGAAATGACCATTTCATGAGCTTTTGAAAGTTTGTCCAGATTTTTATTTTTCTTCGATTCTCCATGTTTGTGAAGCATAAATGATGTTTGTTGATTGATTTGAGTTGCATTTAGTGTGAGGACCATTTCTGGGTGGTTTAGAGATCTTGATTTTGCCTAGGGAAGAAGTTGCGTGTTTGGGGTAGCCGGAGAAGATGACCGGAGCACTATTTCGGTCATCTGAGAGTGATTAGGGCATAATTAGGGTTAGTTCTCCAGATTTAATGTGGACCCTTGGATATTGATTAGGTTAAGGAAATGGACGTGCCAGATTTGTTGTTAACCATAATTTTGTTTAATTAATTTTAATCGAGTTTAATTAAATCAGATTAATTTGTTACCCTTAGATCACGCGCCAAATGGATTTTTAAACCTGAGCCCTTGGATGGCCCTACCACAAGTCAAGCTGACCTGCCATCTGGACCACTCATCCATACAACTTTAAATCTTAGCCCTTCATTTAGATTACTTTTGTTTTTATTTTGTTTTCTTTGCATTTTATTTTGCATAATTATTTAAAATAGCAAATTAGTTTATAAAAATCCCATTTTCTGCATTTTCACTTTAAATATTTTTCTAAACTCAAAAACATTTTTATTTTTAATTTTTGTATTAAAAATGTATTTTTAAATCATTTAAATGTATTATTTAATTAATTAATTGATTTTAATTAATTAAAAATACATTTAGGTATCTAAAAATCACAAAAAATCATGAAGCATTCTCATACATTTAGAAACATTTAAAAACTCATCACACAAATTTCTTTTTAGGTTTGATCATGTTTTCACAATTTACTTTGAATTAGGGTTTCTAAAATGACCATTTTTCTAACCCTAACTTGAAAAAATCATTTCTAATCAACCATGATGAGTTTGAACTTGATTCTTTTGGCATTCTTTCACACATTGCATCTAGTATCTAGGTTATTTAACTCATAATTTTGCATTGCATTTTCAAATTGTTTGGCATTTTTCATGAAGAATCACCCAAAAACCCTAGTTAACTTAGGAAATTCATAACTTCCTCTAGGTTTAGCTTCCGACCACCACCTTTGGGGAGTGATCTTTTGTGTGTTTAGGGTTTATTTGAGTTAATTTTCAAATTTTTATCATGATGTATGCTTCTGTTTTGGTCATATGCATCCCATACATTCATAAATCCCTAATTTCTCATGTTCATTTGCATTCATCTTTGCATATCATCATCAAATGAACTTTCTATAGTATTTCATTCATTTGTATGTCATATTAGACATCTTAAGACATGTTAGAACATTGCTTGATCATTTCTTCATTCATTTGGTATGATTTACATTCATTACATTTCATGTTCATTCATGTGTTTCTAAGCTCCTAACATGCTTTTTTTTGCATTCCATCTCTTGTATGGTCATACATAAGCATCTCACATGTCTTTTCATCATTTCATAGCACATTTTCATAGCATATTCACTTCTGGTTTTGGTCTTTGCACCTTCATTTGTCTTATTTCCTTTTGCTTTGCATCTTATGCATTCACACTAACATTTCAGGGGCTTATGGTAAGTTGTTTGGGATGTGGATTTGCCTTCACATCCCACCTTCTTCATATCTCTTCGTATGCATTATTTACTTGTCTTTGAAGTGAACTTGCTTCACTTGTGCTCTCTTGCTCCTATCTCTTCCTTTTAGGTTACTTATCTTCTTCAGGAAGTAAGTAACCTATTCTCCTTTCTCTTCTCTTTTCATTTGCTTCTCTTCCTTGGTGGCCTCCTGAAGATCTTCTCTTTAAGCCTCACAAACCATAGGAACACCCAAGCATGATAATTTTAGGGTTGTATATAGTTTTCCCTTAGTTTTTACCTTTGATTCTCCTTGATTCTCTCTTCTCATCTCATAATCAAGGCTAAACACTTAAAGCTTTAGGACTTTGAATTAGGGTTATGCATGCATCCTTATCTTAGGATGGAGTGTATAACTTTAATCCTTAGTGTTAAACCTTTAATTTGTTTAAACCTCTTAATCAAAACACCTAATAACTATTAAGACTTAAGCTTGTAACTTGGGCCTTATATTAGGGTTTCATCTCTTCCTTTTAGTTAAGAGGGACTAACCCTAGTGTTTAATGGACAAGTCCCCCTCAAGTTATCTTACAAACTTAAAACTCATTTCTTAATCTCACCCTTTAATTAAAATCCACTTAATAAAGGCTTGTTATATAATGAATTTAATCCCTAACCATGGATTAAGTTGAGGAGTCTTTCTCAGCTTAAGTGTTCTCATCATTCATCCTTCTCTTAGGATGGTGTAATGAGTTCACTAATCCCTGATTAGAGATTAAACTCATTACTTAACACTAAACAAAACCCTAAAAAAATTAATAATAATCACAAATAGGTTAATGATCTTAATCCTATATCATCATGGTAATTAAGTTGAGATGTTTATCTCACACTTAAGTAGGCTTATTATCCCTAATCAGGGAGGATATAATGAGTTTACAACCCTTGATTTAGGCTTAAGCTCATTATCTTATGCAAAAACACCAAAAACAATAAAAACTGAAAACACAAAAACAAACAATAAACGTCTCCTCCAGGATTCTTTTCTTATCACACTCACTCTGAAAACGAGAACTCGCTTCTTCCGTCTAATGCAAGACAGTTAGAACTCGAGCCAGTAGAGTCACACACTTGAGCATAGATAAGCAAGCAGTTCACAACAAATCATCCCAGTCTCTTTGAGTCGAACTACAGTGTTCTAACTTCCTCATTGCACTAGAGGATATGTAGGCATAACTTAACAGTTATCGAACAAAAGTCTCTTTGTCTTCCCCCTCTTCCAGCTTTCTTTCTAAGCCTTAGTCTTGAGCATCTCACTCTCTTTTTGCACTAACACACTGTACATTCATTCCTAGCTTTTCATACACTGTCAGCACATACACTACCCCTTTTAAACACAATAAAATAAGCGTGGATCCCGTCGAGTACGACGGACAATCTAGGTGCTAATACCTTCCCAGGTCGTAACCAACCCCCTTTCTCAGTTTCTTTGGTTCTCAACCGTCTTATCCATACCCTTCCAGGTTTATGCAGCATTACTTTTCCTTCGGGATAAAAATGCCTAGCTGGCGACTCTATTCAACCTCAACTTCCAACATCGCCGACCGTCTACGTCTGCACCGTGACGGAAGTCTGGGGAGCGACACTTATATATGTGGGCATTCTCGTAAGCGTCTAGCCTTATTTCTTCCAATTCATGTAAGTCTAAAACACGTTTATCACCTACGTCAGTATAATTAAAGTTAAGAGTTTTAATTTCCCAATAGGCTTTGTGCTCTAATTCTACTGGAAAGTGGCAAGATTTTCCATAGATTAACTTGAAAGGTGTGGTTCTGATGGGTATCTTAAAAGCTGTTATGTAGCCCCATAAAGGTTCACGTAACTTGGTAGACCAATATTTCCTAGATGTAGCGACAATTTTCTCTAAAATTTGTTTTATCTCTCTATTTGAAATGTCTACTTGTCCACTAGTTTGCGGATGGTAAGGTGTTGCTACACGATGTCTTACTCCATATTTTAATAAGAGTTTATCAAATATTTTAGATATGAAATGCGTGCCTTTGTCACTTATGACGATTCTTGGCACACCGAATTTAGGGAATATAATACTCTTGAAAAGATTTATGACTACTCGTGTGTCATTTGTTGGAGAAGTTATGGCTTCGATCCACTTTGAAACATTCGATAGCTACGAGTATAAACGTATTTCCAAAAGAAGATGGGAATGGTCCCATAAAGTCAATTCCCCACACATCGAAAACTTCTACTTCTAAAATTCCTCTTTGGGGCATCTTATCACGCCTCGAGAAGTTACCAGTGTGTTTTCACTAGTCGTAATTTAGAATGGCGAGGTGAACATCTTTCAAAAGAGTGGGCCCAAAAATAGGTCTGATTAAAGGATCTTTGCGCAAGTCTTTGAAGTGCTTGCATGTCCACCATAAGGAGCAGAGTGACAATGGGAAATTATGTTTTCCATTTCTTCTTCTGGGACACATCGACGAAAAATACCATTGGATCCTCGCTAGAAAAGCAATGGTTCATCCCAGTAATATTGTTTTAAATCATGGAAGAATTCTTCTTTTGTTGGTATGTGAGATCTGGTGGAAGTACCCCGACAGCTAAATAGTTGACTAAGTTAGCATACCATGGAAGAGTGGTTTTTGTGCACAAATTTCTTCCACTGTTTCTTCTTGGATTTGTTCATCTAGAGTCAAGGAAGATATCTCACTTTCTAACTGGGCTATAAGATGTTCATCAGGAAAATCATCATTAATTGGTATTTGGTATGGTTTAATTCCTTCCATACGTGATAAGTGGTCTGCTACTATGTTGTCAGTTCTTTTCTTATCCTTAATTTCCAAATAGAACTCTTGTAGCAGAAGGATCCATCTTAGAAATCTAGGTTTCACATCCTTTTTACTTAGAAGGTACCTAATGGCAGCGTGATTGGTATAGATGATGATTTTAGCTCCTACTAGGTAGGAATGGAATTTATTGAGTGCGAACACGATAGCTAAGAGTTCTTTCTTTGTTGTGGTGCAGTTCATCTGAGCATGGTCTAAAGTCCTACTCGCATAGTATATTACATGAAGTTTCTTATCCTTTCTTTGTCCTAAGACTGCACCTACATCGTAATCACTCGCATCACACATAATCTCGAATGGTAGTGTCCAATCAAGTGGTTGCATGATGGGTGCAGTGATAAGAGCTGTTTTGAGTGTTTCAAATGCTTTTAAACAGTCTTTATCAAAGATAAACTCTGGGTCCTTCATTTGTAAAACAGTCAACGACTTAGTGATCTTGGAAAAGTCCTTAAGAATCGTCGGTAAAAACCGACATGTCCTAAGAAACTTCTTATTTCTTTCACGGTTTTTGGCAGTTGAAGGTCTTTTATTACTTTTATTTTTGCTTTATCTACCTCGATGCCTCTGTTGGATATCACATGTCCTAAAACTATTCCATATCTGACCATAAAATGGCACTTTTCCCAATTAAGTACAAGATTCACTTTTACGCATATCTTGAGTACCATCTCTAACTTTGATAGACTTCCTTCACAGCTTTGTCCGCATACGGAAAAGTCATCTATAAACAATTCCATGACATCGTCTGTGAAATCAGCAAAAATTGCCATCATACATCGCTGGAATGTCGTTGGAGTGTTACATAAACTGAACGACATACGACGGTAAGCAAATGTTCTGTAGGGGCATGTGAAGGTGGTTTTCTCTTGGTCGTCAGGATGAATAGGAATTTGGAAGAATCCTGGGTAACCATCTAGGTAACAAAAATACGAATGTTTGGCTAATCTTTCCAACATTTGATCGATAAAGGGTAAAGGAAACTGGTCTTTTTGGGTAGTTTTGTTTAGTTATCGGTAATCGATACACATTCTGTTCCTGGACACTACTCTCTGTGTTATGGACTTGAATTTTGAGTTCTTAGTGACTATAATACCTCCCTTCTTTGGTACGACATGCACTAGGCTAACCCATTGACTGTCGGATATTGGATATATAATTTCGGCGTCTAGTAATTTCTTTACTTCAGCTTTGACTACAATACTTAGAATCAGATTAATCCTTTTTTGAGGTTCTCTAGAGGTCTTACAGTCTTCCTATAGCATAATGCGATGCATACATATTGAAGGACTTATTCCTTTCAGATCAGATATGTTGTAGCCTAACACAGTTGGATATTTTCTTAAGACGTCTAATGTTTTTTCGGTTTCGAGTTGTCCTAAGTCTACATTTACTATAACTGGTGTTTTGAGTTCTGAATCAAGGAATTTGTATCTAAGATTCTTAGGTAATACCTTGAGTTCTAGAGTGGGTTCCTTTGGGCTTGGCATATGGTCGGGTGTAAGAGCTAGGCATTCATTTAGACTGTCGTCCTTATAAGGTTCTTTCCAATTATCATCTTCAAGGATCGAATGGGATGGGATTTTAATTATATTAGAATTGGTAGTTGTAACACCCTAATTTTTGCCCTAAGATTTCTTCGTATTTCATCTGCATTTTGCATACAAACAAGATCATGCAATGGTTCGTTTACCCTTTTCGGTTGCAAGTATATGCCTCACAGGGGATCACCATGTTTTACTTGCTTTTATTTGTGTATATTTACTAATTACTAACCAAAATCCAAAAATATGTTTTAGTTCGCCTCTTCTTCTTCTTTGTGCTTTTAGGAGTTGCAGGGTTTTCAGAGGCCGACAATGATTTTATTTCAAATGTGGTTGTTCAGTTATGATCCGATTCAAATGGAAGTTTGACTTATTCTTGGTCAAACTATCAGGATATTATTTCAACTGCAAATTATTTGTGTCGATGGTTATTTCTCAGGCTGTGCGTTTTTAAAGTTCAAGTTGTATTGTGTGCGAAGATTCTATGGTTTATTGAGCTGCGATTCATGCGAAGTTTGATTCAGATTATCTTAATTGGGTGTTCATCAGTTCATCAGTGGATTTATTTTCCAAGGATCAATCCAGATATATTTGAAAAGATTCAGAAAATTAAAGGTTGATGGTCGTTTCAATGGCATTTATTCAGTGGCTTGTGGTTGGTTTGATTCATCATGTGTGTGGAAAATTCAAATTTTGGTTATGGGCTTAAAATAAGAAATCACTGCTTCATCCATTATTCGATTCATACATTTTTTTTTCTAGCTACCATTTTTTTACCTCATCCATATTTCCATTGTCCAATTATTTTCTATCCATCTATTTCTAACCATTGTCCATATTTCTATTTTCCATCTCCAAATACCCAATTTAATATTCATCATCATTTTAATATCCACATTTTAATTCATTTCTCAACATCCATTGTTTTTATCACCAAAATTATCATTCACCTTTATCCCAATTTTCATTTAATTCAATTACCAAAAAAAATATTATCTTACATTACCATCTCTATAATTTCCACATTTTTTCTAATTCTCACCAAATATCCAAATTATTCATATTCAATTCATTTCCTTCAATTTCTAAATTTTCATAATTCTATATCCATTTTTTTATTATTCAATCCTTTATCCATTTTTGTTCATAATTCCAATATTCCAACTACCACATTAAAAAAAAACTATTATCCATTTTATATAATTCCATCATTTTTCTATTACTATCCATTTTATAATTCTATTTTTTTTTTACTACTATCCCTTTTTTATATTTTTCCTTATACCACAAAAAATAGAAATGCCATAGGCCCATATCTTGTTTCTTTATGTCAAATATATAAAATTAAATAAAAATGAAAAAAGATGATGAGAAAAATATTATGTCCATCACGTTTTTTTGAGCTTCAGCAAATAATTCACAAGTAGCAAACTCCCACTCCAAGCAACATACATCATGGACCCACTTCCTTTTGTTTTTGTATCAAATAAGTGATAAAATAGAAATAAATGATGAAGCATCCACATTCAGCCCCAAATTCAACATGACGTCATCCAAGTTGCAAGATACTACTGTAGCAAAATGCAGAAGAATTGTGAACAAAACGCGCAGCTAAAGGAATGAAAAAACAAGTCAAAAAATTCAGCAAGCATGCTTACTCCATGCACATTAAAACGCAAGGAAAAAAGACCAAAACGACAATCCGAAAATTCATTCAAATCACTCCAATTGTTCTATAAATAGAACACATTATTCATTCATTTTCCAAGCTTGAAGAGCCTCCAAAAATTCTGCACAAATACCCTCAAAACACCAAAAACTCCATTAAAGCTTCAATTTCAAGTTTCAACCAAATCTTTAAATCTTCACCAAAAATCATTTCTAAGAGTGGAATTCTTCATAAAACAACAAGAGGAAGAGATTAGAAGTTGAAGAGGAGTCTTGCTTTGATTTTTGAAGGTAGTTGGAAATTTTCGTCGGTTATTCGGAGCTTTATTTCTCTCTACTCTTGCATCCTCTGTTAATTATAATTGCATATTTGAAATCCTCTCCGTCTCACGATCGCAACGGTATATGGTTTATGCTCCGTCGCTCAGATTTTTCGGAACTCAAAAATTGAAGGATGGTGTTGTTTGTGTGTGTTTACCGTGGCTTGTTCAAGGAAGAAGAAGAATATTTTCTTCTTTTTGATTTTTTTTTATTTCATAAAATTGGTGTTAGTTTTTGGGCTTAAGAACAAATTTAAGTCCAATACTATTATCACCACACATTTGCTTCTTCTTACCTCCTTTCTTCTTCATTTTATTTTTTTTTAATTTTCTTTAACTTTTTTTTTTATTATTTTGTTCTCTGATTTTTTCATTTGATTTCTGAATTTTGGAAAAGAATTTTTGAAAAGAGTTCTAAAAAAAAAATTACTATTTTTTTTTATGGATTACAATTTTTTTTAAATCCATATTTCTCTTCATCTTCATCTTATTTTTCTTTTGGTCGATGAGATCTCCGATTCGAAGATTATTGATTTTCGAAGAGCTTAATCTTCATTATTTCAAATCTATGGATGTATGATCATTTGGATCATTCTCCATACTTTGGAATTGTGATAGATTGCCTTTGATAAATTAATATTAAATCTCGATTAAGATTAGACCGTTACCATTTTTTTCTTTTAGTGTGACATGTTTTAGGAGAATGATCAATTATATCATTTCTCTAACATGTATTAACACTAAAATTGTTCACCTTAATTGGTGTTGGCCGACCTCATTTGTAGGGTAATTACTTTGTAAATTACTCGGCGATTGCTTAACATAGACCTAAATGTGTCCCGACTTCGAAATAATAATCTAATTGGATACTTGCACTTTCGTGGACCGGATCTCTTGTTGATCGCGTAATCCCAAGGTGGTTAATCATATTGCATTAAGAATCGAGACTTATGAACGTTTGATGCGTAGGTGCTTTGGGTCTCCCAATCGCCTTTCAAATTTCATTGAATTCGATTCGGTTTGCCTTGATTAATCGCTATAGTGTAAGATGCTAAGCGGATCCGGTTGCCTTTCATTTTGGTTACTTTTGGTTGTGGTTGATTAAGTTCACCATACCTTCATTATTATGTAAATATTATTATATTACTATTGTACTAATATTTTAGATTTTGGCACTTTAATTATTTTTTTATTTCTTGCACTTTAATTGCTTTTATTTTTTATATGTTTTATTATGCTTTATCCATCCATTATCATGTTTAAATTTCTTGCTATTATTTTGATTGTGTGATTTTCTATTTGTTCATTTGGACATAAAACATTAATAAAAGATTAAACTTCTAAAAAACTTGTGATCTTAATTTCGGACTAATGGTTACTATCCTTGGCATTGGAATGAAAGTATTGGACTTAGAATTTAGGATACCTTTTCCTTTGCCTTAATCTTCATGAAGATCGAAGCTTGCCTTTATTTGGCCATTTGCTAGCTTAAAAGGATGGAACTCTTATGCACATATTGGAAAGTATCATCAAGTTTGGTTAGATATTTCTTCCTTCATCTCCTTATTTTCTTTTTTAGGATAGTCACTTCATCTCCTCCCACTTCTTAAATTTTCAAATATTCTCCCTATTTTCAAATCTTCTTTGTTTTCAAACTTCAAATGTTTTCATAATCAAACCTTGACTTCGGTCAAGTGATTTTACCCTTTTCATTTTATCTTCTTAATAAATGTTAATCCATGTAAGCATATCGGAATTCTCTTCTCAAAGACTTTAAAAAATCCAAAACTCACTCAATTGTTTTTGTGCCTTTGTGCATTTTTTTTCTTTTCATATGTTTAGATATGATTCATTCTTTCTAGCGGAATTATTTGCTAAAGAATGACGACTTATCTCTATATTTTAAAATCAATTCAACTCATTGTTTCTTTTCAAATTTTGTACCACGAACTACGAGGTTTTGATTTCGCATTGCACTTTGTGGGTACGTAGGCATGAGGCGTTAAAACCTCTTCAAACACAAAAATCTTAAAAAACATTCTTCTTCTCATCCATTCAATCTTTTTTCAAACAAACCAATTTCAAACCAAAAAGCAATAAATATGTCAAAGGGCTCCCGTGGAGTACCACGGACAAGCCGGGTGCGTAAAACCTTCCCGATTTGTAACCAATCCCCTTACCCGTTCTCTGTTTGTTTCTTTTAGCTTTTTCTTTTAGATTCCTTAGGTTTTTATTCGTTCTTTCACCTTTTTCCTTTTGGAAATAAATAAAAGCGCGGTGGCGACTCTGTGTACCTTGAGTTAAGTTAATCAATAGCTTACACTCACGATTTTACCGCTACAGAAAAGTGGCGACTCTGCTTGGGAGTAATCTCTAAGCGGATTCAGCCTACTTTGATTTATTTACTGCTTTGGTTTGATTTGTTTGTTACTTGGTTGTTCTGTTTTGGTTTTGGTGATCCTCTGTGTGAGATAGATTCTAACCCGAATCTGAGTGGAACTTATGATAGGACGACGATATTCGAAGCGATAAGCGATGGAGTAGTCCAAAGCTATATCAATTTGATAATCTCCACTCGGTTAGGCTCTCTTGGACTATCAATGTCATGACGAGTAATCGTACGTGGCATTATTTTCCGACCTTGAGCTGATCATACTGAGGACCGTATATTATTCTGGATAATTATTCTGGATAATAGCGCTACACTCAGTGTCACTCCCAAAGATTTGCATCCCGGTGCAGACGTGAACTGTCGGCGAAAAGAGAAAATGAAATGAACTGAATAGAGTCGCCAACTAGGCATTTTTATCCCGAAGGAAAGGTAATGCTACATAAACCTAGAAACAGATGGATAAGACGGTTGTGAATCAGAGA
The DNA here is from genome assembly GCA_963966055.1 of Lathyrus aphaca. Taxonomy (NCBI): domain Eukaryota; kingdom Viridiplantae; phylum Streptophyta; class Magnoliopsida; order Fabales; family Fabaceae; genus Lathyrus; species Lathyrus aphaca. Next base: position 261,666,094 of record OZ014519.1, read on the forward strand.
AACTGAGAAAGGGGGTTGATTACAACCTGGGAAGGTATTAGCACCCAGATTGTCCTTCGTACTCGACGGGATCCACGCTTCAGAGATTCTGTTAAAAGGGGTAAGTGTATATGCTATCTGTGTGCAAAAGCTAAGAATATACAGGTGTTAGTACAAAAGGTGAATTGCTCAGGAACTGAGGCTTAGAAAGAATGCTGAAAGAAGGGGAAGAGACATAAACTTTTGTTCGATAACTATTAAGTTATGCCTACGTATCCTCGCGTGCAATGAGGAAGTCAGAACACCGTAGTTCGACTCAAAGAGACTGAAAATGAATTAACTGTGAACTGCTTACTTGCCTATGCTCAAGTGTATGACTCGTCTTGCTCGAGTGCTAACTGTCTTGCATTAGACGGAAGAAGCAAGTTCTCGTTTGTGAATGAGGATGATGATAAAAAAATCCCGGAGGAGACAATTATTTTTTTTGTGTGTTTTCAGTTTTGTTATTGTTTTTGGTGTTTTGCATAAGTTAATGAGCTTAAACCTAAATCAAAGGGTCTGTAAACTCATTATATCCTCCCTGATTAGGGATAATGAGCCTACTTAAGTATGAGATAAGCATCTCAACTTAATTACCATGATGATGTAGGATTAAAATCATTAACCTACTTGTGATTAATTAGATGTTTTTGGTTTTTTTTGCTTAGTGTTAAGTAATGAGTTTAATCTCTAATCATAGATTAATGAACTCATTACACCATCCTAATAGAAGGATAATAGATGAGAACACTTAAGCTGAGGAAGATACCTCAACTTAATCCATGGTTAGGGATTAAATTCATTATATAAAAAACCTTTATTAAGTGGATTTTAATTAAGGGATGAGATTAAGAAGTGGATTTGAAGTTTGTAAGACAACTTGAGGGGGACTTGTCCATTAAACACTATGGTTAGTCCCTCTTAACCATAAGGAAGAGATATAACCCTAATGTAAGGCCCAAGTTACAAGATAAAGTCTTGGTGATTATTAGTGTGATTTGAGTAAGAGGTATAAACAAATTAAAGGTTTAACACTTAGGATTAAAGTTATACACTCCATCCTAAGAGAAGGATACATGCATAACCCTAATTCAAAGTCCTAAAGCTTTAAGAGTTTAGTCTCTGATTATTGAGATGAAAAGAGAGACTCAAGGAGACTCAAAGGTAAAAGAATAAGGGGGGACTATACACAACCCTAAAAGTTATCATGCTTGGGTATCCTATGGTTTGTTAGGCTTAAGAGAAAAGATCTTCAAGGCCACCAATGGAAGAAGCAGATGAAAAGATAAGGAAAAAGAAGAATAAGTTACTTACTTCCTGAAGAAGATAAGTAACTTAAAAGAAAGAAAGTAAGAAGAAAGGAACACAAGTGAATTAGATTCACTTCAAAGACATGTAAGAATGCATATGAATGAGATAAGAAAAGGTGGGAAGTGAAGGCAAATCCACTTCCCAAATAACTTACCAAAGGTACCTGAAATGTTAGTATGAATGCATAAGGTACAAATTAAAAGGAAATGAAATGAAATGAGATGTGAAGACCAAAGTCAGAAGTGATTATGCAATGCAAATGGCATATGAGATGATGCAAAGTCATACAATATGCATATGAATGTTCATACAAAGATGAGGTGCAAGGAAGCATGTTTAGAAGTTTGGAAACACATGGATGTTTATGAAATGTAATGAATGTAAGACATAGAAAATAAATGAAGAAATGATCAAGCAATATTCAAGCATGCCTTAAGATGTTTAATATTTCATATGAATGTTTGAAATGTCATGGCAAGTTCACATGATGATGATATGCAAAGATGAATGCAAATGAACATGAGAAATTAGGGTTTTATGAATGTATGAGATGCAAATGACCAAAACAGAAGAAATCAACATGATAAAAAATTTAAATCAAGCTCAAAAAACCCTAATCCTATATAAGATCACACCCAAAAGGAGAAATTCAGAAGCTAATCCTATTGAAAGTTATGAATTTTCTAAGTTTGCTAGGGTTTTTGGGTGATTCTTAAGAGAAAATGGAGATCAAATTGAAAATGCAAGATAAATTCATGAGGAAAATAACCTAGAAACTAAATGCAATATGTGAAACAATTCAACAAGAATCAAGTTCAAACTCATCATGGCTAGGCAGAAATGAATTTTTCAAGTTAGGGTTAGAAAATGTGATTTTTAAGAACCCTAATTCAAAGAAAATTATGAAATTATGATCAAACCTAAAAAGAAATCTGTATGATGAGTTTGAAAATGTTTCTAAATGTATTAGAATGGTTCATGATTTTTTTGGTGATTTTTAGAAACCTAAATGTATTTTAAATTAATTAAAATCCACTAATTAATTAAAAATAACATTTAAATATTTTAAAAATGATTTTTTAATGCAAAAAATAAAATAAAAATCATTTTTGGGTTGAGAAAAATATTTGGATCATAAATGCAAAAGATTATATTTTTTTTTTGATGTTTTTAACTATTTTAAATAAAATATGCAAAAGAAATGAATAAAAATGAAATAAATGGAAAGTATGCACATCTGAGGGCCAGGATTCAAACTGGGAGAAATACCATTGACTGCGTGCTTTTTTGGAATTTTTTTTTAAAATAACAGAGTTTGTTAAATAATTTTCCAAAATAACATATATTTGAAAAAAATTACCAAACTAACATAGTTTGGTAATGCATTCGCCAATCCATATGAAGATCATGTGTTTTTCTGGTGCAATTCGCCAAATGGAATGAAGATCATGTATATTTTTGAATGTATTCGCCATACCATTTGGCGAATGAGTGTACTTTGATGTACCAATTCGCCAAATGGATTGTTGAATGTGTACATGTTGATTTTAGAATTTTTGGTTTTATGGTTTTTGATATTTTTGTGTTATATATATTTACTTATATATTTACTTATATATATATATATATATATATATATATATATATATATATATATATATATATATATATATATATATATATATATATATATATGTATAAGTGTATATATATATATATATATATATATATATATATATATATATATATACTTATATATATATATATATATATATATATATAAGTATATATATATATATGTATATATATATATATATATATATATATATATATATGTACTTTTATATATATTTATATATATATATATATATATATATATATATATATATATATATATATATATATATATATTTACTTATATATATTTACTTATTTATATATATATATATATAAATATATATATATATATATATATATATATATATATATATATATATATATATATATATATATATATATACTTATATATATATATACTTATACTTATATATATTTTATTTTCTTTTATAAATATATATATAAAGGAAAATTACAATATGAAATAAAATTATATCTAAAGAAAATTATTGATATAAAAGAAAATTAGAGAATATGAGAAAACGAAATATATATTAAAAGAAAATTCTTATTAATAATTCAAGAACGACATTACAAAAATTAATTTCCCGCCCGATCTAACTGCCCCCCAGTACCACATCCACGGGGATGACCCCGTCTTCGAACCCTACCACCAGGTTGTCGAGGTTCCGCTTGTATTTGTGTGTTTGGTGGAGGCGGTTGTTGTTGAGTCCATGATTCAGCCTGTCCCCAATTACGTGGAAGGTTGCTGCCAAAGGCGCTGCCGTAACTGAGTTGTGTGCCCATGTTTTCAAAGTTGGGTCGGATAGGTTGGGCTGGGTTGGATTGGGTTGGGTGAGGACGATAGGCTTGACCAAACGAGGATATTGCCTCGTTTTGAGAACGAAACAAAGGTGGGGGGCTATAGGTTGGTGTGGACATGAAGGGGTTGTCGGGGGTATAGTGGTGTTGGTAAGGCTCTTGATGTTGTGATTGGGTTTGTGGCATGAAGGGGTTATGTGTTTGGATGAATGGCCTATGGGTGTGTGAAGTCGATGGCTGGAATTGGGTGGGGCAGTCATGTTGTGGAGTTGGTGGTTGGGCGTATGCTGCGGCCTGGGCGCGGGGGTCGATCAAGTATGGGTTATCAGACACCCATTGTTGCATAGTAACTGACCTAAACCAAACTAAATATTCTCTAGTTGGTCTGACGTTTTGCAGCACTTGGTCAGTTAGGACATGTTGGCGTCGATCCCTCCATTGTTGACGTAACTCCCTTGCAAAGTATCTCCAATCTTCCATGTTCCACATGTCACTTACTCTTTTCAAATGCCAATTTCCCAAACATGTAGGAGGGCTCGGAATATCCTGTTGCATTCCGAACTGCATTTTGACTCGATCTGTTTGGTGCATTTCAATTGTAGTGAAGCGGATGATTGGAGTTTTCGCCGTCCAAATTTCAGCATCTTCCGGGTTAGGCTCATGGTCGAGTGCTAAATATGGCCGCCGTCCAAATGAGGACTACTGGCCCTCCTACAACGGGGAAATAGTCTGGCACAACGAGAACATGAGAAGAAAGAAAAAAGGCCGTCCTAACAGCACGCGTATTCGCACCGAAATGGATACGGCGAACAAGATGGTGAGACTGTGTAGTTCATGTCGTCAGCCCGGGCACAATCGAAAAAAATGTCCCAACGTTGGACCAAGCTCAACATCGTAAATTAGGTCATTGTAACCGTATTTATTTTATATGGAAGCCTAGTTCCTTTGATTCATATCAGTAAAATCATACAACCACAAACACGAACATACATAAATAAAACAAGGAAATACATGATTCAGAAAATGACCGTACATAAATAAAACGGAAAAAAACATAAATTCAGACATGACCATACATAAATAGAACAACTGCAAGATTCAACAAATCTAGCCTATCAGAACCATCAGGACAACTTCACCTCCACCTAGCATCATCGACAAAACACCTGCATCATTGACAATTTTTCTCCATTTCGTCACACCAAACTCCACAACCCGCTTCTCAATTTTAATTATCTTTTCTTTGTGGCCGATCTCTCCCTCTAACCAGCGGGTTAGTTCTCTGTGCAAGTGTTCCAAAGTTTGGGGATTCCATAACAGCATCTTCAAAGGAGGCTTTGTGGCCGAGAAAAACACTAAAGCATTTTTCTTCAAGATATCAAATTTTGGAAGCGGTTCTTCTGATGTTGAGGAAGACGGTGCCGATGCATAATTAGATGGACAGGGAGAAGCCATATTGTGAGAGAGGGAGACTGAAAGGACTGAATGAGAGAGGGTTTGTAAGGATGGAGTGAGATGAATCTTATGTTTATGAGTGAGGCATATATATAGTAAAAAAATTTGCAAACCCTAGGTATATATATATATATATGTATAAGTATATATATATACATATATATATATATATATATATGTATACGTGTATATATATATATATATATATATATATATATATATATATATACCTAGGGTTTGCAATTTTTTTTACTTATATATATATACATAAATATACATATATATATACATATTTATATATATATATATATATATATATATATATATATATATATATAAATATACATATATATATATATATATATATATATACATATTTATATATATATATATATATATATATATATATATACATATTTATATATATATATATATATATATAATATATATATATATATATATATATATATATATATATATATATATATATATATATATATATGAATAACACAAAAATATAAAAAAACTTAAATCCAAAAATTAAAACAAAATCACATGCACATGCTTCAAACCATTTGGCGAATTGGTTAGGGCAAGTACACTCATTCGCCAAATGGTATGGCGAATTAGGCCAAATTTTTTAGGGCTAGCCAATCCATTTGGCGAATTGCTCCTAAAATCCATATGTTCTTCATTTCATTTGGCGAACATGTTACCAAACTATGTTAGTTTGGTAATTTTTTTCAAATATATGTTATTTTGGAAAATAATTTTATAAAGTGTGTTATATTAAAAAAAAATTCGCTTTTTTGTGTGGATGAGATTCAATCTGGCATATTTAAATTAATCCTAATTAATTAAACTAAATAAACAGATTAGGGTTTTAATGGACATATCCTAGCCCTCCATTCACGCGCTAAACCTAATCAAACGGCTCACATTCAAACTGAGAACTAAACCCTAATTAGGAATCCTAAGCACTTTCAGGTGACTGGAGCAAGCTTCGGTCATCTTCTCCGGCAAGACAAAAACCAAACTCTCTCCCCAGGCCATGAAAACTTCCCAAACTCTCCAGAATCACTCCCCAAACATCAATAAGCAAGAATCAATCAATAAAAACAATTTATTTTTCGCATACAGAGAGAATCGAATCAAATAAGTTTCACGGGCAAATTTTAAGAAGCTTCATACATTCTCAAATCTCAACCATTTTCAAAACAAATTACATCACAATGATCAGTGGAGCATACAAATTCATATTGTAACTTAAAAAACAAGTTCTGGATAAATTGTTCTTGAGGTATACCTGAGGTTGAGCTTTCTGATTATGGGCTTTCTGGACCTTTCTTTGGTGCAAATCAACTCTAATGGGTTTCCTGAGGATGATTTAATGCTTGGAACAAGCTTGCAATGGCTGGTTTTGGAGATTCAACTCTGCTGCACCAGAAATCGTATTTTGGTTTTGTGTGCTTTTAGGCCATTTTAGTGGATGGTTTATGTTCTATGAGTTATTTGAAGATGATTGGTGAAGTTTGTTTTGAAGTTTGATGGCTGGTTTTTGAGAATCGAAGAAAGGAAGCTTTTTGTCAAATTTGTGAATGTTGAGTTCTTGGAGGTTTTTCAGGCTTGATTGTTGTGTGCTTTGGAGTGCTTGAGGTTAGTATAAACAAATGTGATTGGTTCAGAGAGTTGTTGTGGCCTATTGTGATTGGTATGGGCAAGATGCAAAAAAGTCAACAACTTTGTACTTCAAGCATGGGCCATGGAATGAGCTTCTCAAAGGGGTGTCTGGCCTCAGCAAGATTCATGGAGGGCCATTGGATTGGTTTTATGCAGCTGGCACAAGTGGATGGAAGGTTCCAAGAGGTTTTGTAAAGTTTGTGTGTTTTGGCCATTTTGAGATTTCTTAAGGATCAAGTCATGAAAACTATGCAATCTTGGGCCAATTCTGATCTTTGGAAGTTGCCTTGACATGTTATGATGCATAGAAGTTGATTAGAGGTCATAAAAAGGCTTGGCAAGTGAAATTGCAAAATTCCCTCTTTGGCATGAACTTGAAAATTATAGGATTTTTGCCAACTTTGAAAGGCATATCTTGAGTTCTAGGATGAATCAAGACATGTTCTAGTACTTTTTGAAAATGGGAAGACATAATCTACAACTTTCATGTCCAAGAATTTTTCATTTGAAGCATTTTTGGTCATGAAAGAATAGGTTGAAAATCTTTCCCAAAATGGAAAGTTTCCATTACAAGTCATTTCCAAAAATAGCAAGTTTGCATTTGGCCAAAAATTCTTCAAATTTGTGAACTTCCAACCACTTCTAAGATCAAATAAAGATCATAGAGACTCAAAATGATGATGACCCTTTGGTACTCTTGATGGGGACCTCAAATGCCCTGATTTTGACTTTACTTGCTCAAGAAGTTACCCAATGATCAGATGACTTCCACAATGAATTTCTTCATCAAACTTGGTACACATAATCCTTATAACATATTAAGGCCATTAGAAACAAGAATGACCAAAAAAGTTGGGATTAAGGCTTCTGAAACCAAAACCCTAATTTTGGTCATTTGTGCAGGAAAACCCAAGCTCTGCCTCTATGTCTTTGCCATTCTTTGTGATCTCTGGACTTTCATGAACTTTGGGGAGCATATTATGATCATGAAACAAACATGGACCCTCTTGGAAAGCTTCAAGACCATTGGGATGACTCAGATTGATTCTTGGATTGCTCAGATCACAAAACCTAGATGCAAATGAAAATGGAACTATGCAGTGAAACAAATATGCAATATGAGATGATATGCTTATACTAAAACAAAAATGAAAGATCACAAGCCATGGTGTGAGAAAAAGTAATGGAAAATTTAGGGTTTTTACAGCTTCCCCTATTCAAGCATAAGTTAGCTGTGCAGGATGTAAGCGCCTGGCTTAAAAGACGAACAAGATAACTTGTGGTTGAATACCAAAGACAATCCGAAATTTGCACTCGCTGGGGAGAAGAAGAAAAGGGATATAAATTGTAAAAGGTAGTATAGTATGATTATCAAATGAAGGCGATGGAGGATGACCATCAAGTAGAGGACAACTGCTGGGGATAAAATGGTAAGTTAAGCAATGACGGGGACGGCTGACAAGCTGGGGAAATAAAGAAACCACGACAGGGACGACCATCGGGTAAGGAAATAAAACTCTCTGGGGGTTAAAGAAATGAGGAAAGCACTGCCGGGGACGACCATCAGGTTTGAAATGTAAAGCAAACAACGATGGGGACGACCATCGGGTGAAAGAATAAATGAAATAATGATTAGGGACGGTCATCAAAGGTGAAAGACGAACACCTAGCAGGGGACGACTGCTAAAAATATCACGACATAGGAAGAATGTCGGATAGAAAAGGCCAACGATGGGGACGGCCATCGGATAAGCATGATGAAAGACGATCATCAAGAGGTGAGGGACGATCACCCAGCAGGGTACGACTTCTCTCGGGGATTATCACGACATAGGACGAATGTCAGATAACAAGATCAACGATGGGGATGACCATCGGATAAATAATGAGGGACGGTCATCAAAAGGTGAAGGACGATCACCTAGCAGGGGACGGCTACTAAAAATATTACGACATAGGACGAATGTCAGATAGAAGGTTCCAACAATGGAGATTCCACTGGGGAAAAGGATGAGGGACGATCATCCGAAGGTGAATGACGATCACCTGGCAGGGGACGACTGCCGAAAGTATCACGACATATGACGAATGTCGGATAGAAAAAAGTTGTTTTGTTGGCGACTTACTGGGGAGTGGTAAATACGGACGAGTGCTTACGTCTTCAAAAATAAAAGATATAAGTGTTTTAACGGTGTGTATAGACTAAAGAAGCGGACGAGCATCCTTAGAACCATGATACGGACGAGTATCGATAGAAGCAAATGCTGACACGTGCTTAAGGATGACGATACATACGAGTATCAATTGGTTAAGCAAGGAACACAGATGAGTGTTGAATCTGCTGAGGGGTGATATATGCAAGATACGGACGAATATCAGAAGGATTATGTACAAGTGTTGATCTGTTGGTGAAGTATGTTCAAGACACGGACGAGTGTCGAGAGATTAGGCAAGGGACATAGACGAGTGTCGAGAGATTAGGCAAGGGACACGGACGTGTCGAGAGATTAGGCAAGGGACACGGACGAGTGCTTGACTTGCTGGGGGAAGTATGACACGGACGAGTGCCAAAAAAAGAATATGTACAAGCTATGAACCAATATCTGTATTTGAGAGCACAAAAGGTATTCTGGCGACCTGCGGGAGATAGGATGACATGGACGAGTGTCGAAAAGAGCATGTATTAATATAAACAGGCATCTGTGTTTTGAGAGTGCAAAGGGGATGCTTTGGCTTTCTATCTGCAGGGGATATGAGTTTTGTATATTGTCGGTGAAATATTGATGGTATTTGCAAGTTGTTGGCTCGAACCTGACTTACGATCATGCAATGTTCGATTTTTGCCGTAATGCTCCGTATTAGACGGAATGCTACGCTTATTTCGGTGAATATGATGCGAATGCTATGATTATGCAAATGAGAAGCTCGATCCGAGACTTGGATCCTGCAGGGATAAAGATCTCTGGCTGATCTGTTTGGAGGGAGAAATCAGCTGCGGAAATAGATTATTGATGGATCTGTACGGAGGGAGAACTCTTAATGGGGATGAGGAAGTTTTATCAACTCCGTTGGGGATGTGTTTCAGGTATTGCTCTACTAGGGAGACAACTCTGCGGGGGAATCAATTCCACCAACCCTGCTGAGGATGAGGGAAATCTGGCATCTCTGGTGGGGGAAAGAAAGTTCTTTAACCACTTTGTTGTGGGAGAGTTGTCAGACACTGTTCAGGAGGTCCTGCTCGGGGGAGAGATAACTTCTGGGAAGTAGTGTGTTGGGGATGTAATGTTTGATATGCCCCATGTTGCGAAAGATTGTCTGTCTTGAGTACCTGCAACCTGTTAAGACAAAGGAAAACACACAAGTGTCCTGAGGTATCCTTAACCGGATTCCGTCATAGGAGTTAGATTTACCTGAAAGTAATATATTTCCTGCAAGCATTTAAAATGGCTCATATGTTTTATGCAAGTGTTGTATCCTGAACATTGGATATTTCGCAAACGAAACAAAAATGTACAAAACAAAGTGTGACTGAATATTCTGATTTTATTGATTTATGTGCCCTGATTAGCAGGAGCTGTATAAGGTTTCTCACGATGCATCTGCTATTTTCCTTTTCTCTCGGCTAAACCTTTGAAATGCTCAGATCGAGCCTTGATATCCTCCTCAAAGATCCTACAATAATCCACCAAATCCGGAAATCTAAGGATCCTCTGATAACCAATAACCTGCTTAATATCGGGCCTCAATCTATTCTCGAACTTGACACATTTCGAGAACTCAACAGTCGCCTCATAATAATGCGGATAAAACTTCGCCAGGTCAGTAAACTTAGCAGCATACTCGGTCATAAACATACTGCCTTGTTTAAGCTCTAGAAACTCGATCTCCTTCTTTCCCCGAACATCTTCAGGAAAATACTTCCTCATACATTCCCTTCTAAACACAACCCAGGTAACTGCCTCACCAGACGCATCCAATCATTGATGAGTGCCCACCCACCAATCATCAGCTTTGGCTACCAATTTGTGTGCATCCAACCGCACCTTACTTCCTTCTGAACATTCCATCACCCTGAAGATCTTCTCAATTTCCTCGAGCCAATCCTGTAATCCATCAGGGTCATACTTCCCCTTGAATGTAGGTAGATCATTCTTCCTGAACTCATCACTTTTGCGATTCCCATCATTCATCGGGTTTTGCACAGCCTATGCCATCGCCTGCATAGCAACGATAAGTACAACATTGTTTCTCCTAGCCATCATAAATCTGTCGCACAACAACAATCCAGACAATGATTTAGAAGTCAACAACAATAACAACAACATTCAACACTCAACAACAACTCAACGACTAAACTACTTGGTCGGACGAAACGACCTACTCTGATACCACTTTGTAGCACCCAAATTACCCCACGGAATTATTAATAAAAATCAAAGTATTTTAATTTCATCAAAACATTTGAGTGTCACAATTCAACATCTACACATGGCTCAATTGATACGTTTTATAAAATTTGTTCAACATGCAGCGGAAATCAAAATATAACATATAAAGTAATAACTCCATTACCAAATTTTTTTTCTGAAAAAGACAATAAAAAAAAGCAAACGTCGTCCTGATACCCTAAAGAATTTTTTGGAATTAAATTATAACATATTTCACTCCAGGTCTCGCTAAACGAGTGGGACTGCTTGCTAAGTGAGCAACTCACTGTATTATGACTCTTCCAAAGTCCAACCTGCTCGCTAAGTAAGCTTCAGCTTGCTAAGCGAGCTCTGCGATTCCTGAAGTTCTCCCTTCTACGACCTGCACTCCAACCACTACAAATTTATGAACCATAAACCACTTTTCCAGCCAGACAATTACAAAATTACTCATACTAATATTCAATTCATACAATTATCGCATAACAACGTCAATTTACCAACAATTCAACAACAATACCTACCCAATTCCCATTATAAATCCCTTAAGAGATGGAAAAATCCCACCCTTACCTTGGTTTTGACGAGAAAACTCTTCTTCCTTACAAATTCTCCTCTTCAAGCCTTAGCCCTTTCTCTTCTCTCTTCTCAGTTTTTCACGATTGTTCCTCTTTTCTCCAAAATAAGATCATTTTTCCTTCTTACCACTTAACTCCTTAGACCAACTTATGAACTTCCACCTTTACCCTTACTAATTTCACCAAATGACCACCTTACCTCTTAATTCTTATTATTCCAATTATTTATTTATTTGCCATATAATTATTCAATATAAACACTTATTATATTAAATAATATTTCTTCCCTCCACACACAACATACAACAATCTATTTAAAATGATTAAATAAAATTTGGGGCATTACATGGGTCGCCAACATAGTGCCTGTACCAAAGAAAGATGGGAAGGTTCGAATGTGTGTTGATTATCAGGATTTCACCAGGGCAAGCCCAAAGAACGATTTTCCGTTAGCTCACATTGATGTGTTGGTTGACAATACAAATCAGTTTTCAGTGTTTTCGTTTATGGACTGTTTCTCCGGGTATAACCAGATCAAGATGGCACCTGAGGATATGGAGAAGACCACGTTCATTACCCCGTGGGGTACTTTCTGTTACAAGGTGATGCCTTTTGGTTTGAAGAATGCAGGGGCAACATATCAACGGGCAATAGTGACATTATTCTATGATTTGATTCATAAAGAGATTGAGTGATATGTGGATGATATGATTGCCAAATCACGAACAAAAGAAGAACACTTGGTTAACTTAAAGAAGTTGTTTGAAAGGCTGAGAAAGTTATGATTGGGGCTGAATCCGAACAAGTGCATTTTCGGGGTGCGTTCATGAAAGTTGCAAGGCTTCATTGTAAGTGAAAAGGGAATTGAGGTGGATCCTGCAAAGGTAAAAGCGATACAAGAAATGCCTGAGCCGAGAACTGAAAAAGAGGTTTGTGGTTTCTTAGGAAGAGTGAAATACATTGCAAGGTTCATATCTCACCTAACAGCCACGTGTAAACCTATATTCAAATTGCTGAGAAAAGATCAAGTGGTCAGGTGGAACGACGATTTCCAAGCAGCGTTCAACAAAATAAAAGAGTACTTGCAGGAACCTCCAATTCTTATGCCTCCGGTTCTAGGGAGGCTATTGATAATGTATTTGACAGTACTTAAGGGTTCAATGGGTTATGTTCTCGGTCAACACGATGAGACAGGTAGAAAAGAGAATGGCATCTACTATATGAGCAAGAAATTCACTGACTGCGAATCTCAATACTCAATGCTTGAGAAGACATGATGTGTGATCGCATGGGCTGCTAAGCGATTGAGGCAATATATGCTCACACACACAACTTTGTTAATTTCCAAAATGGACACAGTCAAGTACATTTTGAGAAGCTGGTACTTACAGGAAGGGTTGCAAGGTGGAAAATGATTCTGACTGAATATGACATCCAGTATACTTCACCAAAAGCCATCAAAGTTAGTATCTTATCAGACTATCTTGCACAGCAACCGATCGATGATTACCAACCAATGAGATTTGATTTCCTTGATGAGGACGTCATGTTTCTCAAAGTTAAGGACTTCGAGGAACCACTCTTGACGGGGCTGTCAATATGAATAGTAGCAGAGTTTGAGCGGTTCTTGTCACTCCTAAAGGGGTTCACTTTCCCTTTGCTGCTCGAGTGACTTTTAGATGCAGCAACAATGAAGCAGAATATGAGGCTTGTATCATGGGAATAGAGGAGGCGATTATCTTGCGAGTTAAGACCCTCAACATATTTATAGATCCAGCCTTGGTAATAAATCAAATCAATGGGAACTGGTATACTCATTAGCCTAATTTGATCCCGTATAAAGACTACACGAGAAGACTGTTGACCTTCTTCACGAAAGTAAAGTTACGCCATATACCTCGTGATTAAACAAGTTTTCCGATGCTCTAGCAACATTATCCTCTATGATCAAAGTGTTGCAGTGGAACTATGTGCCTAAGATTGATGTGTCCCATCTCGATAGGCAAGCTTTTGTGTTTGAAGTCGATGCGGTGGATGATGACAAGCCATGATTTCATGATATCAAATGTTTCTTGAAAAAGCAAGAATACCCAGCAGGGGCATCTACCAAAGATAAGAAGACTTTGAGAAGATTTTCTGGTAGTTTCTTCCCGAATCTAGACGATGTGCTATATAAGAGGAACTTTGACATGGTTCTGCTCAGATGCGTGGATAGACACGAAGTAGACATGTTAATGCAAGAAGTTCACGATGGATTGTTTGGTACTCATGTTGGAAGGCATGCAATGGCAAAGAAATTGTTAAGATCATGGTATTACTGGATAACAATGGAGTCAGATTGTTGCAAGTACGCCCGCAGGTGTCATAAATGTTAGATCTACGCAGATAAAGTGCATTTGCCTCTGAATCTGTTGAGTATCATGTCTTCACCATGACCTTTTGCACTATGCGACATTGATATGATCAGAAAAATTAAACCTACTGCTGTTAACGAATATCATTTCATCTTGGTCGCTATCGATTACTTCACCAAATGGATTGAAGCAGCGTCTTATGCCAACATCACCAAGCAAGTGGTGGCCCAATTTCTGAAGAGGGACATCATTTGTCGCTACGGAGTTCCCGAGAGAATCAAAACTGACAATGGTTCTAATTTGAATAATATGATGATGGCTGAATTGTGCCAAGACTTCAAGATTGAACATCACAACTCTTCTTCTTATCACCCAAAACTGAATGTCACCATCGAGGCAGCCAATAAGAATATCAAGAAGATTGTGCAGAAAATGGTTGTCACATATAAAGATTGGCATGAGATGCTACCTTATGCTTTGCATGGGTACCGAACGTATGTACGCACGTCTACTAGGGCAACACCATTCTCACTTGAATATGGTATGGTGGCAATCCTACCAGTCGAAGTTGAGCTTCCTTCTTTGAGAGTAATGATGGATGTCAAACTTGACAAAGCCGAATGGGTTCGTGCCAGGTTCAATCAGTTGAGCCTCATTGAAGAGAAATGTCTGGCACCCTTATGTCACAGGCCGTTGTATCAAAGGAGGATGAAAGAGGAGTTTGATCAGAAAATGCATCCTCAGGTTTACCAAGTTGGAGATATGGTGCTCAAAAGGACCCTTCCTCCTAATACATATCACATGGGAAAGTGGACTCTCAACTATGAAGGTCCATTCATGGTTAAAATGGTTTTCTCGGGCGGAGCCTTAATAATCACAACCATGGATGGCGAAGACTTTCCATCCCCTGTCAACTCAGACGCAGTTAAAAAATACTTCGCATAAAAGAGACCCACTGGACAAAAAACAGAATAAAGAGTCCAGGAAAAAAAGGGCATCTCGACGAACCAAAAACAGAATAAAAGGTTCGAGCAAAAATTAGGGATATAAATAAAAAAGTACACCCGGTGAGTTGAAAATCCGCATTGGACAACTCAGGCAAAAAAGGGTATCCTAGTGGATTGAAAACCCAAAAAGGCGGTCCACGCAAAAGTAGGATTAAGCGAACAACTGCGATCTGAGTTATCTATATCACATCACCGTTTTAGTCAAACTGACATTTCCAAGGACATGAATCAATCAAATCACTCCTCTGAAAGGCAAGATCGGGGAGTTTTGAAGACATACGGGTTATAGTAAGATCAAAACTATGTGGAATATCGTTTTCACATTGCCATTAGAGTAGTTTTTTTTCAATTTACAACACTCGCCTCTTTCCAGGGTTTGCTTCCTAGTGTATTTTCCGACTTCAGGCTTTTCAATCAATAAATTGAATTTTAGTCAAAAGCTTCTTATTTTCATTTTACTATTTTGTTTGCAAAAGCATCCAAATTTTTGATAAACATTACATTTGAAAACATTGTAGCTTTACAATAACATGCACAAGAAAAACATTTAAAATTTCTTTGAATGTTAAGTAATCCGGGCGGTGTATTCAAACCACACAATACCCCAGGGGCATATGTGCATATCCATTTGTTTGCAGGTAGCAATCTTATGGAGGGTTCAAAAGAAAAATCGAAGCCTATTTGAAAGCAAGAGACGTTAATCCCTCTTGACAATTCGTCAAACTATCTAGGTTTCAGAGTACGAGGCAAGATATACTCATGAAGGGTTTCTATGTCACCCTTCTGTCACAACTTTTACTGATTGAGTCCACTAGCTATCTAACGGTCGCTCGTCAAGTCTATTCTCCCATTCGGAACTTCCAACGGCTGCAAGCTTTTCAATGTTGATAACAGGTATTTCTCGAGCAAGGTTATTACGCTAAGTCATATGATCACTACGATACCTAAGAGTTTAGAGACAACAAGTCTTTTGTAAAATCCTCTTGAGGTAAAGTATGGGAAAAAGAAAATGATCTCCAACATGGGACTCCTTGAAATCTTTCCTCCCCAACAAGATGTATTTCAGTTTCATCATTCCCAACAGACAGATGGAAGTTATGTACAACATATTGGCGAAAGTCCCCCGTAGTGTGGCAAGTCAGTAGTCGTCTAACATTAATCTAAAAGACATTCTTGAAGTCCAATCGCAGATTGGTGAAAGTACCCCATATAGTGGCAAGTCAGTAGTCGTCTGACGTTAATCTAAAAGAAATTCTTAAAGTCCGACCGCATATTGGTGAAAGTCCCCCGTATTGTGGCAAGTCAGTAGTCGTCTGACATTAATCTAAAATACATTCTTAAAGTCCAACCGCGGATTGGAAAAAGTTCCCCGTAGTGTGGCAAGTCAGTAGTCATCTGATGTTAATCTAAAAGACATTCTTAAAGTCCAACTACAGATTGGCTAAAGTCCCATGTAGTGTGGCAAGTCAGTAATCTTCTGACATTAATCTAAAAGACAGGTTTTCAAGTCCAACCACAGATTAGCAGGCCATTTATATCCAAGCATATTTCATTTGGTTGGGTTTATATCCCTTTTCTTCTTCTCCATCAGAGTGCAAAGTTTCTGGTTGTTTCTAGTATTCAATCCCTGCATACCTCAAATGTCTGGAAGCAACTCCTATAATCCATTCGGGTCTACAGTGATTGAATAGGGGCAATGTAACATCCCAAAATTTGCCCTCTCATATTCATAGCCTTTAGCATATCATTTTGCATACATAGCATTGCATTCATGTCATAGAAGATGAAGCATAACATTCATAGTTGAAGCATAAGACATGTGATATATGATTGTCAAAGTTATGATCATTTAAATTCAAATAAGAAGAGCCAAGTGCCTTTCAACAAGCCTCAAAGGTCTCTCATAGCTCATACCGTCTTATTTGAATCCTCAAACCATGGGAAGATGTGGATTGATCAAGAAGTTGAAGAAGTGCAACACCTCATAGCAAAAAGGGCCAAAATTAGGGTTTCTAATTCAAAGGGATTCTTGATGAAATTTTGGCTCAAACTTGACTTCAATATTTTCCACATGATGTCAAGTGTCTAAGGATGGAATATTGTCCACTGGATCATTTCATAAGGTCTCCAATTGGCCAGTTACTTGAAAATCAAGAAATCGGGGAAGAGTCAACTATGCAAGGGAAAAAGTTAACTCATGACTTTTTGAGGTCAAAATCATGATCCACAAGTTGAATATGTTCAATGGTTGAAATTTGATCAATAAAAGTCAAGAGATTCATAGGAAAATCAATAAATCACAAAACTGCCTAAAATAGAAACTTAGGGTTTCTATTTATGGCAAGTTTAGGCCATTTTGCACCTCACTTCCAAGTCCTCTTTCTCCAAGATACAAGGTTCAAACCTCAGGGCTAAGTTGATCCAATTAAAGAGCATATCTTGAGATTCAAATACATAACAAGAACATCTCTATTGGATCAAAATATAGAGAAATATGATCAATCAAAGTTTGACAAAAACGGGACAACTTTGCTAGGAAACCAAGTCATGGGCGTGCCAGATGCTATGCATTTTATCAAGCATGTGGTAGGCCAAATGTCAAGCCAGTTTTCTCCATCAAGAAAGCTTCAAATGAAATTTTTTTCAACATCAATTAATGTTGTTCATCTTGATCTCCTTTGCAACTTTGATGTTTGGAAATTGTTTCATATGATCAATGTATGAAGAAATATGAGGCTTCAAAGTAAGGACCATAATGTTGAACTTGCCTTGGGCATCTTGCCAGACACGCATGCCCTTTTTTCTACCCCATATGTAGCCTTATGCCAACATGTTCATGAACATTTTTGAGTGACTTGGAGGCTTTATCTAATATTGTTTTGAACTTCAATATTTCTCTATGATATCTCCTATTTCCATTGATCCCAAAAAGTCATCATTTCATCCATGGAGCTAAGAGAATTTCCTCCATAAAGTCAACATCATCACCATGTTATTTTTGATGCCAAAATAGAAGTTTAAGACATTTTGCTCTTGTTATGATTCAGGTTCACACGCATGATACACACACACACACCATTCACATTGCCATTTCAGGCCAAGCAACATTATTACATACATGTACATATCCTCATGTCATCCATCAAAAGAGGAAATGCTTCAAAGAAACACTTGCACCACAAGCTTCCTACATCTACATTCATATTACATCACCACCTCATATCATTGCTTAACCATCATAAATATCATGCTACTCTTCTCACCATAACATTTAAACACAACATAACAGTACCATGCGGGTTCCATTTCATTTTTGAGATTCTCATTTCACTCTTCATTGCTCATGGCACCCTCAACAAGTAACTATGGTTCTATTTGTTAACCAAGGTGGTTAATAGTTAACCATGCACATAAAAGCCAATCCCTTAACAGAATTTGAGGGGGATTCTTCATTTTCACGATTTCACACCACATTCTCTAAAATTCACTATGATAATCTCTTTGCATCTTGAAGTTCTACACTCATCATTCTTCAGCATTCTTCAACATTTATCAACCTTCATCAATCTCTAGCAAAGCATATGCAGAATATTGAGTGGATCTGGTTTTTCTTCAAGCTTTGTTTGCAGATTTTGAGCTACCAAGCAATAATTGAAGCTTACTAGGCCTTTATTTGGTTCCTTTTGAAGATCAAGAGCTAAGGAATCTCACCTATGGTATTCTTTTGATTGAAGGCTCTGCAATTTCAGGTTGGAGCTTCATGTGTTCTGAATTGTTTCAACTTCTTCTTTACTTAATAAATGGCTTAATAGCACCAATGTACTATGTTGGATAGTTTTTAGACCTATTAGAGGTGATGACAGAGTGTTAGGGAAAAATTCATGATTTTGTTTCTCTCTGTTCTTGACTTATTTGAAAATTTGAAGTGTGGACTGGTGATCTGTGCGAGCTTAGCTTTCGTTCGTATAAGTTTTGTGATTTTTCTGGGCATTTGATTCCATTATAGTGGCCGGAGGAAGGCCGGAGAAGATGACCGGAGGTCCTTCTCCGGCCGGTGAGGGTTTTAGGGTTTGTAAAGCCAGGTTATAACATGACCGTCCGATTGGTCTTGATCGTGCGCTCCAAAAGGTGCCAACACATTAATGATGGGTGTGAGAGGCACGTGCTTTAATTTTTACAAATTCAAATCAGATTGTGTTTGGTGTGTCCTATCATATGTATATTCGTGTGTACATTGCATCTAGGTCATTCATCTCTCATACCTTAATGTGTTGGACTATGATTGCGCGCGTATGATTGATCTAATGGCTCAGATTTAGGTCAATAGGCTGAGTGAATTACATAGTGAGACGGTTGACTATGCTGTTGTTGGACTAGGCTTCTAATTACTTTTTGAACCCTTCCCATTAGGCCCAGTGTACATTTCTAACGTGAGAATTACTTTGGATACACCTCTGACCAGTTTTCTCTCATTTTTACCTTATTTTCATATAGTTTTCAGTTTTAATTTCTAAAAATCATTTTTAATCACTCAAAAATCATACAAAATATCAAAGATCTTATTTTTGCATTTAACTAATTTTTGGAATTTTTTATTTCTAATTTCAATCATTTTTCATAGCATTTTGGCACTTTTCTTTTATTTTCTTTTTGAATTGTTTTCTCTTTGATACCTCAACTTCAAAATTTTATTTTGCATAGTTCTTTAAACATTTTTCACCTCTTCTTTTTGAATTCATCCATTAATATCCTAAACCTCATAAAAACATTTTTTTGTACATATTTTTCAAATTTTTTTATTTGCATTTTGGTTACTTTCTTTTGCATCCTTGTTATTTGATCTTTATGCAACTTTGAAGCTTTGTTTGAGGTGATTTTATATTGAGTTTTTGTATAAGCTTTTAGCGAGTAAGTAGCCTCTGACCTAGGTTAATTGAGGTACAATTTCACAAATTTTGAATATTTTTTGATGTGTGTTTGGTTGCTTGTATTTGAAGGTGTTTTTCATGATCATTCCTTGTCATTCCTTAACCCTAATTGCTTGAAGGAATTTATTCCATTGTGAGAGGTCTCTTATAAGGGTTTTATTGGGTTGGTTACAAGTTTATAGGTATCCTTTAATCACTTATAGGTCCATTGTAATTTTTGTTTGCCTCTTGCTTGGGTTTATGCATACTTGTTCAACTTTGACCAAATTCTTCCATACCTTCTCCTACTATGCTTCTAATGCTTGTTTGTGTGCATCTAACATGACCATATATTCATCTCATTTTCCTTACATGTCAAGTATTCTACTGACTTCATGCATACGCATCTATAATTTTATGTCATGTTGCATCTTTTGTCATCCATCTTAAGTATGAAGCATCCTTTCCCTATGTGACTTTCTTTTGCATGTTTGGTGAATTGTTTGAACTTGTTTTTTTTGTATGTGTATATTTAACATGTCATCTTGGTCATATGATACTGACCTCCATCATATCATGACTTCTTTTTAGCTTTGACTTTCATCTTGACTTATGTTTCTTCTTACATGATACATGATCACCTCTTCCTATTTCTTCTTCATCTTAATCCTTCTATCACTTGAATACTTCTTCTCATGCTTTGTATTTTCATTCATAAGCATTATAAGACATTTATAAGGGATGTATGCTACTATCTTTGGCCATTCATGGAGCATTAATTCATGTTCATCTTGCATAATCATTCATTCTTTCTACACTAACTTCACTTGGAACTTCCATGGGGTTTAAGGAATTGTTTGAGCTTAATAGGTTAAGGTTTAGTTTCTTAGACTTAGAGAGGAACATTAGAGATGTGCTACTGACTTTAGAAGTCATACGACCTTTAAGAACCTTTAGTCTTAGGCTTAGGCTTTATTTGAACACTAGTTTACTTTATAGGATGTGTGATGATTAATTGTTTCTCTTATGGTCAATTTCATATGCAATTGTCACTAACCTTTTGTGTAGGGGCTATGGTAAATAATTGAGTATGTGGATGCTTATCCATACTCATACCTCATCTCCATTCTCTTTTAAAAGCATTTAAATTGTGTTTGTGAAAAGCATCTTTAAGCTTCTTTGACATTTCAATTCCTTTCATCCCTTTGTGTTCTCATCTCATCTTCAATCTTTGAAGTGAGTTAGAACTTATTCTTCTTCTCCCTTTCTATAGGTTTAGAGTTCTTTGAATCTCATTAACCTTAGGATCCCCATTGTATAATAGCATATAGTGAGTATTAGTTTCCCTTAGAATTTTCCTTTTCTTCACTTAAGTCTTCTTCCTCTCATCTTTAAAAAAAACATCTAATAAAGGTTAAAGCTTTCTTATGTACCAAGGGACTTTGCCATGGGATACTTGCACACATTCCATATGGGGATGAGGTGTATGGTATCTATCATGATGAATAAGTCTTAGAATGAGGATGCTTGACAAACATAAACTAAAAAACACTTCTTAATCCAAAAAATAACAAAGATATCTAACAAGTAAATAGGCTAGTGTACTTGAGCCTCAACCTTTGGAACTAGGTTTGGGGATCTTCTCCTTACTTAGGTGTGCTTCTTATCTATTCCATTTTGGTGTGATGTAAGAACACTCTATTGAAAGAGACTTGAATACACTCTCCAATGCAAACTCAAATAAAATGCTTCTAAAAAGATCCAAACCAATAACAAGTGTCTCTCCTTCGGGAATTATCTTCTCATCTCCTTCACTCTTAACAAAAGAACTTGTTTCGACTTGTCTCTCGCAAGACAGTAAACACACTCATTCTAGATAAGTATGCAACACCCGAGCATAGGCATAAGCAGTTCAATCATAAAAAAACACAAACAAACAAATTTCCTCCCTAGTTAGGGGAACTACGTCGACTCTGATTATTACTCCCGGTGAGATACGTAGGCAGCGGGATAGGGCCCATTCGAGTACAATTATTTCTTTTCCCTACATTTTTCCCATTCTTTCTTTCTTTCTAGTTCAGCAGCAGATTGCATTACCCTTTGAAACAGTGCAAGAAAGCGTGGATCCCGTCGGGTACGACATACGTGAAAGGGTGCTAATACCTTCTCTTCACATAACCGACTCTCGAACTCAGTTTCTCTGATTCGTAAGACCTCGTTCTTTCTTTTCCCTAGGTTTGTGCAACATTACCTTTCCCTCTCCTTGGGATAAAAATGTCTGACTGGCGACTCTTCTTCTTTTTTTGCGCCACTTTCGCGTTTGTACTAGGATGAAAATCAAGGGAGTGACACCCCTCGGATAAAAAATCCGATAAAATTTCCTTCAAATTTGTTGATAAAACCCCTGATATAACCCCTTTGAATAGACATACGGTAGAAACCCTTTGATAAAACTTCATGGAATAAAATTTCTATTTAACCCCTTGGATAAAATATAGATAGAACCCCTTTTGGATAAAAATCCCTTGATAAAACGCCCCATTTTAATATAAATATGGTAGAACCCCCTTGACGAAATTCCGGTATAACCCCTTGGATAAAAATCCATTGATAAAACCCCTTTGATATAAATCTGGTAGAACCCCTTGGTAATATTCCGATAGACCCCATTTGATGAAAAATCCCTTAAAATTATTTGAGAACCCATGATGGACCTTTGATAAAACCTCTAATGAAACCCCTTTGGTAAATCTCGTGGTAAGACCCCTTTGGTACATCCCTGATGAAATAATGTTTGATAAGTCTCGAATCAAACCCTTAAAATATCCTGATGCAATCCTTTAGATAAATCCCTTAAAGATTCCCTTTTGATTGAATCCCATTGATAAACTCCCTCGGATAAAATACCTTGATGGTATCTCTAATAAAAATCCCTTAGTAAAATTTTGGTAGAACCCTTTTATGGAACCCATTGGATGAGACTTCAGATGAAAACCCTTTCGAAAAAATTCCTTGATAGAAAATCCCTTGATAAGACCCCTATGAGACCTTTTAATAAAACCCTTTGATAAAACCCTGATGAATCCCCATGATAATACATTGGTGAAGCCCTTTAATAACATTCTAGTAGAACCCCTGAAAGAAATAATCTGGTAGAACCCCTTAAAAATTCTGATTAAAACCCCTTGATAAATCCCTTGGATAAGAATCCGATATAACTCTTTGATATAATTTTGATGTAATCCCATTGGTGAAAATCCCTCAATAGAACCCCAAGAATCCCCTTTGTATAAGCCCTTTGGATGAACATCCGGTAAAACCCCATATAACCTCTCGGGTAATAAATTCGATAAAAAATTTCCTGAACCCTTGATACAACTCCTGATATAACCCCCTCTGAGTAATATTATAGTAGAATTCTTTTTGACGAGAAATCCCTTAGTATAACCCTTAAGTAAACTTCTTTTGATACATCCCTTTGATAAATTCTGTTGATGGAATACAATGCAATCCGTTGAGGAAATTCTAATAGAACCCTTGTTGATGAAATCCCTTAAAGTTCTTTGACAAAACTTGTCTAACCCTGAATAATCTTTAATAAAACCCCTTGATGAAAAACCCTTTTAGTAATTCCTTTGTTGAATGTCTTATAGAATCCTTGACATATTTTGTTTACCGAATATGGTGTGACCCCTAAATATCATCCTTAGGTAATGATCCCTTAATACAATCCCAATAGAGAACTCCCTGATAACATCATATTTGACACCATACTTGCAAATACAGCCCTTGATAAACCCAGTTGAACCTCCTTAGGTAAACCTTTGCTAAACCTTGTGATAAAATTCCTGGTAACATCTTGATGGTTGATAACAACCTTTGTAACCCTGTATTGACATGATTTTCAAACTCTTATGCATGCATGTTTGTGTTTATGAATGCATGTATACGTGTGATGCATTTTTTGCAATACCCATATATAAAAGACATACTTCGAAGCATATTTTTCATATATAAAAATCAAGTTTGGTACTTAAATACTCAAGTTCTTAGCAACATATTGCATAAGTATAGCCACTACAACATAAGGTACTAAACAAGGCTATAAATTATACAAGATGTTCAAAAGAATACAAAAGTCTAAGAACTAGATCCGAAAATCTCAAAAGTCCATAGCGGAAGGCAAAGCCATCAAACAAGTAAAGATAATCAAATCGCCTTATCTTTACCCTTTTCAGAGCCTGAGGTACCTGAAATAACAACATCAACATGGGGTGAGATAAAACATCTCAGTGAGTTCCCTATCTTAAAGTTCTCTCGGCTTTAAGGGTTTACTCCTAAATAAATCTCACAAGTTTCCACAAACCATCTCACACAAGAACCGATAACAAAGGGGAACTAAGGTCCACACATGATCTCAATATACAATAAGAGAAACGTCCACCTCAAGTCCTTACGGATGCTTCACGTGGGACTACAAACAACCCACCTCAAGGCTTACTCAAGACCTTACGGAGGATTTCAACATAACACTCTCTTCAATCTTTATGGATGCTTCCCGTGGGACTAAAGGTAACCCACCTAATGCCTTACTCAAGATTAACACATAATTAGTGTAACACCCTAATTTTTGCCCTAAGATTGTTTCTTTATATCATTTGCATTTTACATACAAACAAGATCGCATTGGCTTTTGAGTTTCTTCTCAGGTGTAGGGTCTATGCTTCGCAGGGGATCGCCATTATTTTTATTTCTTTATATTTGTTTATATTTACTGATTACTAACCAAAATACCAAAAATATGTTGCAGTGTTTTTCTTCTTCTCTGTGTTGCAGGTTTCCAAAGATAAAACAGTGATTTCAATTCAGATGCGTTTGTTCAGTCACAATTCGATTTCAAGTGGATGTTTGACCTAATATTGGTCAAACTATCAAAAGATTGTGTTGACTGCCAGTTGTGTGTGCCAGTAATTCATTTATCAGACAATGTGTTTTCAAAGTACAAGTTGGTTTGTGTGACAGTGTTTTGTGCGATGTTTGGTTTGAATCTTCAGTGTTTATCAGCTCATCAGTTCATCGGTTCATTAATTCATCAGCGATTCATCTGAGGATTTATTTTCCTCAGTTTGGTTTCGAATTATCAGGGCATGAATCAGACAGTTTTTCAGATGACAATTGTGGCTTGAATTGCAATTTATTCAACTGTTCAGTGGTTCTGTTATTGGCCGTATTCATTTTATCAGAGGCTTGTGCAAGAATAATCCAGATCTGGTTGTGGGCTTAAATTCAAAATTCCATCCATTATCCACTTCTTGATTAGACCATCTTATCCAAATTACCCGATTATCCATTTTTTTTATTATCCACAAAAGGTCCAAATTCTAAACTCTTCGATTCCCTTTTTCAAATAACAACTTCCAGTTATCCACCAAATCCAGTTTCCCGATTATTTCATTTTTATTTTTGATATTTCAATTTCTATGTTTTTTATCCATAACCATTTTCCCAAATATTTTGATAATCCATTTCATTCTTTTTTTTTTCTTTCTCCCAATTTTTATCAAATAAATATTAAATCAAATCATTTTTTTAGACCATATTTTAGAATCCATTTAGTAATAGAAAAAAAGATTATTATTATTAGTTAAGTCAAACCATGTTACATCTTTTGTTTACTATTTGTTTTTTTTCTACAACAATCTTTTGCTTTGGCCCACCTCACTCACAAGCAACGACATCCCAGCTCATGACCCAGCTTGCCACAGCAGCTATAGCCCCATGTGAATTCCCACATACCTTCACCTCAACTTCACATCACCAGGCCCCACAAGCCTCTTCCGTACCTCACATCATGTGCAAACTTTTGCCAAGCCTAGCCGCTGCACAACACAGTACACAAAAGTGAAACAAAAGTGAAACATTTCCCCCAGCCAAAGCCATCAACTTGAAGCCTGGCCCAAGCTTTTCCCAAAATACCTCCCAGACGCGCGTACGCCCTCAAGCCTCGCCCATCAGCAACTTCAACAACCAAGCCACAACATCCAAAAGTAAGACAACTTGCAAGCCAAGCCGCATATCTCAAGTCTCGCCCAAAGATTCATCACGCCTAGCCAAGTACACAAACACAGTCAGCCGCACGCACATGCCGTCACGCATTTCACACCTGTTTCAAATCCAAGCAAAACGCAAAGACCACCTGTAAAACGCAAAGCAAAACGCAGCAGACATCAAAACGAAAACAAGTATCACTTGAAACGCACGGCAGCAAGAAAAATTGAAACGAAAACGCAAGCAAGCACGGGATTTACGTAACCTCTCCAAAACGCGCCCAAATCAGAACAAAACGCAAACCATCTTCTCGATTCTTCCGCTATAAAAACAGTCCCCCCTCACTCCATTAATCAAGCTTCAAGAAAGCCAAAAAACCTCTGCTCAATTTCATTTTCAATCTCAAATCCGAAAACCCTTCCTTCAATTTCAATTCCTAAATTTCAGAATCCCAAACCTATTCCCAATTGAAACCTTGAATCGGTGAGAAAGAGAGAGAAGCCGGGATCGGCGAAAGGGAGAAGAAGAGGAGTTTGATTTTCGTAAGTGATAAAAAGGGAGTTTCGGTTGTTGTTGTTTTCGATTGAAGGTGAGCTTCGCATACCACCGTTTATACCTTGCTTCCGCCGCGTTTTTTCCGTTTGGTGCCCTTTGTTCATTTGTCCTGCGTGAAGAAGAAGATGAAATGTTTATTTATTTTTTTCAGTTTTTATATTTTGTTTGTTTTAATATTTTTGGAATTCATTTTTTTCACAAGAGGTGGATTGAGTTGAGCTTTGGGCCTGTGATGGTCATGTGTTAATTTGTTTCTATCCCAACCCTGTCCTGCGATGGCTTTCCCCCTCCCCTTCCTTTTGTTTATCTTTTTTTTCTTTAAGTTCTTTTCTAAGGTTTTGTTCTAAATTTTTAAGATATAAGAATTGTTTTAGAAAAAGATTTTAGGAAATATTTAGAAGCATTTTATTAAAAGATTTTTCAAAAAGATTTTTAGAATATCTTTTAGAAAAGAAATTTAGAAAAGTGTTTAGAAAAACAATTTAGAAAAAATATTTGGAAAAGAGATTTTTAGAAAAGAATTTAAAAATATATTTCTACTTCTCTTTTTGGATCTTTTTTTTTAGATCCATCTTATCTTCATCTTCTTTTATTTTTGGTCGATGACAATCTCCGATTCAGGATTGTTGATTTCCGATTAGTTTAATCTTCATTATTTCAAATCTATGGATGAATGATCATTTGGATCATTCTCCATACTTTGAAATCGTGATAGGTTGCTTTTCGATGAAATTCAACGAAAATCCCGATTAAGATTAGACCATTCTCTTTCTTTTAGTGTGGCATGTTTTCGGAGAGCGATCCATTATATCGTTTCTCTAACATGTATTAACACGAATATTTTCCACTTTAATTAGTGGTGGCCGGCCTCATTTGTAGGGTAATTACTTCGTAAATTACTCGGCGATTGCCTAACATAGACCTAAAGTTGTCCCGATTCGAATTAAGATCCACTAGGATTCGTTTTGCCTCGACTTTATTTTTCTTTTCGTGGTTGTGCTTGATTAAGTTCATCATACCACTTTATATTGTAAATATTATAATATTGTGAATATATAATTGTTTAAATTTAATCTCTCGCACCCTATCCTTTTATTTTTATCTCTTGCTCCCTTATCTCCTTATTATATTTTGTCATATTATATCATATATCATTTGTTTATATTCATATCGTGCTTGTTTTTTTATTTTGTCCATTTGGATATCAAAACACTTAATAAAGGATTGAACACTTAAAAGACTTGTGACTTCTAACTTTGGACTAATGGTTACTATCCCAAGCTTTTTGGAGAATGGACTTAGACTTCAAGAATCTTCCCCCTTGCTCAAGTTGGAATGCATTAGAAACCTCGGTTTCAAGTTACTTCATTAGCCTTTGAAGAGGAAATTCCAATCTTTGAAGAATTATGCATATTATGGTTTGGTAAACTCTTTCCTTAACTTTTAACTCAAGCACTAGGACTAGTCTCTTCATCTCCTCCCCATTCTTTAATTTTCAAAACTTCTTCCTATTTCAAAAACCTTCTTGTTTTCAAACTTCAAACACTTTCATAAATAAACCTTGACTTAGGTCAAGCGATTTTTAATCTTTTCACTTTATTTTCTTAATCAATGTTAATTCATGTAAATATATCAAAAACCATTTTCTTACATACTTAAAAAAAATGCAAACCCACTCAATTGTTTTTGTGCTTTGTGCACCTTTTCTTTTTTCACATGTTTAGATATGATTCATCCCTTCTAGCGGAATTATTCGTTAAGGGATGACGACTTATCTCTACATCTTAAAATCAATTCAACTCATTTGTTCTTTTCAAATTTTGTACCACGAACTACGAGGTTTTGATCTCGCATTGCACTTTGTGGGTACGTAGGCATAAGGCGTTAAAACCTTATCAAACACAAAATCATTAAAAAATATTCTTCTCCTCATCTCTTAAATCATTTTAAACAAACCAATTTCAGACCAAAAAGCAATAAATATTTCAAAGGGCTCCCGTGGAGTACCACGGACGAGTCGGGTGCCTAAAACCTTCCCGGTTCGTAACCAATCCCCTTACCCATTCTCTGTTTGTTTCTTTTAGCTTTTTATGTTAGACTCCTAGGTTTTTATTCGTTCTTTTACCTTTTTCCTTTCGGAAATAAAGAAAAGCGCGGTGGCGACTCTGTGTTCATCGAGTTAAGTTAATCAATAGCTTACACTCACGATTTTGAGTGTTCTCCAGGGATCTTATTGTTGTTTCTTGGTCTTCATTCAGTTTTCCTGTCAAGCTGACTCATCACTTTGATACTCAAGCTAATCAGAGAAGAGTGATGGATACTTTGCAACAAGAGAATCGCGAGCTGCACGAAGAGGTTACTTATCTGAGGGAAAGCTTGGAAAGAGTGACTGCTATGATGGAAAATTTGGTGGCTGCTCAGAATCAGCCACCTCCTAGTCCTCCTGTTCAGAATACTGTCATCTCTGAGGTTGTTACCGCATCCATTCCTGTTGAGACTGTTATTTCTCCTCGCTATCGTATACCTGCTAGCACGCCTTGGGGGCATGCCAGTTGACTTTTTTCCTGCTGGGTATCGTCCTCCGCGTCGTCCAGAGACTGCTACATTTAATAATCTCCCACCACCAGTGTGGACTACTCTTCCTCCAATTGTGACTACTGTACCGCCTGTGGTGCACAATATTCTGCATCATGATGAGACGATTTACCATGCTGAGCCCAGTGAAGGTGCTGGAGTAGCTGAAAGACTTGATGACTTCCAGGGACGCTTTGTTGAGATCCAGAGGGAGATGAGAGCTTTGAAGCATAAGGATTTGTTCGGAAAAGATGCTTATGACCTTTGTCTGGTCCCGAATGTTAAAGTTCCTTACAAATTCAAGCTGCCTGAGTTTGAAAAGTACAAAGGCAACACTTGTCCGTTGAGCCATCTGACGATGTATGCAAGGAAGATGTCTGCTCAGACTGATAATGATAAGCTGCTAATTCACTATTTCCAGGACAGTTTGACCGGGGCACCTATGAGGTGGTATATGAGTCTGGATAATAGCCAAATCAAGACCTTCAACGATTTGGGAGAAGCGTTTGTGAAGCAGTATAAATACAACGTTGATATGGCTCCAGATAGAGATCAACTTCGTGCTATGTCCCAGAAGGACAAAGAGACTTTTAAAGAATATGTGCAGAGATGGCGTGAGCTGGCAGCCCAGATTGTTCCTCCGCTGGAAGAAAAGGAAATGACGAAGATCTTCTTGAAGACGTTGGGTTCTTTTTATTATGAGAGGCTGATAGCAAGCGCTCCTTCTGATTTCACTGAAATGGTGAGCATGGGGATGCGTTTAGAAGAAGGTGTCCGTGAGGGACGGTTGAGTCAAGAGAATGGTAATGGTTCAAGCTCTAGAAGGTTCAACTTCGGGAAAAAGAAAGAAAATGAGACTAATGCAGTATCCCGTGAAAGTTATAGAAGACCTCACAGTCGTGGGAATCACCATTCGCAGCATGTGGCTTCTATAACACCGATGATTAATGTGGCTCCAACTATGCCGGCAGTTCCAAAGTTCCAACCTCGTTATCAACAACCTTCTGTGCAACAAGGTAGTAATCAACAAGCTCGGGCTAAGCCCAGTTTTGATCCTATTCCTGTGCCGTATGCGGACTTGCTTCCATCTTTGATTGCAAATAATCTTGTGCAAACTCGTCCTCCACCTCCAGTTCCAGAGACTATTCCATGGTGGTATAAGCCAGAGGCTCGTTGTGCTTTTCATCAAGGTGCCCCGGGGCACGATGTTGAGAATTGTTATCCATTGAAGTTTGAAGTACAGAAATTGATAAGGAATAATGTTCTGTATTTCAATGATGTTAATCCAAATGTGCAGAAGAATTCGTTGCCGAAGCATGGTAATGTGTCTGTGAATATAGTTGATGGCTGTCCTGGGTTGTTCAAGATCTATGAGGTTCGTCATATCCGAAGATCTTTGGTGGAGATGCATGCTTTCTTGAGTGAATATCACGATATTGATCATGATTATGCTGGATGTTGTATCTGCTCGGTGAATCCTCGTGGTTGCGTGATTGTTAAGAGGGATATCCAAAAGATGATGGATGATAAGCTGATCGAAGTAACAGCAAAGAGAGATGAATATGAGAATGAAATGAATGTCATTATGCCTCAGTTCAATCTTCCTGAAAGGGTTGCTCCTGAGAGGGTGGTTATTTCTTTCGATAGTCGCAAGACTGCTGTTACTCCATTGGTGATTAATGTGCCTGGTCCAATGCCATATGAGTCTGATAAAGCTGTTCCGTACCGGTATAATGCTACGATGATAGAGAATGGTAGGGAAGTTCCTCTTCCTACTCCAAAGTCTGTGGTTAGCATTGCTGATGTAACGAAAGTTACTCGAAGTGGTAAAGTGTATGCTTCAGATCCTCCGAAGAGAGTTGAAGATACAAATGCAAGTAAGCAGATTATGGATGTTGTTGCCCAATCAGGCCAATCTGGTAATAATGATGATGAGGTGCTAAAATTGATAAAAAAGAGTGAGTATAACATTTCTGAGCAGTTATTGCAGACTCCCTCGAAGATATCAGTTTTGTCTCTTTTGATGAGTTCTGAGGCTCATAGGCAGTCTTTGCAGAAGATTCTTGATCAAGCCTATGTTGACCATGATGTGACTGTTGATCAATTCGATAGTATTGTGGCTAATATCACGTCATGCAACAATTTGAGCTTCTGTGATGAGGATTTGCCTGAAGAAGGAAGAAATCATAACTTGGCTCTGCACATTTCGGTAAATTGTCAAGAAGACGCTATGTCCAAGGTGCTAGTGGATATCGGGTCGTCTCTGAATGTTATGCCAAAGTCGACTTTGTCAAAGCTTGCGTTTCAACGTGCTCCCATGAGGCACAGTGGGATTATAGTGAAAGCGTTTGACGGGTGAAAGAAAACAGTGATTGGAGAGGTGGATCTTCCTATTCTTATTGGACCGTTTATATTCAAGATTACTTTTCAAGTAATGGATATACGTCCCGCATACAGTTGTCTCCTCGGAAGACCATGGATCCACGAGGCAGGAGCTGTAACATCCACTCTTCATCAGAAGTTGAAGTTTGTGAGAGAGGGGAAATTGGTGACCATTGAAGGTGAGAGGGCGATGCTTGTGAGTAATCTGTCTTCTTTTTCTTATATTGATGCCGAAGAAGAGGTGGGAATTTCGTTTCAAGCTCTTTCTGTGTTGAATAATGTTGCTAAGAAGAATGCCATGCCCATGTCCTCTTTCAAGGATGCTCTGCGAGTGATTGAAGCTGGTCAGTCTGATGGTTAGGGAAGAATCATTGATGCTGTCGACAACAAGGAAGGTTTTGGTATCGGCTTTGCACCTAGTGCAGTTATTAAAGATCCAAAGACTATTCAAGAAGGCTTCAGAAGTGCTGGATTTATCAACGATCATTCCGCTGCGGCTATCATTGATGATGATGAAGACGAAGAAATGCCTGACTTTGTGACGCATGGAAAGATTTGCCAGAACTGGATCGCTGTTGATGTTCCTTTTATTGTTCACTCTTCAAAGTAATTTGTTTTTATTTTCTTTCAAAAATCCTTTCACTCTGCCCAAGGTGAAAGTGATGTTTGTCGGGCTTTGTTTCAAATTTTATCATCATCAATAAAATGTTATTTTTGTTATTTCCATATGTGTTTTTTCATTTTTTGCTTTATTCTGAAAAATGGTAACATAAAAAACCCAAAAAATATAATGATTGTTTATCTGCATATTGTTTGCACTTTTGTTCATGCTCTAAAATAAAAATAAAATCATTGTGCAGATTGATTGATAAACCCATTGAAAACAATGATCCTATGCCCTCTCCCAACTTTGAATTCCCTGTGTTTGAAGCTGAGGAAGAGGATGATGAAGAGATTCCAGATGAAATTTCTCGGTTGCTTGAGCACGAGGAGAAGATTATTCAGCCTCATGGAGAGTCTATAGAGATGGTCAACTTGGGTTCTGAAGATGAAAAGAAAGAAGTCAAAGTTGGAGCACTGCTTGATCCTGATGTTAAGAAGAGGATTATAGAGCTTCTCAAAGAATATGTTGATGTATTTTCTTGGTCTTATCAAGACATGCCAGGTCTTGATACTGATATTGTGGAGTATAGATTGCCGTTGAAGCCTGAATGTCCACCTGTAAAGCAGAAGCTGAGAAGAACTCATCCAGACATGGCAGTAAAAATCAAAGAGGAGGTTCAAAAGCAGATTGATGCGGGTTTTCTTGTGACATCAACTTATCCTGAATGGGTGGCCAATATTGTTCCTGTTCCGAAGAAAGACGGAAAAGTCCGAATGTGCGTAGATTACAGAGATTTGAACAAAGCCAGTCCGAAAGATGATTTTCCATTGCCACACATTGATATGTTGGTAGATAATACGACTAAGTTTGATGTGTTCTCTTTTATGGACGGATTTTCCGGTTATAATCAAATAAAGATGGCACCCGAGGACATGGAAAAGACCACATTTATTACACCATGGGGAACATTCTGCTACAGAGTGATGCCTTTTGGATTGAAGAATGCTGGTGCGACGTACCAAAGAGCTATGACTACACTTTTCCATGATATGATGCATAAAGAAATCGAAGTATATGTTGATGATATGATCGCCAAGTCGAAGACTGAAGAGGATCATGTTGAACATTTGCTAAAGTTGTTTCAGAGGTTGAGAAAGTACAAGCTTCGTTTGAATCCGAACAAGTGCACTTTTGGTGTACGTTCTGGAAAGTTGCTAGGTTTCATTGTCAGCCAAAGAGGCATTGAAGTTGATCCTGATAAAGTGAAAGCTATTCAGGAAATGCCTGCTCCAAGAACCGAAAAGCAAGTGAGAGGATTCTTGGGCCGATTGAATTATATTTCGAGGTTTATCTCTCACATGACTGCCACATGTGCTCCGATTTTCAAGTTGCTTCGGAAAGATAAAGGTTGTGTCTGGACGGATGATTGTCAGAAGGCATTTGAAAGTATCAAAGAATATCTGATTGAACCTCCTATTTTGTCTCCGCCGGTGGAAGGTAGACCGATGATCATGTACTTGACTGTGTTGGAAGATTCCATGGGTTGTGTGCTTGGTCAGCAAGATGAAAATGGAAGAAAAGAACATGCAATTTACTACTTGAGTAAGAAATTCACTGATTGTGAGTCTCGGTATTCTATGCTCGAAAAAACTTGTTGTGCCTTAGCTTGGGCTGCAAAGCGTCTTCGCCAGTATACGCTGAATCATACAACTTGGTTGATCTCTAAAATGGATCCAATCAAGTATATCTTTGAAAAGCCTGCTTTAACTGGGAGGATTGCTCATTGGCAAATGTTGTTATCAGAATATGATATCGAGTATCGAACTTAAAAAGCTATAAAAAGTAGTATCTTGGCTGACTATTTGGCACATCAACCGATTGATGATTACCAACCTATCAAGTTTGATTTTCCAAATGAAGATGTGATGTTTTTGAAAGCGAAAGATTGTGATGAACCTTTGATTGAGGAAGGGCCGGAGCCTGGATCTCGATGGGGTTTAGTTTTTGATGGTGCTGTGAATGCACGTGGAAGAGGATTTGGGGCAATGATTATTACTCCCCATGGTTCACATATTCCTTTTGCCGCAAGATTGACTTTTCCCTGTACCAACAATGAAGCTGAGTATGAAGCCTGCATTATGGGTCTTGAAGAAGTCATTGATTTGAGGATTAAACATCTTGATGTATATGGAGATTCTGCCTTGGTAATTAATCAAATTCAGGGCACATGGGTAACTCATCAACCCCACTTGATCCCTTATAGAGATTATGCCAGGAAGATATCGACTTTCTTCACTAAAGTTGAGTTTCATTATATTCCTCGTGATGAGAATCAGATGGCAGATGCTTTAGCAACCATAGCTTCTATGATAAAAGTGCACCAGTGGAATGATGTTCCCATGATCAGTGTGATGCGACTTGAAAGACCAGCTCATGTGTTTGCAGTTGAAGAGGTCCATGATGACAAGCCTTGGTATCACGATATTAAATGTTTCCTCCAGAGTCAAGAATACCCACTTGGGGCATCCGATAAAGATAAGAGAACTTTGAGGAGATTGGTAGGCAATTTCTTCTTGAATGGAAATGTGCTTTACAAGAGAAATTTTGACATGATCTTGCTCAGATGCGTGGATAGACACGAAGCAGACATGTTGATGAAAGAAATTCATGAAGGATCTTTTGGCACTCATGCCAATGGGAATGAAATGGCTAAAAAGATGTTGAGAGCAGGTTACTATTGGCTGACAATGGAATCTGATTGTTGCAAATATGTGAAAAAGTGCCATAAGTGTCAGGTGTATGCTGATAAGATTCATGTGCCACCAGCTTATCTTAATGTGATTTCTTCCCCATGGCCTTTCTCTATGTGGGGAATTGATATGATTGGCATGATTGAACCCAAGGCTTCGAATGGACATCGTTTTATTCTTGTGGCAATTGACTACTTCACCAAGTGGGCGGAAGCAGTATCGTATGTTAATGTGACCAAACAAGTTGTGGTTCGGTTTATCAAGAATAATCTTATCTGCAGATATGGTGTTCCGAATAGAATCATTACTGATAATGGTTCGAACTTGAATAATAAGATAATGAAAGAGCTTTGTGAAGAATTCAAGATTCAACACCATAATTCCTCTCCTTATAGACCGAAGATGAATGGGGCTGTTGAAGCTGCGAATAAGAGCATTAAGAAGATCATTCAGAAGATGGTTGTGACATACAAGGACTGGCATGAGATGCTCCCGTTTGCTTTGCATGGGTATCGTACATCTGTCCGCACTTCAACAGGGGCAACCCCTTTCTCACTTGTTTATGGTACAGAAGCAGTGCTCCCCGTCGAAGTCGAGATCCCATCAATGAGAGTTCTGATGGAAGCCAAGTTGACTGAGGCTGAATGGTGTCAGAGTAGATTTGATCAGTTGAATTTGATTGAAGAAAAGAGAATAACAGCTTTGTGTCATGGTCGGTTGTACCAGCAAAGAATGAAGAAAGATTTTGACAAGAAGGTCAAACCTCGTGTATTCAGAGAAGGCGACCTCGTGCTCAAAAAGATTCAGTCTTTCCTTAAAGATTCTAAGGGCAAGTGGACTCCGAACTATGATGGACCATATGTTGTTAAGAAAGCCTTCTCTGGCGGTTCATTAATTCTTGCAACTATGGATGGTGAGGAGATCACTCGCCCTGTGAATGCGGATGCAGTCAAGAAATACTTCGCCTAAAAAAAATAAAAGAACAGCTCGCTAAGTTGAAAACCCGAAAGGGCGGCTTAGGCAAAAATGAGCGTCTCGGTGGATTGAAAACCCGAAAGGGCGGTCCAGGCAAAAATTAGAGACAAAAACAGAAATAATTATCCCGGTAGATTGAAAACCCAAAAGGGCAATCTAGGCAAAAGTTAGGGATCATGGCAAGTAACTGCGTCGACAGACTGAATCGCTTGTAGCAACCGAGGATTTCAGATTCTATCCCTCAGAAGAATTATTCATCAAAGATTCTTATTCACTCATCCTTGACTGAAGTTTCGGATACAGTGGAGTTCAAAGTTGATAGGGAGACTAGTGATCATTGTATCTCAATGTAGCCCTTTTCCATGTATTTACCATTTTTCAAACTTGTAATGATCCATGGAGTCATGCCATTTGCTGACTACCATTCTATCAATGAATTTGAGCTTTTATCCAATTTTTTGCAATTCTTTATATTGTTTATGTTTACAAAATTTCAATTTATTGTTGATGATGATTTTTGAAACAAATTTAATAAATTTAATCTTTGAAGATTTTAAAAACATTTTTTCTTTTGATATATGAACAAAGAAAAGATATCAATAGTGCCTCCAAGAATGGTAAAATCTGGATGTGTGTAACTCGTTTCTCCCAAAGCAGGGTTTGATTTGGTTGTGTCCATGTGAAGTTCCTGGATAGTCTTGATAGATTGATGTTAATGATGTTTTGTTCCCCAACAATAAGCGTGAACGGAGATGGTATGTATTCCCCAGAAGAGTTGTTGGAAAGGATGTTGAGAATCCCTAGCTGAGTTTTTGATCTCTCCCTCAACAAGTTATCTTTAAATTGAGAAGTATTGGGAATCCCCAGCTAAGCTCTTGTTCCTCATCTTGATGGTTTGCATCCTTGAATATAGAAGTATTGATATAGCAGTCAGTTTAGAGGCTTTCTTTTACCCTATGTTGGGTATTGATTTAAAATCCCTCGTAACTGTGTTTTGGCTATGATGTTAATTTCTGATATCCTCATATGGATCCCCAGTAGGTCTGCATGTGTTGATTTCCAACAGGTTCCTATGTGATTTTTAGCAAGTCTGGCACTCTATCCCCAGGTGGAGCAGGAGTTGTATGACAGTTATTCTTCGTGAAGTTTGATTTTTATCAAAGATATTTTCATCCTCAGCAGATTATTACCTTTCCTCAGCAGGATGATGTTCCTAGCAGACGTTGTCTCTTCATGATTTGAGCCTTGTAGTAGGATTGTATTCCTTTGATGGCTTATGATTTTCCCCTGCAGATTTTGAGTTGAATCTCCAGCAAGTTTCCCCGCATTGTTGCCTTGGGATTAGCCGAGTATCTGGTTGTTGTGATGTTCATGTCACCCGTTTCTTATCTTTATGTATGTTTTGTCAGCATATTCATAAGCATATTCATACGCATAAGCATAGCATCGTTTGCTTGCATTCTTGCGTTTATCATTGTTATCTGCTCTTTGGTGTAGACTTCCCCTACAGAGTGTGTGTGTCGTCTTCCTCTCAAATTTAGAGTGTCGACCTTTAAGCAGAAAGTGTTAATCCTTTCTAACTCCCCACTGAGTTTGTTTCTCGTGGATGACTTTGATTCAGTTCCCTCCCCAGTTTATTATCTGGATGGAATTTTCCCCAGTTGAGATATTTCCTCCTCGGGATGAGTCTTGTTTGACCGTTTCTTTCCAATTTGTTCTTGGATTGAACTTTGGTCCCCTTTTGTGGATATATTCCTTTGGAATTACGCTATCAGTAATCGATAGTGGGTAATATTACCAATTTGATCAAGTTCTTTTACTTGTGCTCCTACCCAGTAAATTTGGTAGTCGAGATTTTATCCTCTTACCCAGTAAAAAGGTAATAGAGTTTGTTTTCCTTTGCTTAAGCTCCTACCCAGTAAATCAGGTAGTCGAGATTTGTTTTACCCAGTAAATCCGGTAATCAAGTTATTTTCCTCTTACCCAGTAAAAAGGTAATAGAATCATATATTTTTTCTTCTTACCCAGTAAAAAGGTAATAGAAGCTGTTTCCATTTGATTGAGTTCCTACCCAGTAAATCAGGTAGTTGATCATGCTCCTATCTAGTAAATCGATAGTCGAGTCCCATATATTTTTTCTTACCCAGTAAAAAGGTAATTTGATTGAGTTTCTACCCAGTAAATCAGGTAGTTGATCATGCTCCTATCCAGTAAATCGATAGTCGAGTCCCATATATTTTTTCTAACCCAGTAAAAAGGTAATTTGATTGAGTTTCTACCCAGTAAATCAGGTAGTTGATCATACTCCTATCTAGTAAATCGATAGTCGAGTCCTTTGTTGCTCCTACCCAGTAAATCAGGTAGTCGAGAACATTTCTTGCCCAGTAAAAAGATAATTGAGTTATCCCTCTGTATTTTTGCTCCTATCCAGTAAATTGATAGTCGAGTCTGTTATATTTCCTACCCAGTAAACAGGTAGTTGATGATTTCTTTTCCAACTCAGTATTTCTCCATTCTTGGATTCAAATATTTTGTTGATATTCTTGGCAAGGTGTTTATCTTTCCCTGGTTGAATCTGTATTTTGATTATATCATACCTTTTCCCAAGTGGAGTCTGTTATCCAGTGATTTATTTTCCTGGTAACTCTTTGTCTGTTTGTTGTTTCCCCAGCGGGATTTTCTTCTGTGTCCCC
The DNA here is from genome assembly GCA_963966055.1 of Lathyrus aphaca. Classification (NCBI taxonomy): domain Eukaryota; kingdom Viridiplantae; phylum Streptophyta; class Magnoliopsida; order Fabales; family Fabaceae; genus Lathyrus; species Lathyrus aphaca. Next base: position 261,704,851 of record OZ014519.1, read on the forward strand.
AAGTTTTTGCTTTTCTCTGGTGGTCATTATTTTCCCCACAGAGATCTTGGGTTTGCATATCATATCATTGTTCTCTTAGGAAAAAAATTGGGTATTTTGTATTTAAGTCTCTCCCATCTTGTAGAGACGAAGATGTCAATCTTCATATCTCCGGATTGAAGAAACTTAAATAGGGGCAGCTGTAACACCCTAATTTTTGCCCTAAGATTGTTTCTTCATATCATTTGCATTTTGCATACAAACAAGATCGCATTGGATTTCGAGTTTCTTCTCAGGTGTAGGGTCTATGCTTCGCAGGGGATCACCATTATTTTTATTTCTTTATATTTGTTTATATTTACTGATTACTAACCAAAATACCAAAAATATGTTGCAGTGTTTTTCTTTTTCTCTGTGTTGCAGGTTTCCAAAGATAAAACAATGATTTCAATTCAGATGCATTTGTTCAGTCACAATTCGATTTCAAGTGGATGTTTGACCTAATATTGGTCAAACTATCAAAAGATTGTGTTGACTGCCAGTTGTGTGTGCCAGTAATTCATTTATCAGACAATGTGTTTTCAAAGTACAAGTTGGTTTGTGTGACAGTGTTTTGTGCGATGTTTGGTTTGAATCTTCAGTGTTTATCAGTTCATCAGTTCATCGGTTCATTAATTCATCAGCGATTCATCTGAGGATTTATTTTCCTCAGTTTGGTTTCGAATTATCAGGGCATGAATCAGACAGTTTTTCAGATGACAATTGTGGCTTGAATTGCAATTTATTCAACTGTTCAGTGGTTCTGTGATTGGCCGTATTCATTTTATCAGAGGCTTGTGACAGAATAATCCAGATCTGGTTGTGGGCTTAAAGTCAAAATTCCATCCATTATCCACTTCTTGATTAGACCATCTTATCCAAATTACCCGATTATCCATTTTTTTTATTATCCACAAAAGGTCCAAATTCTAAACTCTTCGATTCCCTTTTTCAAATAACAACTTCCAGTTATCCACCAAATCCAGTTTCCCGATTATTTCATTTTTATTTTTGATATTTCAATTTCTATTTTTTTTTATCCATAACCATTTTCCCAAATATTTTGATAATCCATTTCATTCTTTTTTTTTTCTTTCTCCCAATTTGTATCAAATAAATATTAAATCAAATCATTTTTTTAGACCATATTTTAGAATCCATTTAGTAATAGAAAAAAAGATTATTATTATTAGTTAAGTCAAACCATGTTACATCTTTTGTTTACTACTTGTTTTTTTTCTACAACAATCTTTTGCTTTGGCCCACCTCACTCACATGCAACGACATCCCAGCTCATGACCCAGCTTGCCACAGCAGCTATAGCCCCACGTGAATTCCCACATACCTTCACCTCAACTTCACATCACCAGGCCCCACAAGCCTCTTCCGTACCTCACATCATGTGCAAACTTTTGCCAAGCCTAGCCGCTGCACAACACAGTACACAAAAGTTAAACGCAAGTGAAACATTTCCCCTAGCCAAAGCCATCAACTTGAAGCCTGGCCCAAGCTTTTCCCAAAATACCTCCCAGCCGCGCGTACGCCCTTAAGCCTCGCCCATCAGCAACTTCAACAACCAAGCCACAACATCCAAAAGTAAGACAACTTGCAAGCCAAGCCGCATATCTCAAGTCTCGCCCAAAGATTCATCACGCCTAGCCAAGTACACAAACACAGTCAGCCGCACGCACATGCCGTCACGCATTTCACACCTGTTTCAAATCCAAGCAAAACGCAAAGACCACCTGTAAAACGCAAAGCAAAACGCAGCAGACATCAAAACGAAAACAAGTATCACTTGAAACGCACGGCAGCAAGAAAAATTGAAACGAAAACGCAAGCAAGCACGAGATTTACGTAACCTCTCCAAAACGCGCCCAAATCAGAACAAAACGCAAACCATCTTCTCGATTCTTCCGCTATAAAAACAGTCCCCCCTCACTCCATTAATCAAGCTTCAAGAAAGCCAAAAAACCTCTGCTCAATTTCATTTTCAATCTCAAATCCGAAAATCCTTCCTTCAATTTCAATTCCTAAATTTCAGAATCCCAAACCTATTCCCAATTGAAACCTTGAATCGGTGAGAAAGAGAGAGAAGCCGGGATCGGCGAAAGGGAGAAGAAGAGGAGTTTGATTTTCGTAAGTGAGAAAAAGGGAGTTTCGGTTGTTGTTGTTTTCGATTGAAGGTGAGCTTCGCATACCACCGTTTATACCTTGCTTCCGCCGCGTTTTTTCCGTTTGGTGCCCTATGTTCATTTGTCCTGCGTGAAGAAGAAGATGAAATGTTTATTTATTTTTTCAGTTTTTATATTTTGTTTGTTTTAATATTTTTGGAATTCATTTTTTTCACAAGAGGTGGATTGAGTTGAGCTTTGGGCCTGTGATGGTCATGTGTTAATTTGTTTCTATCCCAACCCTGTCCTGCGATGGCTTCCCCCCTCCCCTTCCTTTTGTTTATCTTTTTTTTCTTTAAGTTCTTTTCTAAGGTTTTGTTCTGAATTTTTAAGATATAAGAATTGTTTTAGAAAAAGATTTTAGGAAATATTTAGAAGCATTTTATTAAAAGATATTTCAAAAAGATTTTTAGAATATCTTTTAGAAAAGAAATTTAGAAAAGTGTTTAGAAAAACAATTTAGAAAAAATATTTGGAAAAGAGATTTTTAGAAAAGAATTTAAAAATATATTTCTACTTCTCTTTTTGGATCTTTTTTTTTAGATCCATCTTTTCTTCGTCTTCTTTTATTTTTGGTCGATGACAATCTCCGATTCAGGATTGTTGATTTCCGATTAGTTTAATCTTCATTATTTCAAATCTATGGATGAATGATCATTTGGATCATTCTCCATACTTTGAAATCGTGATAGGTTGCTTTTCGATGAAATTCAACGAAAATCCCGATTAAGATTAGACCATTCTCTTTCTTTTAGTGTGGCATGTTTTCGGAGAGCGATCCATTATATCGTTTCTCTAACATGTATTAACACGAATATTTTCCACTTTAATTAGTGGTGGCCGGCCTCATTTGTAGGGTAATTACTTCGTAAATTACTCGGCGATTGCTTAACATAGACCTAAAGTTGTCCCGATTCAAATTAAGATCCACTTGGATCCGTTTTTCCTCGACTTTATTTTTCTTTTCGTGGTTGTGCTTGATTAAGTTCATCATACCACTTTATATTGTAAATATTATAATATTGTGAATATATAATTGTTTAAATTTATTCTCTCGCACCCTATCCTTTTATTTTAATCTCTTGCTCCCTTATCTCCTTATTATATTTTGTCATATTATATCATATATCATTTGTTTATATTCATATCGTGCTTGTTTTTTTATTTTGTCCATTTGGATATCAAAACACTTAATAAAGGATTGAACACTTAAAAGACTTGTGACTTCTAACTTTGGACTAATGGTTACTATCCCGAGCTTTTTGGAGAATGGACTTAGACTTCAAGAATCTTCCCCCTTGCTCAAGTTGGAATGGATTAGAAACCTCGGTTTCAAGTTACTTCATTAGCCTTTGAAGAGGAAATTCCAATCTTTGAAGAATTATGCATATTATGGTTTGGTAAACTCTTTCCTTAACTTTTAACTCAAGCACTAGGACTAGTCTCTTCATCTCCTCCCCATTCTTTAATTTTCAAAACTTCTTCCTATTTCAGAAACCTTCTTGTTTTCAAACTTCAAACACTTTCATAAATAAACCTTGACTTAGGTCAAGCGATTTTTAATCTTTTCACTTTATTTTCTTAATCAATGTTAATTCATGTAAATATATCAAAAACCATTTTCTTACATACTTAAAAAAAATGCAAACCCACTCAATTGTTTTTGTGCTTTGTGCACCTTTTCTTTTTTCACATGTTTAGATATGATTCATCCCTTCTAGCGGAATTATTCGCTAAGGGATGACGACTTATCTCTACATCTTAAAATCAATTCAACTCATTTGTTCTTTTCAAATTTTGTACCACGAACTACGAGGTTTTGATCTCGCATTGCACTTTGTGGGTACATAGGCATAAGGCGTTAAAACCTTATCAAACACAAAATCATTAAAAAATATTCTTCTCCTCATCTCTTCAATCATTTTAAACAAACCAATTTCATACCAAAAAGCAATAAATATTTCAAAGGGCTCCCGTGGAGTACCACGGACAAGTCGGGTGCCTAAAACCTTCCCGGTTCGTAACCAATCCCCTTACCCATTCTCTGTTTGTTTCTTTTAGCTTTTGCTTTTAGACTCCTAGGTTTTTATTCGTTCTTTTACCTTTTTCCTTTCGGAAATAAAGAAAAGTGCGGTGGCGACTCTGTGTTCATCGAGTTAAGTTAATCAATAGCTTACACTCACGATTTTACCGCTACAATTAGTATAACACTCGCTTCAAGTCTTTACGGATGCTTCACGTGGGACTAAGGCCAACCCACCTTAAGGCTTACTCAAGACCTTACGGAAGACTTGTGACCTACACTCATCAAACCACAATCCGCATTTAAACAACCGGTACCTCAAGTCCTTACGGACGCTCTTGCGAAACACAAGTTAACCACAAAGAGGCTTAATCAAGACTTTACGGAGGACCTTAAAACAATACATAATTCATGATTCACTTTAGCTTAAGGGAAACCTAGACATCTCACAAGTCGCACCTTCTTTATTTCCGTTAACTCACACTTTTAAAATTTTAATAAGGTTTTGGTCATTTGAAAAAGTCGGTAAAAAGTCTGGTAAAATTAACATCTTTTTGGCATTATCAATTAGTAAACATTTTTAGCTTCGATTCGATAGGTGGAACACTAAAATCGGATGCCCGGATCAAAAGTTATGAATTAAAACAAAAT